>CM076572.1:241321170-241927013 GCA_034641835.2 Pinus albicaulis
CTTGCAAGTTTAAAATTTACATTTTTCTTAACATCTCCTTACTAAAATGTATAAAAAACTTTTGGAAAATGTCATATGATACATCCGAGATACATCCAGATATTTTGAAAAGTACTAGCAAAATCTTTATAATTAACTAAAAATACATCAAGATATTTTCAAATGGTATTAGTTAGTGATAATAATTATCAAATATCAACTGTTAGCCATGCAAGTTCATCATGTCGTGCAAAATTTAAAATCTACCATAGATGTCCACCATGTAAGTTTCTTATGTGACTAGGCTTAATTACTGACCGTTATTTTGACATGTAACTTAAAAATCTGTAATCATATGTATATAATCTTGTTTATGTATAAGATTTCACTAATTAGTCACCTCAGGTACCAGGACTGTAAAGAATTAGTTTTATTCATTATAGGCCATCATATGCATTTTCATCGAAGTGCGAGGTGGGCAACAAATTTTGACCTGCATGGGGCTTGTATGCGGTATCATTATAATGACATGTATGGTAGTGAGACATATTCATTAGAGTTTTCATGGTAGTTTATGTATACGTTGACAGATTAAGTAGCTGCCAAATTTTTATTCTTGCATCTGTATTATGATAACTTGGGTAGAAAGTCCTCATCACAGTTGAAATAAAGGTTTGCATGGAAGTTAAAAATTTATGTTCTGTTTAATATTATTCACAAAATGTATAAATACCTTACCTTTGGAAAATGTCATATGATACCATCCAAAGAAATTTTAGCATTGTTTAGGAAAACAACAAAGACGTTATTAGCTAGTGACGCTCGCATTCACTGCTTTGTCAAAATTTTGCCGACTTTCATTAACATTGCAAATACCTGAATTTTCAACGTGAAAATAAACATAGTATAAACAAGTATGGAAATCTTACACAAAATTTAGAAGCAATGATATTCTTATGAAAATCAATGTACTTATGGTATCCCACAGAAATCCTAGAGATCTTACATTGTCTAGTGGAGACACTTTTCGGTCCAATACAAAAAAGAAAGTTACATGAATGATATTTACTATTGATATTGCTGAATTCCTATAAAATGCATGTATTATGATTTCCAGTTTAGTGGGTACTGGATGATAAAGTAGTAGATAGTTATTGTTTCTAAACAGGAAATTATATAAAATTCCTTAATTACAAGCTACCTCAGCTCTACCTGAGGCATTAAAGGCTGATAGGCCCATGCAATAGGCCAATAAGACACTCAGATTTTTATCCTTTTTCTTTAGTAGATTTCTTCTTTAGGTATGATTATGGGATTTGAGAACTTGATGCAGATAACTTAATACAAGGTATTCTTGCTTTGAAACTCAGCTAAAATGGCTATTCCTTACAAGGATCTTTTGTTTGACAACAAATGCAAGGATGTGTATAGCTTGGCTGCCACGAATTCGAAACTAAATTTGACTGATATACCACTTTTAGAACATGATGAAATGGCATGGATGTTCATTCAGCTGGAGCTGCACACATGGGAAGATCCTTCTCGTAAAAGGGTGCAGTTCTCATAATAGGATTCCTTTCAAAAAAATTTGTCGGTTTGAGATCGAAACTTGATGACACTGTTGGCATGATTGGGTAGTCCTCTTGGCAAGGGAGATGATGGAAGCCCAATGTGTACCAAAGCACAATGTCTTTATTCTCAATAGGACGGTCCCTGATAGAGACAATATCAACCAATGTTAATGTTACTAGATTTGGAATCGGTAATAAATCGGCAAGGCAAAGAGTTTTAATCAGATCAGGAAAAAATCTGAATTCAATAAATAAAGATATATATATATATGTATATTGAAAAAAAAACAAACAAAAATAACATTTTTCATTGATATCAATAGATCCGTCCAAACAATACATAATATTAATAGATGTCTAAAATATCATGAATGAATAAGTATCTTATATATGTTATGAGTCTAAACATGATCCAAAGTACTGAGTGCTGACTCCTAAATTACTACATAGAACTAGAAGCATCTTCTTCTAAAAATTTATAAAACACTACATACTAATCAGTAAAAAAGTAATAACTAAAATCTCTTTATTGCTGCTGAAATGATACTATAATGGTTTGCTACTAAAATCTCTAACAAAGCACGAGCACACAAAAGCACACTATGCCTCTATTACACTATTATGCTGAGTAAACTGAAAATGAAACCATGCCTCTATTACCTTCTTGGCGTATGAATTGTGGACATGAAAAGTAAGAAGTCAGTTATAGACCCACGTTTAATTTTTAATCTAACTAAATCACACGGTGAAAAATGCGGGAACCCTAATAGTTAAAACTCATGCTCGCCTGAGTTGAAGGCTGAAAATCGCCTCAATTGCAATTAATTGGTGAGTCACAAGTCAAATTCGCATTGACCACTCAAAGCGACTTTGAATCGCCCAGAGTTTAATCGGATTGTCTGAGGGAAGAGTAGAGTGATTGGAGATTCATGTTTCACTGATATCAACATACTTCTATAACAGCATAATTGCCGAATTAAGTTAATGCTACTCTAGGTACAAATTTGACTGTGAAGTTTAGCTTCGAACATTTTGAAAATGCTGGAAAAGGAATTCTTAGACTTCAGGGTCAATTTCAGAAGGCAAACAAATTGTCATTTTATGTGAGCAAATTGACATAGAAAACCTTTCATGGGATTGCATAAGCCTGCTCACCTGTCAGACCAGACAGCCAGAGTATCATCACCTTTGCTTTGATAGACATATTGCCCACCTGCCCATTCCTCGCTTCTGTTATATGGAGTAACCCATATCTGATGAACAAAAATTATTTGTCACAATGTAGTCCAGAATGAAATATGAAGAATTGCATGAAACACTATAACTTCAGTTTCGATTCTCAAAAAAAGTATAAGAGATATGATCAATCCACTAGGCACACTTCCATGTTTTACATGTCGTGGATGGTCACCTTAGTTCAATGGATCCAGAATTTGTGACTAATTTCATGTATATCGTTTGATTCTAAAAGGGCTTAAAACAGGAACAGACATAAAATGGGTATTAAGCAATTTTAGAAGTCAATTTCACTTCACTGATACGTATGGCAAAGAGACAAAAATTGAAGTTATCCAAATCCAAATCTGGTTGTTAGTAAAGGCCCCTCGGAGCTGAGGAGGATCGTCATGATCAAGCAAGCTTGCGGCAGTGGCCCCAGGAACAAGTTTATATCCCACTGGATTGCCAATATTTGTTTTCTTTGATGGATTGATCACATGAAACTCAGATGGTTGATAGAGGCTCAGCTTAATTTGGGCATCCTTCTCTGTTCGGGCTATGTGTTTATCTGCTTTCCAAAAACTTTTCCTTGAAGTTGGTCCATTCTTCACTGTTTGCTTGGCCATCTTGACCTGAACAAATGAGTTGTCTATACCATCAATATCCATGTCTAAATAGAAAGTAAGATAATGGTCATGGATTACACCGACTGTATTCTCAGCCAGTAAAGTTCCATGAAGTTCATCTGTGGAGCTGATCTGGTCAACATTCTCATATTTTGTACTTTTGACCATCAAAATCCCACTTAATCCAACCTGTGTACAAAAGAAGATGGTCAAATGTTTTTCCTTCTAAGTTCTAACCTAATTTTGAATAAAAGCAACTTGCCCAGGTGCTTCTTCAAGGCTTCAAAATTTTCTACCTTAGCACGTATAAGACCATCAGTCTGAAATTCCCAATCCATAATATAATCATAGTTTCCAACAGATGCTGCCATGCGCACAACTAAGGTCACCTTTGGTCTCACTTCTCGAACCTGTTGCATGATAGATTTCATGAATTAGAGATTGGAACAAAATGCAAGTGCAATGTCAAATGTTTTCCATGTCTACCTTAATTTTTATCGAGATTGGAAGCACAAAAATGAGCAGCCAGACAATATAAAGGCCCCAAATCGCATCAGAATCTTATAAAGGCTCTAAACCCTAGTATGATGATTGTTGCATTTGGGACCTAATTAATAAAGATTGGATTATTATAATAGCAAATTTATAATACTATTCCAATTTCAAACTTTCCCAGCAGGACTTGGAAGAAATTGCTTGTGATTCACAGCCAATTGACAAAGTTGCAGGCCTCCAATCTTATGGATTCATAGATCAAAAGTCATGAAAAATTGCAGGTACCCCACAGAAATGATATTATGGATAATTGTTTGTGCAGCAGTATCCACAAATAAATTATTGATAGGATTTCCTCACAAATAAACTTAGATGCATAGAGAATTGGCCTAGAGTTACACTAGTCTCATAGTGGCATTAAGCTAGTCTTAGTGATCCGGATTTATGGAGGAACGCAACAGAATAAACACATAACCATAAATACAGAGATGCAGTGGAAATAACACTTCATTTCATTAATATCAAAGAACTGAAATTTGCTTACAGACAGAATGGAAATAAAACTAGCTAGGGCGCTGGTAGTATCTCTGAGAAGAGATGTGGCGGCTACAGGCCTCTGAACTGAGTTACAATGAGGCTCGAGGGCCTATTTATTATTGAGAAACAATGGAGAACTCTAAACATCCAAAAACCTAACCCTAGGAGATGAAGCGCCAAAACTATGGGCTCCGTTTGGGTAAATTGGTGTTTCAACTTCCCAGGGACGTAACTTTGGCATACTATCTCCGTTTGATACACATGATACATCATTAGAAAGATCTATCCGAAGACTACAACTTTCACCACGAATATCCATTCCGGAACGGAATGATATTTGCTGGAGGCGTGATGCCCAAAAAACATCGTTTAGGGCCTCAAAACGGCTCCGGAAATTCAGGACTCGAAAAACTGCTAAAAATAGTAAGTTGTGCCGAAACTGAAAAAACTGAAAGAGGCAATGGTGGGGCCCCAAGTGGAATAGGCGGGTAGCCACCAATATCCACCTGGATCACTTAGAGTGGCATTGTTAAATATGCTAATATATTTCTCTTTCCTTTCTGCAGTGGTTTTGGTTACAGGAAAAGCTAAATTTTATCTGAATTGATGTTTCAACTGGAATGTTAAGTTATTTATGGTGTAATTATTTTTTCTTTGCATATATTATAAGTACATCATAGAACTGAGAATGACATTTTTGAGTCAGACTGTGTTGTGGACTCCACATTCATGGTAAGTTTGGGAGAGATATGTACAATTGGACTTGGTAAAGTTGTTGGCTGGCAAGTTGATTGAATTGTCAATTACATGTCCCGAGATCCATTTTCATTACACCTTGCTATAAACAAAAGACAAAACCATGCTAGTTGCTATTAGAATCACAAATGTCCTGAACTGTCTTCATATAATGTACACTCCCAGTGATTAACTACACAGATTCTCTGGTGCCAAGCAGTTGGTTGGAACTTTGATCTATTCCCATACCCTAGAAACTTTATGCTCGTTGTATGGACTTACTAATGATACTAAAGTTGAAGCTAATTAACTCCAGAAAATATAATCAGTTGCTAATTAACTCCAGAAAATATAATCAGTTTTTTTCCGTTGCTAGGATATTCTAAAATCTAGTATCTGTCTTAATAGGATACATCATACCAGTTCCACTCTAAAGAACGACCATATCTCTGTTATTGGTCCTGACTTGAAACCAATTTAATATACGTGATGAATATGCTTACTTTTGACTGTATCAGATTGTTGTTTTCATGATGTAACGGTTTCTTCTTATTATTATTTTACTAATTTATCATTCTTACTATTGTTTATCGCTATAATTTTTATTATACTTATTAATATTATTTCAAAATCACTTAACAAGAATAAGACTAATCCAAAATACTGAGCGTTGCACCTAAGCGCTGAGATGGTGATGCTAGAATGACAAGTTCCTGTGTCTGGTGTCGACTAGCTATGAGGCCAAGAAGCCTCCTCAGTTGCACAAGGCATCAGTGGGTGGGATCCCATTCCCACCAATCCTAAGCCTGCTATCATGATCCTATTAAGGTTGGGGGCAACCCCCCAGAACAAAGATGACCCTCTGCCAAATATAGACATGATTCCTGTTGGTGCCTGATATGAAAGTTTGTGCACAGCAGCTGACCGAAGAAAAAAAAAATCAACTTTAATGATTGAATTCGACATATAGACCATATGGCAATTTTCTTTTTTGGCTTGTAAAATATGTAGTTATCAAGGCTCTAGAGATTCTCAGCTTGTGACGAATGCTCTCTGCGGGCCGTTCTTTTTTCATAAAATGTGTCGCATATTTTCGATATATCAACAGCCAAAGGAGGCATTTTATTGAAATAACTAAAAATAAAAATTAGTTGTCTGCACACGGCATATAATAAGTGAAAAAATGTCAATTCAGGTTGGATCCGAGATGCAATATCCTTCAAGGCTGGAATAAATCATATATAAATAGCTATGAATAAAAACAAAAGAGCATTTAAATTTCATTCTGCTTAATGGTTCAAGAACCATTTCCCTTTGGGTAAGAGTTATAATATTATGTATATATATATATATATAAACATATTCTACTTCAACGACTGTCATATTTAAAAAATAGGCACTTAATACGAGGTAAGTAATGAACTATAGTATTCATCGCTTTAAGAATTTAACATTCACACACAAATTCTGTACTTGGAGCCAGATACACTCTCAAGTAATGAACTAGAGTATTCATCGCTTTGAGAATTTAACATTCACAAACAAATTCTGTACTTGGAGCCAGATACACTCTCAAGCTTACAGTCTACTTTATCATGCAATTACTGGAATGACCCTATATGTTGTCCTTCCCAACAGCGTAATTATTTTATGGATACCATTATTAAGCCGGCCATTATTTTGCAGTGAGAATTTCATTTTTTTGTAGCTGGTCAATTTCTAGACCGTTCTGTTCATAAGATACAAACAAATTCTGTACTTGGAGCCAGATACACTCTCAAGCTTACAGTCTACTTTATCATGCAATTACTGGAATGACCCTATATGGTGTCCTTCCCAATAGGGTAATTATTTTATGTATACCATTATTAAGCCAGCCATTATTTTGCAGTGAGAAATTCATTTTTTTGTAGCTGGTCAATTTCAAGACCATTCTGTTCATAAGATACAATGAATCGTTGGTTCTAAAATTGAAATGAACCATCACAGAATGCTTTGATCTACGGGATTTCTTTAAAATAATAATCCACATGGTCCAAAATTAGTAAGAAAAAGCCTACGGAAAAATCTTCAGATGATAACATGAGATGAAATTCCAGTCTTGCAATAGATATTGCCTTCAGAATAAATAATCCTCAGATGCTAACATGAGATGAAATTCCAGTCTTGCAATGGATATTGCCTTCAGAATAAATAGACCTCGGCTAAACTCTCAAAGATCATGTTTTCGATAAAAAAAAAACAAGATTCATAAACCTCCATGAAATTTTCAGAAAATACTAAAAAGGGAAAAGAACAGATATGTGATCAGTAATTACTAGACAAAATTTTGTCAGCTGGGCAGTGGACTGGTAGTAGGTAATGAAGTGCTTAAGGCACATTTACCCAAGTTTGATACTCAGTCTCTTCTCTCTGGAATTAAATTTTACTGGAGTCCCCCAAAGCGGTAAGCTCCGTACTGGTACCAACAGGGGGCTTGTGGTCGAGCTGTTTTAATTTTAAAAATATGCAGCTAATGTCGGCCAATCGTTAGGCAAATAGAGAATTAAAAATCCTATCCTGCATAGCAAGTTCTTTGGAAAAAAATAGCAAAGCAAGTTAAGCCACTCTGAATATAGGCAATCTAATCTTCAAAAAGAGCACACATTTCACTTGGAAAAGTGAAAGCCCAAAATCAAAAGTAAAATATATAACTTAAGACAACATTTCGGAGGGTCAAATTAATACAGTCACAGAACCAATAATTAGACACAGCCCAAAATGCCTCTTCACTTACATTAACAACGAAATGAAAAAAGTTATCCAATACCCTAACCACTAAGATACTTGCATTTAATTTTTTTATTTGGTAGAAAAGTGAAAACCCAAACTCAAAAGCAAAACCTAAACTTAAGACAACATTTCAGATTAACACAGCTCCAGAACGAACAATTAGTCAGAACCCAGGATGCCTCTTCACTTAACCACAAAATGACAAAGTTTAGCCAATGTCCTAACCAGCAAGATATTTGCATTATAAGTTTTTTACTTGGAAAAGTGAAAATCCAAAGTCAAAAGTAGAACTTAAACTTAAGACAACATTTCGAAGGATCGAATTAACACAGCCACGGAACCAAAATGCATCTTCACGTACATCAATAACAAAATGAAAAAGTTACGCGAATAACATAACCACCGAGATGCTGGCCTTAAATGTTTTTCTCTGCCATTGCAAGGCTACCAAAACACAATGTCATTGCTCCTTACAACATGAAAAGTGACGTTGATCCCCACGAAAATAAATTATATTTAACCAAGATGATACATTTGACAGAGAACCTAACAAATACCCAAGCTACAAATGTCTGTTCAATGGAACCATAAGATGGAAGTGAAACAAATGAGCCAAGAGCATACCAGACACCAGGAGGTTCACAGGCTTCTTGGACTTCGTTGGTGCAGTGTTTTGAAAACTGGCCAGACTGGCCAGTCAAGACTAGTTCACCCCTTGGGGACCCCATATCGGTTTGTGAACCAGAATAGGCATGTTCCCATGCTAGTTTGACTAGTTCAGAGACCTTTGAGTCTTGACCGAAAAGAGCACAAACGGTGCCCCACTCCTTCCAAACCCCAAGTTGATGTAATATAATGACACCCCACCCTTTATTTGCATATTCGGTGTTCAATGATTTGGATTTATATGGATGTATTTAAATATATTTATTAATAAAATTTTCATATTATATGTTTATATAATATTTTATATAGCATACTCTTTTTCTAGTTAATTAGTTTACTTGCTAGTTCAGATCTAATTTTGGTTATTTATGTTTTTGGTTTTGTTTATTAAAAGAAAAGGTGCTTTACAACCTAATATGATATACATATTATAAATAACATAATTTGAGTAAAGCTGATATATGTTGGCTCAAAAATATTAACTAGCACAAAACAAAAACCTAGATTGATCTTAACTATAGGTCTTTCAAGCATACAAAGAGACCAAATCTTTTTAGAGCAAATTTTTTTCAAAATGCAAAATTTAAAAAAATTTTGCACTTCAAGGGATTTAATCTCTTATCACTTGATAGATTTCGAGTTAAAATGAATTTTAAATAACTTTAGAAAATTAAAGTTTAAATGTTAACATTGCTTACAATATTGGTCAATCATCAAGTAAATAAAGTATTCAAAATCCTAGCATGCAGCAACAAGGCAACCTACTCTGCATAAAGGCAGACTAATCTTCAAAAAGAGCATGAGTTTCAATAGAAAAGTCAAAATTGATACTCAAAATTAGAACATAAACATAAGACAACATTTCTATGGGCCCAATTAACACAACCACAGAACCAATGGTTCCTTTGAGAGGAACTTTTTACGATCCAATACCAGGGGAGATGTGTAAACCTTCTCAACATGTACTTGACACATGACATTTTAAAAAATATTAAGAACAAACTCATAATTTGAATATTTATCATAAATAGAATATTTCAATGTCAGTTGTAAGTAAAATATTTGTATAGATATATAAAGTACTTGAAAGCAATAATATCTCATAAAAGAGATGTGTAGTTCCTTCAATGATTAACGAGGAATCAAAATATGATATTTATAAAAAAAAAATCTTTCAATACCCACCTTAAGTCAAAAAATTCATAATTGTTAAAATATTTCAATGATATAATGCTCAATATGAGAGAGATGTGTAATTCTTTTTTATATATAAAGAACCAATGTCAATTCATTTTAACTTCAAATATATTATGAATATAGCATAAGTGGAAGGGATGAAAACTTTTCTTAGATTGAAAAAACTAAGGAAAAATTTGATTTCTTTTACTCCAAAATAAATCTGAATTAAATAAATCTACACTAGTTAATACCCAAAATGCTTATTTATTTATTTTGATAACAAAATACAAGTTTAGAAAATATCATAACCGCCTAGAAGTTTGCATTCAATGTTTTTGTCTTGTCTTGAAAGTCAATAACAAAATACAAGTAAATAAATGTCTTTCAAATTAATTACATCATTATTAAATCTTAATAGTATGATTAATCCTAAAGACATTTATCTACATTATAAATCACAAACTTAAATCTTACAGAATACAATTCCATAACCACCAAGAATCTTGCATAGTTCTTCTGTACCCTTGCAAGTGCACATTGCAATAAGAAACCGAATAAGTTGACTGCAAAGACCAAACCAAAATGCCATTACGATATGAGATGTGATGTTCCTTCACGGAAACACAAATTATATGTATGATACATTTTAAGGAAAGTTCAACAAGTACATGAAGCTACAATTTTACTACAAAATGGAAGTGAAACAACTGAGCCAAGAGTATGGCAGATCTCATCTAGATACCACAGGCTTCATGGATTCAGTTGGATTGTAAGCATTTCTGGCAGCAGCTGCGGACATTGCTGTAACCCGTGGCGAGGATCTGGCGACGAGTGCCCACGTTGCAGACGAAGCGGTGTCCTTGACTTCCTATGGATTGACAGAAGCCAAAAGGCACTGTCCCGGGATCCTCAAAATCGGCTGCAGAAATTTCCCAGGGAGGGGAATTCTCGTACCCTTTGCACTGCAATCATCGATCCGCCCCTCTGATGAGGAGAAGCCATGATCATGATGATTCCCTACAGGGCTGCCATTTGCAAAATCACTATCGCCATGGATATTGAATTTGCGTATTTCATCAATTAGGGCTCTGTCGGTATTAGACGTCCTAAGGTTATTATAATTCTCTGCAATTTATTCCTCTTCCCTATCCTGGCAATTAGAATCCGATAAGCCTGCCTGCGGCCGATCGCGGACCTGCTCATCGAATCTACAGGCACAGTCGCACTTCTGACCGGTCCAGCCTTCAAAAAAGTGGCAAATGTCGACCTTGCCCTTGTAGGCATGGTGGAAATCTTCATGTAGAAGAGATCCAGGGCGACCCCGACAATGGAAGCCCCTTTGGCGGATTTGACGGCGTCCTGGGTCTCCAGGGGTGGGGAGAACTGCCCGACAAAAGCTATTGGACAAAGATCATGTTGGAGCAGATTGCTAAAGGCAGGTTAGAGGGAGGGCTGGCCAGGTAGGGAATGTAGACGAGCAGGGCCCCTAGCCTTCACTTCGCCGGGGTAGAGAATAAGCAGTATGGCGTCGAACTCGGTGAGGAGCTTGTGGAAGGAAACGGTATCGAGACGAGGCCGGAGAGAAAGGTGTCAGAGAGCCAGTAGCAGAGGCAGAGGGCGCGCAGAGGGCGAGTAGGTTTTTAATATTTAATTTAATTATTAATAATTCATTTGGTGATATCTACAATATTTTTAATAATAATAATAAAATTAATATAAATATAATTTTTTTTTAATTTAATATATATATATATATTTATTAAGATTTTATTTATAGTATTAAAATAAGATAAGATAATTATATTGATGTTTACTTAATGATTATAAAATAGATCAAGTGGAGTACAATGATGTCCATACAATGAGGGAGAACCAAACGGTCTCCTATAAAATTACAATGCATAAATATAAAAGGTACAATACAGGAATATAAAAATACAATGTATGGAATGCTTTGGCAGAGAAGGTCCAAGAGCTAATGGGTTTGAGGATCAAACTCATCTCTCCTAACATCCGAGGTTGAATGAACACTGAAAAAACTCCACAAAGTCTGTTGGGCCGATAAAGGGTCGATGGAAAGTACAAATTATCTGCTAGATCGTTGCGTGGGGAGTTCACACATTGTTGAGGTCTAGAGGACCTAGTTTGTCTCCTATGAACAGATCTGACACAGATTTGTTGTTGAAATCTCGTGTGGTGGAGTGAGGTTCCATGGATCCTCGTTGATCTAGAGAATGGATATGAATTGGTATCAATTGGTCTCTTGGTGCCCCTATTTGAAAGTAGTACCCTGAAAAATGTCGTGATCCTTTGTGTGGGGTCTGGTATTCGCACCTTCGCTTTCACCGCCAAGTCTACAAAGACATACATACTCTACCCCCCTCTAGTTTTGACCCCTCTGGTTTTCAACCTATGACCTCTTAGGAGGAAACACATGGTCTTAACCATTAGGCCCATGCACCTTGTTCCAAAAAAAAAAAGATCTCATAATAACTTTAAAATTAAACCAATATAGATTCATATAATCGCAAATAGCATTCACCAAAAAGGATCAAATCCCTTCAGATGCAAACATCTTTTAAAATACAAAATTTGAAAGGAAAAAAAGCATCCTCTCATTCCTTATAGATCTCATGAATTTGTAATAGAACTCTCCCTCCTCTCTCTCTCTCTATATATAGTGTGTAATTGTATGTAATTCATCATTATTTAAATTGTATTTTGAATGTTAAATAAAATACATAACATGATATTTTTTATTTTATTTTATTTTTTAATTTACAATTTTTCTGCATTGAATATTTTATTATGTATAACATTAAAATATTTTCTTTCTATATATAAATACATATAAATTGATATTGATATAAATTAATTAAACTAGATCTTGAAATAGTTTATTTAGATGGCCAGTATCAACAACAAATTCATTGTCCATAGTGAAGTTGAGATTACTAATGTTTTATAATACTTTTAATTAAAACTAACTAAATATGCATATTCATTTTTGTTTTTCTTTATTATAGTAGACATTGTTTTTTTATTTGGAGAATATTTTATTTTTATTTTTAAAAAGATATGTCTCAACTCCACTTTGACCACGGACACAATCACATATTGTCTTCATATTGGATCGTAAGTAATTATAGTGGTAGCTAACGAAATCGACATAGTGTCACACTAGTATGAGACCAATCCCAATTGTTGATTCCACTAATTTAAATAATAATAATAATAATTAAAACGTCATGACTTAAATAAAAAACATGACACATTAACCATCATGACTAGTAAATACATATAAGCATGGTGATGAGCTCCATTATTAGACATATTTGGAGGGGTTAATGGTCACATCTTTGCCTTCTTAGATCTCTTTTTCTTGTATTTTTATTATTATTTGGTTTTATGATGCTAGCATAGCTGGCAATTAAGGCTAACATACTTTGAGTTCCTAATATGAGGTTGAGTGCAGAAAATCATGATTTATTAAGCATTTTTATAAGGATTTTATCATAAAGACTTAGAGGAGACAATAAGGAGAAATTATTGGAGGACTGCCCACCCTCCTTAACTCTCAAAGGCAGCCAAAGGATCCCAAAGATTCTCTCCAGCAATTTGAATTCCAAAGGCAGCCAAAGGATCCTCAAGGATTCTCTCCAGCAATTCGAATTCCAAAGGTAGCCAAGCAACTCAAAGAGAAGTGCACTCAATCTTTGTTTACTTGGAGTCAAGTGGACTCAATCACCATTTTCTAGGGAGTTGTTGGTAGCTGCCTTGTAGAGTAAATAGAGCAGAGCTAGAGCTAGGAAGAGTTAGTCAATTCCAGACGATTCTAATTGAAACTTTGTTGCAAACTACTGAACTTTTTATTTTACTCAGTGATCAAAACTCTCAGA
Organism: Pinus albicaulis; assembly: GCA_034641835.2. NCBI lineage: Eukaryota > Viridiplantae > Streptophyta > Pinopsida > Pinales > Pinaceae > Pinus > Pinus albicaulis. Next base: position 241,334,848 of record CM076572.1, read on the forward strand.
GATGTATGAGTTATTCTTTTATGAAATGAGCAGACTAATTTCATTCAACTGATTTAAGCTTCAAAGAGCTAGGTTCGTGGGTTAGGGCCCAATCCATGTGCTTCAACTTCTCTGTTGTTTTCATTCTTTCATTTCTGTCGTTTAGCTAGTTTTGCTTCTGTCATTTAGTTAGATCTGCTTCTGATAGTTTCATTGTTGCTTAGTCTTTGCTTTTAGTTTGTCGTCATAGTTTTTCATTTGCGTGTGAGTAGTAGAATAGAGGATAAAACTCTAAAAGATGTGGATCTAGACTTCCCTTCTCATCTCTGTCGATAGAGCTTGAGGAGGATAAACCTTCCCACAAACCAAAAACATTGATTTCTGTTCACTATTTCCATCTCTGCATTACGCCTCTAAACCTTGCTTTTATGCCTCTATTCCTTCTTGTTTTCCACTTATTTTAACTGTTGCACCCACCTTTTTCCCTAACAACACTTCAACCCTTCAGCGGCCTTATTCCTTTGTTTCTATTGGTTACAGTTGCGCTACTCATTTTAACGCAAAAACGTTGAAAAAACCATCAAAGTTTACCTCCGCCTTTTCTCCTCGAAATCCCCACTACCGTACTTCGCTCATCACAAATCGTAGTTTTCATTAGGTTCCTTTTAACACTTACCTCTCCCATCTGCCGATTGCGATATTGTGATCGCGCTCCGCCGTCGGTCCCATCGTCACATCACCCATCACAATCGCACGGTTTTCCTCTTCTTTCAAGACTTATCATTCACTGTTGCCTTACTCTTTCTAATGCAAAACGCTTGAAAACCATCGGAATTCGACCTTCCGCCCTTACTCCTTGAACTTCCCGCTACCATACATCGCAAATCGCAATGTTTAGTTCCTTCTGTTAACACTTACCGCTCCCATCTGCCAATTGTGATATTGAGATCGCGCTCCATCGTTGATCCCACTGCAACGTCACCCATTGCAATCGCACTTCGCACATTTTCATTTTTTTCTTTAGACTTACCGCTTCCAAACGCCGATTGTGATATTGCAATCGCACTCCGCTGCTAGTCCCACCGCCACGTCACTCAGCGCATTTCACACATCGCAACTCTTTCCTGTTCGCATTTTGCATTTCGTTCGTTGCAACTGTTACCCGTCGCACTTCACAACTTTTGCTCCATCACATCTCCGTCATCGCACTTTTCGAATTATTCCGCTCCAAAGCCATTTTTGCGCCATAATAAAGTTCAAACCCCCTCTTTCCACTTCTAAGCCCCATTTCATGTGTTAAGCCCTCCATTAGCACCTTTTACCCCTTTTCTTCTCCAAACTGCAAATCAACATTTTTTCAATCAGAATTAAGTCATGGATAGTTTAGCTTCATGGATCAAAGCATGGTAGATAGAGCATAAGATAAGTAGGGTGTGTTTAGCTGAGTGGCCAAGTTAAGTGCGGTTTAAATTAGTTTCCTTTCTGCAACTTAGTTTAGTTTCTTTCCGGTCATTTCCTTTCAGCAAATTAATTTAGTTTCTTTCTGTCATTTCCTTTCTGCATATTAAATTGGTTTTATTTCAGTCATTTCCTTTCTGCAAATTGATTTAATTTCCTTTCTGTCATTTCCTTTCAGTAAATTACTCCTTAATCTTTATCATAGTTTAAGAGATAGCACCCTTTCACAAAGCAGAAGAGGATGACATGAACAGAATGCATCTGTTGTGTATATAGCACTGTCACCTCCAAGTTTGTACGAACCCGGGTTGATAAAGTAAAGTAGGGCAGCCCATGGGAGTTGCAACACTCTTGGTGCAATACCAGGGCTCACCACTTTTTGGCGTCGTTGCCAGGGAGATGTCTAGTAGATGCTTTGATTTTGTTTTAGCATTCTTTTCTGATTTCCTTTCTTTTCATGTCATTTCAGAAATATTAAAAAAATACAAAAGATTTGATTTTCATGCCTCGTAGGACTAGGAATACTCAAAGACAAACCTTACCTCAAACCCCCACATCACCTCCTGGCCACCCTTCACTCTTCTTCAGTGGTAGTGAGAGTGAACACCCTCTAGGAGAGCCTTATGAATATTTTGAGGATCCTAATGGGGAAGAAGAATACCTTGTTTCAACTAAGGGACCTTCTTCACCTATCTTAACCATGGTTGGGATCCAGAGAGCCTTTCCCATAAGAGAGGCAGATGGGGAAACTAAGATGAAGAACATTAGCCCCTTAGCTCTTCTACACTTTCATGGACTTACCTCTGAGGACCTTGAAACATTCATGTTTGAATTTGTTGTTGTATGTAGGACTTATGACTACACCTCTAATGATCGGAAGTTGAAGCTATTCCCCTCCACCCTTAAGGATGCAACCTTGCGTTGGTTCATGGGTCTGCCTGGGGATAGCATCACTACCTAGGCACATATGGAAGAGACCTTCAGCAACAAATACAAAGACTATTGTAGGTCCAAGGAAACTAAGGATTAGATCTTTAGAATGACTCTAGGACCGGATGAATCCTTAGAGGACTATGAAGAGAGGTTTCAATTGAACTATAAGAGAGCCTATTGTACTCTTGATCTTGACTCACTTAAACTTGAACTTCTTTGAGGGATCAGTGAAGAGATGATAGAAACCTTGAATATGTTATCAAGAGGAGATATCTACCAACAACCCTATGAAACAATAAAAATTGTCTTACGGAACCATTCTAGGGCATTTAGGAAGAAGGGTAGAGCTAGCCAAAGTACATCTAATACCCCTCCCTCTTCCACCTTCATAAAACATGAGATTGGAAACATGCTAGAGGACTTCAAGAGTGACATGCTGCACACCTTTGCTTTGCAAATGGACACAATGTAGGTCAAAAGGAAGCAAGAGGCAGCAGAGAGAGCCCTGACCATATTTTGTCCTAGATGTACTTGGAAGCACCCAAGAAATGAATGTCCGCTGAATATCATAGAGGTTTTCTTAGTCTATGAAGAGAATCATGCCACAGACAAGTGTCCCTCCTTACCTGGACTTAAGGTTGTACATCAAGGTGGGGAAGCAATGCCAGAGCAAATCTATTTCATCAACCCTGTTGAAGAGCACTAGTGTCTTTCCAACACCTGTGTCGACCCCTGTTTGATGCAAAATTTTCTTTTTTTTTATTTTCTCTTTGCTCAGCCTTGTTCCAGCTACTCCTCCTTATGTGCTCTTGAGTGTCTTTTGATCTCTCAAAAGCCTGCATCTAGTTTGTTTTTGGTTTTGTGTTCCTTTGATGAGAATTTGTTTAGATTTTCCTTTGTTCTTGTAATTAGGTCATTAGCAACTGATTTGTTTGATCATTGAGTGCTTGAAAGAATTGGTGTTTTAGTCATCGTTCTGAATAATTTATTTAATCAGTCATTAGACATGCATCTTAGTTTTCTTTCATTTGAAAATTAAGTGAAATTGAAAAGAAAAATATCTTTGCATTGGAATATAGGGTTTTGTGTGTAAATTGGAATTGGAACAGTTGCATTTAAGGGAATTGCATTTAGCATATTGTTTGCTACATTTTCTATGTTGCACACTCTTTGTTCTCTTCCCTATTTTAGATAGATTTTCATTGAAAAGGAAAGTTTCATTTCTTTATGCTAGCTTGCATTTTAGGATATTTGGGTGAAATTCGCGGTGATCCCTAAAATTGAAATCTAATCGAAGATAAACATTAAAATTTATTGAATCAACCTAAGGAGCATTTGTAACATTAACACAAACATTTAGAGTTATAGGCTAGAGACGTGTTCCGATGTGTATAAACATAGGAGTTGTTTTTTTCCAGAGTTGTATCCCCAGGGGTGAAATCTCGTTTCATGTACATAAGTGTATCAGAACATTCTCCACGTACCTTTGGGTATATTGGATGGCGCTCCACGCATGAAAAGTATATGGGAATGCTTGCATCGTACCATTGCGCATTAGATAGCACTAACACAGACTACACTTCCACGTATTGTTGAATATATTTTGGAATTCCACCATATGTTGTTATCCTCGCCATAGGTAAATGAGTCGAACGCCTTGTACACTGTGATACATTGAACACAACATTTGGGGAGATTGTCTACTCGTATGTAAATCATTGGTTATCCAAGGTTGTGTATTGCAGTTCACAGTTTTTGGTAAACTTTATGCCTAGTTTACCCCTTTTTTATTTATTTTTGAGTTAATTGTTAAAATTTATTAATCCAATGTGGAAGAACAACACCCTACCCTTTGTTGTTTGCGTAGAATGAAAAATAAGCCTCCTCTTCCACCATAGGCAACTCTTGGTCGTTGTCTATTGGACATGGGATCCCTCAATGAAAGAAGTTAGAGAAGACTTCGCAGATCAAGGAGTGAAGTGCGCAGTGCGAAGTCCATTTTGAGTCTTAGGGGCTTTGGGGTGGGTCAAAGCCCCTTATTATGTAATGGGATGGGATTATTTTATGAATGTTGAACTTTTCCCATGATTTTTGGACCATGGTATTGTAAATTAAAAATCTATATAAGGAGTCTAGATAGAAGTCATAGGAAGTCGAAGTCGAAGTTGATGAAATGCATTTGGATGTAAAACTATTTTGAGTGAGAGTCTGTGGATTTGGGTTAAGAGGAAAGGCTCCTGCAGTTGAGTGTGCGGAGACCTTAGGAAGTCTACAGCTGAGTGCACAGGGTGAAAGTGAATGTATGAGAAAGATCTAAGCAAATAATGAAAGACTTGTTGAAATAGATCTATGTTTCCATTGATGTGTTTTACTTTACTTGATGTTTATAAATATTTGTGTTGAATAAGGGTTTCGATCTGTAATTGCATAGTGTAGTTTTTTTTATGGTTGTTTACCTTGTTTTATGCATGATTAAGTAAGATCGCGCAGTCCGCTAGTAAGTTCAACATATGTGTTGAACAACACTTGTATAATTGATATATTTGTCCTCCAAAGCTTTTCCAAGGGAGGAAAGCCCTAAAGCCACAGTCCATTGTCCCTCTGGATGCAGAAACCTGGTTCTAGCATCCCCCTATATTTCCTTGGGTGAGACTTTGGCCTGCGCAAGCAAATCGTTGCCGAAAGGGCAGGTAATAGTGGGTTTTGTTGGCTCGCCCAACCACATTTGAACCTGGGTCTAGGCCTCATCAAACCAACAAATGGTTCTGTTATCAGGACCAAGATTTGACTGAGCGATAACTAGATGTGGAATCCATCTAAGCAAGAGATTGAAGAGTGGGTAGATCTAAAAGAACACGAGTTTGTTATGCAAGAAAACAGAAATCCGCGCATCTCTACTAAATATTGGTTAAAAAGTGTATTTATATAGATCAGTACGAAATCTTTTTCTCGTCATTTGCTAGTGAGTTGTACGAGTGGATATCAAGACTAGCTACGCAGACGGGTCATTTCAATAATAAGTCGATTGCGTTGACTCCAGGGTTTATCCAGCAGTTGAAGAAGACTAATAATTGTTGATTATTGGATTGATAGTATCCTTGGAGGGTTTATTACTGAGTTCGCGATCGATACCTCGGTATCCTATAGCGAAGCAGAGTGAAATTTTTTCAAAGGTCTGTGAGGTAAGTACTTGAATTCACTGAAGTTCCGGATTAAAATTCTATTGTGTGAAAATGGCGTATTGTGGATGCGCTCAAATTGATGATTGGAGAAAGAGAACCCGGTGCTATGTGAAGTGGTAAAAGATTCAGGACAAATTGGGGTACTTACGTTGAAACTGAATATAGTTTGTTGTTCGGAACTAAGGGAGGGGAAAGCAACCCCGCTCCCCTAAGAAGTGTGTCACTGAGATCTAAAAATCAACAGAGCACTGTGGAGATTCCCCAACCTTCCACCCCCGTCACCACCCATCGCCATATTGTTCCTCCACCTCCCCCATTCACCATGGCCCAACCCCCAAAGATGTTTGTATTCAAGGGATCAGATGATCCTGAACAATTTTGGTTTGTTGCAGAAGCAATATGGAGTTTGCAGAACATTACAGATGAAAATATGATGAAAGCGCAGTTGGTTACAGTGCTACAAGACAGAGCGTTGTCCTGGTATATGAAATATACTACGACAAATGCAAATGCTACATTGGCTTGGACAAAGACTACGTTGAACATTGAATTCAAGAAACCAAATTCGCAATCCCGATGTATCACAGATATTAAAGAAATTAAGTAGTTGGGTACTAAGACTGTATGGGAAGTAGACCAGAGATTTAAGACATTGCTAAGCCAAGTTAGATTCAAGATCATGGATGAAAAACATAAAGAATGGATCATTTATGCGTTGTTGCCTCACCTTATATTTTCATTGTCACAACAGAATATTGCAACCCAGGCTAAAGCGTTGGAGATAATAATGAAGCTTGAAGCTTCGTCGATAGCCAATACAAGCATAGGGGTTCAACAAACTCAAACTCAATTGGCAAGTTTGCATATGGAACTCCAAGATCTAAAGAAAGGAAAGGAGGTAAGATCTGATATGTGGTCGGAAGTCTGGTGCATCAAGTGCAAAGAGAAGGGTCATTATAAGGAGCAATGCCCTGTTTATAGAGACTATTTGGGAACTGGGATGCTGAGTCCATTGAAGCTTGGATCGAGTGTTGGGCCAAGTGTAGGGCCTAATGTCTGGTGTAGCATTTGCGAAGTGGCAGGCCAGCTTTCCATGGACTATTGTATCTACTACAAAAATGTGTCAGATCGCCGAAGCAATTATTTTGTAACTACTGCAGTTTGGTAGGACATGATGAACAACAATGTTGAAGCTACGATCTAATGATGTCACACAGTCTTGGTTCATATAGAATGCAAGTAGAAGGGCATGAAGCCTCAGGCTCGCTGACAGCGCGAGGAGGTTTCCAAGGCCGAGGGCGTGTCCGAGGAGGAGGTGTTGGTCATGGACGAGGGCAAATCATATGTTACAATTGCTGACAACCGAGATATTTACCAAGGATTGTTAGAATCCTACTGCGGCTTCCTATAAGTATTGTCAAGAATTTGGTCATGAAATTAAAGATTGTCCCATTTTATTAGCTAAAATGCAGGAGAAGCACAACCAACAGACGATCCAAGCGCTAACATAGTAACACACAATAGTGTGCATACTGGAGAAGACCGCGCAGAGGGAAAGAAGCCTATGACAGAGACATGGGTCCGAAAGGTAGAAGATAAGAATGTTGGGTTTAATGTACAACACGAGAATGAGACATTCATGGAAGCAAAGAATATACTTATGAATCCCAAAGCTTTGAAATTAACCGCACAGAGACAGTTGTTTCTGTTGAAAAATTAGCTTGAGGATAATGTTGAAGTGAAGGAAATTGATCTGTCTATCTTAGCGTCCTTTTTGCAGACGTGCATGAAATTTTTAAGGGGTCAGAAGGTTGTAGAAGGGTTACAGGAGCTGATAGATAAATGCGCTAGTAAGAAAAAGCCATGAGTAGAGCAGCACGCAGTAAATAAAGTGTACCAAAATAAGAAGAGGACCAATCGGGATATGTGTTTGACTGCAAAAATCAGGGATTATGAGATGGATCAAGTCATTCTGGACCTGGGATCAGATGCCAATGTTCCGCCAAAACAAGCATGGGAGCGGATGGGAAGGCCTCAACTGCAATGGTCACCAATTCAATTAAGGATGGGAAATCAGCAGAAGATCATTCTTATGGGGTGATTACAGGGAATCAGCATACATATTGATGGATCCAACGTGATAGTTGACTTCAAAGTTATTGAGATCATAGATGATAACAATCCTTATCTTGCATTGTTGGGATTTGATTGGGCTTATGACATGGATGTTATAATCAACTTGAAGAAGAGGCAAATGATCTTTGAAAAGAATGGTACCTGATATGTGGTGCCATTAGATCCTTCCGACGGTGCGTGCTATACATAGCCTGTCTGGCATGATTATGGGGATGCTAAGATTGACCAGATCTATAAGCTTACTATGCAGGATGAAGACTAGATTAATCCCACTACGGATGGCAGAATATGTTATGAGTGCGATAGTTCGCGTGTTTCAGATTTCGATGAAGAGCTGGAGCATTGGCAGAATCGCTTGCATGAAGTCACTACTAGGTGATGTAACAGAGTTACCAAATCTATGTGATGTGTTCGGTCGTAAGTGCGTGACTTACCTTTTTATGATGGAATGGGGAATGTTGTCTTGTTTTTGGAAGAATTTGAGCAAAATTTACATGGGGATCAAAGATATGAAGCTTTGGACTTCACATTGAGGTCCACTACAGCCCAATGGTGGCGTGTGCACAGAGAAAGCTTAGGAGGATGGAAGGAGTTTTTCAAATTGATAAGGTTGAGGTTTGGTCATATAGACACGAAGATCGTGGAGAAGTATGATGGTCAGAAAGATCCTCGTGAGCATTTATCTTGGTGGACAACAGCTTGGGGTCCAGAACCTCAACCAAAGTGGGTGTACATGTTCTTTCGTTCTTTGGATACAATACCTCAGTAGTGGTATCCTGAAACACAATTGCGCCATGGCACTACGGATTGGGACAAGATGATGGAAGGATTCTTGTTCACTTATAGCTTCGTTGGTGGCTAGGAGTGTATTAATGGGACTCTTCAAGAAGTCAAATCAAGAGTGTTTCGAATTACCAAGGATCCAAGGACAATTTAAACGTTGGGGGCCCACCACTGTCTCTTTCAGTTTTCAGTTTTGGCACGGCTTACTATTTTTAGCAGTTTTTTGGGTCCTGAACTTCCGAAGCCATTTTGAGGCCCTAAACGACGTTTTTTGGGCATCGCGCTGCTGGTGAATAAGTTTCTATTTTAGAATATACATTTGTAATCAAAAGTTGTAGTCCTTAGATATATATTTCTAACGATGTATCATGTGTGTCAAACAGAGATAGTATGCCAAAGTTACAACCCTGGGAAATTGATGTACCAATTTACCCCGACGGGGCCCATTTTATAGCGTTTCATCTCCTAGGGTTAGGTTTTGGATGTTTAGGGTTTTCCATTGTTTCTCAATAATATATAGACCTTCGAGCCTTATTGTAAGACAGATTTCAGAGGCCTGTAGCCACCATATCTCTTCTCAGAGATAAGCTACCAGCGCCTTAGCTAGTTTATTTCCATTCTGTCTGTAAGCAAATTTCAGTTCTTTGATATTAATGAAATGAAGTGTTATTTCCGCTGCATCTTTGTATTTATGGTTATATGTGTATTATGTTGCATTCCTGCATAAATCCGGATCAGTGGTATCAAAGGGGTCTGCTTTTTCTCGATCCTTCTTTGCATGTCCCCAACGAGGTCGGGGTATAAGGAGTTAGGGATCGATCTGGTTGAACCTTTGCAAGATCAACCTCACAAAACCCGACGGCTACCCATGGGGGACGAAAAGAAAGATGAGGGAGCAGGAGATCCTATCAAAATATTGCTCGAGGAGGCCCTTGAAAAAAAAAGGAACGCGTTGATGGATAACTTTGCCCAAATCCTTCAACGACTGCCCACTAACAGCGCATTTGCATCCAACAGCCACTCTAGAGGCACGAATCCCTTTAAGGTACAAGTAAACTTTGACATTCCCATATTTGAGGGTCAAATATATGCAAATGTTGTAGATAGATGGCTGAATCTATTACAAGGATATTTCTCGGTTCATGACTTTTCTAACTTGGAGAAGATTATTTTTTCACTCCTCAAAGCTACCCCCCATGTCAAGGACTGGTGGGAAACCTACTATGAGAAAAATGACGAGATAGAACCCTCTCTGTTCTCAGCCATACCCACTTGGAATTCGTTCCGAGATGCCATTAAGGAACAATACTATCCCGTGGGAAGCTATGAGGACAAGTACATACAATGGACCACGCTGCAGCAACAAAGGGATCAAGATGTGCATGAGCTGACGAATTTTTTCCATTGGTGCTAAAGTATCACAGTTGTCTGCACAGATACATTCAGGAGGAAATGGAGTTCCTCGAAATCTCCTCACCATACCGATATTTTGCCAAGATTGAGTAGAAATTCAAACAGAAGAAGTGAGACTTTGGATCTGCAAATCAAAAGCAAGGGAAAGGTGCCCCCAAACCACAGAATAAAGGAAAAATCCAAGGTATGGCGGCCCAAGACAAACTGCCAAAGCCACAAACAAAGAACAGCACCGTGAAGCCAAATAAGGACACGGGAAAGTGGTGTGAGTTCCGTAAGAACTCCACTCACAACACAAGTGAGTGTTGGGCCAAGCAGTCGTTGGTGGCCGAGATGAGGGCTTCTGAATCAGATGCATGCTCCGACTCTGAATCAAAACGTGACAAGGAGAATTACAAAGGGAAACAAATTATTGATGCGGAGCCCAATGCCATCATTGCCACTACGAAGATCTAGAGGGAGGAACCATAAGATCCAAAGGAGGAGGAGCGTCTCTTCCACCCCCATATGTGGGTAAAGGGTTCCCCGCTACAGTTCACTGTCGACAATGGGATCCAAAAGAACCTCATTTCAACAGACGCTGTGAAGCGGCTGGGCTTGCCGACCACAGCACACCCACAACCATACACCATCGGGTGGCTTCACCAAGGACGGGATCTCCATGTCAGCCAGCAGTGTCACCTTCCCTATAGCATCAATCCCTTCACGGATGAGGTATAATGTGACATTGCTCTTATTGATGTTTCTGATGTATTATTAGGCCAACCATACTTGTGGAAGCGACATGCTGTGTATGAGTCCCGGCCACACGCTGTTATTGTTACTTTGGGAAATAAGTTATACAGGATACTAGAGGTACCATCGCCTATCGCTATCTCTTTGGTTATTGCAAAACAACGCAGTAAGCTCATTTCCCAAACCAGGAAATTTGTTTTCCTGATGATCCGCCCCCAGGGCAAGAAGAAGACTATGGCCACGACCTCCAAATAGGGCTCCTCTGCACGAGAACAACAAATGGACAAGGTTGTGGAGGAGTACGAAGACATCTTCATCTCACCCACAGGGGTGCCTCTTCACTATCATGTCAAGCATCCCATTGATCTAACCCTAGGTGCGTCGCTACCCAATGGACCGATCTATCCACGATCTGTTCTGGAGAACGATGAAATCAAGAGGCAAATTCAGGAGCTACTGTAGAAAGGTCACATCCGGCCAAGTTCATCGCCCCGTGGGAGCCCGATCGTGTTAGTAAAAAAGAAGGATGGGACTTGAAGACTTTGTATTGACTATCGGGCACTGAACAAGATCACTGTTCAGAATAGGTACCCGATCCCAAGGATTGATGACCTTCTGGACCAACTCAAAGGGGCGAAATATTTCAGCAAGATCGACTTGAAGTCTGGGTATCACCAGGTACCAATCGAACCCTCCAATGTGTGGAAGACTACCTTCAAAGCCAAGGAGGGCCTTTTCGAATGGCTGGTCATGCCTTTTGGGTTGACGAATGCTCCCGCAACCTTCATGAGGTTGATGGATGACATCTTGCAGCCATTCCCCAACTCATTTGTAGTGGTATACTCTTATGAAATTTTGATCTTCAGCCAAACTTGAGAAGAGCACCTCCACCACATCTAACAAGTCCTCCAAACACTGCGGCAACATAAGTTGTGTGCCAATTTGGAGAAGTGCATTTTCGGCATGACCTAGGTTCAATATATGGGATACATTATTGATGAAAGGGGGGTGCATGTGGATCCAACCAAGATCCAAGTCATTTGGGATTGGCCAGCCTCAACCACTCTAACAGAGCTTTGCAACTTTCTGGGTCTTGCTAATTTCTACTGCAAGTTCGTGTTGGGATTCTCTCATATCACTTGGCCCTTGAGTAAATTCACCAAGGGAGGAGCAAAAGCAAAATTCTTTTGGTCGGAATCTCAACAGAAGACGTTTGTAGAATTGAAACATCACATTTGTTTTGCGCCAGTGCTCACATTACCAAACTTGCAACAACCATTTGAGATCAAGGCAAATGCCTCTAACTATGCTATTGGGGCAGTTCTTACTCAGCAGGGGCATCTAGTGGCATATCACAATGAGACATTGTCCGACACAGTTTGCAAGTATCCCACTTATGACAAATAAATGTATTCCATTGTGCAGGCTTGTCGACAATGGAAGCATTACATTTTGGGGAAGGAAACAATCATCCACACAGACCACCGACCCCTGCAGTTCATACAGACACAAGGGAAGTTGCAGAATGATTTCCATCAGAAGTGGTCCACATATCTGCAACAGTTTCATTTGAACATAAAGTAAAAGAAGGGTAGCACCAATAATGTTATAGAATGCCTCAACCGACCACCGATCATGGCGCTAACCACCGTTCTCAACTCTTGTGGCCACGAGACTTCTGACTGGTCGCTTCTCTACAATAGCGATCCTGAATTCAGCCACACATACGGGGCACTCTTGGGGGGTATGCAAGTTCCAAAATTTCACCTCCAAGATGCATTGTTATGTCACCTAGGACACCTTTGTGTTCCTTCAAGCGTGCATGCCAAGATGATATGGGAATCACACTACAGTCGAGTCGTTGGGCATTTCGGGGTGGAGAAAATAGTGGCAATACTGCAGAAGTATTTCTATTTCCCGAACCTTTGACAGGATATCGGGAAGTACATCAGATCTTGCACTGCTTACGTCATTGCCAAACCGACCATCAAGAAGTAAGGCCTCTATACTCTGCTACCTACCCCTAGTCGACCTTGGGAATCCATCTCCATGGATTACATGTCGGGCCTTCCTTCTACTAAGCATGGAAACGACTATGTTTTCGTGGTCATCGACAGATTCTCGAAGATGGCCATTATGGCGGCTTACAAGAAGAATAGCACAGTAGAAGCCACTGCTAAAATCTTCTTTGAACAAGTGTGGATGTACTTTAGGATCCCATAGTCTATCATATCAGATCGTGACAGCAGGTTCCTCAACACATTTTGGTCCAGCCTCTGGTCAATGTTGGACACCAAGCTCACCAAGTCGACAAATTTCCATCCCCAAACTGATGGCCACTCAGAGGTCATCAATAGGATGATTGTACACATTTTGTGCATGTACAATTCAAAGAATCCACGCACATGGGATGAGAGCCTCCTCTGTGTACAACATAGTTATAATCGATCTCTCCACAGCTCAACCAGCCACAGCCCCTTTCAAGTGAGCTTGGGATTCCAACCACTATGTCCCATTGACATAGCCATGCCATCTGCGACTACTCAGGCCGATTTGGTTCATGTCCAGTATGAAGCTAACAAAGCGAACAGTTTCATCAAGCGCATTCAACACATCTGCCAACAGGTTCATGACATATTGGATAGAGCCAATGCTAAGTACAAGAAATGGCATGATCAACATCAGGTGCCACACAATTTCCAGGTCGATGACAAAGTGTGGCTACATTTTCAGAAGGAGCGCCTCACTAGACCCCACCGCAAGCTTCGTCTGCTCTGATAGGGTCCATACACCATCACCAAGGCTATAGGGAACAATGCCTTCGAGCTCATTATTCCACCATTCCTTAGTCTACACCTAGTATTCAATGTGGACCGCCTTTGTCCCTACTTCCCACCTCTACTAGACACCTTTGACATTGCAGAACAACTCACACCAACAAAGTTAAACCCAGACTGCATGGAATAGGATACCACAGATTGTATCATGGACATGCAAATCAAGAACACTCGCCAACAGAAGATCCAACTGTATCGGGTTGTCAAAGCTGGCCAACTCTTGCACCAAGGCAAGTGGTTCACCAGGGACCAAGTTCAGTAGAAATTTCCTCATCTCATGAAGGAACTCAATGCAATGGGGACCATTGCTTCCTAAGGGAGGAGGAATGATCTAGGTGGATATCGGTGGCCACCCACCTATTCCACTTGGGGCCCCACCATTGTCTCTTTTAGTTTTTCATTTTCGGCACAACTTACTATTTTTAGCAGTTTTTTGGGTCCTGAACTTCTAGAGCCGTTTTGAGGCCCTAAACAACATTTTTTTGGGCATCGTGCCACTGGCAAATATGATTCTATTCTAAAATCTACATTTGCAATCAATAGTTGTATTCCTCGGATAGATCTTTCTAACGATGTATCATGTTCGTCAAATGGAGATAATATGCCAAAGTTACGACCCTGGGAAATTGATGTACCAATTTACCTCGACGGGGCCCATATTATGGTGTTTCATCTCCTAGGGTTAGGTTTTTGGATGTTTAGGGTTTTCCATTGTTTCTCAATAGTATATAGGTCTTCGAGCCTCATTGTAACACAAATTTCAAAGGCCTGTAGCTGCCACATCTCTTCTTAGAGATAAGCTACTAGCGCCCTAGCTAGTTTATTTCCGTTCTCTCTGTAAGCAAATTTCAGTTCTTTGATATTAATGAAATGAAGTGTTATTTCCGTTGCATCTTTGTATTTATGGTTATATGTGTATTCTGTTGCGTTCCTGCATAAATCCGGATCAGAGTGACAAGATTGGAGCCTATGAAATGGGTGACTAGTATCTAGGAGGTCGGGATACTGAACATGATGTATGTTCCACACTTCGGGCAAAATGTTATTAACACTATTTTTGTGCGCCAAATAATGACATTAGTGCACGATGACTGTTTGTGGCTAGGGAAGAAGATCCATATTGACGCGATTCTCATCAGGAGGATTACGACCCTTCCTTGTCTTGGATTGTACCCCGCGGAAGATTTTGTGGGCAAAGATCAGGACAAATAGCTTGTAGACTAGATGAAGAAAGATTTTAATTTGATGAAGGGAACCTGAGGTTATTCAATTAACTCCATTTCTGATATAATTGTGTGCTTTTCCACACACATTTTAGTAGGGAAAATTATGAGAAAGAGTCATGGAGAGGAGGCTTATGTGTCGGTCATATCCTTGGTTGCGGAGTGTACCAAAGGCATTGTTTATAACTTGGCAGAATATTTATGTACTGAATTCCTCGTTTATTGCAGAGCAGCTCATGAAGAGGGCAAGTAGTTCCACTATGTGTGGATCTTTCTCCTCATTGCATTGATGGCTTGGAGGGAGCTCGATGAGTCGCAGTTTCCCACTGCGAACCCAGATTTGTGCAAGGTGGCCAAATATGCCTCGATGTGGCATTCGACAGAACCAACCAGGGTCATGTAAAATAATATTTTTTGGGTTGGATTTGAGATGAGTTTGTAGACGGTAACTAACCAAAAGCCCTGGTTGTCACCCAAAATTTTGAATCAGTACTAACAGATCGTGGATTTCAAAGCGGACTTCCACCACATACATATTCAAGCGAATAAGGACCTCACTGGGGTCTAGTACGAGTTGTTGTACCTTGTAGAGGAAGAGGATGTGGAAGTCATCATCGGTAAATGGCCAAGCGATTGGTTAACTCCACTTACTAAAGGCGTGGAGCATGTAGGAACGAGTGGTGCGAAGCCCACCACATCAATGGGACAAAAGGACAAGAAATTCACATTTGTGACTAGTAAGAAACTGAAGCGGAGATTTTGGAGATAGGAGGGGTGATACTCTTGGCGGTGATATAAATTTGGATCCATCTGACCCCCCTCCCCTTTTACTACCAGAAGGAGACAACCACAAAAGGGTGGCGCAAGGAAGAAGGTGAATTCATATAGGTTTGTCCTCCCGAAAGAAATGTCTTTATTGAAGGGGACCTCGACGAGATTGGTGATACTATCAAGAACGTCACGGAGAACTTATGGGGCAACATCGAAGAACAATACAAGAAGGTATTGGTAGATTTCCATAAGGGGCTAAAGGACTCGCAGGTTCAAACGAACACAGTTCAGGCGAGTGTGAATCAAGTGAGTAGGCTGCAAGCGAGCGTGGTCCAAGTGAGCGGGGTACCAACAGCACAAGCATGAAATTGCATGAGCTGGAACTAACAACTGATACCCGCGCAGTGTCAATCCCTACAAGAACATTATGTTTCGACACTACAGAGAAGATGGAGCAAGCGGTCCACTGGAAGAACACGAAGATAAATCTTATTGTGCTGCCACTCCAAGCTTTGCATGAGTTCCACCAGGGTATTGTTGAAAGATTGAAGATTAGAGAGTAGCACGCTCTTGTAGTCATTCGGGATGTTCGGCAGGAAAGACAGAGTATGGCCGAGGAGAAACAATTGGTGGTACAAGATCGTGAGGTTGAGACTGTGCATAGGCAAAATCTGGAGGAAGTCATCACCAAGGCTTGCAGCGAGCTACAAGAGCTCTAGATTTAGGCAACAACTGTGTTAGAGGAAAAAGTGGCCAAGCTTGCCACAACAGTAAAGGAATCCAAATCCAAGGTCAATGAAGTGCACCTTGAATTACAGATGAAGATAGCTAAGTTGCATATGAAATTGCAGCCAAACACTCCTCTAGAAGTCTGAGAGCAACGCACAACAAATATCAAAGCTGCCACGGAACTTATTGAATCCTGTATATAAGAGTGTGCAAACATATTAAGAGAAGTAATGGATGTATGGGCCTCATTGCAAGAGGACCCTCAGGTGTAGCAGATAGAGGTCAAAGTGCGTGAAAATCTAAAAGACATGGATCAGATTAAGGTAACTGCCAAGACCTTAGCACCGATGTAGCGATTTACCCACCTCTAAGAAGGTAAATTTTTACAACGATAGGTCGATGAGTTGAATAGGAGGGAGAAGCTACTTACAGAAAAAATGAAGCCATGGGAATTTGAGGCTAGCCAGCTCTCCCAAACTGCATAAAATAAGTTGAAAGCATTGCGCAAGACATAGAGAGGATTCGAGCAAAAGGCAGCCAAGACAGTCACAGAGACGTTGCTCAGTGAATTCAAATATTTTGAAAAGTAGTGCGCCAAAGCGATTCCACCATTGAAGGATGCCTTGAGCGGCATAAAAGCGAAGATCAATGGCGCACCATCATTGTGCCTTGGGACGAGTCACAGTTTTGTGTTGGGAGCATGTTGGACATGGGATCCCTCAATGAAAGGAGTTACAAAAGACTCTGCAGATCAAGGAGTGGAGTGCGAAACACGGAGTCCATTTTGAGTCTTAGGGGCTTTGGGGTGGGTCAAAGCCCCTTATTATGTAATGGGATGGGATTATTATGAACGTTGAATTTCACCCATGGTTTTCAGACCATGGTATTGTAAATGCAAAATCTATATGAGTTTAGATTGAAGTCATAGGAAGCTGAAGTCGAAGCCTAAGTTGATGAAATACATTTGGATGCAAAACTGTTTTGAGTCAGAGTCTGTGGATTTGGGTTAAGAGGAAAGGCTCATGTAGTTGAGTGTGTGGAGACCTTAGGAAGTCTACAGCTGAGTGTGCAAACCCCTGCAGCTGAGTGCACAAGATGAAAGTGAATGTATGAGAAAGATTTGAGAAATTAATGAAATTCCTGTTGAAATAGATCTGTGTTTCTGTTGATGTGTTTTACTTTACTTGTTGTTTATGAATATATATGACGAATAAGGGTTTCGATCTTTAATTGCATAGCATAGTTCTATTTATGGTTGTTTACCTTGTTTTATGCATGATTAAGTAAGATCACACAGTTTGCTAATAATTTCAACAAATGTGTTGAACATCACTTGTATAATTGATAGATTTGTCCTGTGAAGCTCTGCCAAGGGAGGAAAACCCTAAAGACGCAGTCCATTGTCCCTCTGGATGCCGAAACTTGGTTCTAGCATCTCTCTATATTGCCTCAGGTGATACTTCGGTTTGCGCAAGCATATTATTGCCGAAAATGCCAGTAATAGTGGGTTTTGTTGGTTCACGCAACCACATTTGAACTTGGGTCTAGGCCCCATCAAGCCAACATTGTCAGAAGCATAAGAAAATGAAAACTACAGAATCAAGAACTTCAAGAACTACTTTTGGTCCACCTCCTGAAATTGATCCATGAGAATCATCCTTCCCTGTCAGTACTGAGCCTGAGATTACATCTTCTTTTGTCGTGAATCTAACACAGTCAAAATAGAAGCACCTAAGACTTTGTTGCCTGAGCTTATTGAGCCTGAATTTATTGACTCAGACACCCTGCAACTTGAGGTCATACAACCTGAGGTACCTCAATCATCTTCACTTGTTACTTCAGGACCTTCCTCTTCTCTTCCTCTGTCTTAGACACAACCACAAACTATATATCTTGGACTCGATGAAGAACCACTTCCATCTGGTCTTGTGAGTATTGAATATATCCCACAGGAAGAACCTCGTCCCTCTTCTCCTGTTCATTTGAGAGGACTTCATCTTTATCAGGTTTGTCTTCTTCCTCCTCCTCAAACTCCATTGTAAAATCCTTTATCTGATTCTTTTCCTTTCACCTCACCCGTGAGTTTCTTGCGACAATCATCTTTGGGATTGTTAACCATGACTAAATTTGTTATGGTTTGCCAACCTATTACTATGGTTAAGAAAACCAATGTTGCTACCTCATCCATGTTTGCGACATCGCTAGAGACACATTTGTATGGTGGCCCATTCATCCCACCTAGTTATCAATCATTGTCTAGTACCTTCTCTGGTGCAACATCCAATCCATGGACCTCTCCCATGCTATCTACTTCTGGAATTACATCTAAAACTTCTTTAATGAACACTATATAGTTTTCTCCCTCTCCTCCACCTACACCTACAGTTGAATAGCAGGTTGGCCCTTATGTTAGTGGGAATGGATACTTACAACAACCCAATTCTCCTTATGTTGGGTACCCTCCTTCTAGGGCGCAGTTGCCTCCATCATCCCCTCCTCCATTGGCAGAGGGGCAACCTGTCATTGGTATACCAGAGGTTAGTGCTCAACCTTATTTGGATCCATCATCTCCTGGAATGGCTACTAATGCTTGGAAACCTACTTTTCCCATACAACCTGGTTCGTTCATGGATCCATCTTTAATTTCTCAACATGTGCCATCTGCATCCCAAATTCCTACATATCAATCTATCCCTCAGCAAGCTCAAATCAATGTAAGACAAAATTTCTAGGTTGCATCTATGACTCAATTGATCCCATCAGTATATCTAGTACTTCCCAAGTCTCATTTAGTCAGCCTTTACAAGGTAACTTACAGTCTCAATCGCTTGGAAAAGGTCCTCAAATTCCGATAGAATAGATCGCGTATGGTATGGCACAACCTCCACTGACTCCACCTTATGTTGGGATAATGAAAAATACCACAGGGTAACAATATCAATCCTATCATGGTATCCATCAAATGCCTTATCAAGGCTAGCAAACCCAAACACAACCATTCCAACATTCGCAAGGTTATCTTGGATCTGGTCAACAAGGTTATGTGTATTCTGGTTATCAAAATCCCCTTTATCCTGGTACCTAGGTTCCTCTTTATTAGAACTCTTCTTATCATGGAGCATATATACATGTTTCTCAAGCTATCTCATCTTATCCAGGATATACTGCACTGGATTTCAATAGGTAGTTATCTTTTGTGGTAACTCTTGAATTTACAGATTTGACTCAGTTCACGAATGACCCCATCACTCATTCTCCTTGGTGGCCAATAATTCCTACAAAATTTCCTTATGATATCCCAAAATTCAATGGGAATACTGGACAAGACCCATCCACACATGTTATGACTTATCATGTATGGTGTTCTTCGAACTCCCTTAATGATGATTCTATTTTTATGTGTCTTTTCTAGCGCACTTTTACTGGGTCTACAACGAAATGGTATATTGAATTACCTAGAGCTTCGTTCAATAAATTCAGCTCCTTAGCCACTACATTCCTAACACATTTCTAGTTACCATATGATATGAGACTGGAATAGATTTTGACCAACTTTAAACAAAATAATGCCTCTCACATTTCCGATCATATTCATGAGTGGCGGCGTTGTCATCGATTGGTTAAAATGTATGTTCTTGACTAATTGTTAGCGGAATGGTTCATTAAATATTTGTTGCCATCCATTACAGAGGATGTAGCTAAGGTAAAAGTTGTGACTAAAGAGCAAGTAATTGCTTGTGCTCAGTATTTGGATCTCATTTATACCCAATTAGGCATGCTTTATGAGAAAATACCAAATGCTCTAAGACCTTCCAACATTGTTCCTCCTCCTCCTTGAAAAGAATCACATGTTGTTGATGGTGTGATTGGTTATGCCATCTCGCAGTTGAAAAGTAAACCATCTAGTGCCGCTCTCTCCATGACTGCCCAAAACCCTCCATCCACTCCTCCTACGGCATCTACTTCTGATACCAATGTCGTTCAATCCAATAAAGGAAAATCTCAATGGTAACTAGGAAGTAAGAAGAAAGGCAAGGGTAAGAAGAAGAAAGGTACTCCTTCGTAGGTTAAACAAAATAACTAGTCTTATGACGAAAAATGGAAACCCCGTTATCCATGTTTGATCTATAATGAGGATCACTTCACTCGTGACTGTCCCCATCGAGTTGAAGTGAACAAATTCTTGAAATATTCTACTTCACCCGCTATGTTGATTGATCCATTTCCAAATCAGGAGACTCACATGGTTGCCCGCGACCCTTCTTCCTCTAACTTGGTTTTAATGCTTTCCTCCGCTAAGTCACAATCTAATGTTATGGTGGCCACCCGATGTAAGGACTATGGTAATGTGAATCCTCCGAATGGTGATGATACTAATCAACCTACCAGTTCAGTTGCATCTCCATCAGATCCTACTGTTCCTACGGAATTAACCATTAAGCCTCCCAAAGGTGTCATTCATAAATATTCTTTCAATCCTTGTGCGAGAGCCACTCAAAATTACAATGTAGTTTAGAACTTGGCTCAGTCTCCATCCGTTGTGTCCACTCTCGAGGTGTTGCAAAAATATCCCACCCAGAAGAAGGCTTTGCTTTCTACTATCGATGTATTGATCCTTCAGATTCCAACCTAGTAGTTTTCAATCATCAGAACTATTCACCTCAACTTTCGGCCCAATTAGCTTTTATGATCCAGGTTGTTGTTCGCGGTAATAACATCCATCATTCTATTGTGGAAAAAGGAGCCTCAACCATTATTATGTCCTTATCTTGTTGGTAGGCTATCGATTCTCCTCAATCGAATCAATCACCGACCACCTTGAAGGCTTTTGACGGAAGAACATATAAACCTTGTGGAATTTTAAGTTCGCTACAAGTAGAATTAGGAGGTAAATATGTATCCATAGAAGTTGAATTTATCGACGAACCACTAGAATATAATCTTCTATTGGGTCGCATGTGGGTTTATGCCATGGCTGTTGTCTTTTCAACTTATTTCCAAATGATCACTTTTCCTCATAAAGGTGGTATAGTAGTCATCGATCAACTCACATTATTTGCCTCTAGTTCTCAGGTTACTAGAAGTGTCCCTCTTGTAGGGGAAACTCTACACCTATATCATCATGTCGCGGTTGGACTGCTGAAGGACTCCTCTCTCATGGTAACATTTTCACTTCCTCCTCCTTTTCTTCTCAATAGCTCTCCTTTGTTTTCCTATATCAATATGATATCTTCTTATACTATTCCAATTAATCCTTGGATAGTACCAGATGAGACTAATATCGACAGTTTTGGCGACCTTATGCCACTTAGCCCCATTGAGATTGATTACAAAGCCATATATTCGGCTTGTATGGATTTTTCCAATCTCTTCTCTTCGATTAATTGGGTTGATCATTCATTGGATTATGGCACATCCTCTGATCTTTTCTCTCAAATGTTTCCTATTGATGAGAGCATCATGGAGATCACGATTCCAAACTATGCATCATGGGATGATCATCATCATTGTTCCTCCTTACCAGATTCCATTGAGGATAATCTCAATGACCTATATCTACCCATATATCGTCGAGTTTTCTACGAATTATGTATCCATTCATGAAGTCAATTCTGAAAAGAACTTTTCAAATATTGAAGAGAATATCACTCTTGATATGTCGACCAAACCCGACATCTTTGAGAATCTACATATCGATGTGTATTGCTCTTTAGATGAGATTAAGACCTATAAAGCCTTATTCCAGGAATTTTGAGATGTCTTCGCCTGAACTTATGAGGAAATGTTAGGCGTAACAACCCTGGTTACAAATCCATGTAAAAAAAATATAAGACCAAGGTCATGGGACACATATGGAAAGGCATGAAGCATTATTGACATTTTATTTATGAAAATAAAGGAAAATAGGAGAAAAGGGTGGTGAAAGGTCATTGGTTGCATGTGAGGAGGAAAATGAAGGAAAATAATGGAAAAGGAATAAATTGGGGGTCTTATTAATAAAAAGGATTTTTAGGATCAGTTGGCAAGCTTTTTGCAAAGACTTCTCTCTCTCGTGCTCTCAGATACCTAGAATTTCTTGAAGCACTCTTGGAGAGTGTGGCATACTTGTATTTTTGGAGAAAGAAGGAAAAGAAAGAGTAGGAAAGCGCAAGAGGACATTGGGATCAACAACTACAACGAGTTTTTTTTGCAGGTACTGAGTTACATGTATGCTTTCCTCACTAGTTTTGGCATGCATGGTACATGCATGTGGTTTCTTGGTTATGATCTCTCATTGGCATGGAGGACTGCCTGGATTGAAAATCGTTTTTCCTAGCCTTTCCATTTCCTAGATAGCAATGGTGTTGTGTGTTTCATTCCTTTTGTTTTTGGTTGGTTCCTATGTGCCTTTGGCTTTGGGTTGAGTTATTAGTTGTTGGAGCTTTGGTTGGACAAAAGCTCTGGAGCCCTTGTTGGGTTGAGTTACTGGTATTGGATCCTTGGTTGGATAAACACTTTGGAGCCTAACAATAGTTGTGGGTTGAGTTACTAGTCCTAGAGCCTTGGTTAAACAAACGCCTCAGAGCCCCGGACAAATTTTGGTTAGAGACCGATCTGGTGATGGTTAGTGATGTTCGACCATGAGGTGGAATCACTGGTTGAGGGTTAGGGTGGTTAGCCTTTAGAAGCCCTGGTTTGGTAGTGCTTGATGTGTTTCATGAGATCCCACATTCATGCTTGGAATATGGCACGGGGGTGACTGGCTAAAAGAAAGATTTGGTTCATCATAGTCAATGGTTGGGTGGTGTGTGGAAATCCCTAACTTGGTTGGATTTTCATATGTTAAAAATAGCTATTTTTCCCTTGGTATTTTCATGAGTAAAGGTACTTTATGATATGTGGCTTTAATGGTTATTTCCCCATTGATATATCTCTAGTTATTTGTTGGTTATAAGCATGTTTCATGGCAGTTATGATGTATGGCTCTTAGCATATTTTGATTAGTAGGGGAAACAATAATGAATGAATGTCCTAAAAGACGATAATGTAGCTAATGTGAGAAGGCATCAATCCTTCTAGACAATTCTCAAATAAGTATGAGACCCCTATGCTCAGATATGTTGTTGAAACCTGTAGATTTCATATTTGCGTATGTTTGATGAAATGACTGTCATGGTTCGGCTTGGTTAGGTCAAGACCTTGATCAAGTTTTTTGTTAGAGGCGTTGTCTTAGTGTCATTCCTTGTCTTGAAAAGTATCATCAAGTTTCAGGAAATGGTTGGAGACTAGCCCTGAAAAAATCACTTAAATCTCACAGTCTCTGGCACATAACTGGCTGGAAATGATTGCAATCTCTCCCTTGCAAGCATTATGGGAGCGAATGGAGGGTCCCAGTTGCATGCATGCCCATGTCATGGGAGAAACTGGGGGTTTTTTCAGTGAAAAGGAAATTTGACTCAGGGCTTGGCCACCTGGAGGGGCAGTTTAGCTTATGTGGGTCATGTAGCTCCTGAGAAAGGTCACTAATGTTTTCTTATGTAAATTCCACTTCATTAACTGCAGTTAGGGATTTGTATCATATCATAGTAACACTTCGTCACATGTTTACCCTAGTTGGCAGGTTACTTGGGTAGATGTGGGGGTAGGGTGTTACACCAGGTATCAATTCGAACATCATGGTGCATGAAATAAGAAATTATCTTGTTGCTAAACCAGTTCGGCAACACCTCCATTTGGTCCATCCCAAGAAGGTTGTTGTGATTAAAGCTGAGGTTGAAAAAATTCTACGCGCGGGTTTCATCTACCCAATACCTTTGACTGATGGAGTGTGAAATAATGTTCTTGTCATGAAGAAACGGGGAACAATTTGTGTGTGTGTTGATTATCGAGACATAAATCGTGCTTTGTCCAAAGGACAATTACTCCCACCTCGTTCATCAACCAAATTGTTGATGACTACTGTGCCCGGCCGTGAAATATTTTCGTTTATAGATGGTTTCTCCGACTATAATTAGATCAACATTCTCTTGGCTAGACTAACCTAAACCGCATTCATTTGTCCTCGCACATTTGCATACTAGAACTCCATTTTCGGATTAAAGAATGATGGGGCTACTTTTCGAGGGCAATATATTATGCCTTCCATGACATCAAACATATCGTGCAATCTTATTTGGACGATTTTCTGCCGCTCACTTGTAACATTAGACTAATCACCCGATGCATCTTAGGGGCCATATTTTACGATGTATACACTACTCATATTTGACTTAATCCTCGCAAATGTGTATTTTGTTATTTCACGGTCGACTCTCACTTTGTTTGTTTCAAAACATGGAATTCTTATCGATCCCTTGAAAGTTTAGGCGATCATCGATCTTCCTACTTCTTCTTCCCTCCTTCACTTCAACAAATCCAAGGGAAGGCTAATTTTATACGCAGGTTTTTCCCTAACTACACCAAACATAACCAAAGGATTCATTCTCATCTATTGAAAGAAAAGGGGTTCTTCTATTGGGATGACACTGCCACAAGCGTCGGATTCCTTAAAAGATGTGCTAATTTAGGCATCCTTGTTATGCCCCCCCCGGGACATTAGCGTGATTATTTCATGTATCTCGTTGTTTCAATTACTAACATCACAATGGTATTTTTTCAAGGAGGAAGATGTAGGGACTGAGCATCCTATCTATTAGCTTGAGTCAAAATCTTAATAATACTCGAAATTAAGTACATGCACATCGAAAAGTTAGCTTTGCAGCATTGTTCAAGATATCCAAATATTTCGCCACTATGATTTTTCTTCGTAAAATTATCATCATTTCGTATTGAAAACCATATGAAATACATTTTGTCACATCAATTACTGTGGAAATACTAAAATGGATTGTCATCCTCGCAATATTTTGATTTGGGAATTCATCAAATCCAAGTCAAAGAAATCCTTAATTTTTTGTTGAGCTAATATGCGACCTTCCCACCATTGGTTTTGAATCAACGTATGAAAATTCCATTCCAAAGGAGTCATCGTTTCTGATCTCGTCAGCTGACCCATGCATGGAGAAATTCTTATATATCCCCGTACCCATACTTTTTGATCCGATAGGCTCTCGCTCTGAATAGCGACATATCCGATCATCAAGCTAAGAATTACATCCTCATTAGCGACACCTCTATCGTCGTGGTATCGATACAGCTTTTTCCGAAAGGTGCCTCTACCCATGAGGAGGATACGAGATGTCTTTAAAATGAATGCAA
The DNA here is from genome assembly GCA_034641835.2 of Pinus albicaulis. Taxonomy (NCBI): domain Eukaryota; kingdom Viridiplantae; phylum Streptophyta; class Pinopsida; order Pinales; family Pinaceae; genus Pinus; species Pinus albicaulis. The sequence continues at coordinate 241,360,264 of CM076572.1, forward strand.
CTAAGAGGCATGTGGAGGTCATTTATCCGGGTTATACCACTACACAAGAGATTTTGTGTGTAAGTTACTTTTGGCCTACTATATTTCGTCGATTGTATTCTCGTTTTCTGAAAGTGTCACACATGCCGGATTTATGATCGTAAGACCCATGCTTCGCTCACTTCTTTGCATCTTGTTATCGCCATAGGTCGCCTTTGTGAAATGGGGTATCGATTTTATGACATGTAACCCTCACCTGGATGGGGGGAATGGCTATATCATCGTAGCGAGATTACTTTTACCAAAAAGGGCTATAGGCAATGCTTGCATTTAATAATACCAACAAAAACAACTCGCTTATTTTTTTCTTTAACCATGTCATTTCATGGTTTTGTGTTCCACAAGCCATCTGTTATGGACCATGGAAAAACATTTTTCGTAATCACATAAGATGTCTGAACTAATCGCTAGTCTGGGACTCTCCCATGAAAGTTCCACTCCCTACTACCCTCGTAGCGAATGTGCAAGTTGAGGCTATTAATAAATTTCTCAAGACGCATGCTTCAACATATGATAAGGGTCCATAGATGCATTGGAATTTGATTATTTATGCTGTTTTTGTGGATGTACGCGAATCTCTGTAGATCTGCTACTGGATTTACTCCCTTTCGATTAGTTTATGGTCTGTGAGGTTATCCTTCCATTTGAATGTGAAATTTCATCACCGAAACTAGTTGTAGAACTTCTTCCGCCACTTTCGTAGAAGAGGAATGCCTCTTACATATAACACGCTTATATGAGACTCCTGACAAGATGATGCACATGGCAATGAAGCCCATAAGAAACGTATCAAGGCGCAATATGACAAGGGTGTCAAGCCTCGTGTATTCTCGAACAAGACATTATCTTGATATATGACTAAGAGTCCGATAAATTAGGATCGAAGGAAGTTCCAACCTATGTGGTTAGGCCCATAAATTTTCAAGAATGTTCTGCTAAAGGGGCCTATGAGTTAGTCTATTTTGATGGAGTCCACCTACGCAGCACCTAGAAATGGGTTGTACCTCTAAGAAATATTATGCTTAATTCCTTATGTAGTGCATTATGTACATATTGTATATAGGTGGTGTTAGTATGTTTGTGGTGTGTCCCTTTAATTTTTCCCTTGTTTTCTGTTAATCCCCTTTACATTTGGTTTGCAGATGTCGACGTCCCTTGAATGATATATTGGTTATGCTGATGGTGCTAGTCGTAGTACTCAGAATCTATCCTCTGCAATGTGGGATATCTTTACTCTAGATGGTGAGTTAGTGAGTCTATAAGGGATTTGTATTGGTTGCTATACAAACAACGTCACTGAGTATAACATCATGATAGAGCTAATGTCTGATGCTATTTCAAATGATATCCGTCTTATGGTCATCAAACTTGACTCACAACTTGGAGTACTACAATGACTAAGTTCTATTTAGTTAGGAGTCCAACTATGCTCCATATGTTCTGGAGGGTTCGTCTTCTAGAAAGATATTTTATTTTTATCCAATATTAACACATTTATAGAAATATAAACACATTAAAATATTATTTGGCTAATAATCTGTTAGATAGACATTTGCAACACATGTAAATGAATTTCAATAAACATCAAATCCGTTGAAAGAGAAAATAGAAGGACAAAGAAACACTAAAGATAGCTTTATATATATAAGAGTTTGGTTTTAAAAAAATTATCCCCAAGACACATATGACCACACGGCCCATCGTATCCAAAACATACTTGCAAATATGGATATAAGCCTCCTAGTAGACTTATCATAATGCTCATGGTAACATGCCACAACACAATATATCTTGCATAGTAGTCGACTAATGCGACCAGACACTGATAGCTTGTTGCTATAATATCATAGGAAGTTGGTCGACTGCGATCTCATCTATGCCATGTGTCAACCATTCCATATGACACTCTACCTCTGCTAGGGTCTCAGTCACATTGAGATCATGTAGTAAATATGGTCCTGCTACAACAACTTGTGCTAATGCTAGTACCTGATGCGAGTCTCCAACACACTAGAGATATGAGGAATCCACAGATCAAACGGGTCCAACATATGCATGTACAAATTGATAGTTTAGTCTTATATACATCCAAAACACAAAACAAAATTGTAAAAAAAAAAAAAATAGTCAAGATGTCTTACCTATAGCACCCCATCACTAACCATCAGGAAATATGAGCTAAGGGTCTCCATGAAAATCTACCCCTGCATATGGATACTCTTCTATCATAACGAGCTTCCTATGCAACCATATGAAGAAGGCTAGTGAGAAGAATATCGCCAATGCACCGGAATGTTGGGATATGAGATCCACCCACCTTCTCATATGTGGGACTTTCGGATCAATGGGCTTGAGCATGATATGCTGAGGTTGTAGTAATGTAATCCTTTCTAATGCAAAGGAGATCCGGATTGAACCATAGGAAAAATTCTTCAATCATCCATATTTTTCTTCAGTTAGTTGCTCTTTCATGTTGAACAAAGTAGACAAATACTCCGAGACTCCAATTGAAAAATGTTGATTCTATACGTTCTAGAGTGTATTTCATATATGAACTATTGGCCACATGAAGTGTATAACTACCAACCAATATAGAAATGATGAATATGATTGTCCTTAAAAGCTATCAGACCACATATTTTATGTTTAACTTCCCATCCTTGGTCAGTTGGGCTCGCGTTCTACAATGGGCGGTGACATAATATTTGATTGTCTCTCCACCCATTCTCATGCCTGTGAAAGAGACAGGGGCACCTCTCCTAAATAAAACAGTCAAGAATTATATTTCCTCAACTTATATCTCGAGTATATGTGCTCCTAGTCTCAATACCATATCCTGGACATCCCATGCATGCACAAGATATTATAGTAGCTCCATCTATTGCCTCATTTAGAGAATCCATAAGAGTTTCAATAATAAACAACCTCTTAATGTCTGGATGGTAGTAGGGTCATTTGTTGCATTCACATATTGTTCTTCATAAGGAGATTCATGAAGAGGCCATTTCATGCAAAAAAATTTGATAAATGTTAAGGAAAACTAGTGAAAGAAAGTTGGGAATTGAACCCAACACAGCCTCCCAAAGGGATACAATGTGTCACAATGATTTCCCTAGAGTAGATGATCCTAGATCAATGCTCCTTTCGACCTTATGGGGGTGCATTGATCCTAGGGCAAAGTATTAGAGCCCTAGGACCATCAAAAACCATGAAAACATGCATGAAATCATAAAATGCAACCATGAAATGAAAGCTAAAGGTTTTATCTCCTACCTAGAAGTGACAACATTTGAAACGATCCACTAGATTGACTACAATCATCTCCAAAATATCGAGGGAAAAATTACTCAGAACTCAAACTTAAAAGGGTAAATGTGAAATGGTAAAAATAAAATGTCATTTTGATTATTTATGGTCATTCTTATCATAATTTTATTAAAATTTAATGTTTTGACCTAGTTATTATTCAATTTGATCATGAAACGGGTATTTTTATTATTTTTGTAGTGTTCTGAATAGGCCGATAGTTGTTTAACGGATTTTATTGCATTATGAATCATTTTGACTGAAGAGCATACTTTTATTAGTTTTTCGGGCTCTATAAAATCACGAAAAAGGAAACCCTTGGAGTCCTATTTCAACTCTTTTCAAACTCTAAAAAATTGAAAATATTGTTGAGCACTTGTCTTTTTGAACTTGTTAAAGTAAATCAAAAGACGTCTACTCATTATAAGTTTAACCCTTTTCCAGACTGAGATAGACTATTTATGAAAAAGGAATACCATAGTCGATCATCGCTAAGATGTTCTCTTGGGTATTGTTTTCTGCCATTTTGGACTCAAGGGACTATCTACAAAGATTAACCTTCAGAGTTTTCTTATTCACTTCCTTTTCAAACTCTCTAAACATGAAAAGGATGTCTAGTTTTACCTTTGTTAGACTCGTTAAACCATCAAATATTGATGGAATCATCTATCATGACGAGACCAAACCACTCCTTCTCAGGTTTTGTTAAACATAATCGAAGGAATTCATCCGAAGGCTGAACTTATAGATCAATCATACGTTATCCTCCTCATGCTCGTTAAAAAAGAAAGATGTAATGACCAGTAATGGTTGAGGAAATTGGGAAAATAGGGCACTCCACTTGTTAATGGAAATTAGTCTCTCTTGAACATGAAACTCTTCCACTTCATCTCTGTGGCTATTGGGTTGGGAAATATTCTTGTCTTTTGGTTTATCACACCATTTCAAAGCTTCCATTTTTGGTTTTGGGTCAATACTAGCAAATCCATTCAATTTTGTGGATGTGTTTAAGAGAAGTAATTCAGTTGATATTTGCTACAATACTATTAAGACTTCATTCCATGAATGTCGTTATTGATCTAGTTCTATATACACATCATTTTGTCTCAAATAATGATACATGCTTTGTGTCATTGATGGGGGATACATCGAGGCCCTCCTGCATTAGGTCGCTTCCTATTAACATCAGATCATTATCTAGGAAGTTGAATTAGAAACACTCGTTGGTACCTTGGTGCTTGCATATGTCAATGGAAAGTTTGCTTGCTCTCAGAAATAGGTTTACATCAATGGCCTTCGACCGAGAGATTTTGTGTGTTGTTCGACTTCAACTCATTCATTCACATAATTCAGACTGTACTATGGTACCTTGAGAGCCATTAACATCATCGATGGTTTCTCTCGCATATGTTAACGACTTACATCATTAGTTGGTAATTAGATGGTTTCTTGGCATGTTCCATCACAACTCATTGATTCACATGGATAGACTCATACATTGGAAGATCATGTGAATGAGATAGAAGACCCCAGATCTAGTTTCATCCATCCAGGCTGTAATTTCAGGATTAATATGAGATCACAAAATATGATGGCTATGATCATACATATAGTCATACAATCATGGGTCCACCTTTTTCTATCATTGGACATGTCTTTTTATAATTGTTACATGTAATTTTAGCTTATGTACTGAGCATGGGTATCCCTCCCTCAACAAATATATCAAGATGTAAACATATTGTAACAGATGATGATTTTGACTAGTTGTTATTGATCCATAATTGTCAAAAAGTAAATCACTTCTATCATCATCTACTACCTCTGAATTTTTACTTTAAGGGGGAATCTGTTATAGACCATTTTGTCACATTTTTTCAATAGGCCTATTAACTGGATCATTAAAAATCCATCAACACTTTTTCATCATCCTTGCATAAATCCCTTGGCATTCCTCTCCCTAATCCCTAAATTTATAGGCTTAAATGCTTCATTTCCATGCTTTTAAGGCCCAACACACCCTTCTTCCTTAGGAGACTGCATTGAGTGCAAGTTTCTCCACTTTGCACCTACAATGATCATCAACAGGTTGTCCCTTCTTGCACTGAAATGATTCTAGAAATTGAGGAAAAATAAAAACAATATCGAAGCTTCCTCTTCCATATTATTCTAGTAGTTGTTTCAACTATTTACCTTGGATAAGACCTTCGAATTCCATATCATCCTACCTTGGATATTTCACCCCTTATCCCTTGAGCTCATCCTCCCATGAAGAGTGGATCTCAAGCCTAGATTGGTAAATGGATAAGAATTCCTAAACTACCATCTTCTCCTATATATTTACTTCCATACACAAGTTAGGGGTTGGCTTTTGGAGATTGATTACCCTCATGCTGTTTCCCTCAATCTAAGAAGAGTCATAATTCCATGCATTGAGGTGACATAAGAGGTGTGCCGCTTTGGCAAGGAAGGAAAGGTCAGCTTGGGGAGTTTATTTGCATGATCAGCTCCTATATTTGGTTGTAACTCTCTCCATTTCTATTAATATAATGAGTACATTATTTTCCTATATATGATGTTGATGTTCATTTGTTTCAATGTTTTGTTGATCCATCGAATGAAGTGGTTGGATAATTCTACATAGATATCATAGATCTTTGGCTTGTTGTGTTTTTATGTGCAAGTTCTAATTATAAATATCATAACTAGGATTCGAGCATATAATATAAGAAGAGAATGAAACTTGCGACAAATTATAGGTAGGCCTCATGTCGTTGTTCAATTACTTTAAGGGAAACAATATATTCTTTGTCTTTATGTTATTATAGACTAGGTTGATAGGTCTAGGGAAGATATGTATGTACACAATCATAGATTCCACATAACAGAGAGGATATGGTGCGTAAGTGAAGATAATATGTGGGATATGTGGTGACATATCCATATCAGTGAAAGAAAGAATTAGATTGAGTAATAGATGGTGAAGGGGCATGATTACTAGTATAAGTTCGTAATATCAAGATAAGTTTCTTTGATAATAGAATCACTTAACAATACCAAGAAATATCGAATAAAAATTGATTTGTTTCTTTTATAATAGAACCCTAACATTTTTTTTATAATGTAGAAACCTCACAAATTCATTATTTTTTGTCCACTTATATCATTTAAGGAAACATACATTTTCTTGTCATATACTAGTCCATAATATTGGACCCTCAACATACTAAAAGGTAAAAATTTCTATTTGTTTATAGATTGATATCTTGATATCACAATTTTTCGCTTCCCAATTGCAACTCGGCCTTGGTTTTTTGGTGAGTATATCTTATGTTATTTATTTTTGTGAATTTATGATATCCAATATCCTCAGTTCCGAGTCTCAACCTCTAGCCATAAATTGGTTAAGGTGTAGTACCCAAGGCTTAAGGCCCTTGCCATAGTGACTTATTGACCTTTGTTATATTAATTCCTATATTTTCTCTGATATTTAATAGTTATAGCCCCTGGTCATAGCCTCTAGTCATGAGGTGTTAAGGTGTATCACCTAAGGGCTTAAAGCCCATAACATATCAGCTACTAGGCATATTTGAGGTAAAAATGTTTGTGAATGCATAAATATCCCTAGTCTCAGTAAGCGCCCAGTCTTAGTTCTGTGTTACTAAGGTGCTTCACTATAGCACCTAAGGCTTAGAGACATTTTCATATCACCTATCAAGAGAATTATAAGTAAAATGTTTTTGAATTCATCGATAACCAAAATTATAGTGCCCATTATTTAATGATGGATTAGCTAGTAGTTAATAGAAAAAAAAAATTCTTCATCAATTTCAAAAAGGTCTTCTTTTGTGGGGTTTGCTACTGTTGAATATTTATAGTATAAAGTCAAAATTTGAGGTTTGACCCCAAGCGCTAGTCTTGGAAACTAGGAATGAAAAAATTGTAGTGTAACCTTGGTGCATAGAAACCTAGCATATCATCATATTGGAAGATACAATACATATAGTGAGTCCACCGATATTCGAGTGCCCATTTTCATAAACTAACAAAAAGGGTAATGTTTATTAACAAAATTTTTTCCCATTCAAAGTTTCAAAGAAACTTGGTTTTTTGATTTTTTCCAATGTTAATAAATTTTGGGGTTTCCTTGCAATAACATGAAAATTTGATGTTTTCCTTCGCAAATGCCTAGTAAAGCGATATTTGTTGTATCCATGGTTTATACTATCGAGAACTTGATAATGCTTGAACTAGGTTTAAAGCATTGAGAGCTCTAAAAACATAGTTATTATTCATATGTGTTTGGAGTGAATGAATCACATATATATTTCAAATTATTTTATGGGTGCTACAATGTAAGCATGTAGTAGTAAGTACAAATGTATGACAATTGGGATTAAAGGAAGCCCCTACTATGAAAACTTGAAGTTATTAATACTGGTGTAATGTAATTGTGACTATTTCGGACTAAAGGAAATCACTACTACAAATAAATATAGTACACATAGTCATACAGAGTACAGTAAAGTTCATAAAATCAAGTGAACCAATGAAAGGAATATTAAAAAGTTGTGAAGAGCAGATTATAGAACTAATTCAAAATAGATATTAGAGGAGATTGGCGTCTCATGCAGGTTGGTTCCTATACATAATTAGACAAGGGGATTGGCGTCACCTACATCTTGGTTCCTACAAATAAGAGAAGGGGATTGGTGTCTCCTATAGGTTGGTGCTTACAAATCAGAGGGCATTGTTGTATCCTGTAGTTTGTCACCTAAAAATTTAAAAGAAATGGGATTGGTGTATCCTATAGGTTGGTCCCTACAAATTATGAAACATTAGTTTGGTTCCTATAATATTTTACGTATAAAGAATTTTTGTGGTTTCCTCCTGTTATCACTCTCAATTTTTCAAATTTGTTTGATAGGGTCATCATAAGCTTCACCTTGTCTCATTAGGTTAGATCATTAATTTGATGAGAAATTCACTTAATAATGTTTATCCTATGTAAAAAAATCATTATGAGTCATGTCATGTCAGTCAAATCCATTTTATATCATTTATTTTTTAGACCCATGCCTTAAAATCAAGAAATGAGCCACTGGTCTAGTTTTTCACAGTTTCGTAGAAAATACAGCGGAAGAACAACAGATTTTTCTACGAAACTACCTAAAATTTACGTAGCAAATCCGTGAAAATAAAATCGATGAATTGTCATTTTATAATGGTTTTGGGGAAAGGTGAGATCACCTAGTAGGTTATGACAGTTATCCAACATGTGAAATCATAAGTGCTTGTCATCATTACATTTTCATCCCTCCATTTGTCATTTTCCCTTTCAAATTTGAATTGCATCTTTTTAAAAAAATCACCCAAGCTCCTCTTTGTCATTAACCTTTCAACCTTTTCATGTATCAGTCATTTTTCACCTTAGAAGAGTTTAGCTTTGTCACAAGTAGCTTGTGGTGAGCCCTGGTATTGCGCCAAGAAGGCTACAACTCCCAGGGGCTGCCCTACTTTACTTTATCAACCTGGGGTTCGTACAAACTTGGAGGTGACAGTGATATATACACAGTAGATGCATTCTACTCATGTCATCCTCTTTTTCTTTACGAAAGGGTGATATTCCTCAAACTATGATAAGGACTGGAAACTAAATTTCTGGAAGGAAATGATAGAAAGGGAACTAAACTAAATTGCTGGAAAGGAATGACAAGAATGGAAATAATTTAATTTGCAGAAAAGGAAATGACTGAAAAGAAACTAAAATATATTGCTGAAAATAAATGACAGGAATGGAACTAATTTAATTTTCAAGAAAGAAATGACAAAAATGAAAGTAATTCTAAACCACACTTAACTTGGCCAAATGGCTAAATGCACTCTATTTATCCTATGGTCTATATAACATGCTTCTATCCATGCAACTAAGCTATCCATGACTTAATTCTAATTGAAAAGTTGTTGATTTGCATCCTTGAGGAAATAAAAGGGCTAAAGTGGCTAATGGAAGGCTTAACGCATGAGACAAGGCTTGGAAGAGGAAAGAGCAGGGTTTAACTTTATAAAACCTTATTATAGCGCAAAAATGGCTTTGCAGCAGAATGAATTGAAAAGTTCGATGACGGAAATGCGATGGAGGAAAAAGCTGCAATATGTGATATCATAATCCCAATATCGCAAAATTAAAGGGATACTTGAACTGTGGTTCGTAAGCGAGAGCGAAGTGCGAAATGCGATGAGGTAAAATCTGCGACATTGCGATTTCACAATATCACAATCAGCAAAAGCGAGCGGTAAGTGTTTAGAAGAAGAGGGAAAGAATTGTCATTTGCAATTGAGATGCATGACATTGCGGGAGGACCGGTGCCAGAGTGCAATAACAGTATCACAATCGCAAGGAAAAGAGCAGTAAGTATTAATGAAACCAAACTAAATAATGTGAAGTGCGAAATTCCATGGGGATAAAATGGTGAAATCTAATTTGTGACAGGGATGATGTGGCGGTGGGACCAGTGGCAGAGTGCAATCACAATATCGCGATCGACGGATCGAATCAGTAAGTCTTAATAAAAAAATGGAAAATACTGCAAATTGCAATAAAGTGATGGGATTTTCAAAAAAAGGCAGAGTAAGTTTCTTTCAATTTTTTTTGACATAGAAATGAGGAGTGAAGGAGAAAGGAGGGAAAAAGGAATATCGCAATCGGGGTTTGGAAGCGGAAGCTGTTAATAAGGACCAAATGGGAAATGTAATTTCAAAAAGGAGCGATGGTAAGTCCAAAGGGAAAAAAATGCGGTTTCTAATGTTTTTGATTATTTTTAATAAAAGAGTAGCAAAGGGAAGTAGAAAGGGATATCGCATTCAGACTTGTAATGAGAGAGCATTAATAAAGATCACAAGCGATTTGCGATGGAGCGAGGTACGACGAGTGAGATTTTCAAGGATAAAGGTTAGAGGTCTAATTCAAATGCTTTCCAAGTGTTTTGGGAATGAAAAAGGTGATGGATGAAAATAAGAGAAAAAGGAGGGAAATGGAGGCACAACAGCACTGATAATGCGTGAAAACAGAGCTAGGAAATGAAGTGGGATGGCTTGATGATATTCCTGAGTATTTTGATGCTTATTCTTGCAAACAAAGTTGCGGATTCATGTATGAAAAATAGAGGAAACACGTGACAAAACAGTGAACAAAAAGCAATTTTTGGTCCTATGGGAAGGTTCGCCCTCCTTGAGCTCTATTAACAAAGATAAGGAGGGGGTCTTGATCCACAACTTTTCTTGGTTTTTCTCCTCTATTATATCACTCACAAGAAAATGAAAAAACTACAGCAGTACCCACGAGCCTAGCTCTTTGAAACTTAAATCAGTCGAATGAAATCAATCTACTCATTTCATAAAAGAATAACCTCATACATCTTTGAAAGTTTGATCACTGAGTAAAATAATAAAAAGCTCAATAGCTTGCAATAAAGTTTCAACTAGAATTGACTGGAATTGACTAGCTCTTCCTAGCTCTAGCTCTGCTCTATTTATTCTATGGGTAGCTACTAACAACTCCTTAGAAAATAGTGATTAAGGTCACTTGGCTCCAAGTAAACAAATATTGAGTGCTTGGCTGCCTCTGGAATTCGAATTGCTGGAGAGAATCCTTGGGGATCCTTTGGTTGCCTTTGGAATTTGAATTGTTGGAGAGAATATTTGGGATCCTTTGGCTGCCTTTGAGAGTTAAGGAGGGTGGAAAATCCTCCAATAGTTTCTCCTTGTTGTCTCCTCCAAGTCTTTATGATAAAATCCTTATAAAAATGCTTAATAAATCATGATTTTCTGAACTCAACCTGATATTAGGCACTCAAAGTATGTTAGCCTTAATCACCACCTGTACTAGCATCATAAAACAAAATAATAATAAAAATTCAAGAAAAAGAGATATAAGAAGGCAAAAGGGTGACCATTAATCCCTCCAAATACGTATAAGGATGGAGCTCATCATCACCCCCCTATTGAATGGTGGCTCATCCTCTGAGCAATTAATCCTCCTCCTACATTTCCTTCAAGGCTTTGATAGCCCCCTTATTTCCTGAGGAAGAAGTGTGGGAGTTTCCCGAAGGGGGTAAAAACCACTATTATTTTATGCATTCGCCCATTCTCTATATTGTGCATCTGTGTCATTTTCATCATTTAGCCCCAACAGCGAAGGTGGGCTGAGCTTTGACTTGAAATAGGAGCCATTTCTCCTTGAGGTACACAACATATGAGTCAGAAGGGAACCTGCGTTGAAGGGCTTCTATGCATAAGTCTACCATGGTGGCTACTTACTCCCCTTTTTGCTGCAATTTCTCCTTCAATGCTACATTCTATGCCTATGCCTTCTGCAACTTCTCCTTCAGAACTATTTCTTCGATTCTTTCCTCCTCCCTTGGTGATTCTTCAATGATAATTAGGCTCGTGGGAGGAACTTCTAGCTCTCTCTGACTCTTTTCAGCTCTGAAATACATAGAGGTCTACCTTTTTCTCTTTGCGCTCAGAGGAGCTATGGTGGAAACTATCTCTTTGTATTGAGGGGATGTGGTGCTGTCTTGTGAGTCTGTTTTTTGCCCATTTTTTGCTATTTCTATGACTTATATGGACATCTCTTATGTTTTTCCTTGGCCCTTTGTCTCTTCCTCTTCTTCTTCTGGTTCTTCTTCTGACTCTTCTTCTGGCTCCTCTTCTTCTTCTGGTTCTTCTTCTAGCTCCTCTTCTTCTTCTGATTCTTCTTCTGGCTCCTCTTCTTCTTTCGGTTCTTCCTCTTATACTCTAAGGATAGGAGTGGAATATTGCCTTGTTTGGGTTGCTATAAAAGCTTCCTTGCTCATATTTACGAGAGAGGACCAAGACATGGGTAGGGTGATGTTGTTATACTGTTGCTATTACGTGCTGTTCAAATATGCAACCTAATCTCGGTATTGCTGTGTTGCGGCTCCCTTCAGTCTCTTCCCCTTAAATATTCTAAATTTACTGGCTTGGATGAGACGAGATATCCTTTTATTAGATTTCGAAACTAATTTTGGAGTGCTTGTGTAACTTGGCTCATCTCTAGTTTATGTTGTAGACAGTTGTTTCCTTTGCCCTGTTAATTCATGATGGACTGTGTGTTTCCTCCCCTCGTTCTCCTCTACTGCACCGGATTTAAATTCTTTTATTTTGCATGCCTAGGTGGCATTACTTTGCAGTTCTCCCTAGTCATACTTCATGATGATGTCCAAGCTAATTGGCCACCTTTCTGCCCCTTGAAATATAAGTCTAAAAAATTAATTATTTATGGCTATTATGGATGCATAGCGAGGGGTTAGGAGATATACCTGAGTTTACCTATCATTTCCAAGGCATTTGCAGGAGATGGATTGAGGAGACAAGCCTTTTAGATGCTGCGTTCTTCACTATTTTCTGTTGTCTAAGTGAGCAGCTTGCTGAATGAGCAGCTCTCTGAGTGAGTTGTTGATCTTTCCTTGATGTTCCTTCCCATTATAGATGATGTGTGGGGGGTGCTCCAGATGCCATGGGTGGCACTCTTTTCTTTCCTAGGGTCTCCTTCATGAGCTCCTCCCTTTTTTTTCTTGTTGTTCAAGAACAAATGTCTGCGCTGAAGGAATTTCTTGATGTCTATAACAGTCTATGTTTTTCTTTCCTTGCTACATTGTGCTCAAGAATGGAGGAATGTGGTGCATGGAGGTGATGGAGGAAGTTATAAAAATTAATGGAGTGAATGATGGGGATGGATGGTAAAAGAGAAGCAAGGAAAAGAAGATGAATGCTTCCTTGTGTTTCCAGAAATCATTAATGACTTGCAAAACAACAAACACCGAAAACACAAAGATACAGATGTAATTTTTTTTTTTTTTTTTGGAAAGAAAGTGGGATGCCTCTATGGAGGTTCTCAACCCACAGACTTGCCTTATACACCTCAGATAGGTTTCACCCATGTATTTTTATTCTCTTTTCTTTATTCTCTCTTTTTTTTTGAGCAAGTGAGCTACCTCCATCGAGGTTTTCAGCCCACAAACTTGCCTTAGGTGCCTCAGAGAGGTTTTCACCCATGGATCTTTATTCTTTTTTTATTCTTTTTTCTTTCAGGAGGTGTGGGAAACTATGGAGTTTCCCATCACATAAACCTCTCTTCTTATTTAATTTATGAACTCTTCCTTTGATAAAGGCTTCTTGTAAATCTTAAGTCTGTGACCATTGACAAGCAAGGATATTCCATCCTCATCTATAGTTTTGATTTGAAATACACCATTATCAAACCATTTTTCCACTGTGTAAGGTTCCAATCATCTTGTCATTAGCTTTCCTTTGAAATCTTTAAACCTTGAATCATACAACAACGCCCAATCTACTTCTTGGAAGGTATTTTATTTGATGTTCTTATCATGACAAACCTTCCTTTGCAACTGAACTACCTCCATGTGAAGAAGTTCTTGCATTTTGAGCTCATCCAATCCATTTAGTTGCAACAACCTCTCTTTTTGGGAATTTTATAGATCTAGATTTAATTCAACTTCCATTCTTAAAGTATTGAATTCAAACTCAACTGAGAGTAGAGCCTTCTTACCATAGACTAGTTAATAAGGAGTGAATCATGTTGTTTTCTTCCATGTAGTGTTGTAGGCCCAAGTATCTTCTACCAATCTGTTCGAAAAACAGTTTTTGTTGCTACTCACAAACTTGGTGAGGATTCTCTCTAAAGCTTTGTTTTTTACTTCTACTTGGCCATTCACCTGAGGGTGATAGGCAGTAGAATTTCTATGCTTAATATTGTGCTTCCTCAAAAGATTCTCAATGAGGTGGGAGGTGAATTGTGCTCCATGATTAGTGACTATTTCTCTGGGGTATCCAAACTTGTAAAACACATTCTCCCTCTGAAATTATGCTACTTTCTCCTCATGCGCCACCTTCAATTCTTTTGTTTCATCCCACTTTTTTAGGTAATCAGTGCAGACTATGATATACTTCTTTTTTTTGGATGGTGAATCAATAGGTCCAACAAATTCCATGCCCCACGTTTTAAATGGCTCAAGAGCCATCTGAGGGTGCAAAGGCATATCATCCCTTTTCATGGATTTCCCCATCCTTTGGCACTGGTCACACCTGCTGGTGTATCTTCTGGAATCTTGGTGAAGGGTAGGCCAATAATATCCTACTTGCAAAAAATTGTAAGCAGTTCTATTTGTAGAAAAGTGACCTCCACATGGGTTTTCATGACGTGCAGAGAGGATATGAAAAAAATATTCCTCCCTCATGCATCCCCTTAGGATTTTATCAGGGCCTAACTTGAAAAGGTTTCCCCCAATCCATGTGAAAGGGGCACTTTTTCTGATGATTCTGATCCTCTCCTTGAATGAAAGATTAGGAGGGAGTCTTCCGGCAATAAAGTAGTTGGCTATATTAGCAGACCATGGTGAGAGTACAGATCAGGGAAAATTTTAGGGGCTAATATTCATAGGTGGGCTAATTTTCCATGCTTTAAAAAAAAAAAAAGATTCACCAATTTCCATTTTTTTCTAAAATGATTCGCCCAAATTTTATAGTACACCATTATTTTACCTTAAAAATTGCCAAAATATTATATAGACTAATATAAAATAATTTGACATATAAATATTATTACAAAAACATAAACAAAAAATTTTACAATATGCATATTAGGGACTCGTAATATTCGCCAAGGTTTCTAAACTTTAAGATAAACTTCCATCCTTAAAATTTTCCGTGGTAATGATATAGCAAAGAGATGCTCATCTGGCAGTTGGTCATCCACCATTCCTTCTTCACCTGTAGGGAGGGATAACCTAGACAAAAAATTTGCAACAACATTCTCCTTTCCAGGTTTATCAATAATAGTCAAATCAAATTGCTACAAAAGTAACAAAAATCTAATTATCATAGCATTAACATCCAGTTTGTTCATTAAATACTTGATGGTTTCATGGTCAGTGTGAAAAATTTCTGATATCCAATTACATAATGCCTAAATTTATTCAAAGCATGGACAATGGCTAACATCTCCTTCTCAGTAACAGCATAATTCAGCTCAACCTTGGAAAAGTTCTTGCTGATGAAATAAATGGCATAAGGGATTTTGTCTTGTAATTGTCCTAATGCTACCCCTACATCTTTGTTTGATGCATCGGTGTGGATGTGAAAAGGCAGAGTCCAATTTGGACCTCGGAGGATGGGGGCAGTTGTCATCTTTCCCTTAATGAGCTCGGAAACCTCTTGACAAGGACCAAACCAAATAAACTCAAAACATTTTGCCAATAACGCAAATAATGGCGAAGCCATCTTGTTGAAATTTTTGATGAACATTCTATAGTAACCATCTAAGCCTAAGAAAATCATGACATATTTCTACTTTTGAGAAGTAGGTACCCTTTTGATGATGGTGATTTTGTTTGGGTCTACCTGTATTCTTGCTTGGGATATGGATTATCCTAACACAACCCCTGCTTTCTTTAGGAATTCACACTTTTCTGGCCTCAAGGAGAAATGCATCTCAATGCAACTTCTTAGTAATTTACCCAAATTGGAGAGAGCTCCCTGGAAGTCATCCCTGTATGGTGTGAAATCATCCATGTAGATTTCGAAAGAGTCATGGACTAACTTAGAAAATATGCTCAAGACAACTCTTTGGAAGGTAGTTGGGGCATTGCAAATCCCAAAGGGTAGGACTCTATAAGCAAAGGTACCCCAAGGGCAGGTGAAAGTAGTCTTATCCTAGTCTTCAGGGCCGATTTGAATATGATTGTACCCACTGAACCCGTCTAAGAAGGAAAATAACTTCTTTCCCGCAAGGCCATCTAGGACTTGGTCTATAAAGGGAAAAGGGAAAGGGTATTTCTTGGTGGCTTTGTTAAGTTCTCGATAATAAACACAAATTCACCACTTCCCATTTTTCTTCGGAACTAGGACAAGAAGAGATACCCACTCACTTTCGGATATAGGATATATGAACCCTACATCCAATAGTTTCTGCAACTCTTCTTTGAATATGTCCTTGAGATCCGGGTTAATATTATTTGGGGTTGTCTCAAAGGCTTGCATCCCTCTTTGATTTAAATTTGATGTCCACATACTTACGGATGCACCCCTTTCATATCCTTATAATTCCAAGCAAATTCTTCAATATTTTCTTTCAAAAGTTGGCATAGCTACTTCTCTTCTTCATTTAAGAGGTCTGAGTTGATTTTTAGAGATCTGGATGGGAAAAAATCAATAGCCTTGGTGGTTTCAAAGGTTGAATCAACTGAGTGCACTTCCATCCAAGGTTGGATTTTAGACTCTTTGACTAAGGTTTCGAGAGGAATGTTAGTGCAGGACTAGTTCTGAATGGCATGGTCAATGAGTTAGTCTTCATCAAGCTGCCCCCTTCTAAGAATAACATCTATGGTACACATAGGGGCAGTGCTATATAACTCATCTTCTTCATCCTCCACCCAAATAGGGAGATCATGATCAATGGAAGGCTGGGTTGGAGGATATAACACTAGCTATTTAGACAAAGGCCCATTTTTGATAGTCATGTTTCCAACCCGACAACTAATATAAGCATCTACAGTGGTTAACCAAGGTCTCCCTAAGATTATAAGATAACCCTTAAAAAAAAATTTTGGTTGCAGGACAAGGAAATCTGTAGGATACTCCCAAGAGTCAATGGTAACCATGACATCCTCAAAAATTCCTTACGGAATTACTGTGGACTGATCTACAAGTTTCAGAATTGTTGTGGTTTTCATCAAAGTCCCTTGGAGATTAAGTTTCAACATAGTTTCCTTGGTCATGACATTGATGGCAACCCCTAGATCAATCAGAGCGTTGGGGACTATCACACCATTTACATGCACATCAACAATTGGACTACCAGGGTCCAAGTACTTTGGAAATATCACCTTTCCCAGCATTAGGTCAAAGAAGTTGTCCTACCACATTGATGGTGGGGTATCTCTCTTCCTTCACCCAGGTTTATTGAAGCACTTTTCTTTGATGAGCCTATTGTAGATAGGGACATCCTTAATGGCCTGGAGAAGTGGTATCTTTACACATAAATTTTCCAATTCTCCCAGAAGTTTAGTCTCCTCTAGGGTGTGCTGACTAGGGTGGATCAAGCGCTCAGGAAAAGGAGGTTGTTAGATCTGAGTTTTAATTTCCTCCTTTTCCTCCTCAATTTCTATAGGTGGAGAAAGAGGATGGTTGTCTAGGAGTACTCTTCCTAACCTGAGATTAACCTCTTGTATCTCCACAACATAAGCTGGATAGGATGTTTCTCCACTGGGATCTTGTTGTGTCGGTCTATTGTTTAGGATCGGATTGGGTTATGCAGGTATTTGGGGTAGCCTAGGTGGAGCAACACGAGTTAGATGAGGTTGAGGTTGGGGTGGAGGCATTAGAGCAGGTGGTTGATTTTTTTGAGGCATCCACCCTTGGGATGGATTGTTCCATTAAGGTTGTTGTGGAACATACTACTAGAAAGGTTGGTTTACTAGCCAAAGATGATAGGAAGGGTTGTAAGGCCAAGTAGGAGGTGTAGACTAGGATTGGGGAGTGGGGGTGTACCAAGGTTGCATGCGTGTGCTCTTATTGTTGTGATAATAAGAGTAAGGTTCACCTTGCATACCTTGTTGATATTTCCGAGTGCCTTGAGGCCTTCTCTGGTTGATGAAACAAAGTTGCTTTGGTACTGCTTCCCCACCTTGATATACAACTTTAAGTCCGGGTAAGGAGGGACACTTTTCAGTGGCATGATTCTCCTCATAGACTAAGAAAACCTCTATGACATTCAGTGGGCATTCATTTCTTAGGTGCTTCCATGGACATCTAGGACAAAAGATGGCTAGGGCTCTCTCTTCTTCCTCTTGCTTCCTTTTGACCTGCATTGTGTTTATTTGCAAAGAAAAGGTGTGCAGCATGCCACTCTTGAATTCCTCTAGCATGTTTCCAATCTCATATTTGATGGAGGTGGAAGAGGAAGGGGTATTGGATGTACTCTAGATGGCTCAGTCCTTCTGCCTAAATGCCCTAGAATGGTTTCAGAAGACATTTTTGATTGTTTCATAAGGCAGTTGGTAGATATCTCCTTCTAATAGCATATTCAAGATTTCTATCATCTCTTCTCTGATCCCTTGATGAAGTACGAGTTTAAGTGATGAATGATCAAGAGTACAGTTGGCTCTCTTATAGTTTAATTGAACCCTCTCTTCATTGTCTTCTAGGGATTCCTCAGGCCCTAGAGTCATCCTAAATATATCATCCTTAGTTTCCTTGGACCTACATTAGTCTTTGTACTTTTTGTTGAATATCTCTTCCATCTGTCCCCGGGTAGTGATGTTGTCTCCAGGAAAACCCATGAACCAGTGCAAGGCTCCATCCTTGAGGGTGGATGGGAATATATTTAACTTCTGATCATCATAGGTGTAGTCATAAGTCCTACAAATAATAGAAAATTCAAAAATTAATGTTTTAGGGTCCTCGGACGTAAGTCCATGGAAGTGTGGAAGAGCTGAGGGGCTAAATTTTTCATCTTAGTTTCCCCATCTGCCTCTCTTATGGGAAAGGCTCTCTAGATCCCAGCCATAGTGAATATAGGTGAAGTAGGTCCCTCAATTGAAACAAGGTCTTCTTCTTCTTCCCCAATAGGATCCCCAAAGTATTCAGAAGGCTCTTCTATAAGGGGTTCAATCTCACTGCCACTGAAGAAGAGTGAAGGGTGGCTAGGAGGTGATGTGGGGGTTTTAGGTAAGATTTGTCTTTGAGTATTCCTAGTCCTACGAGGCATGTAATTAAATATTTTTGTAATTTTTTCAATATTTATAAAATGAAATGAAAAGAAAAGAAAGAAAAAATAACGCTAAAAACAAAATCAAAGCATCTACTAGACAACTCCCCAGCAATGATGCCAAAAATTGGTGAGCCTTGGTTTTTTACCAAGAGTGTTGCAACTCCCAGGGGCTTCCCTACTTTACTTTATCAACCCGAGGTTCATACAAGCTTGGAGGTGACAGTGCTATATACATAGCAGATGCATTCTTCTCATGTCATCCTCTTCTTCTTTACGGAAGGGTGCTATTTCTTAAACTGTGATAAGGACTGGAAAGAAAATTGTTGGAAGGAAATGACAGAAAGGAAACTAAACTAAATTTCTAGAAAGGAATGACAGGAATGGAACTAATTTATTTTTTAGAAAAGGAAATGGCTGAAAGGAAACTAAACTATATTGCTGAAAATAAATGATAGGAATGGAACTAATTTAATATGTAGGAAAGAAATGACAAAAAGGAAAGTAATTCTAAACCACACTTAACTTGGCCAAATGGCTAAATGCACTCTATTTATCCTATGGTCTATCTACAATGCTTCTATCCATGCAACTAAGTTATCCATGACTTAATTCTAATTGAAACTGTGTTGATTTGCAATTTGGAGGAAAGAAAAGGGCTAAAGTGGCTAGTGGAGGGCTTAATGCATGAGACAAGGCTTGGAAGTGGAAAGCGCAGGGTTAAACCTTACAAAACCTTATTATAGCGCAGAAATGGCTTTGGATCAGAATGAATTGAAAAGTACGATGTGTTAGGAATCTGTAATTAGCAAGATCGGCAAAGTCCAATCACATAAACAACATCGTTTCAACCACTTTGGGATTCTAGGATCTAGCCTTCCTAAATCCGGAGAGGGATCTCTCCAATAAGTGCAAAGATGGATTTGTCTTTGAAGTTTTGGGGTAATAATATTAGGATAGTTATGAAGGCCAAGGGTTTTTTTTTTTTTGGGGTGGTTGAGCATGATTACTGTTTGAGGTGGAAAGTCCCAAATGCAAAGAGTTTCAAAGGTGAGAAGTTGCAAGCAATCAGAGTAAGCTTCGGCCAAAAAGATAGATAATTGCAGGTTTTAGTCCATTGGGCTATGGAGTCATAATAGGGTTTAATTGGAACAGCAAGAGGCAAGAGTGGTCTAAGGGGCAAGTCATCTATGTCTAAGGATCTCTTTGAAGTTTGATTTATGGAATGAAATGATACACTTAGAAGGGAAATTAAACAGATGCAGAACAAAGAGCAGCCCAGGATCTGATAAGTAATTTTAAACTAGTCAGCCTTTGACAAACACTTAAGAAGAACATGAAAGAAAACTAGGACATGGTAAGTGCTTTGAAACTAGCCAGCCTTTGATACACTTTCAATCCAAAACATTTTAAAAAACAAAGGGAAACTTGAAGGCAACTGTTGGAGTAGAAATTAGCGGGTCGGGCTCACCACAAATCCTCTCCTAGCACTGCTTTACTTAGTTACTTTCAAGACCAACACAAAGGTAACCCAGAATGGCCTAAGATCTGCTAAGTACTTTGAAACTGGCCATCTTTTAACACATTCCAAGGGAAATATTCAGATAGCCTTTGGGGATAAAACTAGGACCAGGGCACACCATATCTTCCATAGTTCATCTCTACTTAACTAATACTGAACATAACATTCAAGAATAACATTCAGCTAAGGAAATAAGATGAGGGAACGCCAACATTCCTATGCTTAAACTGAATTAAATCATTCCTAAATAACACAGATTGGAAGAAAACATATATATAAATATTTTCAGTAAGAGAAGGTTACTGTTGTACAGTAGATCCTAACTCTATGCATGATGTTCTTTATAAGAGAATATGAAACACAGTGAAAACAGAAACAAAATAAAAAGTTACAATTAGAGAAACATCACCGTCAACATAGACCAGGATCCCATAAATAAGCTTGCATTGATGCTCCAAACCAGTTACAGCTTTAAGTCCAGTGCTTTAGTTTAGCAACCATCTACACATCTAAGCCTAACCTATCTATCACAAGCAGAGCTCCAAGAGACAGTGAACACTATTTACAATCAGAAAATTAAGCTCAAGTGTATATCAAAGTCTGCAACCAACCCCTTACTCATCTTCTGTAGAAGTATATATAGAAGAATGAGGAGGTGAGATTTGATAAAAGATCTCCAATTACAATTAATACAGATTTAATGGCTTCTTGGCCTTTGAGGGGCTTAATGAAGAAACTTTCATACATATCCTCTATATTAAATGATTTGCATAAAGATTTAAGCTTGGTGGGAACTTTTGTTGACCTTTGAGGCTCTGTGTGGCGTCGAAGTAACTCTGCAGATGTTTGTCATTAATTTCCTTGGCAGAGTTTCCTCTTTGGCTGCATTTTGAGACAAATATCTGATCCTGATCAATAAATTCGGCCTCTGATTGAATACTTTGAGGCACAGGTGGCATCGTGGTAGCTAAAGGGATCAATTTGCCTCATTTGTGGCAGTGGAGGTTTTCCTGTCGATAAAACACTTCAGATTTTATTTAAACTGTGTTTTACTTGGGGATTAGGCTTTTGATAATTGTTCTTAGCCGTGATCCCCGCAAAATCTTTCTTTTAATCCTTTGTTCTGATAAATTTTGGTCTTCGTCACTAATACTCTCTGACTGCGCCCGATTCATAGTTTTTGCTGGCATACAGGGCTGCGCAGGGTTATGTGGCATCAATGCTTCGCGAATCATTGATAAAATGTGGATTTTAAACCTTGTGATGATTTTCTTTGGTGAATCGAAGGTAGGAGGATCGTCACCCTCTTCTTTCGAATTTTCTTCAAAAATGGCGAGAAAACCATTTAAACCCTGAAAAATACAAACAAATATTAAAAAATCCTGCATATATAGGTTTAATGCTACGGAGGACGTGTGGGGGAAGCATGGCCATTGGATGGCATCATCCAACGGTCAGAATTGATCGGGAGAAGTCATAGAGAAGGCGGAAGATTTGTTTAAATCAGAGCCGTCGATCGCGCAGAGATCGACGGTCGGGAGCGGAAAAGGAGAGTCAAAGCGGAAAATGTTTGACCGGGCAATGAATCAGGGCGATGGAATATGGGCCGTCAATTTGTAGATCAGATCGACGGCGGAGATCTTTTGAATGCCGCGCTGTAGCCCGGTTAACTGTCGGGCATCTTCGGTGAGCGATAGTCGTTGGATAGCCCGCCCCAGATCGGACGGTATACAACGATATCGCGCTGGGTTTGTTGCCGAACTTTAATGCGCGATGGGGGGGGCGGTTTTCAAATAGTACATGGGACACGCATCGGCCAGCGTATGGAATCACTGTCGATCGAGAAAAAACCACCCTTGCCCCAAAGGCGGTGCGATGAATACCGTGCGGTTTTGGCAATCTGTTAATGGACGGTGGGGACCACAGGGCTGATGGACTCTGCACCGTCGATCTACAGATCAGATCGACGGTGGAGATTGATTTGAATTTCAGACCGACGGAAAAATTATGACATAATAAAAAATCGAAAAATTAACATAACCAAAGGTTTATATTAATTTACAATGCGGCTTGGCGTCGGACTGTGGGGCCAGGGGTTATATGAAGGGTGAAATGACCGGGGGTCTATGTAGGAAGGGACTAAAGGCGATCAGGTGACGTGATAAGCGCTTTGGAGGGCTGGCGCCAGGGTGTATGGAAGGGAGGGGTTAAAGACTTAGCCCAAGGGGGCTTAAGTCTATAATGTATGAAAAATGTGATTTTTATGGATTTCCAATGGTTTTCAAGGGAAATTGAGGGTTCCGATATAGTTTAAAAATGAGTTTTAAACTATGTAAAGAGGATTTTCATGAAAGGGAGAAAAGGAATCATGAAAATAGAGGAGTTTTATGGAGAAAAAGGGGATCAAATGAAAGTTAGTTTTGGGAGAAGGGGAAACGGGAAATGGTGCTTGCAGCAGTATTCTGCCTTGGAAATTAGCAGGATTTCTGAGTTTTGAAGGGAAACAACAGTGAAGTTTTGGACAAAGGAAAGGCATGAGGCCTTCAAGAGTCTTCAAGAGCCAACACTTTTTAGTAATAAAATTTGTTCCTTGAAGGCTCAAAAATTCTTAGCCACCTTTTGATATAACAAATTTTATAGGTGGCTAACACGATGGTGGAGATGTGATGAAGGAAAAATATGCGATATGTGATATCGCAATCACAATATCACAAAATTAATGGGATAGCAGAAGTGTGGTTCGGGAGTGGGAGCGAAGTGCGAAATGCGATGAACTCAAAGCTGCGATGTTGCGATTTTTCAATATTGCAATTGGAGAAAGAATGCGGTAAGTGTTTAAAATAAGAAGGAAAGATTTTTGGTTTGAAATTGTGATGCATGACGTGGTAGGAGGATCAACGGCAAAGTGCGATAGCAATATCACATTTGACATGAAAAGAGCGGTAAGTATTAATAAAACCCAACTAAACAATGCGAAGTGTGAAATGCGATGGGGATAAAATGGAAAAATGAAATTTACGATAGGGATGATGTGGCGGTGGGACTGGCGGCAGAGCGTGATTGCAATATCACGACTAGTGAATCAGAGCAGTAAGTCTTAACGAAAAAAGGGAAAATATTGTGAATTGCGATAAGGTGATGGGATTTTCAGAAAAAGGAAAAGGTTCTTTCAAAGGTTTTTGACATAGAAATGAGGAGTGAAGGACAAAGGAGGGAAAAAGGAATATCGCAATCGGGGTTTGGAAGTGGAAGTTGCTAACAAGGACCAAATGGGAAATGCGATTGCAAAAAGGAGCGATGGTAAGTCCATAGGGAAAAAATGCAGTTTCTAATGTTTTTTACTATTTTTAATAAAAGAGTAGCAAAGGGAATTAGAAAGGGATATCGCATTCAGAATTTTAATGAGAGAGCATTAACAAAGATCACAAGCGATTTGTGATGGAGCAAGGTACAACGAGTGGGAGTTTGAAGAAGAAATTCGGAGGTCTAATTCTAATTCTTTCCAAGATTTTTGGGAATGAAAAGGGCGATGGTTGCAAATAAGAGAAAAAGAAGGGATATGGAGGCACAAAAATAGTGCTCAGGCGTGAAAACAGAAATGGGAAATGAAGTGGGATGTCTTGATGATCTTCCTGGGGATTTTGATTCTTATTCCTGCAAAAAAAGCTATAGATTCATGTACAAAAAATAGAGGAAACGCGGGACAAAATAGTGAACAGAAAGCAGTTTTTGGTTATGTGGGAAGGTTCGCCCTCCTCGAGCTCTATTAACAGAGATAAGGACGGGGCCCCGATCCATGAATTTTCTTGGTTTTTCTCCTCTATTCTATCACTCATAAGAAAATGAAAAAAATACAACGACACATTGAAAGAAAAAACTAAGCAACAATGAAACTATGAGAAGTAGAACTAATCGATTGCCAGAAAGAAAACTAGCTCAATGGTAGAAAGGAAAAGATAGTAACAACAAAGAAGTTGAGGCACATGGATTGGGCCCTAACCCACAAGCCTATCTCTCTGAAACTTAAATAAGTCAACTCATTTCATAAAAGAATAACCTCATACATCTCTAAAAGTTTGATCACTGAGTAAAATAATAAAAATCTCAATAGCTTGCAACAAAGTTTCAACTAGAATCGACTGGAATTGACTAAATCTTCCTAGATCTAGCTCTGCTCTATTTATTCTATAGGGAATCTACCAACAACTCCCTAGAAATAGTGATTGGGTCCACTTGAATCCAAGTAAACAAAGTTTGAGTGCTTGGTTGGCTCTAGAATTCGAATTGCTGGAGAGAATATTTGGGATCATTTGGCTTCCTTTGAGAGTTAAGGAGGGTAGACAATCCTCCAATAATTTATCCTTGCTGTCTCCTCCAAGTCTTTATGATAAAATCCTTATAAAAATGCTTAATAAATCATGATTTTCTACACTCAACCTCATATTAGGCACTCAGAGTATGTTAGCCTTTATCACCACCTATAATAGCATCATAAAACCAAATAATAATAAAAATTCAAGAAAAAGATCTAAGAAGGCAAAAAGGTGACCATTAGCCCTCCAAATATGTCTAATGATGGATCTCATTAGCTTGTTGTCCAATTTTTTTCTTTACATGTGTCATATTTTTAAGAAGGCATCTTGGTTATAAAGGGAGATGACCATGAAGAAGAAAGCATACAAAAGAGTTTGTGTGGTCAGATAGGAGCCCATGGACCTTAAGCTATTCCTGGAGGACCCTAGCTTTGCTGAAGCATTCACCAATTCAGGTTGCTAGAATTTCTGTTGGAGCTACAAGGGAATTTGATGTGTTTTTGGACTGTGTGAGAAGTCAATTTCAAGAGAATATTATGGGTGAAAAAATATGAATTATGAAATACTGAGAGAGTTTATTGTCAAGCACAGAACAAGGAACAATAACCTCTTTCACTTTTTTCATAGGTGCTACAAATTTGGATATTCGAAGATGTATTTGTGACCACTTTTCAGAATTCATAATTTTCCTGTTTTAGACACGTTTTTCTAATGCAGATTCCCAACAGCTGGAGATGGTTTTTCGCAAAAAAAGAGAGGTTTTGCTTCAATATGAAATTATTTACAAAAAAATCCTCCAGTGTTACAATAGCAATCAAGGATAGGGATATATGAGCACATCTCTGAACCCTATTTTTTTAGAAAAAACAGTAATTTTATTGGTAAGTAAACTTGCTAAAGGTGAAAATGATGCTTTTTGAAGAAGGTAAGAGGCATTTTGAGCCAATTTTGCCTTATCATCCTTCATAATATCAATTTTCAGACCTACAGGTGAAATTTTGAAGAAAAAGGAAGAATTTTGAATATTTTGCGAATTCAGGCAGTTTCGTACCGAACTCTAGGCTTGAGGGCCAAAATTTGATACGAAATTTATGTAGGATGATTTTTACTTAAAAACTCATTTTTGCTGGAAATTAAAGGAGGGAAAGTGATGTATTTAGCTAATATTTTCTAGCAAACATATCATAATAAAAAATAAAATAAAAAAAGGAGTTTAGATGTATGAAACAAGAATGCTACTAAACTACGCTATGAAACTGCCTAGTATACTCTGTTTTGGCAACGAAGTGTTTTTAGTGATATTTGGAGGTTTTAAAAGTATTTAAAGAGCAGCTAGCCACGTGGAGATATTCAAGATGGCAGTGGGCCATACTAGCAGAGATCCATTACTTGGAATATGTGTCACTCATCCAAATCAATATGAAGACAAAGTGCTAAATAATGTTTATCTTTTCCTAAAAAATAGGACAACTGTTTCTTAAATCTTGGGGGTACATTCATGTTTTAGTGATGGAGATGTTCGTCATTAGTAATTTTTTTCCTTGATGATGACTAAATGACTATCCCAATATTTCTAGAAATAAGGTTCATAAACATTGTGAGTTCTAGAAATCTCATTGCCTTCATTATCCTCAAGATAATTTTTCACTATCTCATCACTCCATAATGTCTAGCTTTGCTTACCAGTCCCAGAAAACCCATTAGATGCTTGTGTCACCCATTCTGTGCATATGTATTCACCTTTGGCCCAAATCCTCTGTTTTTTTTTGCCTAAAAAAATTCCCCACTACCACTTAAGCCTACCAATCAAACAACTTTGTTATGCCTCCCATGATACTCTCAAACACTAATGGTCTCAAATTGTCTCTGTAGACCCTTTAGATAGTCAAGTGTGTTGGATTTTAGATCTTTAATACACTAAGCTTATCATGGATCCTATCTTACACTTGGTGATCCCTAAGTCTAAATCTCAGTCCAAAATCCAAGTCCAAGAAAGCCCCCATTAGGTCACCTAAAGGTCTCACTGAGTCATAGGTTGGATTTGGTGCCCTACAAACTATGTCTTCATGTATAAATAGATTGTATTCAAAGAGGAATAAATTCAAGCAAATTGATCCAAGACTGATCAACAGCCATTCAAGAAAAGCCTCCTTGGCTTAGAGCACAAATACTGCAAGGGACAGCTGCCCTTGTTCACATTTTTGCAAGAAATGATAAAGATTGCCATCAGTAATGAGAAGAAGCAAGGTAATAGGATGAAATCATCTCTAAGAAGCATCCACAAACAAGAGAAAGGTAGCAGGCCTGTGTTTAAAGAGAATCAGGGTTTTTTATGATTAGTTAACAAAATAGTGGTGACTAGCAATAGATCATCAGTGAGGCTACAAGGACAGAAGCCACCTCAAATCCATCAAGTGCATATTGAATATTTTTTTTCAAATTATAAAAAAGATGGATAGGATATAGAGAACTTGGACAGATTGGCAAGACAGGTCAATTGAAGATGACAAGACCTCCTTCTTAAAAGAAGAGGGCATGCAAAGAGTATCAGTTTTAGAGGCTAATGTTTTCAAGTGTAGCCAAAGGGCCTATAAAAATGATCAAAGGGAAAGGCAAGCATAAGGTTAAGTGGCAAAGTGAAAGATCAATTTGAAATATGAGGTGATTGCTCAGAAAATAAAGAGGTCAAATTCCTAAGGAAACTAAGAATAACAAAGACCAATGTACTAAAGGCATCTGCACAAAATCAGAAGTGGCCAAGTGAAACCCACGGCATAATGTGATTTGTTTGAAAATTTGGAAAAATAGACCTGTTATTGCCTTAAAATCTAAATAAAGGTGAAGAGACATTCTTCAGGTCACCAACAACCAAAAAATTCTCAAAAGAATAAGAACAACGTTTTCATTTTGTCAACGACATGCCTAAAGACAGCTAGAACAAAATGCCTAGGTTTTCAAAGGTGAAAAGGATGAAAGAGACCTCCTCATCCCTTCAGCTAGCCATCATCACAAGAAAATAAAAATACTTGGAGAAAGCCTTCAAAACCCCTGCAAAATACATAAAGATATATCAGTCAAGTGACAAAAGTTTTTTAACATAATAAAAGTGGGTTCTTGAATTTGATTTATCTCTCTCAAAAGGATGTAAAGGTGTTTCAAATTCATGTTTAGCTCATTCAGTGCTTGTAGAGAAGAAATAAGTTTCAAAGAAGAAAGACTAGCGTTTTCGGACTGATTCTGGGTAGAGTTTTGTTGGCGCTACGCAAATCAGGAGCGCTACGCATCTAGGAGACCGCGCTGTGCAAACGGGCATGTTTCCCGTTCAAAATTGCACGGCGCTGTGCAAAAAACTGCCAGTGTTGCGCTAACCGTGGACTTTGTGCAAATTCCGGCCAAACTTGCCCAGGACGCACAAGCCAAGCTTATCACCCAACACCTCTGCATGAAGCACCCAGGCGCTGCGCAAATCGACTGCTCGACTCACCCAAGCAACGTGCAGAAGCTACCAACTTTGCCGACGCTACGCTAATGCCTGTGCACACCCTGTCGGCGATGTGCTAACCTTTGTGCACCTACTTCCGGTGCTATGCAAAAGAACCTCACCCGATAGCACAGGCAGAGGCATTGCACAAATGTCTGGAAGGTGCCAAAGTGAAAAACCCTTGCCGTGAACCAAATTTTCACTTTTCAAGCTGCCTCTAGAGTTTGTAAAAAGGCCAAAATTGGTAAGTGTTGCCCTCTCCTTGTCTCCAATCAAGTTTTCAAAATTTATTTTGGTCTCTATGGTTTTTTAAATGATAATACCCTAGGTATGTAAACCCTAGGCCTTAGATACAAGCGAAACTCTGTGCTTAAAATGCCATCTTGCAATCAGTTTGATATCATACAAGGGTGAGTGAGCTGAAGTTCCTACAAAATCAATTGAGAGAAGCCTCCTTAAAATCTCCAAAGCCACTAAAACCCTAACCTCCATACCCATTATCCACCAAATATTGACTCCTTCCTTTCTCACCTTGTTTCAACAAGCCCCAATTTGCAAACCAGTCTTTCCCATCACCATGTTAGGGACTGAAAACAACAGTGGTAGTGAAGGGAGTCAAAGGCCTTTGAAACCAAAGCACAAGGGAGGAAAGGTAAATAGGTTGGAGCCTCAAAGCACTGTGGCCATTACTTCCTCTCCTAGGATCTTGTCATGCTTCCAAAATACAAGATGCTTTCAATTTTGTGAGAAGGTCAAACAAGTGAAGAGTCACCCTGGGCTTACAAGGCTCCTCATTCTCAACCTACATAACAAGCACTCAAACCTTGCAGGAGTAAAATTTTAGATTTCAGAAAGTGCCATCTTTGAAGCTACAGGTATCCCATTTGTGGGAGAAAAATGGTTTAAGAAGGGAAAATTGGACAAGGACTCTCTAGAGCCATTTATCAAACCAAGATATAGATGAGGCAACAAGACTGTTTTCCCATTTTCACACCTCCGACACAGGTTCAAAGTATTGATGTTGGTTATCATGAAGTACTTCACCTATGAAGGGAGGTACTCTAGGCTCTATGATTATCATGTTAGACTCCTCATGCACTTCACAGGGGTCAAGAAGCTCAAATTACCTCACTATCTCTATAAAAGCATTGAGAAAATGTCTTTAGTTTTCCGGAGGAGGAATTATTCACAACAAATGAATAGCTTGTTCCACCATTCCTTGATCAAGAGGGTGGTATTGCATCAGTTAGAGTAGCAGGGTATACCTTGGGAGGTTTTTATAGCCCATGAAGCCTTTACGAACCCACAACCTCCTCCTCAGCAAAGCTTTCCTTCCTCATCTACCCAAGTGCCCTCACCCCAAGAAAATGTCCCTTCTTCACCTTCTATTGATGCATCAAATGAAGAAGGTGACAGTGGAAATAATGAACAAGGTGATGAAGGAGATGGTGATGAAGTTAGTGAGGTAGGGGCAGGAGATGATGATGGAGAGGAGGAAAATGTTGATGAAGAGGAGGAAAATGTTGATGAAGAAGAGGGAAATGAACATAACAGTGAGGGTAATGATGCAAATGAGCTAGCAGATGATGAAGAAGAGGAAGGAGATGATGAAGAAGAGGAAGGAAATGATAATGAAGAGGGAGATGATGATGAAGGAGAAGGAAATGAAGAAAGTGAATAAGAAGCAACAGCAGAGAAAGAAGAAAGGACAGATGATGAGGAACACAGTGAGGGACCATGCAGCCAAAAAGAAAGAGGTCATGACAGTCATGACAACTATCATGACAGTCATGAACATAACCAGCCTCTCACTGAGCAAGAAGATGATGACATGGCGTAAAATGAAGATGATCTCAGCCATGGCAAGGAAACCAGTGACACCAATATCACACCTTTTGCATATATATACCAAATAGGCCCAAGGCAAGTGTTTGCTACCTCCAAGAGGAAAGGGACCTTGCTAGCTGCATCAAAGCCAAGGCTTGAAAGGAAAGACATGCACCTACAGGCCAAGCTAAAGAAGGAAAATGAAAGCCTAGAGCTGCAAAGAAGGATGGCCAAGCATTATGCCAGGAAACACAAGTTTGTTTCTACCAAACTAAAGAAGGCCCTCTTTGAAATCCAAAGTCTAAAAGAGGAAAAAAATCTTGACAGCCTTGGAGTTTTTGCTGAGGCTTCTCTGCAGTTGGCCAAGACCCCTTAGAGAATATCTCCACCAAATTTGAGAGCATTTGGAGAAAAATTTGTTTTTTTTGAAATTTTTGGTCTCATTTGCGCAGTGCCTCTGGCGCTATGAAAACACATGGAGCATACCTAGGAGAAAAAATTTACATTTTTGGATTCCTCTTAGCCTGCACATCATACTCACCAAATTTCAGAAGTTTTGGAGCAGGTTTGACCCCTCAAAAGGTCCAAAAACACCTTTAAAAATCACCTTTCTGCCTCTGTTTTAGGCCTGGCGCTGCACAAA
Organism: Pinus albicaulis; assembly: GCA_034641835.2. NCBI lineage: Eukaryota > Viridiplantae > Streptophyta > Pinopsida > Pinales > Pinaceae > Pinus > Pinus albicaulis. Next base: position 241,391,206 of record CM076572.1, read on the forward strand.
TGATAGTCTAAGGGTTTTTCCATTTTTTACTGGGTTATAGGAGCTGGATTAGAAATCCAAAAGAATTTTTAGAAATTAGACTCTTCAAGCTTTCCAACGAGCCATCAAGGGGCCAAATTTGACATCGGGAAGTGGTCCAAAACTTGGTTGCAAAACAACTTATTTTCTACAAAAGTGGCGCTCCGCAAACAGACTGTCTTTTTGCCAAAAAGTCAACAAAAGACACAAATTTATGGAAAAATAGTTTTTTAATATTTTCTTCGGCAAAACACTCCATATTTTATTGAGGAGTTATGTTATGATATTTTTCATTTATTACCTTATCTATTATGTGTCTTGGGCCTTGCATGGTCATTAAGCACATAAATGAAATTTATGACAGAATTAGGGTTTCTGGAAGCCTCTTATGGTTTCCACCTCCTCACTTGCTCCATAAATAGAGCATGAGGCTCTTACGTATTGGGTTGGCATTTGATGACTAATTTTGAAGTAATACATAGTCCCTTGGATGTTGAAAACAATTTGATGTCTTGGAGCTTATCAATGCCCTGATTTGTTTGTTGCTGGAGGAGGATTGGTTGCAGGATCCATGAGCCTGGTTGATGGTGAAGTGTTTCTTTTGTTCATGTTTTCTAGTTTATCATTGTGTTTCCATTTTTCTATGTTGCAGTAGGACAAATAGTTTAGACTAAGAAATGTTTCTGATGGCACCTTAGCTCTGTTTGTTCTTCACTGCCTTACTGTTTTCTTTTGTTAGGACATGTTAGAGGATCCTTCTTTGCTCTCTAAGATCTCCTAAGTTTGTTTATTTCCTGAATGGTTTAATACAGTAGGTATCAAGCATGATTCATGGTTAGCTCTACTTACTTGTTGCCACTAAAGCACTGCTCTTGAAATATATTTTTAAAGCATCATTACTTAGGTTTGTCAAAGAAGTTTTGTTTCAAATCATAATCTTTGCACTTGCTTGGTTAATTGTTTCAAAGATCTTCATAGCTATAATCTTAGATGTTTAGGAGTTCCATCCTCTCTGATTGTAGTTATTTGTGACCTTAAATGTTTTCTAATTCTGAAGGTGAAATTACTAAAGTTAGATAAGCTCTTATGCTTTCTATGTTTCACTGGAATGTTTATCTTGGATATTGATTAGTTTAAGTATTGTTCATTGAGCTTAATGGTTTTCCCTACCTCGTGAGTTATAGCTTTTTCTTATCTGTGTTTAAAGATCTCCTTGTTTAAGTATATGATAGAGAATTCTATACTGCTCTTTTTCAAACTTTGTTTCTCAAAATTAATGTCCATATCATGATCCTTCAAACCTCAAAGATCCACCAACCAAGCTAGATTTTCCCTACAATACTCCCTAATCCATTAATGAACCTATCATGACCTTGTTAGACTCCATTTCCCAATGAATTGAAGTTTTCCTTGTTTCTATATAGTCTATCTAAGCATCATACCCAACCAAAAAAAAATCAACAAACCCAATATTTCATAATTGGCCTAAATTAAACCCTAATCAGCAAACAAGTTCACATATTTGCACCTAATAGAGAGATCCCTCTCTCAATCCAGGAAGGCTAGGTCCTTGGATTCCAAAGCTTGGTTTGATGTTACCCCTGTCCATTTGTATCTTAATCAATCTAGAAAATTACGGGGAGATAACAGGAGAATTCCACTCGAGCATCTCATCTTTATCCATGTAATTGTCCCACTACTAGAGAATTGGATGAAATAAATGTGAAGTAGAGTCCTATTAGGTAAGTAAGTCTTTAATGAATAGGTGTCTTTTTCTGTTCCAAAAATGTAGTTTTTAGTTATGATTAGGTGTCAAAGTCATGGTTCGATGATCTAGCCAGCTGGGCAGATCCTGTGTAATATAAAAAGGTCTATTTATAGGTAGAAAATTGAATGAGAAGAAGTTGGAGAATGCTTTGGACACAACTACTATTGTAATTTTTTTCATATCAGTAATGAAAAGATAGTGACTATTTTCTGCTTCACCTGAGATTCTTGATATGTTTCAATGAGTTTATGTGTTTCTTTTATATCTTTCTTCCAGTATTCTTGATGTTAAATTACTTAGAATTCATGCCATATTTGCTATAACTTCCTTTTAGCATTGAGTTACTTATTATTCCAATGTGTTAATGTTGTTCTATCATTGAAATAGAAAAAGCCTCAGTATCCATAAGTAGAAATGCTTGTCATTGAATTCCTTTTACTGACTCCATGAGCCCAATGGTAGTTGAATCTTCCCCATTTTTCACCTACAATCACATACACTAAAACACACAAATTTAGCCATCTATTTTAAGACCTAATTGAGTAAATCTTTTGATAAGTTGAGAGATACCTCTCAGGCTGAAGAGGCTAATCCTCAGTCAAAATTTGGTTTGAAAGAGTTACTCTAAGTTTTCTAGTGGAGTATCCCATTAGTACCAAGTTAGAGATAACATTTTGGTGCTTCAGTTGGGAAAACGAAGTTGGAAATTTTCCTTGGGAAGAACAACATTGTTTCAGTTCTACGGTCTGAGAGCAGCAGACACTTAGGCACATAGTGGCTATATTTCTGCTCTAGCAACTCCACACATAAAATAATCAATTTGAAGGTGACTCCACTACTTGAAGATCATTAGCTTGATGAATTTCCAAGATGAGTTCTATTGCAACGAAGAATGCCAGATATGCCCCTATGAATTGGTCTCACATCCATGGTTTTCCAAATCCTTTGCCAAAATTTAGTTGGTTAACTTATCTTCCCATATTTAAAGATGAAAAAAGGACAATGTTTCTCTTCACTTGGTTAGATTCCATATGCATGTATGCAAAATTAAGGTTCAGTTTCTTGAGGATTGTCTCATGAGGATGTTTATCGTCACTATAGAGGGAAAAACATGGTCTTGGTACGAAATCCTGCCAAATGGTTCCTTATATTCTTTTACTAATTTCCACATTGCATTTTATGAGAGGTATAAAGAATGTCATTCTTCCTTATTGCTGGTCAAAGACTGTTGTAATTTTTTTTTGAGTTTTATTGAATACTTGGAGAATTTTTATGAAGATGATGAGTTCATGGATGACGAAATTTTAGCGGCCCTTCATGACAATCCCTTTCATCACCAAAAAGAAAGGGTAGCCTCTCTCTTGGATGAAAATGAAACCCAACAGGAGTTTATTTATGATAATCATGTTACATATTCTAAGTTTGATGAACATTTGCAGTAGACTTAGTCTTTTGATGGTCGTGAATATGATAATAATTTCCAACAACAGGAGGAAATGATGGAAGATAGTTGCTATAATGTTCAGGTAAAGGAAGAAATTTATTTTTCGTGGCATTCCTTGTATCAGATTACAACCAATGAAGAAAATTATGAAAATGAAATTTTAGATAATAAGATGGATATGCTTGTTGAATCATATGGAAAAAATGATCAAAATATTGTTCCTTTTCTATTTGAGAATGGTCACAAGAGTTATAATGAAAATTTTGAACAAGAAACAACATCAAAGGATCATACTTACTCTTATTTTGTTGCTAGTCAACGAGAACTATTTGTGCATACTCTCAAATATCCTTTCACAACTCTGCTAGAACCTTCAATAGAAATGAATTTCATAATGATCACTAGTTATGTAGACAACTTCATATGGTGGAACAAGTTATCATATCTCAAGAATGGCTTTGTGATCAGAGAAGTGGAATGCCCATTCCAATCTAGTACCCAAATTCTTGATTGGCTTCATTGGAAGTGTGAGTTCACTTGATTCGGCTTTTATTACAGAGCAAGTAGAGTAGGATCGTTTGTATCTAAATAATCTTGAGGATCAAGCATTTTGTCAGTTTTAGTTTTAAACTTCAGCATGCCTATTTTCATTTCTTTAGTAGCTATTGGTTTTTTCCGTGCCGAGGTTACAGGTCAGATAAGGTTGCAAGTTTCCATTTTGAAGATGGGAGTAGCCCAATGGAGGTGGAACTGGAACTATTAGTTCTTTGTTTTACCACAAGGGCACACCATCCCCAATGGAGCCACTATTATCACTCTCAATTTCTCAAATTTGTTTGATAGGGTCATGATAAGCTTCACCTTGTCTCATTAGGTTAGATCATTCATTTGATGAGAAATTCACTTAATCATGTTTATCCCATGTGAAAAAAACCATTATGAGTCATGTCATGTAAATCCAATCCATTTTATATCATTTATTTTTCCCACCCATGCCTTAAAATCAAGAAATGAGCCACTTGTCTAGTTTTTCATAGTTTCGTAGCAAATACAGTGGCAGAACAATAAATTTCGCTATGAAACTACCTAAAAATTCCATAGAAAATCCACCAAAATAAAATCAATGAATTTTCATTTTGTATTGGTTTTGGGGAAAGTTGAGATCACCTAGTAGGTTATGACAATTATCTAACATGTGAAATCATAAGTGCTTGTCATCATTACACTTTCATCCCTCCATTTGTCATTTTCCCTCTCATATTTGAATTGAATCTTTTTAAACAAATCACCCAAGCTCCTCTCTGTCATTAAAATTTCAGCCTTTGGATGTATCATTCATTTGTCACCTTAGAAGAGTTTAGCTTTGTGGCAAGCAACTTGTTGTCCAATTTGTTTCTTTACAGGTGTCATATTTTTAAGAAGGCATCTTGGTTATAAAGGGAGATGGCCATGAAGAATAAAGCATACAAAGGAGTTTGTGTGGTTATATAGGAGCCCATGGAACTTAATCTATTCATGGAGGACCCTAGCTTTGTTGAAACATTAACCAATTCAGGTTGCTTAAATTTCTGTTGGAGCTACAAGGGAACTTGTTGTGTTTTTGGATTGTATGAGCAATCAATTTCAAGAAAATATTATGGGTGAAATGAGATGAATTATGAAATACTGAGAGAGTCTATTGTCAGTCACAGAACAAGGAACAATAACCTCTTTCAATTTTTTCACAGGTGCTACTAATTTGGATATTCGAAGATGTATTTGGGACCTATTTTCAGAACTATGAATTTTCTTGTTTTAGACACATTTTTCTAATCCATATTCCCAACAGACGAAGATGTTTTTTAGAAAACAAAGAGAGGTTTTTATTCACGATGAAGTTATTTACAAAAATCTCCTCCCATCTTGCAACAACTATCAAGGATAGGTAGATAGGAGCTCATATCTGAACCCTATTTAAAAAAAAAAAAAACAGAGTAATTTTATTGGTAAATAAACTTGTTAAAGGTGAAAATGATGCTTTTTGAAGAGGGTAAGAGGAATTTTGAACCAAGTATGCCTTATCATCCTTCAGCATATCAATTTTCAGACCTAAATGTGAAATTTTGAAGAAAAGTAAGAATTTTGAATTTTCTACAAAGACAGGAAGTTTCGTAGTGAGCTCCAGGCTTGAGGGCCGAAATTCGCTATGAAATTTCCATAGGATTTTTTTTAATTAAAAACTCATTTTTTTCTGGAAATTAAGGGAGGGAAATTGTTTTATTTAGCTAATATTTTCCATCAAACATATCATAATAAAAAAAAGAATCAAAAAAGGAGTTTGCATGGCTGAAACAAGAATGCTACTAAACTACGCTACGAAACTGCCTGATATACTCTGTTTTGGTACCAAAGTGTTTATAGTGATATTTGGAGGTTTGAAAATTATTTTCAAGTTCAGCTAGCCACATGGAGATATTCAAGATGGCAGTGGGCCATCCCATCATAGATCCATTACTTGGCAGATGTGCCACTCATCCAAATCAACATGAAGACAAAGTTCTAAATAATGTTTATCTTTTCCTAAAAAATAGGACAATTGTCTCTTAAATCTTGGGGGTAGATTAATGTTTTAGTGATGGAGAATGCCACTCAAGCATCTCATCTTTATCGATGTAACTATCCCACTACTAGACAAGTGGATGAAATAAATGTAAAGTAGAGTCTTATTAGGAAAGTAAGTCTTTAATGACTAGGTGTCTTTTTTTGTTCTAGAAATGTAGTTTTTAGTTATGATTAGGTGTCAAAGTCATGGTTTGATGATCTAGCCAACTGGGAAAATCATATGTAATGAAAAAATATCTATTTATAGGCAAAAAATTGAATGAGAAGAGGTTGGAGAATGCTTTTGACACAACTACTATTGTAAATTTTTTTATATCAGTAATAGACAGACAATGACTATTTTCTGCTTCAGTTAAGATTCTTGATATGTTTCAATGAGTTTATGTGTTTCTTTTATATCTTGCTTCCAGTAGTCTTGATGTTAAATTCCTCATAATTCATGTCATACATGCTCTAACCTCCTTTTAGCATTGAGTTACTAATTATCCCCATGTGTTAATGTTGTTCTATCATTGAAAGATAAAAAGCCTCAGTTTCCATAAGTAGAAACGCTTGCCATCGAATTCCTTTTACTGACTCCATGAGCCCAATGGTAGTTGAATCTTCCCCATTTTTCACCTGCAATCACATACACTAAAACATTCACAGAGTTATCCATCTATTTTAAGACCTAATTGAGTAAATCCTTTGATAAGTTGAGAGAGCCCTCTCAGGCTGAAGAGGCTAATCCTCAGTCAAAAGTTGGTTTGAAATAGTTACTCTAGGTTGTCTGGTGGAGCAGCCCATCAATACCAATTTAGAGATAACACCTCCCATAATGGTTCCACACATAACTTCTATTGCATTTTTAGTTTATGAGACTGATGATTTATGGGGTTTTGAATGTTTAAATAAGTAAAAATAATCATATGCTAATTCACCCGCCCCCCCCTCCCCAAACCCCCTAGTCTAATTACGAATCTAATAAAATTAAGAATATTAAGTTCAATTACTTTGGAACACTACAAAATATTAATGATTTATATCATTATGGTGTTCAAAAATAAATTGATAAAACTTACATTAAAAAAAAAAAAAACATTATTGAGGAAGTGGGTTAACAAACTCTAGTTGATGTCATGGAAAATTTTACTAATATAGCTACCCAAGATGAATTTAATGTTGCCAAAGGTTTTATCATTATCATCGTCATTATTGTTATTAAGGTCATGGCCAAAAGAGACATTAAATTGGCATATGAGATGCCCTCATTTGTGAGACAAGGCATATGCTTTTGCACAATGATTTTATTGCTAAAATCTACAGAGGTGTACAGACTCTACCCACCTTTAGATTTTCACCTATGACCTCTTACAAGTAAGCGCATGTTGTTAACCATAAAACCCAATCAAACTATACAAATATACCTGAATGTTTATATAAATGAAGATGAGGAATATGATGTTGGAATGAAAAATTATATGGGAATAGATAATGATGATTTATTTGGTAATTTAGAAAGGATAACTAATATAATTCATCCTCAAGAAATGAGACTTGAGTGTAATGTACCTATTATGGATGATTTAACATATTCAATTTCAAATATACACGGTCAACATATAGTTTTGATGGCATATTTGTCTTAAAAATTTTGATAGCATGATGCACTACACACAAGTTGTAATGGAGGATCTTCCTCTATATATATATAGCTAGAATTAAGCATGAACTAAACGAAAGGATATTTTTGAACGTATACAGATATTATAGTGTTGTAATAAAGGAAGAAGAATCAACCATAACCATAATTACAACGAATTCTACTATTGAGTTACGAAAAACATTTGTTTATATATAGTGCATGTGTAAATACATTTATAGATGTAGTATATATACCATTATTTTTCTAGTTACTTGAAAATGTACCCCTTTTTTGTTAGTGAATTCAAGGCCATTTATATATTCTACAAACTTTTTTTATTAATTGAAAATCAATTCTGGTGCATTTGTAGTCTTTTTTTTTTCCTTGATGGACATACGTTGTTGTTAATTAACAAATTTTCCAAAAAAATAACATTTGTATTACTGGAAAGAAAATTCACAATTTAAAAATCCATGACAACTAAAAAATAACGAAAGGTGTAAAGCATTTAAATATATAGTAGTTTCTAATAGTTTCAAGTATGCATATGACTTCTGAAAGGTGTATGTTACAGTGAAAATTGTATAAACCCTATAAAATTGTATAATCTACTGGTTGCATATGCATTATGACCTACATGATTTTTTAAATACTTGCAACGATGAGGTATAAATAACTTGGGAACTATAAAGCAAAAACATTTAAAATACTTGAATTCTACATATATAAAATTCGTACAAAGGGAACCATAATATTATTTAACTAGTTAGTTTTTTTTTTTTTTTTTTTAATTAGGTTATGGATTTTTTTATGGAGAAAAGTGCTTTAGTTGGGAGTCCTTTACAATAAGGCTGTACAAGATGAGATTAAGATGGGACTACAATGTGAAGTGTATTTTCTTTGATAATAGTGCTATATATAATAGCGCCTTATCATGCAAATTTACATGTTGGTAATGACATATAATTGTTACTATTAGAAAAATGTTGAACTTTTGAGTTGGAAAAAGATGCGAAGAGAAAAGAATAATGTTATATGTTAACATATGAAATGTATAGAAGATATAGGTTTGATAGAGATATGTGATTGTGGAAATAGACATATGTAATATGTAATATGGATTATGTCCATGCCCTATATAAATGGGCCATACTTATGGGTTGTATATTAAAGCCTTAATAAACATTCATTATTATTTTAATCATTATATTAGGAGGTCATATATAACCTTTCACGGTTTTATATTATTATATAATACCCTTTTTCACCTATATATATTGAGGATACCTAATCATAGGATCATTAAATTTCAGACCTATACCCTAAGTTATGGTTTGTGGAGGGTCTTGAAATTAGTTTTCAAAAAGGAGAGATTGTCATTTTTGTTATAATTTTTTATGATACCTGATATTGTGGTTTTTTCATAGATGTAAGGAGTCATAATGAAGTAGCTTACTTTAAAAATTTTCAAAATTATAATTGAAGAATCATACATGTGACACAATTTACAAATTTTCTCTTGGGAAGAGGAAAAAATTCAACAAGTTTTCAAAAATTTACCATAACATTCACTTAGCACATCAAATTCTAGTTAGATATGTGGAATTGTAGAGAAGATGCAATAAAGGCTCAATTCTTATACATATATTAATAAAAATGCGACTCATTTAGATATTCTCCAAATTAATAATTTCAAGGTGCATATATTACAAGTGGCATAACTTTTGATTAGAAGATCCACTTTTTATTTATACTGAAACTTGTGATAAAGAGGAGTGTTATTTTTATTTTACCACAAGCCTCCAAACAAATATAAAAAAGCTAATACACTAATTAAACCTCCTGAAGGCTCATCCATAACTCATGAAGAAATAGAATATGTCAACTACTAAGTAACACAGGTAGAAAGTCAGTTATAAAAATTAAAAGAATTAGTTGAGAGGGGCCTTGAATAAAAAAGAGATAAAAAAGAGAAGGAAATGGATAAAAATATGAAATAAATGGAACCAAATATAATAGAAGTTATAAATTGGAGTTTTTTAAAAGTTTATAATGTGTTTAAAGGAACACGTGAAAATAAAGACAATATTAAAGTTGAACAACTTCACGATAATTTAATTTTTTCACGCAGTTTTGACTCTATTTGTGGAGATATTCATGAATGGCTTCCTGAAGGAGTGAGCCTATGCAAGGTTGAATTAGACTCTAAATCATTTGTTATAGGGGTCCCGTCCAGGGTGTGGGTCCGGCTACCGCTGAAGATTCCTTTTCTCGGATGAAGAATGAGCCCTGCAGACTTGTGAATACACGGTTACTTGAAAAAATACAAGACAAATGGTTGATGAGTCTTAATGAACATAACACATTACAAATAGAAAAGCGAGTTAAAGCATGTAACCAAAGGAAATGCTGTTAGCAGCACATCATTAGGGTCATGCTTGTAAAATTTGTTTGAACCACAAAAGAAATAGTTCTCTATGGTCAAAAAACCCTTCAATTCCTTAAGCGTTTTCTAAAAGGTAGGATAATGTCAATAGCGAAGTTTCCAACATATCTCAATTAAATATTCCCATACCATTAACACATCAAGTGAGCTTAAACGTATAAATGACATAAGCAGAAAAACACAGATCATTCAGTTATAAAAATATAGCCAATACATGAGACAAAATATTTATAATGTTAATCACACATGAGTCCTCATCAAATCCAGTAGTGGAATAAAAAACACATGTTTGTATTCATTCACAGAAATAGGCATTCAATGCTATACAATTCTCTTTGCTCCTCTTGAAGTCCAAAAAAAAGATCCATTAAAATTCCCCAAAGGGAGTACTTATAGAAAAAAATTGACCCTTGGTGTCCCTGACCCTTCACATTCCTGACTGTTGGGATGCTCTGTGACCTAGGAGGTATTTGCAACTTGCGACCCAACTTCGGATGCGACCTGCGACCTCCTGTCTGTTGCGACTTGCAACTTGTGTCGTTTTCTTGGTCAAGGAAGCAATTGGGTGATTGAGAGATCTGGTAAGTCTATCTTCTGCTGCTCTTTGAGGTAATTTTTCCATGCTTGATAATATGCAGCAACTGGAGTGACCTGGGGAGTATCTTCCTTTAATATATGAAAACACTCAAGAGCATCCGAGACCAAGGTGCGCCTCTTTACCGTGATCTGATTGGATAGAGAGGCCATCCTGGTATAGATCCGGACTGGTGTAACGATGAATTGAATAATATTTTCCTATGACATCGAAAGATCTTAGGAAGCAGTTGCTTGCCTCATGGGTTATAGGAATGCTTGAATGTCCTGGGCGACCTCTTCCCTTGTTTTTTCTATGTCCAATGCACCCAAAGAAGGAATGTGGTGTACTTCGGCCATTGAATCAATGCCACTAATTATATATTCATATGCAGACATCATTTTCTCTAGATCCTTAACCAGTTTATCTTTGGATTGTATTTTCATTCAGATTTGAACTTTGTCATTCTGGGTGAAAATCCAATCCTTCCTAGGTAGGGTGTCAGGAGCCTGCGGATATATGTTTGACCATTCTGGCATGTTGTCCAAAGCAGTGGAGGCTTCCTTCAGTTGTGTAGTTCTCCTCTTGGTTTCTGCTTGTGCTTTCAGTAGTGGCGCGACTGTGTGCTTTATTGTAAACATCTCCTCATACACTTGCTTCATGGTGGCTTCTAGAGTGACCATCTCCCTATGAATGGTAAGTGGCACTACTGGTTTGGTTTGGTTCGTAGCTCCGGGGCCTTCCTCTCCTCAAATTTCTCATACCTTGTCCTCGTTTTTTAGCTTGCGCTCAACCTCTTTTCACTCTTTCCCCTTCTTTCCCCGTTGTCTTCCCTCTTCCCTCTTTTTCCTTCTGCTTCTTCTTCCTCGCTTCTTATCTTGCTTTTTTTGTTTGTCTTCTTCTCACAACATGCTAGGGTGAAGCTCAGGCCCTTTTGGCTTCTGCCCTTTTTTTAGAGAGACTACTGCCCGTATCAATCCTTAAATTTTTGGCTTTGGAAGATGAGTCTCCTACTAGCATGTTACCCCTTCTTCCGTGGTTTGATCATTATTTCCTTCTTGGTTAGTTGATTCTTCTAGTGTAGCCTCCCTATGCTTATTATACCAGTTCTTAGTTTGTTCTTCAACAGGGCATTCCGTGTGTTGGTAATTCCATTTGAATTTGGCCCATTTGCAATGTGCGAGAACAATCTTTTCAGGATCATACGATCTGTGTGCTAAGGGCGGAAAATAAAAGCCCTTGGTTTCTTCAGCCTCCGCTTCTACTTATTTGAAATCCCTGACCATATAGGTGCTAATAGTAAGTGGGAGAGTAGGCCATGGCTTTTTCTTGCCCTTGCCATGAGGACCTTAGAAAACCCACTCGTCATCTGGTAGCACACTTCTTGCAAGAGTAGCTTTTCGGTGATGAACTCAGGAAGCACATGGGGTGCCTTGAATGACTTGAAGACCCTGATGAAATTACTGTGTGTGATGGGAAACCAACTGGCAACTTGGGTTATTGCTTGCATGGCTCGCCCGGACATGCATGGGGCATATTTTCCAAACAGCTTCTTGTAAAGCGCAGGAATGAACTTGTGCGCGATCGACTCCATATATTGCTTATACTTGGAAGCCCATAACTCCTTTAACTCTTTATGGATCGGTCCGCCATGCTCTACATCCCAGTTATGAGGCCATCATTTAAATTGACATCTTGCGTATACCGCGTCCAATAGGTAGGAAGCCATACAAAATTTAGATGAACACCCTTCTTCAGGGCTTGTGCTGCTCATATGTTCGACCTGAGGGCTACTACTATTAGGTTAGCCTAGTTGAAGCGAGTGCCATATGTAGTGACAACGTACATGAGAGAAACATAAGTACCATTGAATGTAGTGGCATTCGGTCGGCCATACAACCTGCACATCATCATTGCCACAAACTTGTAGACTTTTCTAAGGCCCTCCGTTTTATACTCCTGATCCTTCCTAACCCTGAACTTTTCTGGGTCCTCCCACCATCCCTTCAGGGTCTCTAGTATGGGAATTGCATGAGTAGTAGCCCATTCAGCATTGAAATTTTCTCTCGGGTGGGGACTGCATAGTAGAATTCTGTGTCCTACCCCTTTAGGTTAGCAAATGATTTCCCTGAGTGATCTGGAATGACCCAAATACTTGAGTCGACCTTTTGCAGGATCCATTCAATAATCTCTGCACAGGGAAATATTGGTGGATGGGCATCTGCATAGTGGAGCTTGGACCTCCTGACCTAAATATACACCTGCCAATCCGGGAGATCTTCTAGAAACTCAGGCTTTGTGAATTCCTGGTATACCTGATACCAGCTCATATTGTCCCCTTTCTCGAACACGTAGGTGATGTCTCCATAGATAGGGGGAGGGGAAGGAGGAATTTCTTCTTTTGAGATTTATATTTCAGGACTCTTGTTTCTCTTTCGAACTGTCGAGGGCCCCATATCGGTTGAGGCCCAAGATAATGACACACACTCGATTTCGACTTCGATGTTCCCTGGCATACTCATGAAACAATTCCATGATAAGGCATATGGCATAATTATAAATAAATTTGGGTTGTTGCTAACTATTATTCAAGGAAATGGATATACCTATGACTTGGCGACTTTGTGACTAGGTCACTAGGTCGCTAGGTCGCACTGGTATACACTTTCAAGGAAAAGCGACTTTATGACTTGGCGACTAGGTCGCGAGGTCGCAAGGTCATGCTTGGGTCAAAATTAGGGGAACCACGACTTGGCGACTTGGTGAATTGCGACTAGGTTGCGAGGGGAACACTAGGTCACGAGGTGGCCAAATGAATGGTTATGAGTGACTTGGTGACCTTGTTAGCGACCAAGTCGTGGAGTCGCGAGGTAGCAAGGTCACGGGGTCACGCTAGGGCTCCTTTGAGGGATTCCACTGTGATGAATGGTGAGGAAGACAAAAAAAACCAAGTGGAATGGAAAATTTTAGCTTTTAAGGTTTCCCAAAGTAGCTAGGAAGGGTGCTTGAGACAGACTGGGGATAAGAGAGGCTTCATAGAAGAATATAGAAAGGTATATGCCATGAGGGGGAGGAGCAGACTCTGAACAGGGCTGATGGGGAGCTTGAATGAGGCCAAGGCAAGGATAAAAAGGCAAAGGGCAAGGGAAATATTGGCAACAATTCAACCAAAAAGGAAAAAAAAGGAGGATTAGGCAACTTACCCGGGAAAAATGCGCTCCAGCTGGCTTGTCAGAGGGGTTACTCGTTCTGTCGCGCAGGTCAAATGTGACCTACATAACCCTTTTATTTATAAAGGGGTCGCATGTGTGGTCAATTAATGTAGGTCTCAAAGTTGTAGATCAGGTTTGGTTAAGGGATGTGCGACCTCGCGACCTGGAGGTCGCAAGGTTGCAAGGTCGCGAATTTTAAGTTTTAGACCAAAATGTGACTTCGCGACTTCACGACCTAGGGGTCACTGGGTCGCATGGTCGCATAGTCGCACATTTCTTGGTTTCATGAGTTTTGCGACCTAGTGACTATGAAAATATGTGCTAAAAGAAGAAACCCTAGATAGACCCTGAAGGGATAATGCATGGAAAGACCTTCTCTTGAGGTTCTAGGCCAAGGTCGCTTTAGATTTCTCTTTACCGAGAGACCAGGGGTTCTGAAATTTTAAAATGGGACCAAATTTTGGAGGGTGTTGTAGCGACTACAACAGGTCCATTAGCCCCAAGGCAAGCACTTGGTAATAGAAAATATAGATAAGCCCAATAATTATCTCATGAACATGGAAAATACTAATACTGGTGTTAGTGTTAGTATATCAGTGATCAAATAACTCCTATTTAGTTGTTTTCCTAGAAGTCTCAGGTCAAAAGTTTTTCTTTTCAAACAAGTTTTAAAAATAAATTTTGGTCACTGAAAGAGTTTAGGTCGGATTTGTTGCTCCCTCATCGCATCCATAGCTGTCATCACTTTCAAGGTCATATCATTTCAAGTGTCAAAGGAAAAAGAGGTTAAGGTCATCAAATTTTATTGAAGGGAAAGCCAATTTTATTTTGTTCATACTTACCATTTTTTTATATATAAAAAACATTTTACCCTTTAATTTTTCCTAAAACCCAAAGTTAAGTGCTTAAATCCATTAAAACCCTTTAAATCCATTTTATATTATGCTTTCGAGACTTTATAGTAGCTCTGCCCCCCACAAAACAACTTTATCACATATCTTTTTATATTATCACAGCTCTACCCACTCCACAACAAACCTTTTAAATATATCATATATTATATATGATATCACTTACCACACTTAAATGTATTGTGGACCCCTTACCTTTTCGCAATTGGCATATCGCAAAAATCCTTGCCACCTTCACTTGCCACTTCATAAATTTCCCGATGTGATAATGTTAGGACCTATCATTCCCTTTGATATGCTTCGTAACTTTCAAATCACCTTAAAAACCCTTTCTCTTATGTTTCAGGTGCTTTATGATATTTATCTACTTAACACATTTCCTTTTTTCCAGTTTAAAAACTTTTAAAATGGGGCCTACTCCATCACAAATTGCAAATTTACATTACTTCCACTTAATTCCGCCTTCCCATTTCCATAATTACGATATTAAAGTGGGAACTTTTTCTTGTCACGTCACCTTCCATATCTCATATCGCAATTTATATTGTCATCCATTCATGTTACTTGCCCCGTTACCCTGATCCCTGATATGCTATAACTATTCTTATCACCAAAATGCGATATAACTTGCGGTCCCCAAAATGTGATAAGTCCCCAAAGCCCCGAAATGTGATAAAGTTTAACCATCGATATGCAGTAAATTTGAATCCCCAATTTGCGATATTGAAAATCGCAAAAAAAAAAGTCCATTTGCTCCACCAATGCCCTCTTCTTCCGATTGCGATATATAAAAGGTTTTTCCTCATGCTTGCCCACATCAACATGTGTCCTTCCCTATTCTTCCTGCTTCAATCCATTTCTCTAAAAAATCATTAATTCATTAAAAAAAATCCTTCATGTCTCCAATCTGTCCATTAAACTTATTTAGACGAGTTTCTTATTTTAAAAACTAAAGTATAATCGAAAAATAAAACCCTATTGAGTCCATTAAAGCTAAAGGAATGGAACAACAACAAAATTTTCACCTGAACAACAGTTCTTATTTCCAAAGGACCCGCACACCATTACTCCTCAATATATCAGCACATTTCCAAAAGCATCACATGCAGGATTTAAAGGGGTAGTTACAGGTTTTTTAGGTAGTAAGGGTTTAAAGGATTTGACACCTATAAACAAGTAACAATGCCTCCTCAAAGCTCAAATACAGTATGTTAATATGATTAATTCTACCAGACTTCTGATAAGTTTCAAATTCCTAAAAATAACAGAACTTCTCTTTTTTCTCCTTCTATTCTGTTTTTTGTTAACAAAACTATTGTGAGAGGAATATGAAGGTCTAGCCTTGCTGGCAGACTCCCTGTAAAATCTATAAATAAACAGAAAATAGATAAAGAAGAGGTTGGTGGTTGGTTGTTAGTTGTTAGGTTGGATATTTGAGTTTGATACTCTTGTATTATAGTGGAGCTATTGTAAATATTTTTTAACGAAATCAAAGATGTTGCAGCTACAATCCTGAGATTCCAGTGGTATTACTATTGAGCATTGTTCCTTCTCTATTATTCCATATCCATTACAACTTTTAGTATGTTATTATTATTAGACTATAAACATAAATCATTATTTCTATGTTATGTTTATTAATATTTTCATATATGTGTCAGTTCTCCTGATGAATGAATTCATTTTAAAAGCTCATTTAGACTCCTCTCTTTCAATCCCTATACAAAATGACAAATTAAGTATGCTCAATAGTTTACCTACCTGGCCTCATCTTTCTCTCTAAAATTTAACCTTTGAAATCAGCCTTAGTTCCCTGATTGTTATTCCTATACAACATCCCAATTACCAATAAAACTTACTCATTCAAATATATATATATAGCATAAAATATGAGGGTACTCAGCCATTCATTGAATATTTAAAGTGACATTGAGAGAGCTCTCTCTGGTCTAGGTAGGGCTAGCTACTTGGACAAAAGGTTGGTTTGTGGTTACCTTTCTTCAATCCTACTTTCAACCTATGAAGTTGGGGAGAGTGATAACATTATTTGCGTCTTTGTCGAGGAGCGATTGCTAAAAATTCCCTGAGAAAGAACAACAAAGATTAGCTTTGATTGTTGATGGTTAAAAATGGTCAGACATAAGAAGGTTGAATCATTCACCTAGCGACTCCAGTGGTAAAGAATCCAAAAATTCAGAGTGTTCATGGTGACTCCAATTCTCAAAGATCAATAAATTGAAAAACTTCTTGGTGAATTCAATGTTTTCAAACTAGGTTCAAATGCAAGAAGAAATGCTAGGTATGCTCCTATGGATTAGTCTCATATCCTTGGCTTTCTAAATCCTATGCCTTAATTTTATTGGTTATCTTATATTCCCATGTTCAAATATGAAAATAAAGATGATGTTGCCTTGCTTTTGATCAAGTTTCATATGCATATACATAGACTCAAATTTAAGTTTCCTGAGGATTGCGTAATGAATATATTTATGGATACTGTGGAAGACAAAGAAAGAACTTGGTATGAATGGTTTAAACCAGCTAGCATATTTTCTTTAAAGGATTTTCATTCAGTATTTTTTGAGAATTATAAAGAGCATTATCCGTTTTTGTTGTTGGTACAAAATTGTTGTGATTATTTTGAGGGTTTCATTCAGCATCTTGAATGTATTGATGAGGATCTAGAATTTATGGATTATGAGATTATAAAAACCCTTCATAATTTCTCTTCCCAACAAGAATCATAAGTTTCATATTTGGAGGAAGAAGACTGCAATCAAGAAAGAGAAATGCAAATTTCAGATTCTGAAAATGAAAATTAGCAAGCCAATGACAATTGCCATCAAAATTAGTCTTCTCCTTTGTCTGAAGATGAGATAGATCAACATATCAGCTCTTGAACAACCATGTTACAATCCAAAAAAATTTAGTTTTGTAGTGTTCACACAGGAAAGAATGTGTGAGTCAATCTTCTTCCATTATTGAAAATGAAAATATGAATTTAAATGATGACAATCATGATATTGATGAAAATATATAGGAAGTTGTTATGAGTAAACCAATTTATGAAGATGATTTCATGCAAGGAGATCATCCAAAAATAACTATTTTCTTTCATAAAGAGGATAGGGTTGTCATGTTTAATAATATTGAAGAATGTTTTGTGTTCAAGGAAGATTTAGAATATGAGTTGGAGGAATATGAGTCCAAGAAAAATAGTATGCCAGAGATAGAATCATATTTTCTCATGCTTGAAGAATTGATAGCCAACACTCAAAAAGAAGAAAGTCATACTTCCTTATGCCTTCATATGGAAGAACAACCCAGTATTCTGTCAAATCAAAATGAAGGAAGTACTTGTAATTTTGTTGTTGGATTTCAAGACAAGGTAACATTTCAAATTGAAGATCATTATGTTGATTTGTTACAGTCAACATAGAAGATGAATTTTATTGTATTTATGCATCATGATCATATCTTCAGTGGACACTTGGATTGGCATATGTTTTTTTTTCTTTCTGCCTGCTCAAGGAAAGTTTGACCAGGACTCAAGTAAGTAGCCATCTACCAGATTGGTTACACTGGAAGGATCACATCATATGATTGTATGTATATCTTCAGCACACAGATGGTTATCATTAGTATTTGAAGCCCAAGGTGAAGGTCGTAATATCCTGATGATCTTCTCCCATCAATAAATTTGTCAATTTTGTTTCAGTCAGAGTCAAGTCAGTATTTTTTAGTCATTTAATGTCTAGTTTTGACTCCATTGGCCATGATAAGGCTACTTGGTCTACGGTGTTCTTAACACCTCCTAAAGGAGATTCCATCCCAAACTGGAGCCAATGTTAGTGTCAATATATCACTGTAAAATAACTCTCATTTAGTTGTTTTCCTAGAATTCATAGGTCAAAATTTGTTCTTCTCAAACAAGTTTTCAAAATAATTTTTGGTCACTGAAAGAGTTCAGGTCTGATTTATTTCTCCCTCATCTCATCCATGTATGTCATCACTTTCAAGTTCATATCATTTCAAGTGTCGAACGAAAAAGAGGTTAAGGTCATCAAAGTTTATATAAGGGAAAGCCAATTTTATTTCATTTATACTTACCTTTTTTTTATATAAAAAAACTTTTTCCCTCTCATTTTTCCTAAAACCCAAAAGCTAAGTTCTTAAATCCATTAAAACCCTTTAAATACATTTTATATTATTCTTTCAGAACTTTATAGCAGCTTCGCCCCCCACAAACAACTTTATCACATATTTTTTTATATTACTACGACTCTTCCCACTCCACAACGAACCTTTTAAATATATCATATATTATATGTGATATCACTTACCACACTTAAATGTATTTTGGACCCCTTACCTTTTCGCAATCAACATATTGCAAAAATCCTTGCCACCTTAACTTATCTCTTCATAAATTTCCCGATGTGATAATGGTAGGATCCATCATTCCCTTTGATAATAATGGTAAGACCCGTCATTTCCTTTGATATGCTTTGTAGCTTTCAAATCACTTTAAAAACCCTTTCTCTTATGTTTCGAGCACTTTATGATATTTCTTTACTTAACACATTTCCTTTTTTTTGCTTTAATTTTTTTTTTAAATGGGACCTACTCCATCACTGCAATCACAAATTTGCATTACTTCCACTTACTTCCACCTTCCCATTTCCCCAATTAAGATTTTAAAGTGGGACCTTTTCCCTACCACGTCACCTTCCATATCGCATATCGCAATTTATTTTTTCATCCATTCATGTTACCTGCCCCATTTCTTCAATCCCTCATATACAATAATTGTTCTTGTCCCTGAAATGCAATATAACCTTCGGTCCCTGAAATGTGATAAGTATACATTCCCTAAATGCGATAAAGTTTGACCGCCAATATGCGATAATTTTGACTCCCCAATTTACGATATCACAAATTGCAAACCACAAAGTCCATTTTCTCCTCCAATGCTCTCTTCTTTCGATTGCGATATATAAAAGGTTTTTCCTCCTCCTGGCCCACATCAGTGTGTCTCCTTCCCTGTTCTTTCCGCTTCACTCCATTTCTCTAAAAAATCATTAATTCATTAAAAAAAATCCTTCACACCTCCAATCCTTCCATTAAACTTATTTAGAAGTGTTTCTTATTTAAAAAACTAAAGTATAACTGCAAAAGAAAAACCTATCGAGTCCAATAAATCCAAAGGAATGGAACAATGACAAAGTTTTCTCCGGAACAACAATTCATAATTCCAAAGGACTCATGCTACCATTACTCCTCAATATATGAACATGTTTCCAAAATCAACACATGCATGATTTAAAGGGGAAGTTATAGGTTTTTTAGGTAGCATGGTTTTAAAGGATTTGAGACCTATCAGCAAATAAAAACGCCTCCTAAAATCTCTAAGACAGTTTGTTAATTTGATTAATTCTATCAGAGTTATGATAAGTTTCATATTACTAAAAATAGCAGAACTTCTACTTTTTCTCCTTCTATTCTATTTTTTGTTAGCAAAGTTGTTGTGATAGGAATCCGAAGGTCTAGCCTTGCTGGCAGACTCCTTGTAAAAAATATAAATAAACAAAAAATAGATAGAGAAGAGGTTGGAGGTTGGCAGTTGGTTGTTGGTTGTTAGGTTGGATAGTTGAGTTTGATACTCTTGTATTACAGTGGAGTTATTGTAAATATTGTTTATTGAAATCAAATATGTTGCGGCAACAATCCTGAGATTCTAGTGGTATTACTGTTGAGCAATATTCCTTCTCTGTTATTCCATCTCCATTACAACTTTCTGTATGCTAATATTATTAGTCTATAAACATAAATCATTATTTCTATGCTATGTTTATTAAGATTTTCATAGATGTGTCAATTCTCCTGATGAATGAATTCACTTTAAATGCTCATTCAGGCTCCTCTCTTTCAAGCCCTATACACAATGAAAAATTAAGTATGCTCAAAAGTTTACCTACCTAGCCTCATCTTTTTCTCTTTAATTTAACCTTTGAAATCAGCCTTAGTTCCCTCATTTTTATTCCTATACATCATCTCAATTACCAATCAAACTTACTCATTCAAAGCTTTTATATATATATATATATATCTAGCCTAAATCTCATGGTACTCAACCATTCATTGAATATTTAAAATGACATAGAGAGAGCCATCTCTGGTCTAGGTAGGGCTAGCTACCTGGCCAAAAGGTTGGTTTGTGATTACATTTCTTCAATCCAATTTTCATCCTAGGAAGTTAGGGAGAGTGATAAAACCTGGTAACATTCTTTCTATAGAAAAATAGGTGTATTTGACACCTTCACGGACCCATGTAACCCCCATTCCGAGCAGTCTATCTATCCTAATCAAAACGGGCCTAGACAATCCCATATCTTCCTATCCCAACACATAACATAACACATACACATAAACACACGGCACATTACAAAATATACACATGATACAACACAACATGTATACCAATATATATAGCACAGTACAACATGTACACAACAATACTGAAAATACAGAGACTACACTCCCTCCGTTCATGTAATCTGGGCCATACTACCTTTATTGTCCTTCCCACACCTTACCGCATGCACCCACGACCCACTCTTGGGTTTGTGGTTCCTTCAATTATCCATTCTTATCTCAACATGTAGCAGATTAGACTATACAAATACAAACAATATATGGGTGGATTATATCCTCATTCCAATGGATTAAAATATAAATTTTAATCTAAGGAGAGACTTAACTTCATAGCACCAATGAGTAAATGGTTAGAGAATAAGTGTGGGGTGAATAACGACATAGATCCACTAGTGTTCATAAGAAATTAACATAGAATATTTAAAGGGCATCTCAGAGGATTCTCCCAGGATCGAGCATAAACTCAACAAGAGTGATTTATGTTTGAGAGATAGAAATTATATAGACATCTAGAACCCTGTCAGATGACCAAAATAGATTCTAGTTTAGAGGGAGCATATACTCAAGTAGAATGGAAGGATGTAGCCTACTAGAGATCCAAAGGGTATCTCATGATTATGAGGAGTAGGAGGCTCCCAAGGATTTGGGTTTAGGTCCTTCTGTACCAGTGGAACATCTTTTAGATCATTAGGAAGACCTAGGGGGTCCCATTAAGCTAGTGGACCCACTCAAGGTCATTGTTCTAGAATCCAAGAGACCGACATGGCTTCAAAGTGCATTGTAGGATGCAGAAGGGCATCCAGCTCCCCATGGAATTTTAAAGGAAATAAAATTTCCTAAGAAGTAATCAAAATATTTTACATTGATGAGTCACATCATTGATTTTCATCTATCGAATTATAAGGAGGAAACATGCCAACAGGTTTTGAAGGATGCCATGATGGAGGAATTTAAATCCATCATGCAGAATGATGTGTGGGAAATTGTGCAGAGACCTGAGGGGACGTCAATGGTGACTTCCAAGTGGATATACAATATCAATAATGTGTATATGGTAGCATAGATAAGTAAAATGCGAGATTTGTATCAAGAGGATTCTCCCAGAAATAGCGAGAGGAATATGAAGAGACAATTTCTCCAGTCACTAGATACACCTCCATTAGAAAAATTATTTCTATCTCTTCTATTATTGGTGGGAAATTACATCACATGGATGTGAAAAAAAAAATTCTCAATGGAGTGATTGAGGAAGAACGGTACATAGTGTAACCTTAAGGCTTTGAAGTACATGAGAAGGAGTTTCATGTATCCAAACTAAATAAGGCTTTGTATCGACTAAATCATGCACCTCTGGATTGGTATTTTTGGATCAATGGATACTTGTTGTCTCTTGGTTTCACGAAGAATTATTTTGACCTAATATTTACTATAAAGTTTTTAAAGTTGAGTCGATGATCTTGTTTTTATATGATGATGACTAATTTTTTGATAGAAGCATAAAATCTCATGGATCATCATAATATGGAGTTGAACTCTTAGTTTGAGATGAATGATCTAGGTTTGATGCATTAATTATTAGGATTAGAAGTGTGGTAGAAGCTCGGTGAGATATTCCTTAGTCAAGGGAAGTATATTACTAAGTGGTTCATCGGCCCCAAGGCAAGTGCTTAGTAATATAAAATATAGATAAGCTCAATCGCTATCTCGGGAACATGGGAAATATTAATCCTAGTAACATTATTTCTATAGGAATATAGGTGTATTTAACACCTTCACAGACCCATGTAACCCCCATTCCGGGAAGTCTACCCATCCTAATCAACACGGGCCTTAACAATCCAATACCTTCCTATCCCAGCACATAACATACTACATACACATAAAAACATGGCACAATACAACATATACACATGATACAACACAATATGTACACCAATATACATAGCATAGTAAAACATGTACACAAAATTACCGAAAATATAGAGACTACACTGCCTCAGTTCATGTAATCTAGGCCTGTTGGAGTAGGGTCCATTAGGACCGCAATTTTGGGTTAAATAATAGTATTTTTGTTAGTTTTGAGTCTTGCGCACTAAGAAATGAAGAGTCAAGGGGCTTTGGGATAGGTCAAAGCCCCTTCATGAGTTTTAATGGGTTAAAAGGGAAAATTAGGGGTCTCAAACCACATTTTGAGGACCATAGTATGAGTGTAGGAAAAGGTATAAATAGAATTCTAGATCGAGTCGGATAAGTTAAATTTTATCAAAGTTAATGGATGAATTATTGATGATAGAAATGTGAAGTGAATCTTTTGTAAGTGTTTTGTGTCTAAAAGGGTTCTGCTAGCTGTGTGCACGGAGACGTTAGTCTAGTTGTGTGCGGACACCGCTGGCTGTGTGCGCAGGTAGATCTAATGACATGTAAGGGTTTCTATGAATTGTACAAGGTTTCTACAAAAAAATGATGAATAAATATCTATTTTGGGTAATTTTGTGTACCGAATTCAATTTTTATTTGCTTATGTGTTTTGTTTATGTGTATGATTTATGTTCTTTCATATGATTTATATTATCTGTGATCGGATCGATTTGCGTACCTATTTTTACTATTGATAGGAATGATAATTGCATAGATCTATTGTTGTAAAGGTTGAATATTACATTGTTAGAACAGTTAAAGGGGTTGCACATCTACTGTCTATGCGCATGCACATGATTAATCTGTGTTACTTGACCTAGGGTTTCTGGTGTGCAAGACAGTTTGTTTGCTAATATAAATATCAGGATGCCCATTTCATTTAATTCTCTCTCAGGGTGTGGAAACTTGGTTCTAGAACCCCCCATAACTTTGGTTGTTGGTTACGTGCTAACTTTGAACCTAGGTCAGGACCCATCAAGTCAAAAAAAGGTTCTGTTGCCGAGATTGGGAGAATTTTGAGAGAGATTAGATGTTGTGGTAGCCATTGAAGACTAAATTGGAAGATTGTTTTGAGAAAAAGATCATGAATTCGCCATCAAGGAGAACAGAAATAAGAAGTTGTCTACTGAAGAGTGGGAACAGAAGTACATTTTCATAGAGGTCCATGGAATTTTCTTTATAACCTTTTCGCATGAATTACAAGAGTGGTTATTATGGTTAGCTGAGTTTTAGAACTGTTGGAAGGACGATAAAATCACTCAACAAAATCCTGAGCTGGTCCAACAGTTAGAATAGAATGATAATAGCATCACTTGCATTGTAGACCATTAGGTTGATCTCATTCTTGGTGGGTTTGTAACAGAGTTTGCAATAGCTCAGTTTTTGTCATATTCTGAAGCATAAATTAGGTTCTTCAAAGGACTGAGAGGTAAGTTCATATGCTCTCTACCTTTGTTTATTAAGATGATATTGTGCGAAAAGGGTGTTATGTGTAGTCACACCGAGTGAATGACCCCAAATGAGCTGGAAGACACTATGCATAGTAGAAATTACTTACGGGTTAACCAAAGAGGTGACCGATCAGTATACAACCCTCTGAGAAACCCACCTAATAGTGATACAAAGAGTGGTGAAGCTACACACATAGGAGGTAATGCTCCATCCACCCCATAGTTGAACTCGTTCAGGGGTAGGTCATCTTCTACTCCACCACCACCACCACCAGGAAGCTATATGGCTGCACATATGTAGCTAACCACATTCAAGGGTGCGGGAGATGAGGACATGGATAGATTTTGGTTTATTGTAGATGTAGTATGGACTGCGCAAAACGTCAACACTTATGCTATCAATAGGGCACAACTAGCTATGGAATTTGAGGGTCGTGCACTGGATTGGTTTATGGGATATCTGGCTCAAAAAATTGATCCTACTGTCGATGAGATCAAGAAATATTTGAAGAAGCAATTCAGAAATCCAAATTCCTATGCGCACTGTGTAACAGAGCTAAAAGAAATTTGACAAGAGTCAAAAGAATTTTTTTGGGAGGCAGATCAATGATTGAAGCGCACTATCAATGATGAAGGATTTGTCTATGATGATAAGAATCATAAAGAATGGTTTATTTCCATGATCCTGCCACATTTTTGTGGCCCTCTTAATCAACGGAAAATTGATTCTCAAGCTGAAGCTCTTGAAGTAGCCATGAAATTGGAAGTCACGCCCAAAAATGATGACCAATTTGGAACTCTATAGATCCAGAATCAGTTAGACGCAATGCATTTGGAAATTTAGAACTTGCGCAAGGAAAGATGGAAATAAGTTGGCATAGAGGTATGGTGTATAGGATGTGAAGGTTCTCGTCACAAAAAATATCAGTGTACCTTGCTTCAGGATTACATGCAAGCGGGAGGGCTAAATCCGTTGCAACCTAGGGATGTTGCAGTACCAAGTGGTACTCCCACACTATGGTGCACTGACTGTCAAGTGGCTAGAAGACACAACAAAAACCATTTCCCTCAATTAGGAAATTATGTACCTGAACCAAAGCAACAATGGTGTAGGTTTTTCTCTTCGTTTGGCCACGATGAGCACCACTGCTACACATTCGATCTAATGATAGAAAATTCCAACCTCTATAGAGTGCATGCTGACCCATCTTCACCAACGTCCCCCTCTGGGTGCGGTGGATCTCCATCCACGAGAAAGGGAAGAGCAAGAGGTGGAGGTGTAGGTTGTGGAAGAGGACATATAACACAACTATGGAGATGCTGGGCACTTTGCGTGCGACTCTACGAATCCTACGCGAAAGTCTTGTAGGTGTTGTAGATAGTTTGATCATGTTATTGAAGATTGTCCTGTTTTAATTGCTAGAATGTAGGAGAAGAAACAATAGACATCTACGTAGAATATACAAATTGTTAGATCTGAGCTGCGAAAAGATGATCCGAGTGTAAACATAATTACACGAAGTGGTGCTACCACTGGAGAAGATGAGGGAAATAAGGCTGATGCAGAACCATGGATTAGGAAGGCTTTTTAAAAGAAGGAAGAATTCAACCTGTAGAGGGAGAAGGAGAATTTTGTAGAAGCTATGAAGGATTTTTATACTGCAGGTGCTTCCACATCCAAGTCAATCACAAAAGCAAGGATCGATGACGAAGTCAAACCTTTCTTGCAAGCATGTATCAAGCTATTGCGTAACCAAAAAGTAGTAGACAACCTTCAAGCTCTAATATATAACTACATGGATAAGGAATTTCCTCAGACTGAGAGCAAGGCCATAAACAAGATCTACAAGAATAAGAAGAGAACTGGCCGAGAGATGCACGTGACCATGCAAATTGGGGAATATTAGATGGATCAGGTCATTTTGGACTTGGGATCTGATGTGAATGTCCTACCTAAGCAGACCTGGTAGAAGATGGGCAAACCAAAGCTGGCATGGTCCACCATTCAGCTACACATGGGCAATCAATAGAAGATTATTCCATTGGGGAGAATCCCACAGGTTATGGTAGATATTCTTGAGGTCAAGATATGTGCATATTTTGAAGTAATATAAATTTTTGACTATGCATACCCCTACCCTGCACTGCTAGGACTGGATTGGGCTATCGACATGGCAGGCATCATCAACTTGAAGCACATGAGTATGATATTTGAAAACTATGGTACTCGAGTTATAGTGCCCTTGGATCCTACGGAAGGGGAGAGATATACAAAACCAGTGCATGAAGAAGATGATGTCGACCACATATACAAATTGACTGCATGAGATGAGGACTGGATCAACCCAACTACTAATGGGATGCTGAATTGGGAAAAGGATAGCTCATGCTTCTTTGATTTAGATGGAGAAATGGAAAAATGGCAGAATCACCTGCATGATGTTTCTGCATTGCGCTGCCTTAGAGTCACTAAAAATTTGCGATGCATCTCCTCATAGGTACGAGAGTTGACCTATTTTGATGGTTCTAGTAATGTTGTTTTATTTTTGGAAAAATTGGAAAAGGTTGTCCAGGAAGAGTGAAGGTTTTGGGCACTTGATTTTTCCTTGCATGCAACTCTGAAATGTTGGTGGGATATACACAAAGGTAACTTTGAGGATTGGGAGGAATGCAGCAAAATGATGTGGTTGCACTTTGAGTAGCCCATTGCCCAACTGACTAAGGTTTTTTGTGGCCAAGGTGATCCACAAAAACACCTGGCTATGTGGATGGAAGTCTAGGATAAGAATCCCAAGGCCGAATGGGTTTACATGTTTATCCATACGTTGGGACCAATCCCTACTGCATGGTATTTAGAGACGGAGCTGCGCCAGGGGATTCTTAATTGGGTTACAATGAGTAAAATATTTATGTTGAACTTTAGCATGGCCAGTGGATCAGAAGGATTAGAAAAAGCATTGCAGGATATTAAGGTAATTGTATTTGATGATTCCCGGCCTCCGATAGAATGTGCTGCACCAACATGGGAGGCGCATATGCAGGATATTGTGAACTGCAGAAATCTTTTAGTGGAAGATAATGATGAAGATCCAAGAAATATTAATATCCCAGAATTTGAGGGGGAGAGCGTAGTTGAAGGCCCCTTGTTATGAATGATGGATGTGACTAAGCCCTTAAAACTGAGTCAAGTGAACATTGGGATGGAGGAACAACCCAAGTTGGCCAACATAGGAGACTATTGGGATGATGATACCGTGGGAAAGGTTGCAGAGCTGTTGACAGAATCTCAGGACCTGTTTCCCACAAATTTTTTTGAGCTAAAATGAATTATAGGAGATTTGGGAGTTATGAAAATCACTTTGAAACCATATGCATGCCCCATCAAGCAAAGACCATACTAGTTAAATCCAAAATATAAGCAGAAAGTGAAGGAAGAATTGGAGAAAATGGTTTTTGCGGGAATAATTGAGCCTGTGGAAGAGTCTGATTGGGTAAGTCCAAAGGTTGTTCAGGAAAATAAGACTAAGGGAGAAATAAGGATTTGTGTAGACCTACACAAACTGAATGATGCATGCATACATGACATCTTCCTTGGCCCTGAAACACTCACATTGGAGGGGGAGATGTTTGGAAAGATATCGTCTGTAAAGTTAGATGATTATGATCTAGCTAATGAGAAGACCTTCCTGAAATTAGCGTCGGAGTACTACCTGGAGCGTGTTCTGTATGGCGGATTAGTGAAAGTAGATCCCATGCCTTGGGCATGCAGGCTAAGCAATGCCGAGATTCTCAACTTTTTGAGGATTCCCCACTTTGGAAGGTACCCCATCACTGATGTATGTGTGCGCTAGCTGCTGACATTGGTGCATGATGGGTGTCTATGGATTTAGAATTGAATTCCCATAGATGTCGTGCTGATCCACCAGATCACCGTCCTACCGAAGAAGGGACCTCACCCTATGGCAAACTATGGAAAGAGCCAGGAGTAGAAAGTAGTCGCGAAGGTAAAAGTCGATTATAAGGTGGCACATGTTATGAGGGGATTCTTGGTGCTACAAATTGAAGATCCAGCAGTGCGCCTCAGAACCTTAGTATCAGTATAGTAGTGATCAAATAATTCTCATTTAGTTGTTTTCCTAGAAGTCACAAGTCAAAATTTGTTCTTTTCAAACAAGTTTTCAAAGTAAATTTTGGTCACTGAAAGAGTTCAGGTCTGATTTGCTGCTCCCTCATCTCATCCATAGTTTTCATCACTTTTAAGGTCATATCATTTCAAGTGTCAAAGGAAAAAGTCGAATATTCCTAAATTAGTCATAAGCTAATTGGAATATTAAATTTTGTTTTTCTACTTTGTTTAAAGAATAACAGGGAAAAGGAGGTGCATATTTCTCCTTAATCATGAATAAATCAATGCCAAATGTGAAAGAGACAAATCTTGGCATCTTAATTGAAGCACCCTTGGTGTGAAAGGGGTTGGATCATTTTTACTAGGTCAACCTTGACCAAATCTACAACGCTGTCATGGAGGAGTGGCCATGAATGAGGTACAACGCAATTTTAGATGGAGGTGCCTTGTCTAAAAGAAGTAATCTCATTGGAAGTGGTTTAGGGTTTGCAAGCTCTTGTCTTATAAAAGGAAGGGGATGGCAGCATTAGAAGGTTGTTGTCGATTTTTATGATACTTTCTGAATATATGGTCTGTTTAGACATATATATTTCTCTTCCCGTTTAGATGAGATTGAATGTTGTTTAGCATTGGGTGTTCCTGATCGGGAATCCCACCTCTTTTCATTGAGTAGCTCTTGGGAGAGTTTGTATTGCATTATCCACTATCTGGCTTAGGGAAAAGCTTCTTTCAACTACAACACATATTATGTTGAGGGTTTGGTTTTTTTTGCAAGCTGCAGCAAGTGAAGACTAGATCTTTCAGATCTAGGCCATTTTAGTGCTCCTTTTCAGTGGAGGAGGTTTCCACTTCATTGGAAGGACATTATTGGAGGGCTTGAGAAAAAATTTCAGATCTTGGAATGAGGCCAACCTTATTTTGATCCCTACAATGCAGTATACTTCCAAATCTGCGTTATTTCTGTAGGTGCAATTGCAGGGTGGTTCAGCACACCATTTGGAGAGCTGATTTTATAAGTGTTGGGGATCTGCCCTTGACTTTGGAGATCTATTGGAGGAGGCTATTATATTTCTTATATCAATTCAGCCACACTTTCCAGATCTATAATTTTTAGTAGATCTGTATTCTTAGATCTCAGATATACAACTTGTACTTGGTGTTTTGCTGAAAACCTTAAGGGGGTTCTTCAGAGGAGCTTGTATAGTGCATGGATCTGATATAGATCTAAATTTTTATGTACATAGCAGCTCTAGATCTGATGTGTAATCTAATGCTATTGCAGAGGCAATAAAATAACATTGTAAGGGTTTTCCAGCTTTTATATCTAGTTGCAACACCTCATATTGAGGGATTTCTCTCATTGAAGACTTGATTTTCTTGTTATGCATCTTCTGGGCCATTTCTTACACATTTTTTGTTGCTTTAATAACAAATGAAAGGTATCCATATTGGCCTCTTGCTGTATAAATGATGATCTGCACTATGTTTCCATCATTCTACATTATATTGCTGCATTCCCCATTTGGGAATATTACAAAAAGAGGTTAAGGCCATCAAAGTTTATATAAGGGAAAACCAATTTTATTTCATTTATACTTACCCTTTTTTAAATAAAAAAAATTTTACCCTTTCATTTTTCCTAAAACCCAAAGCTAAGTGCTTAAATCCATTAAAACCCTTTAAATCCATTTTATATTATGCTTTCGAAACTTTATAGCAGTTCCGTCCCGCACAAGCAACTTTATCACATATATTTTTATATTACCGCAGCTCTGCCCACTCCACTAAAAACCTTTTAAATATATCATATATTATATATGATATCATTTACCACACACTTTAAAATGTCAGACCCCTTTACTTCAAAGAATTCCGTATATCAATAAAATCTTTTCCTCCTACACTTGCCGCTTCATAAATTTCCCGAGGCGATAATGGTAGGACCCATCATTCCCTTTGATATGCTTCGTAGCTTTCAAATCACTTTAAAAACCCTTAATCTTATGTTTCAAGCGCTTTATGGTATTTATTTACTTAATGCATTTCCTTTTTTCTACTTTAAAAACTTTTAAAATGGGACCTACTCCATCGCAAATCGCAAATTTTCGTTACTTCCACTTACTTCCGCCTTCCCATTTCCCCAATTAAGATATTAAAGTGGAACCTTTTCCCTACCAAGTGACCTTCCATATCGCATATCACAATTTCTATTGTCATCCATTCATGTTACCTTCCCCATTTCCCCAATCCCTGAAATGAAATAAGTGTTCTTGTCCCCAAAATGTGATATAACCTCCTGTCCTCGAAATGTGATAAGTCCTGAAAGCCTTGAAATGTGATAAGTATACATTCCTAAAATGCAATATAGTTTGAGTGTCGATATGCGATAAGTTTGGCTCCCCGATTTGCGATATTGCAAATCGTAAAACAAAAGGTCCATTTGCTCCTCTAGCTCCCTCTTCTTCCGATTGCAATATATAATTTTTTTTTCCTCCTGCTGGCCCACATCAATGTGTCTCCTTCCCTATTCTTCCCACTTCACTCCATTTCTCTAAAAGATTATTAATTCATTAAAAAAAAATCCTTCACACCTGCAATCCTTCCATTAAACTTATTTACACGGGTTTATTATTTTAAAAACTAAAGTATAACCGCAAAATAAAACCATATCGAGTCTAGTAAAGCCAAAGGAATGGAACAACGACATAATTTTACCTGGAACAACAATTTATATTTCTAAAGGACTCACGCTACCATTACTCCTTAATGTATCAACACGTTTCCAAAAGAATGGCATGTAGGATTTAAAGTGGTAGTTACAGGTTTTCGAGGCAGCATGGTTTTAAAGGATTTGACATCTATCAAAAAATAACAACACCTCCTCAAAGCTTGAAGGCAGTCTCTTAATGTGATTAATTCTATCAGAGTTCTGATAAGTTTCACATTCCTAAAAATAGTAGAAATTATGCTTTTTCTCCTTCTATTCTATTTTTTGTTAGCAAATATGTTGTGATAGGAATCCGAAGGTCTAGCCTTGTTGGAAGACTCCTTGTAAAAACTATAAATAAATAGAAAATAGATAGAGAAGAGGTTGGTGGTTGGTGGTTAGTTTTTGGTTGTTAGGTTGCATAGTTGAGTTTGATACTCTTGTATTACAGTGGAGCTATTGTAAATATTTTTTTATTGAAATCAAATATGTTGCAGCTACAATCTTGAGATTACAGTGGTATTATTGTTGAGCATTGTTCCTTCACTGTTATTCCATCTCATTACAGCTTCATGTATGTTAATATTATTAGTCTATAAACATAAATCATTATTTCTATGTTCTTTTTATTAAGATTTTCATAGATGTGTCAATTCTCCTGATGAATGAATTCATTTTAAATACTCATTCAGACTCCTCACTTTCAAGCCCTATACACAATGACAAATTAAGTATGCTCAATAGTTTACCTACCTGGCCTCATCTTTTTCTCTGCAATTTAACCTTTGAAATCAGCCTTAGTTCCCTGATTCATATTCCTTTAAAGCATCCCAATTACCAATCAAACTTACTCATTTAAAGCTTATATATATATGTGTGGGTGTGTGTGTGTATGTATAGCCTAAAATCTCATGGTACCCAACCATTCATTGAATATTTAAAGTGACATAGAGAGAGTCCTATTTGGTCTAGGTAGGGCTAGCTACCTGGCCAAAAGGTTGGTTTGTGATTACCTTTCTTCAATCCTATTTCTAGCCTAGGAAGTTGGGGAGAGTGATAACACATGGTAACATTCTTTCTATAGAAATATAGGTGTATTTGACACCTTCATGGACCCATGCAACCACCATTCCAAGCAGTCTATCTATCCTACTCAACACGAGCCTAGGAAATCCCATATCTTCCTATCCCAACACATAACATAACACATACACATAAACACACGACACAGTACAACATATACACATGATACAAAAGAACATGTACACCAATATACATATCACAATACAACATGTACATAACATTACTAAAAATACAAAGACTACATTGCCTAAGTTCATGTAGTCTAGGCCATACTACGTTCATTGTCCTTCTGACGCCTTACTGGATGCACCCACAACCCGCTCTTGGGTTTGTGGTTCCTTCAATTATCCATTCTTATCTCAACATGTAGCAGATCAGACTATAAAAAGAAAAAAACTATGTGGGTGGATTATATCCTCATTCCAATGGATTAAAATACAAATTTTAATCTAAGGAGAGACTTAACTTCATAGCACCAATGAGTAAATGTTAGAGAATAATTGTGGGGTGAATAACAACGTAGATCCACTAGTGTTCATAAGTAATTAACTTAGTATATTTAAAGAGCATTTTAGAGTATTCTCCCAAGATCGAGCATAAACTCAACAAGAGTGATTTGTGTTTGAGAGATAGAAATTATATAGACATCTAGAACCGTGTCAGATGACCAAAATAGATTCTATTTTAGAGGGAGCATATACTCAAGTAGAATGGAAGGATGTAGCCTACTAGAGATTCAAAGGGTATCTCAAGATAATGAGGAGTGGGAGACTCCCAAGTATTTGGGTTTAGGTCCTTCTGTACCAGTGGAACATCCTTTAGATCATTAGGAAGGCCTAGGGGGTCCCATTGAGTCAGTGGACCCACTCAAGGTCATTGTTCTAGAATCCAAGAGACAGGCATGGCTTCAAAGTTCACTGCAGGATTGATGCAGGGGCATTAGGCTCAAAAGTTACTTTGTACATAAGTAGACATAGGGGGTCCCATGTTGTTAAATATTCTTGTAAATATTAATAGTTTGAATAAAGTTGGTAGGGAATTGTAATTGTTCTCAATTCATTTGAGAACATGAGAAATTGGTTAAGATAGGAATACGAAGAGTCAGTTAGGGTCAGTTCAGTTATTGAGTCTAATTTAGGAATTGGGAATGTTAAGAGTTGCTAAACTATTTGGAGACCTGAATCGATTCAGGTCATCCTTGTGGTATAAATGTAATCCTGAAGAATTTAGATGGAGGGAGAGAGAGGTAGAGAACCTCTTCAGCAATAGAGTAGGAGGATAATGGCCACTGAATTGAATATCTGGCCTGTCATGAAATTGTAAGAATTTTCTTTTGAGATTTATTGCCTGTATATATATATATATATATATATATATATATATATATATATATATATATATATATATATATATATATATAATATATATATATCTCTGTTTATGGAAGAGTGTTCCTCCCCCGAATAAGGCTGGAGTGGATTGAAACCCTGTCTAATGCTTTCCTTTAATTTAATGAAGTTACTTTGATATATATGTTGTTTTCAAATCAATTTTGTGGGAAGGGCATTGCTGCGTTAATTGCTGTGTGAATGGCTTCCGTATCTCAAAACCAATTGTATAAGAATGTGTAATTATGTACTCTGCAAATTGAGATTAATTTTTCTCTGTATATAGTTAGAGAAATCGATGTTAATGTTGTCGACAGTGCATCTTGAACTGGTCGACAGTGGAGTGATATAGTTGTGAGTGTATGCCATCAACAGAGCTGTGGCTTTAAGCCACGCATGGGGCTTTCATACTGTTCAAGGAGCTGACTGGAGTTTGGAAACCGAGTGTGGATTAAAATGAATCATAGTTAAAAGGCGATGGAAAAATAACGTGAACAGGCAGAAGAGCGGAAGCGGAGTATCTGGTGTTGAACTCAGGACAGAACCCGGAAGGTAAGAAGCGGAACCACGAAGGAGGAACAATGAACGTGGTTTAGAGCGAATCGGTGGTTTTGATCGCACCACCTTTACACGGTGAGTGGTATTCAAGAGATTGGGAGCGATTCCATACGCTGGGCGACACGTGGCCCCGAGCGAAATTGGAAAACCGCTTCCACTGCGCGCCATCGCGCGTTATTGTTCGTGCAAGTTACCCGAGAAATATCCATCAGATCGTCAAGTCTGACGCGACGTGTTGTCCGCCGTTGGATGTGGAAGGTCATTAGTGTGGGGCCCAGTTCTAATTGATCAGGACTGTTTAACTACAGTTGCGAGTTTAACCGAGGCATGTCCGATGTGGTTGAGTTTGTTATAACGCTTCCAATATTGAAGAAGGTCGTAATATATATATGGATATATTACGTATAATGGTTGTACATGTGAAGTTGGCGTAATATGAAATATATGGGGATTATGCATTGGTTGAACTTTAGAAGCATAGAGGAGTTGAGTGCACAACATAAGGGCTTGGAATTAATATCTTGAATCTCAGAGATTTGAGATATTAACACTCTCAGATTTAAGTGTTGCCAGCATAGAATAAAGGGATGTTGTGAGATTGCCCGGATTGGGAAGATGATTGGGCATGAAAAAAATTTGAATGCATTTGTACACACAGCTTTGTTAAAAGGTTGAGCAAAATGGGACTGTGGATGACCCCGCTATCAGGTGGTATCAGAGCTTCAGGAGTATCTCTTTTTGAAAAGTTCAAGTTTGGTGAATGCAAGGAAACCAGACTTGTGGAAACTGATAAGATTGCAGCCTACAGAGATACAGTGAAGGTGATTGCAGAATTGCAGAGTCCAATTGGAGGACAAGAGTTTTGAAGACTGTAGATTTGAAGAAGGAAGATTAGGCAGCAAAGTACACAGAATCATAGTGAACAGGATTTGCAGGATGAGTGGAGGATAGGATCATGATCTTGCAGGTAATTAACTTTAATCTGATTTGAAATTGTAGTTGCAGAATTATGGTTGCTGAAAATTGAAGACAAAGTTTGATAGTGAAGGTAGTGAGCCTGGTATTCAGCTGAAGGTTGGATAAGGAGGACAATTGCAGTGTTCTCAAGAGAAATGAGTAGTGTTTAACTCTGTTTGAAGGATTGTTTGCAGAAGTGAGAGTGCAGACAATTGAAGATATCTCAGCAGAAGTAGATCACAGCTTTGAGAGCAATGGTAGAAGAGTCAAACAAGGGACTCTGAGTGAAGAAGTAAAGTGTGGCAGAACTTGGAAGATTCCCAACAGAGGTTGGATGACAGAATAAAAGAGGTGTTATTGAGAAAGTTGCAGAGTGAATCCTAGAGGGTTCCAGAGAGAGGGGACCAGTACTTGCCAAAAGCCAGAGCTCAGGAGAGAATCTTGGTGAGGTAAGTTGCAGCAAGAGAGCTTGTTGTTGCAGAGGCTTAGTGCAGCTTGTGAGTGAAGAACTCCTAGAGAAGAAAATGGCTACTGAGAGCCATAGCAGAGACTGCAGAGATTGCAGAGGTTCTGAGAGAGGCCACAACAGAAGAGTGAGTGAAGATGCCAAAGCAAATGGCATGAAGAAGAAATCCACAGATGAAGAATGGAAAAAAGAATTAGCTGAGATCAGGGAAGAGTTCAACATATTTAAACTGAGGATAGAAGAAAGCCAGAGAGTTAGTTGGCTCATGAGGAAGAATGTGAAATGGAAACCATTACAGATGAGGTTGAGGAAAAAGAAGATTGCCTTATTTAGGGAAGAACTCAGAGCAGCTGAGTTGAAAGAAGAAATTTCTGCTTGTGAAGCAGAACAAAGCACATATGAAGAGTGGAGACCTGCACGAGATCTTGTGAGACATAGTGAAGACTTGAGGTAGCAAGAATCTTGTCTTGCTGAGGAGGAAATCATTGAGGAATTCCTAAGTTATTGGACAAGTCAAGATGATGTGAGGGCTTGTGTTCTTGAGTCTAACAAATGTGAAGTGATGACAGACTCCACAGAGGAAGAAGAACCCAGAGTTCTTGAGGCAAGGATGGGAATTGGAGATCCCATGTGCAGACCTGTTCAAGAAGAAGTGCTTGAGGGAGCAGCCAAGATTGAAAAGTCTTGTGATTTGGAAACTAAAAATTTGTGTGTGTTTGCAGGTACACCACTGGAAGATGAACAAGCTTCAGAGTTTGTTGGTGAGAAGAAGACATTGAATTTGAAATTTGTTCAGGTCAATGCTGAGATAGTGAGATCTCAGGGAGAGATGAAGACAGAAGGGTCAAATGAAGGTATCCAGAAGAATGTTGAAGCTGAGAGAGAAGGGCCAACAGAGGATTGGTCAAGAATAAGCAAAGGCATAAAAGGTTGTGTAAGGTTCCCGAAATCTACTCCTATGGAAGTTGTTGAGTTATATAGGAGGTTGGATTCTCAGAGAAGAGAATTGGAAAAGAAGAGGACCTATGCACCAGATGAGTTGTTGTGAAAGCAAGGCAGGAAGATCTTCATGGATGGAGTTCGTGGAACAAATGATGGAAGAAAATTGAGGCTAGCTGACAGTCTCATGAAGGATGCAGATCAACATGCTGAGGTGCTGACAGAAGGTTTGGAAAGGAGTTTTTCACAAAATACTGATGTGCTGTCAGAAGAAAATAAGGCATTGAAGCATCATAACTTTACTGTTGATGATCCATGTGTTAATCATGCAGAGAAATAGGAAGAACAGCAGTTGGAAATTGTCAGAGAGGTGAATAAGAAGGAAACTATGTTGGCTGAAAATATAGTGAGGGATCATAATTTGGACATGGTGATTGGAGCAGTGGAGAGGACTCTAACAGCTGAAGAGAAAGATGATGAATATTTTCTGAGCCTTGAACCAAACTTATAATTTCCGGGAGAAGAATTGGTGACCAGGTCATCAATTGAGACCATTGGGTCTCATAGTTTTAACACTGACAGTTTGTTTATGTGTACAGGTGATGCAGAAGACAATTCATCTTTTGAAATTGTCTTGAGAGAATAAAAACTGTTGCTGAATGAGGATGAGACAACCATATCTCATATGCAGGGATTTGTCACTACCATTGACAAAAAAGAGTTGGCTAGTTGGGTAGGCCAAAGCCAGCCTGAGGAACAAGTTTTGGAAGTTGCTGAAGTGAGGAAGAATCAAAATTCCATGCTGACAAAAGATGAAGATAAAGTGGCTAGAGAACTTGATTGGAATTCCAGAATCCATCAGGAGGATGAGAGGTAATTGCTAAATATTGCCCACAAAGAAGAAGAAAATGATGAGTCTAACTTCCAGCATGTTGAAGATGTAAAACAAACACAGGAGAATTGGCTGAGTTGTTTTCTGGGAGAATTTGAAGAAGAGAAAGGGATTTCAGACCCTGGATAAAGGATGCCTGAAGCTGTGAAGAAGAGAGGAGTAGATACTAGCTTGCAGAATCAAATTCTGTTTACTAGTATACTGGAGGAGTATGTCACTACTAGTAGGAATTTAAATAGTGGATTGTTTTCTAAGAATGAATTTGCAGATGATGAACAAAAGAAAAGTGTTGCAAAGGGACAGGAAGGGGAGGCAGCAACACCCATGGTGGAAACAGATGCAACATGGGGGATGACACCTGCAGGAGTAGTAAACATGTTAATAGCATGTGAGACCGCAAGAGCAGCAATATTGGCAGCGACAGAGATTGAAAGCAGCAGCAGAGGGCAAGATAATTTCCAGCTAGAGGATAAGCTGGACATGGAGATTGAATACATCAGAAGACTGATGGTAAGGTTTTCTCTGAAGCAGCAGACATCATCAAGGAAACAAAAGGATTTTTGTACAGGAAAAACAAAAGCAGATTGTGAAAGTATAGTTGGAGGTGACTTACAGAACAAAGTCTGGAAGCCTGGATAAGATCAGTTGAAGGATGATGAAGTTGATGGGCAGCAGAAAAACCAAGTATGGGATCCTGGAGGCAGAGACAAAGAGAACATGATCAGGAGATCATGAATAATTTGAGCTTGGGAGTCTGATGCAGGGGCATTAGGCTCAAAAGTTACTTTGTACATAAGTAGACATAGGGGGTCCCATGTTGTTAAATATTCTTGTAAATATTAATAGTTTGAATAAAGTTGGTAGGGAATTGTAATTGTTCTCAAGTCATTTGAGAACATGAGAAATTGGTTAAGATAGGAATACGAAGAGTCAGTTAGGTTCAGTTCAGTTATTGAGTCTAATTTAGGAATTGGGAATGTTAAGAGTTGCTGAACTGTTTGGAGACCTGAATCGATTCAGGTCATCCTTGTGGTATAAATGTAATCCTGAAGAGTTTAGATGGAGGGAGAGAGAGGTAGAGAACCTCTTCAGCAACAGAGTAGGAGGATAATGGCCACTGAATTGAATATCTAGCCTGTCATGAAATTGTAAGAATTTTCTTTTGAGATTTATCGCCTGTATGTATATATATGTATATATATATATATATATATATATATATATATATATATATATATATATATATATATATATATATATATATATATCTGTTTATGGAAGAACTATCTTTGAATTAAGTGTGTCTGGATGGGATTAAACCCTATTTGAATGTCTTCTAATTTCAATGGTTACCTTTGGATACGTATAAAATAAATTGTGTCTGAATTCTGTGGGAAGGGCATTGCTGTGTTAATTGCTGTGTGAATGACTTCCGTATCTCAAAACCAATTGTATAAGAATGTGTAATTATGTATTCTGCAAATATAGATTAATTGTGCTCTGTATATAGTTAGAGAAATCGATGTTAATGCTGTCGACAGTGCATCTCAAACTGGTCGACAGTGGAGTGATATAGTTGTGAGTGTATGCCATCAACAGAGTTGTGGCTTTAAGCCACGCATGGGGCTTTCATACTGTTCAAGGAGCTGACTGACGTTTGGCGACCGAGTGTGGATTAAAATGAATCGCAATAAAAAGGCAAAGGCGAAATAACGTGAACAAGCATAAGAGCGGAAGCGGAGTATCTGGTGTTGAACTCAGGACGGAACCCGGAAGGTAAGAAGCGAAACCATGAAGGAGGAACAATGAACGTGGTTTAGAGCAAACCGGTGGTTTTGATCGCACCACCTTTACATGGTGAGTGTTATTCAAGAGATTGGGAGCAATTCCATACACTGGGCGACACGTGGCCCCGAGCGAAATTGGAAAACCGCTTCCACTGCGTGCCATCGCGTGTTATTTTTCGTGCAAGTTACCCGAGCGATATCCATTGGATCGTCAAGTCCGGCGTGACAACATAAGGGCTTGGAATTAATATCTTGAATCTCGGAGATTTGAGATATTAACACTCTCAGATTTAAGTGTTTCCAGCATAGAATAAAGGGATGTTGTGAGATTGCCCGGATTGGGAAGATGACTAGGCATGCAGAAAATTTTAATGCATTTGTACACACAGCTTTGTTAAAAGGTTGAGCAAAACGAGACTATGGATGACCCCGCTATCAAGGATGCAGAGGGGCATCTAGCTCCCCATGGAATTTTAAAGGAAACAAAATCTCCTAAGAAGTACTGAGAATATGTTGTATTGATGAGTCACATCATTGATTCTCAGCCATCAAATTATAAGGAGGCAACATGCCAACAAGTTTTGAAGGATGCCATGATAGATGAATTTCAATCCATCATGCATAGTGGTTTGTGGGAAATTGTGTTAAAACCTAAGGGGAAGTCAATGGTGACTTACAAGTGGATCTACAATATCAAGAATGTGTAGATGGTAGAATAGATAAGTAAAATGCGATATTTGTGGCAAGAGGATTCTCCCAAAAATAGGGAGAGGACTATGAAGAGACATTTTATCCAATCACTAGATACACCTCCATTAGAAAAATTATTTTTATTTCTTATATTATGGGTGGGGAATTACATCACATGAATGTGAAAACAAATTTTCTCAATGGAGTTATTGAGGAAGAATTGTACATAGTGTAACCTGTTAGAAATGTTGTCATTGATGGTAAAGGAGTTGGAAAAGGAGGAGCATCTGAAACAGCAACTAGGCAAAGAGAGCAGCAGAGAAGAAGAAAGAGGAAAAGAGAGAAAAAGAGGTAGAGAAGTAGCAGAGAGGAGGCAGAGG
This sequence comes from Pinus albicaulis, assembly GCA_034641835.2. Lineage (NCBI taxonomy): Eukaryota > Viridiplantae > Streptophyta > Pinopsida > Pinales > Pinaceae > Pinus > Pinus albicaulis. Next base: position 241,431,580 of record CM076572.1, read on the forward strand.
CAGCATAGAAGGAAAAAAGGCAGCAGGAGACAGATGAGGTGGTGCTGCAGAGTAGTGAGGGCAGAGTTTCTGTAATTTGATTATAAGTGAATATATGAAGAATTGATTCTGAGTTATGTGTATGACTGTATTTTTATTCTGAGTGAAGTTGACATGTATTCTGGTCAACTTCTGTATGAAGAAGATTTAAATTCTTGGGGTAAATATGAACTCTGTGTTATTCTCTGTGCAAAGGTATTTAAGTTCGTGAGCCATTTGAACTTGAATATCCAGCCAGAACCAGAAGGCTTTGTGTATTTTGACTTCATATATATAATGAGAAACTGTTTCTGAATGAGAAACATTTATTGACTACTGGAATTGTTTATGAAAGTATGAATAGAGTGTTCAGGGTTTTTTGATAGTGTAAACTCTGTACAAAGGGGATTTTGGTAGTGAGACACAGAACTGAAAAGCATTTTCCTTATTGAAGAATTTTCCGGCTCATTGAGTACCTATTTGAAAAAAAATGAGTAATTGTAGATATTGGTGTGTTATTGACAATCTCCCGAAGGGTTCATTCCTTCATTTGTAAATTCTGTACATTCAGTGGATATTAGGAATTTACCTAGCCTCTGTGTGTTTCTGAAGGTATTTTTCTGTTTATAATGTGGGTTACAGTGTGTGGAAACCCCGTAAGTTCTCAGCCTGTCTTCAGTGTTATGCCTCAGTGGTCGACTTAATTACGCTCATGTGTTTGGAAGAAGGTCGAATAGGACTCTGTCAAAGAGAGAACTGTGATATTATTTCATTTTCCTGAAGAGTATTGAATCTCGGTTGAAACAATAACCCAGTCCACTGAGTAATTAACATTATTCTATTGTCAGTTGAGCGATATTTTTTAACGTTTAACCAGAGTAATAGAGCAAGGATTTAATTCGAAGAATGGAGTTAACTGTAGTAAAGAATCGGTCAGTCACTATGCAATTACCAAAGCAGGTTTGTGAAACCAAAACCACTCTTATCACGCCACTTTTGGATGGAGCCAAAACAACTAAAAAAAAACATGATCCAGTATGATTGCGCCACATCATCCAGGAAAAACCACCCCCATTGCATAAAATCTGAGCGTTAATCCACAGCCTTTGAAAAAACGCGATTTTCGTATGCATCTCCCAATCTGGAGAAGGGGAGATCCCACAGTCGTCGTGCCACAAGCAGCACGGAAGATAAACTGAGATATGGACCACTTGTTTTGAAACGGGTTTTGTTTATTTAATTCATAAAGGGTGAACAGTAGAGCGTGGGGCCCATGAACCACCATATGATATATGTGTCGTGTTAATATATAAACCATGGGTGAGTGCTATAAGCGCGGGTGTATGTAATTAAAAGAGCCGGACCCCTTTTGTAGCATTAAGACTAAGGTTCGAATAAAGAATGTGGCTTATTATGTTTTGCCTTAGAGGGTTGGTTAAAGAGTTTTGACTGTCGGGCAAATTCATTCGATATTTATAAAGAAAAGGCTCCAAGATATATATATATATATATATATGTAGCAATTTATATATATATATATATATATATGTAGCACTTTATATACAAGGGACCAAGGTTACAATATAAAGCATATGTATTATATTTTTGTGTGCGAGATTAAAAGAACAAAAGGTTCTATTGTTCAGGTTTCAAAAAAATGAAGTATTATAAGGTGGGACCCTCACGAATCGCATCAGAGGAAAAATGAACATTGGAGCATTCTATTGAAAGCTGCGATTTTGATTAATCGCATCGGGTCTTTCGCAAAGGTATTAATCGCATCGGAGTAAGGGCAGAACATCGGAGCATACTATTCAAAGTTGCGATTGCGATTAATCGCATCGGAACATTTGCAAATGCATCAATCACAATCGGAAGTATTCAGAAGTGATCCATCGCATCGGGGAATAAGAAAAGTCTGGATATGTGGGCCTGAGCACATGTTGCGTAAATAGTTAAGGGGTAACATTGAATGGGATCGGAATATTGTTGTGGAAATTTTTTATAATGTTTGGTTTTATGGTTTTATACTCCAAGTTAAATATTCGCGAATGATGAAATATGGGTGTTGCCCTAGGCTATTCCTTGGAGTGATCAAAGGTTATTTTAATGGTTCATAACATTTGAATTGGGGTCGCAATATATGTTTATACATATATTATGTTGATGATAACCAAACCTTGGATGGAATGAATTGTGCATTGGGAATATTATAGTTGTGGGCATTTGGAGTTTTACCAAGGTGGAACCTTAACGTGGAATGAAATGTTATGAAGATTGAAAAGAGTTTTACATATAAGTTTATGAAGCCGGGAACATATATTTGTTAATATTCTGAAGACCATTGTGTAATGGAGAATTCCAATGGCTTTTTAACCATGGTTTAATTCATCGCACAGACAAATACAAAGAGCTCAAAATTGTGGGTCCCGACATATATGATTTCATAATCAAAATATAAAAGGTAGAGAACGTTGGAGGCGCGTTATGGATTTTATAATAAGGTTTAATCCCATTGAGGCTGTTGATCATATCAGCATCCTATCAAATTATGGCAAGAAATCTCACTTAAACCCTTTCAAATTCCCTCTTTTGGCCTAAAGAATCCTTTTTCTGCCTATCGTTGCCATTTCTTGCCCCCAAATCACATTTTAAAAGGCCAAAAACCTGCATCTAAAAAGTTTAAGGCCCAGCTCCTTTCAGCCCTAGCCCCCCTCTATATTTTCCTCCACATGATCGGAAGTCAAAACCGAGTGCTAGCCGGGAAGGCGCTTATCACATATATATGTATCGGGCGTGTTTATAACCGTTGATTTGTATAAATCCGATGACATTCGCAAATCTTCACCGTGACCGTGGCCCACTTCGTCCATCGCCCGTCCATCGTCCGATCAACCTGCAGATCAACGGTCAGAAACCTATCCGCCTCGGTGGTCCCTGCTCCGTGCACTGTACAAAACCGGTGGTTTATATCGCATCGCCTTTCTGAGGCGAGCGGTATTTCTCATTTCAGAGCGATTACATACATCATTTGCCGTGTGTCCCCACGTACGGCTCAAAAACCACCCTCCATTGCGTGTTATCGTTCGTTCATGGACACGGCGCGATATCGCTGTGAGCCGTACGATCTGGGGCGATCCATCCGACGGTAGTCATTCCACAAAGCTGCGCGGGTGTTAATCCAAGTCAAAAGTGCCCATGGCCCACCATTTCATCGCCCCCCGATATGTTTTCCATCGTCGATCTCCCCCTGAGATCGGACGGTCCAGATCACTTACCTCTCCGCCAGTTGTCTCCGTACCTCCACGTCACCCGTTCCACGTTTTCGTCGTATTTTTCCTCCGCCACTATACATTTCATTTGTTAGTCAAATTTCAAATGTTTTATGTTAAAAACTTCCACCAGTCCATTCTCCATCGCTGCACTGCATTTTTCCGCCACCCTGCATCGTTCCACCATTTCGCCATGTCCGCATGACCATTTTCATTGATCCCGCCACATCCATCATCCCCATGCCTGGTTTTTCTAACAAGTTTGCGGGTTTTGCAGGGATACAACAGCGGAAAACCGCCATGATTTATAGGCTTGGCTGTAGTAGCAGAGCACTTCAAAGGACTATTTTTCAGAGGCTGTAATTATGGAGAAAGGCCTGGGAAGGTATGTCGACAAGACTTCCATTAAAGAAGTAGGGTTAAAATCTTCCAAACCTCCCAGAGTCATTCAAAGCACAGATCGTGCAGATAGAGACATTAATGGAGCAACAGAAAAGCATCAGTGAAGGATCAAAGAATTCAACGTTCAACATTGAAGATCTCAAACCGTAATCCAGGGTTTAGAAGGCAGAGGGTACCATTCGCAGAAAAATACCTTAAGGCTTTCTTTTTAGCACCATTCTCTTTCAGAAAAGGATGGAATGTCTATGAGATTTTACTTCTTTTACCTGTCCCTGAAGAGATTTCTACCCAGTGCATTGATTTCGGTAAGCAGGCAACAGAGTACATACAACACTACAAAGCCATTCAGCATATGGGCATGCATGTTTCCGCCATTTTGTTTTAATGAGGTAATTAAATGTTCATCGCCTACTCCCTTTTCGAGCTTTCTTTTTCTCCTATAAAGCTCCCGAAGAACAAATGATTTAGGGTTCCAGATTTTATCATAAAATCATGCAGTGAAAGGATTTTTGTATATATTTTGCCGAACTCTTGTATGAAAGCTCAGAGCCCATAGGGTCTCATTGAGGAGGAGTTCCATCTGTTAAAGAGGATTATGGTCTTTGGTATTTCACAGTCTATAACTTTCTCTTATGTGTTATCTAAATAGATCATTTCATTTCATCCATATTTCCTGTATCATGTTTTGGAATGCGAGTGGCTCACTGATTCTTGGTATGGATTTATCCTAGTTGATACCCATGCTTGGATTAGTCAAGCGCTTTAAATATGGCTCATGCATGATATTCTGTTCCACTATTCATCTAAACCGTATTTCTGCTATATTAGTTGCTTTGGAAGGGTGTTTTTAAAACTCTATTGTCATGTATGGATTCTTAGATTGGTAAGCCCATGCATGGTGGTATTGTGTATCTGGATATCAGCTCAATGATAACTAATATCTTCTCAATATTTCATTCACTACATACACCTTCTGATAATTTATTTCTGTGAGGTATTTCTAAATTGGCCCTCTTCAAAGTAAGCTGTTTCTAAATTGTCTGTTGCTTTTATATTGGAGTTTTGCATGTTGCCTCTGCAATATTCTTTTCCCTGTGTCAGTTTCTGAAGGTCTTGGTCCCATTCAAATTAATATTCCTTGTTTTACAAGAGATAGCATGAGATCTTGTTATTGATAAATTCCTCTGTTATACCATATGCTCCTTGCTATATAAGATGTCCTAGGCACTGGTCTATCACAACTCTAGGTTGTCTCTAGGAATGAAAACATATTTATGGTGCCGTTGCCGGGGATTGAAGTTGAGAAAATATAAATCCTTGGGCCTCGAAAAAACCTAATTCACTCTTCAAGTAGGTGAGCTTGGTGAGTGGAGAGTTGTAGATCCCTCACCTTGGCAACTCCACACTCCATAACTCCCAAAAGACCTAATGACTCCACTAGTAGAAGACTCTGAACTGGTTGAGAAGTTGCAGTGACCATCTTTGCAGAAACATGGATCCAAACATGGATATGGATACAAAGCTAGATGCTTTGTATGATCAATTATATGAATTAATAGAAATGTTTGATAAAGTGTTGGAGGTGTATATGGCTAATATGAATGCAAATGAGGATTATTTAGAATAGCCCATGCCTCTTCCAGAAAAAGAACAAACTCAAGACCTAGATAATGAGCAAGACATGTATGATGCTTTAAAACCTATGGAAGATGAGGAGGAAAGCGATCAGGAACTGCTTGATTTCTTACCCATGTCTTGTGTTATGCTGATCAGAGATTATCAGGACCTAATAGCAAAGAAAAATAGGGAATGTTGCTTGGAGGAAACAAGAGACCACATAGAAGATGCAGAATCTGATGTGGAGGAAGAAACCACTCATGAGCCTTGTATTCTAACCAAGTATCATCAGGTTCATGAGGACTGGTCTGAATCAGAGAGAGATCAAGAAACATCAGAAGATCCTCAAGTTTTTCCTGCAAGAATAACTGAGGATACTCTAGAAGAGGTTCAAGAAGACATCCTACCTCCAAATCAGCTAGTACAAGAAACAAAGAGCTGCTACTCTTCTGCACAAAGGAACACAAAAAAATATTCTCCTTTGATAGAAGAAGAAATTGATCAGATATTAAATCAGCAGTCCACCTCAGAAATATTCTATGAAACACACACTCTTACTCATTCATCTTATGAGTTTGATTGTAAAGATCCAGAAATCTCCTCTGCGGATCAAAGTGAAGAAGAACCTGCTGATAATCTGGTATGCTCTGTTGGCAGTATTACTTATATTCATGTTTTTCCTATTTCTGATCTATCTGATGATGATGTTTCCCAAATAGAAGATAATCTTGCAGTGTCATCATTAGTAGATCTATGGGAGGAAAATCACTTCCCTTTACTTCCAGAGAGTAATAAGCCAATGCAAGCTATTTATGATACTGATGGGGAGAGCTACGATAGTATAATAGCAGATGAAGATTCCTTGAATCTTCATTCTGCTTTACCACAGATCATCAGTGAGTTTGGAAACCATCATCCTTCCTTTCCAGAAGATGAGGAGGTAAGCAAAGAAGAAATTCTTGAGCAGATTAAAATTAGGGGGACTTCTTTTGAAGAGGAAGAAGAAATGGAACAAACCACTGCTCAAGAATATATAGATCTTTTCACGAAGCTCAGCACATCAGAGCAGAACGTATCAAAACTCCAAGACGACTCAACTGCAAGATATGATGAGTCCTCCAGTTCAGAAAGTGAAGAAGATGAGGGGGATTCTCTGTCTCAAGAGAGTCTTTTTCTTGATCTAGTGGAAGAAGAAGAGATCCTGGTTGAAGCCTGCCTGCCAAAAATTCATAGCCAGGTATATTTTCATGATCCTTATGTTCATTTCCTGCACACATTTGAAGAAGGATCAAGGGTCTTTTTGAGCAGCATGTTGCAAGAAGAAAGAAAATTTTTCAAGGCTGCTATTATGGAACAAAGAGAGTGGGAGCTGCCCTGCCTTTCCAGCCTGCTCAAGGAGCTAGGTAGAATAGACCAGTCATGGGATCACTTGATGGACTGGTTGCATTGGAAGACAATGTTTGTAGGATAGACTTGTAAATAATCCAGTTAGAGTAGAGTAGGTAGGAAGTCTGAAATAAAGCTCAGCCTGTGAGCATGTTGTTAGTTGTTTTAATTTCTGCAAATTCCAGCAAGCCAAACAGTCTAATCCTGGCTTGGCTATTGTTCAATTTATGTTTTAGAATCTAGAGAAGAAATCTGCTAGATAGTTTAATCCTAGCAGATGTAGTTTAGGTAGAGAAACTGTGATACCAACAGTTTAATCTGGTCTCATGGAGTAATAAGGGTAGAAGTAGAATAGATTTATTTTTCCTGTCTGTGAAAATTGATGATGTAGGTGGTCTGCGAAGTTCTCAACATGCCCAAGGATGAACGTGCCGTCCCCAGGTGGAGCCAATGTTGATCATATCAGCATCCTATCGAATTCTGACAAGCAATCTCGCTTAAACCCTTTCAAATTCCCTATTTTGGCCTAAATAATCCTTTTTCTACCTATCGTTGCCATTTCTTGCCCCCAAATCACATTTTAAAAGGCCAAAAACCCGCATCTAAAAAGTTTAAGGCCCATCTCCTTTCGGCCCTAGCCCCCCTCTATCTTTTCCTCCACATGACCGGAAGTCAAAACTGAGTGCTAGCCGGGAAGGCGCTTATCACATATATATGTATCGGGCGCATTTATAACCATCGATCTATACAAATCCGACGGCATTCGCAAATCTTCACCGCGACCGTGACCCACTTCATCCATCGCCCAAATCGCCCGTCCACCTTTCGATCAACCTGCAGATCAACGGTCAAAAACCTATCCGCCCCGGTGGTCCCCGCTCCGTGCACTATACAAAACCGGTGGTTTATATCGCACCGCCTTTTCGAGGCGGGCGGTATTTCTCATTTCGGAGCGATTCCATACATCATTTGCCGCGTGTCCCCGCGTACGGCTCAAAAACCACCCTCCATCGCGCGTTATCGTTCGTCCGTGGACACAGCGCGATATCGCTGTGAGCCATCCGATCTGGGGTGATCCATCCGACGGTAGTTGTTCCACGAAGTTGCGCGGGTGTTAATCCAAGTCAATAGTGCCCATGGCCCACCATTTCATCGCCCCCCGATACGTTTTCCACCGTCGATATCCCCCTGAGATCGGACGGTCCAGATCAGTTACCTCTCCGCCAGTTGTCTCCGTACCTCCACGTCACCCGTTCCACGTTTTCGTCGTATTTTTCCTCCGCCACTATACATTTCATTCGTTAGTCAAATTTCAAATGTTTTATGTTAAAAACTTCCACCAATTCATTCTCCATCGCTGCACTGCATTTTTCCACCACCCTACATCGTTCCACCATTTTTCCATGTCCGCACGACCATTTTCATTGATCCCGCCACGTCCATCTTCCCCATGCCTGGTTTTTCTAACAAGTTTGCGGGTTTTGCAGGGATACAGCAGCGGAAAATCACCATGATTTACAGGCTTGGTTGCAATAGCAGAGCACATCAAAGGACTATTTTTTAGAGGCTGTAATTATGGAGAAAGGCCTGGGAAGGTATGTCAACAAGACTTCCATTAAATAAGCAGGGTTAAAATCTGCCAAACCTCCCAGAGTCATTCAAAGCACAGATCGCACAAATAGGGACATTAATGGAGTAGCAGAAAAGCATCAGTGAAGGATCAAAGAATTCAACGTTCAACATTGAAGATCTCAAACCGTAATGTAGGGTTTAGAAGGCAGAGGGTACCATTCGCAGAAAAACACCTTAAGGCTTTCTTTTCAGCACCATTCTCTTTCAGAAAAGGATGGCATGTCTATGAGATTTTACTTCTTTGTCGTGTCCCTGAAGATATTTCTATCTAGTGCATTGATTTCGGTAAGCAGGCAGCATAGTCAATACAGCACTACAAAGCCATTCAGCATATGGGTGTGCACGTTTCCGCCATTTTGTTTTAATGAGACAATTAAATTTTCATCACCTACTCCCTTTTCGAGCTTTCTTTTTCTCCTATAAAGCTCCTGAAGAATAGATGATTTAGGGTTCCAGATTTTATCATAAAATCATGCAGTGAAAGGATTTTTGTATACATTTTGCTGAACTCTTGTATGAAAGCTCAGAGCCCATTAGGTCTCAGTGAGGAGGAGTTCCATCTATTAAAGAGGATTATCGTCTTTGGTATTTCACAGTCTGTAACTTTCTCTTATGTGTTATTTAAATAGATCATTTCATTTCATCCATCTTTCCTGTATCATGTTTTGGAATGCGAGTGACTCACTAATTCTTGGTATGGATTTATCCTAGTTGATACCCATGCTTGGATTAGTCAAGCGCTTTAAATATGGCTCATGCATGATATTCTGTTCCACTATTCATCTAAACCGTATTTCGGCTATATTAGTTTCTTTGGGAGGGTGTTTTTAAAACGCTATTGTCATGTATGGATTCTTAGATTGGTAAGCCCATGCATGGTGGTATTGTGTATCTGGATATCAGCTCAATGATAACTAATATCTTCTCAATATTTCATTCACTACATACACTTTCTGATAATTTATTTCTGTGAGGCATTTCTGAATTGGCCCTCTTTACAGTAAGCTGTCTCTGAATTGTCTGTTGCTTTTATATTGGATTTTTGCATGTTGCCTCTGCAGTATTATTTTCCCTGTGTCATTTTCTGAAGGTCTTGGTCCCATTCAGATTAATATTCCTTGTTTTACAAGATATAGCATGAGAGCTTGTTATTGATAACTTCCTCTATTATACCATATGCTCCTTGCTATATAAGATGTCCTAGGCGCTGGTCTATCATAACTGTAGGCTATCTCTAGGAACAACAACAGAGGAAAAGAACAAATTTCTCGCATATACAGTTTGTTAGACATGGTTCAAAACCATAAGATAACCTTGGAAGAAAAAGCCTCCAGATATGTTTATTGAAATTTCTAGATCAACAGTTATATATATTGTAACGCAGTTATATATATACATCAGACACACAATTGTAGTGAAAAGGTAATATGCATAGGAATGAGAATGTGTTTTTGACAGGTGTACAAGCACAAAAAACAAGAGAATATGCAGAACAGTTGCAGATACACAATTGCAGTGAACAGCAGAGGTTTGCAGAACAGTTTCTTAACAGCAGCAGAAAATACAAAGCCAGCAAAGCCAAAGGCTATAAAATGGGCTGAGTGAAATTGTTTTTATGTAACTGAAAATGTGAATGTAAATGTTGTAATTGATTTTATTGTTTGTGATGCATTGGAAAGTCTCCGGAAGAAAACAAAAATCCCACTGTAATATTGAAATTAGTACATACAGTTATATTTTTCTGAGTGAGCTGGAAAAAGAAATGAGAAGGCAGAAGGCAAAGAGGTATGGCTGTCCATTTCGAATTACCTATGGAATGCTAACAATCATACGGAAATCTCTATAAATGATATCACCTTGATAGGCTAGAGAGGTTAGAGAGTGAGGTAAGAGAATGCAGAAATGAAGTAGTAAGGCAGAGGAGAAGGAGGAGCTGATAGAGAATCCGAGAAGATGATGAGATGATGTAGGGCAGATATGAGGACTGATGGATAGCAGAAGAGAAGGTTCTGAATAGAGCTAATATCCAAGGTAAATCAGCAAGTGTTTTTCTTTTGAAAGAGTAAGCAAGTTGGAGCTTCCCTATCAAGTTGTAGCTTGATAGATGTCAGTTGCAGCTGACTGAGGTAAGAGCCTCCTGTAGATTGTAGCCTGTAGAAAATAGATGGGAGTTGGTGCTTCCACATCAAGTTGTAGCTTGATAAAATGTCAGTTGTAGCTGACTGAGGTTGGACCCTCCTGTAGGTTGGTGCCTGCAGAAAATTGATGGGAGTTGGAGCTTCCTTGCAAGTTGTAGCTTGTAGAATTGAGGTAGGAGCCTCCTGTGGGTTGGAGCCTACAAAAAATCAGTGGTGAGAGGGAGTTGGAGCTTGCCTTTGCATCACAACAATAATAAGATGTGGTTTTCTCCCTTTATGGGTTTCCACTTATATCTGGTGTCTATGTGCATGATGTCTATGTGTTGATATGGTATATCTATTCTGCTAATACTTGCTGCTAACATATTAAGACTGCTGGTACATTATCTAATCTGCTTATTAATTGCTGCTCACAAATAAAGATTGCTCACACATTATGTTGATCATGAAATGAAGGTGTTAATAAAGTTTAATGAAAAGTTTTAAAATTCCATGAATGTGTTAAACTGATTCACCCCCCCCCCCCCCCTCTCTTAGTTTAACTAAGGGTTCAACATAACCTTAGGGCTTTGAGGTACATGAGAAGGAGTCTCATGTATCCAAACTAAATAAGGCTTTGTATCGACTAAAGAATGAACCTCTGGCTTGGTATTTTTGGATAAATGGATACCTGATGTATTTTGGTTTCACCAAGAATGATTTTGAAAGGTGAGGCAATGATCTTGTTTTTATATGTTGATGACTCATTTTTTGATAGGAGCATAAACTCTCATGGATGTTCATAATATGGATTTGACCTCTTAGTTTGAGATGAATGATCTAGGTTTGATGCATTAATTATTAGGATAAGAAGTGTGGTAGAAGCTCGATGATATCTTCCTTAGTCAATGGAAGTATATTATTAAGTCGTTCATTGGCCACAAGGTAAGCTCTTAGTAATAGAAATTATAGATAATCCCAATTGCTATCTCATGAACATGGGAAATATTAAGCCTGGTAACATTCTTTCTATTGGAATATAGGTGTATTTGACACCTTCACGGACCCATGCAACGCCCATTCATAGTCTACCTATCCTAATCAACACGGGCTCAGACAATCCCATACCTTCCTATCCCAACACATAACATAACACATACAAATAAACACATGGCACATAAAACATATACACATGATACAAAAAAATATGTGCACTAATATACATAGCATAGTAAAACATGTACACAACATTACTGAAAATACAGAGACTACATTGGCTTGGTTCATATAATCTAGCTTTTTGGAGCAAGGTCCATTAGGACCGCAATTTTGGGTTAAATAATAGTATTTTTGTTAGTGTTGAGTCGTGCATGCTAAGAAATGAAAATTCAAGGGGATTTGGGGCAGGTAAAAGTCCCTTCATGAGTTGTAATGGGTTAAAAGGGAAAACTAGGGGTCTTAAACCACAGTTTGAGGACCATATTATGAGTGCAGGAAAATGTATAAATAGAAGTCTAGATCGAGTCGGATAAGTCATTTTTTATTGAATTTAATAGATGAATGATTGATGATATAAATATGAAGTGAATCTTTTGTAAGTGTTTTTTGTCTAAAAGGCTCCTGCTAGCTGTGTGCGCAGAGACCTTAGTCCGGCTCTGTGCAGACCCCGCTGGCTATGTGCACGGGTAGATCTGAAGACTTGTAAGGGTTTATATGAAATGTACAAGGTTTATATGAACACCTAATGAATAAATATCTGTTTTGGGTAATTTTTTGTACCGAATTCATCTATAATTTGCTTATGTGTTATGTTTCTGTGTATGATATGATTTATATTATTTGTGATCGGATCGGGTTGCATACCAGTTTATACTGTTGATACGAATGATAATTGCATATCTTTATTGTTGTAAAGGTTGAACATTGCAATGTTAGAATAGTTAAAGTGGTTACAGATCTACTGTTTGTGCGCACGCGCAGGATTAATCTGTGTTACTTGACCTAGGGTTTCTAGTGCGCAAGACAATCTATTTGCTAATATAAATATGAGGATTCCTACTTAATTTAATTCTTTCTCAGTGTGTGGAAACCTGGTTCTAGCATCCCCCCCATACTGCTTCGGGTGATACTTTAGCCTGTACAAGTAGGTCATTTCCAAAAGGGCCAATAGTAAGAGGGTTTTGTTGGTTACGTGCTAACTCTGAACCTGGGTCAGGACCCATCAAGCCAAAAAATGGTTCTATTTTTGGGACCGGGAGCATTTTGAGAGAGATTAGAAGTTCTAAGAACCATCGAAGACTAAATTAGAAGATTGGTTTGAGAAAAAGATACATGAATTCGTAATCAAGGAGAACATAAATAAGAAGTTATCTGTTGAAGAGTGGGAACAGAAGTACATTTTCACAGAGGTCCATGAAATCTTATTTGTAACATTTGTGCAAAAATTATAGGAGTGGTTATTAAGGTTAGTTGAGTTTTAGACAATAAAATAACTAAGCGGACTCTTGAGATGATCCAATAGTTAGAACAGACTGACAACACCAAAAATTGTACTGTAGACCAATGGGTTGATAACATTCTTGGTGGGTTTGTAACAGAGTTTGCGATAGATTAGTTTGTGTCATATTCTAAAGCAGAAAGGTGGTTCTTTTAAGGACTAAGGGGTAAGTTCATACGCTCTCTGACTTTGTTGATTAAGATGATATTGTGCGAAAAGAGTGTTATGTGTAGTCACACCGAGTGAATGACCCCAAATGAGCTGGAAGGCACTACGTGCAGCGAAAAGTACTTACGGGTTAACCAAAGAGGTGACCGATTAGTATATAACCCTCTGAGAAACCCACCTAATAGTGATACAGAGAGTGGTGAAGATACGCGCATAGGAGGTAACCCTCCATCCACCCCATAGTCGAACTCGTGCAGGGGTAGGTCATCTCCTACTCCACCACCACCACCACTAGGAGGCAATATGGCTGCACATATGAAGCTACCCACCTTCAAGGGTGCAGGAGATGAGGACCTGCCTAGATTTTGGTTTCTTGCAGATGCAGTATGGACTACGCAAAACGTCAACACTTATGCTGTCAAGAGGGCGCAACTAGCTATGGAATTTGAGGGTTATGCACTGGATTGGTTTATGGGATATCTGGCTCAGAAAAATGATCTTAATGTCGATGAGATCAAGAAATATTTGAAGCAGAAATTCAAAAATCCAAAGTCCTATGTGCAATGTGTAACAGAGCTCAAATAAATTTGGCAAGAGCCAAACGAATTTGTTTGGGAGGTAAATTAGCGATTGAAGCGCACTATCAATTACGAAGGATTTTTCTATGATGATAAGCATCATAAAGAATGGTTTATTGCCATGATCTAGCCACATCTGCACGACCCTCTAAATCGGCATAAAATTGATTCTCAGGCTGAAGCTCTTGAAGTAGCCATGAAATTGGAAGGTGCGCCCATAAACGATGACCAATTTGGAACTCTATAGATCCAAAATTAGTTAGAAGTAATGTATTTGGAAATTTAGAACCTACCCAGGGACAAAGGGAAATAAGTTGGCACAAGTATGGAGTATACAATGTAAAGGTTCTGGTCACTCAAAATATCAGTGCACCTTGCTTCAATGTTACATGCAAGCGGGAGGGCCAAATCCGTTGCAACCCAGGGATGTTGCAAGACCAAGAAGTACTCCCATGCTGTGATGCATTGACTGTCAAGTGGCTGGGAGACACGACACAAACCATTACCCTCTATTAGGAAGTTATGTACCAGAACTAAAGCAGTAATGGTGTAGGTTTTTCTCTTCATTTGGCCACAATGAGCACTACTGATGCACATTCGATCTAATGATAGACAATTCCAACCTCTGTAGAGTGCATGCTAACCCATCTTAACCAACGTCCCCCTCTGGGCATTGTGGATCTCTAGCCAAAGGAAGGTGAGGAGGGAGAGGTGGAGGTGCAGGTCATGGAAGAAGACAACTAATTTGCTACAACTGTGGATATGCTGGGCACTTTTCATGTGACTTTATGAATCCTCCACAAAATTCTTGTAGGTATTGTAGAAAATTTGATCATGTTATTGAGGATTTTCATGTTTTAATTGTTAGAATGTAGGAGAAGCAACTATAGACACCTACGTAGAATATGAAAATGGTTATAGTTGAGATGCAAGAAGATGATCTGAGTGTAAACATAATTACACGAAGTGATGCTTCCACTGGAGAATATGAGGGAAAGAAGTCTAACGCAGAACCCTGGATCAGGAAGGCTTCTAAAAAGAAGGAAGGATTCAACCTATAAAGGGAGAAGGAGACTTTTGTAGAAGCTAGGAAGGATTTTGTTGCTACAAGTGCTTCCACATCCAAGTCAATCTCAGAAGCAAGGATTGATGGTGAAGTCAAACCTTTCTTACAAGCATGTATAAAGCCATTGCGTAACTAGAAAGTAGTAGACAACCTTCAAGCTCTGATAGATAGCTACATGGAGAAGGAATTGCCTCAGACTAAGATCGTAAACAAGATCTACAAGAATAATAAGAGAACTAGCCGAGTGATGCGCACGACTGTGAAAATTGGGGAGTATGAGATGGATTAGGTCATTTTGGACTTGGGATTTGATGTGAATGTCCTAGCTAAGGAGACTTGTTAGAAGATGTGCAAACCAAAGCTAGAATGGTTCACTATTCAGCTGCGCATGGCCAATCAGCAAAATATTATTCCATTGGGGAGACTCCCACTGGTTCTGGTAGATGTTGTTGGGTTAAAGGTACACACATACTTTGAAGTAATACAAATTGTTGATTATGCATACCCCTACCTTGCACTGCTAGGATTGGATTGGGCTATCGACATGGGGGGTGTCATCAACTTGAAGCACATGAGTATGATCTTTGAAAAAAATGGTACTCGGGTTATAGTACCCTTGGATCCTATGGAAGGGGAGAGATATATAGAACCAGTGCACAAAGAAGACGATGTCAACCACATCTACAAATTGACTGCACGAGATGAGGACTGGATCAACCCAACTGCTAATGGCAGGCTGAATTGGAAAAAAGATAGCTCATGCTTCTCTGATTCAGATGGGGAAATGGAAAAATGGAAAAATGGAAAAATCACTTGCATGATATTTTTGTGTTGCGCTGCCTTAGAGTCACTAAAAATTTATGATGCATCCCCTCACAGGTATGGGAATTGCCTTATTTTGATGGTTCTAGTAATGTTGTTTTATTTTTGGAAAAAATGGAAAAGGTTGTCTCAAAAGAGTGAAGGTTTTGGGCACTCGATCTTGCCATGCGCCTAACTCCATCACTTTGGTGGGATACACATAAAGGGAACTTTAAGGATTGGGAGGAATGCAGCAGAATGATGCAGTTGTGCTTTGATCAGCCCACTGCCCAACATACTGAGGGTTTTTGTGGCCGGGGCGATCCACACTAACACCTGGCTACGTGGATGGAGGTATGGGATAACAAGCCTAGGGCCGAATGGGTTTACATGTTTATCCATACGTTGGGACCAATCCCTACTGTGTGGTATTTGGAGACGGAGCTGTGTCAGGGGACTCTTAATTGGGTTACAATGAGTAAAAGCTTTATGTTAACCTTTAGCATGGCCTGTGGATTAGAAGGATTAGATGAAGCCCTGTAGGATATAGAGGCAATTGTATTTGATGATTCCCAGCCTCGGATAGAATGCGTTGCACCAGTATGGGAGGCGCAGATGTGGGATATTACGAACTGCAAAAATCTGTCAGTGGAAGATAACGATGAAGATACAAGAAATATTAATATCCTAGAATCTGAGGGGGGGAGCGCAGTTGAAGGCCCCTTGTTAGGAATGATCGATGTGACTAAGCCCTGAAAACTAAAGAAAGTCAACATTGGGACATAGCAATAGCCCAAGTTGGCTAACATAGGAGACTATTGGGTTGATGACACAATGGGAAAGATTGCAAAGCTGTTGACAGAATATTAGGATCTATTTCCCACAAAGTTTTCTGAGCTAAAGGGAATTGTAGGAGATTTGGGAGTTATGAAAATCATTTTGAAACCAGATGCACGCCCGGATCAAGAAAATACCATACCAGTTAAATCCAAAATATAAGCAGAAAGTGATGGAAGAATTGGAGAAAATGGTTTTTGTAGGAATCATTGGGCCCATGGAAGAGTTTGATTGGGTAAGTCTAATGGTTGTTCAGGAAAAGAAGACTAAAGGAGAAATAAGGATTTGTGTGGACCTGCGCAAACTCAATGATGCATGCATACATGACCTCTTCCCTGGCCCTGAAACAGTCAAATTGGAAGGGGAGACGTTTGGAAATATCCCTTTTATAAAGTTCAGTGATTATGATCTAGCCAATGAGAAGACCTTCCCGGAATTGGCGCTGGAGTACTACCTGGAGCGTGTTCTGTATGGCAAAGTCATGAAAGTAGAGACCATGCTTGGGCATGCGGGTAAGAAATGTTCGGATTCTCAATTTTTTGAGGATTCCCCACTTTGGAAGGTACCCCATTACTTATGTATGCGTGCACCAATTGCTGGCGTTGGTGCATGATGGGTGTCTATGGATTCAGAATCTAATTCCCATAGATGTCGCACTGATCCACCGGATCACTAGCCTGTCGAAGAAGGGACCTAGCCCTATGGCGAACTATGGAAAGATCCAAGAGAAAAAAGTAGCCATAAAGGTAAAATCTTATTATAAGGTGGGGCATGTTGAGTCAAATTATACGCTTATAATTTTCCAATCATAAATTGTCAACTCGGGGTAGGTAAGCTTGTGAGATGCTATGAAAAATATATGCAGGCTGATTACTGCAAGTGTTAATTAATTATACAAATAAAAAACAATGCTTCTTTCCCGTTGTTATCACTCAAGTAAATTCTTAAGTTGTGGGCTTTTGTTTTTTAGTCAAAGAATACTAGAGGTAACCAAAAACCTACTTCAAACTCTAGGATCTAGCCTCCCCAGGGTTCAGAGAGGACTCTCTCCTTAAAGTTTAACTTTGTTTTAATTTGTGAATATTAGGCTAGCTATGAAAGTGCAGATTTGGTTTGGTTTTGTTGAATTTGGTGGGAAAATTTCACTTGTAGGGTAGATAGAGGGAAATCTACTTGTCCATTGGGCTATGGAGTCTAAGTCAAGCTAACGGAACTGGGATCAAGGCCTAAAAGGTCAAATGTCTTCAGGGCAAGATAGATAACCCTTGGAGATCTTGGAAAATTGGTTCTTAAGATGGTATGATTGGGATAAAGGGAACTTAAGGATCCTTTGATCCGGAAAAGGGGAGTAGTAGATAGAGGTCAAACGGGAGAGGGAGCAATTAAGGGTTCCATACACCAGAAATCAGAAGAAAACAAAGAAATTATAACTAGTTAAAAATAGGGTCCTATTAACATGTCATGTCGTAATACTCCTAGTTATACATTCAGATTTAGAATTAAAACACATATGTATGCATGTAACAAAAGAAGATAACAATGAAAAGTTTTAGAGAGTACTTCACTCTAGATAGCTTATCACAGGGATCCTAAAGTATGATGCCAAATAGTTAATCTAGTCTGCTACTCAAAATCGAAATCCAAAGCCTTCAAATCAACAAAATATCTGTAGTAATCTCTAGCAATTTTATTCCACACCAAATACTTCAAAAGAGTGAAGTATTTATACATAATTTTTTACAAAATGTCCTAGATGACTTCTAGGAATTAAATTAGGAAAATAAAATATCTTACAACAATAATAGTGACAGTTTCTTAACAAATCAGAAAGCTATCCTATTTTATTCAAAAGAAATAGAAACTGTTTTAGGATAAGAAGCAACTGGCTGCTTATGTGTCCTCTTTGCTGGATCTTTAGATATTTTTTAGAATCTAACCTACCTTCACTGATACTCTTTCTCACTCATACTCTTACTTAATGATAATTTTTCATTTTGGATACTCTTTAACCTTCAGTCAAACTGCTTTACTGCTGTAAAATCTGTTTTGACAGTGAAATCAGCAAACATATTTTTTCTTTTTCATTGTTTTCTCTTTCATTCTTCATAATAAATCAATCAATGCTTGCCAATCCTCATTTTTAGGAATTTGGATATTTTTTAGTTTCCTAAAATTCTCATCAACTTCAGTATACCTAGCAAATGTGGTTTTGATGCAAATAGGTGTTTAATCTCATATTGCAAATAAAAAAAATCTTCAAAACTTTTCAGCAATACTTTTCCTGTGGGAATGCCTTGACCTATTGGCTTATTCACCTGCTCCTTGGCATATTCTCTTATCTTCTTGTCATAATCATTTTGAGGCATTAACTTATCATTAATGACCATGATATCAGGAAGTCCTTTTTGCCTTAACTTGGTGAACTTAACCATGAATTTGGTTATAGCAGTATTCATACCTTCACATTTTTCTCCAAGCTGCCTCATTAAATTTATTTTGGTGGTGACTTTCCTAATTTATAGGATAGTTGTTGTCATGTCATTGATTTTTAGTTCTTCCAATTCCTATCTATTCTCGCTGTTGAGGAAATTGATTAATCTTATAGCCTGTTCTGGCTTATCAGCCAAATCTTCTTGTGTCTTTTGGATTTCTGCTTGGGCTGCCAATAATAACTCTCTTTGCTCAAAAATCATCTGAATTGAAGGCCATACATCATGAATGGCTTCAATTACATTGTTTCATAGGTAATTTTTATGTATGATATCTGATCCTTGAGAGTTAATTCTTTTTGTAACTTTTTTACCTCTTCACTCAATCTGTTGGCATTTTGTTCATGAATTTTAGCATTTATCTGAGTCCATTTGTTTGTCTTCTCGAGATTTTAAATCATCTTTGTCAACCTATTAATTTCATTTGTCTTCAAGGACATCTCTTCCATTGATTTCACTAGTTGATTGCTTTCATCTGTAGGTTGCAATGTTGTGGCGGAGGATTCAGTAGTTGAAGTTGTTGAAGAAGTCACTGGCACAGCAATGGCCAGTGGTTCTTTGGGTGCCAAATTTTCTCCTAAATTTGAAGGCACTACTTCAGTGATGACTGGGATGACTGTAGGAATCACTGGTTCTTTTATTGTTTCCTTTTCTTGGACAACTTGGTCCATCTGTACTTCCATTTCTTTAATCTGAGCTGTCAGTTGAAGTATTAAATTCATCATTTCATCTTTTTCCTTTTGTTCCTGTAAGACTTCCTTTGTCTGAGGATGCTCACTTTGAGGAAGTTTGAGTTGTTTCCTCAAGGCATCTATATCCTCATTTTTCTTCTTTATCAATGCTTCTGCTGCTTTATTTTTTGTATGATCATATCCTACCTGCAATACTAAATCTTCTAAGGCTTTTATCCTTAGATCCTTTGCATATAATGAAGTTTTATCCATCTTTATTTGATATTGCATATTAGATATGGTATTTTGAAGCTTATGAGCACTCATAGCTTTTGTTGTGACTGTGGAATATAACATCTCTGAGGTTTTCCTATGAAAGTCAATTTGATATAATTCATGGATTTTGTCTATAGCTACTTCCATATCAACTTTTTTATAGTCAACAGTTGTCTTTTGCACTAATACTATGGGCTTTAATACTGACATAATCAATTTTTTAGTTGAATAATCAAATGCTGATAGGAATCTGTTTTGATTACCTGGTTTTTTCTTTAAGAATTGAGAATATATTCAGTTTTTATTTCCTCATTCTTCAACTTAATTTATTTGTATTTATCCTTAATATCCAATTCCTTTTCCTCAGCTGAATGTGAGGAAGAAGCCTCCATACTTTGATGCCTTTCCATTATCTATGCATATTCATTATTCAGTTTTTCTTCATTATGATTTGGCTCACTGATAATTACAGTAGCTACATTTTTCTCTGGAAAATTAGTGTTGGTATTTAAGGGCTCTGTTTCTTCAACATCTATTGTCACTTTACCTTTAGCTGTTGTATCTAATTTTGGCCTTTTGTTGTAAATAATTTTGAACTTTGTTTCTGTTGTAGTCTCTGCAGTATAAGCTCCTTCTTCTTTGATTCTCTTAGTGGATGTCTCTGGCTATTTGGAAATTTCCAAAATGTGACTAGTATTCCTTTGGTTTACTGCCTCTGTTAAAGTGTTTTCAACCCACTAAATTTGATTAGAAAACTTCTCTACTTCTGGTTTTGATTCATGGATAAAGGGTGTCAATTTACATTTTACCGTTAGTTTACTTAATATCCCTTGTGGATCATACTTCCATGGGAAAATTTCTTCCAATTTATATTCCAGTAGTTGATTTGTTGCTTCCTTTTCTACATCTCTATGATTACATATGAATGGCCCAATTTGATTTTTAATTTTAAATTGGGTCTTTTTCTTCGCTGCCATGAAGTTAATAGAATCAGAATTTAGGATCTGCTTGATGTACTCCAAGGAAAATATCCTCATTGATGGATGTTTGGGTAACTTGTAAGGCAACAAGTTTGACCCAAAAACTCTGATTTCAGTGAATTTCTCATACAAATACCAATCACCAACTTTTCTTTGTTCTGATAACTGCAATATTTTCTTCATTTCCTCACCTATTATAGGCTTCTCTGTTTTAGTCAACATGGTGGTCAATGGATGTAAAAACAACTTTGAAAACTCTGAATAATTGAAATTTGTGCCTTCTTTTCTGAGTATGGATGTTCAAAATATAACAGACAAAGGTTTTCCTTCTATATCCAAATTTTGAAGTGAAATTGGAAAGCTCTCTAATTGGAAGAAAAGAAACATGTGGAAAAGATAGGAGGTATATCTAAATACTCCTTCCAGCTGTAAATTAGTCAATTGATAGTGAATACTATCAGCAATGAAACCAGCATAGTCAAAGATAACTGAGGGCAGTTGACTTGGAGAAAAGGTGGAAAAGAATCCCAAGATAGACTCATTAGTGTGCTCATCAGTGAAATACCCAAGGATGAAGGAAAGCATGGAGATTACATGCCTTGAACCTTTATGGAATTTAGTAGTTTAATATGGAGGATTTAACTTTGGAATTTCAACATGTAGGGGCATAAAATTATGGAAAATCATGAATCTTTTAGGGAAATCTAGGCCAATGTATAGCTTAGTGAGGGCTTCAATAGACAAAGGGAATGCTTGGGGGTCTGGTCAAAGCTGCAACATTTAGTTTATTGACTCTGCAGTGATGGTAAATAGGACCTCTCTATTTTCATTCATAATAGCTCTTTTTTCAGGAATATAGTACTGGTGACATAATCTAATAATTTCTTAACAAGGGTGAGTGAGAGGGACTACATATTTGGGCAGATTGGACTCCCAAATATGAACTTCTTCATGATCATCTAAAGATTTCTCAAAACGCTAGTTATGGATTTCTATCATATTGAATTCAACTATGGGATCAACTATTTTGTAGTCAATATCAGCTAGGGGAATGTGTTCAATATCAACACTTGGGGGTTGCAATGGATTGACTACAATTGTAGTATTTGGAGTCATGGCTAGAGTAGGTTTAGGAGCTTTAGAACCTTCAGGCTTGCTTACACTCTATTTTTTAGGCATCTTGATTTGCTTCTGTAAGTTCAAACAATTTGCAGAGGCAATTTTAGTATAACATAGGCTTGATTTGGAAAATTTAGCAAAATAGAGTCTCTTTTTGGATTTTATGCCCAATTAAGTTTATCAAAGAAGTTATAAGGCTTTAAAACTGGTCTAAAATAGAAAACAGGGGGTTTCTGAGTTTTTTGACTGAAAAATGGGCTAAAACTCTGATGAAAAGGATTACAGAGGGTTTCAGGACACCTGCAGAGGATTTTTGGCATTTTTAGAGCTTGAAATTGATCATTAGATTTTGAGAAATTGATCATTAGATTGTGAAAAATTGATAAATTTCTTTGAAAATACTGGGCAGCAGACAAACAGGGTTTCTGGGAAAAATTTTCCAGAGTTTGGCCTATTTTTGGGACTTTTGGGCAATTTGATTAGTTAATTTCTTAATCTGAAAAGTTTTTCTTTCTTCAAAAATGTTTTTTTCAATTTGGTTGTAGGTTGAATTCTGAGCAAAATACCCGTTTCAATACAGGTATCGGATTGAAAAGGGTTTTTATAAATTCTGGTTGAATTTATGGCTTCTGCAGTTCATCTGGAGTACGTGCACCTCCTCAACAGTCTTCACGGGTGTATTTTGGAAAATTTCGCAGTTTTTGGGCACAAAAATGGCTGAAACAAGCTTTAACAGGTTTATACAGTCGGGAAAGTAAAAACAGAGGTTAAGCGCGCAAGATAAATGAATTAACACATTAACCAAAGGTTTTATCAAAACGTATGAATTTGCATTGAATGCTGGTCTTGTCCGGTGGGAGACGGTTTTAGATTGCAAAGGCTTTGAAAACCGATGGTTATCACGTGACTAACAAGCAGTAAGCTGTTTTAACCTGAATGAATGCGATCGAATGAGGGAATGCCACATGGAGGAGGGAGAAATAGGTGAAACCACCCATTTCACATAGATTTGGCTTTCGAGCTATCTTGCATCTTTTCTATGTGATATCATGTTCTGTCCGTCAGATCTAGAAGTTTAAAGAAAAGGGATGAGATCGCTTTAGAAGTTGCATTGAAAATAGAAAGGTTGGACCAGGCTTTTGCATAGGCACAAGTGTTTAATATGTGGTGGGGGTTATATGGTTTAAAAATTGTTTTAATAATGGTATAGGCGGGTTAATGTTTCTTATTTAAAACCTTTGTGAATTTTTTTAATAAAACATATGTAGGCGGGTTACTATATATTATATAGTTTTTAAAACCTTTTACAGTTTTCAAACCATAGGGGCGGGATATTTCAATAACGCTAGTTTTTAGACTAAAGGGCTTCATAATTTGGGTTTTTTATTTGCACACATGGGATAATAGACTTTGGTCAAAACTTTATAACAGTGGGTTTTTTTGGGGTATTTAGATATAAGGAATTAATTAGTATGGGAGGGTATTTATTAGGGATTTAATAAAAGTATGTTAAAGGTTAATATGAAAGGGTAGTGTAATAAAAAACAAAATACATATTATCTCTAAGTATAGTATAAAATCAAGAATTTCTCATCTTTTATATTTATTTCACTAATACTTAGGATAAATGTAATTTTGTGGGTTTTTATGAATGCTTATGAAGGGATGAAGTTAATTATTGTATGGTTTTCAATTTTACTAAGTAAGAATGTGTCTTTACTTAGGAAAAAGGGGTTTTGATGTATGAATGAAGGGTAAATGTTGATGAATGAGGGTTTAAGGTAGGAATTCAATATTTTTAACTAACCAGTCATCGAGCCTTGGGTTTGGTCCCAATAAAAGTCAGAGGAATGCTCTGAGCCTATTTAAGAATACTGAATACTCATAGGGGAGGGGAAATTAGTGATTTTTCCTGATGATGTATTATTTACATGATTTCCCAACTACATTCTACCTACCCAACTTTATTTCTAACATTTTTTCTTGATTTTACAGATGCATTTAGGCTTGCAACCTTAAAACATTTTCTTTCAAAGCATAAAACTATCTAAATATACCTTATTTCATCCGAGGGATCAGATTAAATTGTTGAGCTCCTCGTTATTCTATACCTATCTACTGATTTTTCAAGTTTAAACTGTTTGACAAATCTTTATTCTCTATCTAAAACATGAAAATTTAAGATTAAATTGTTTAACTTAACATGGATTATGGCATTTATTGACACTCTTCACATAATCATTATTCATTCAGTGAAAGTAAAGTAGTGGCATTTGGATTTGCTCGCTTTTAGGTCTTATTTCTCTTTTTCTTTTGGGGTCTATATTTTCTAAGTCCTTTGATATTTCTTTTAGGACTTTTACCCTCTTTTTGATTTTTTATTATTTTTAATTTTTTCAAAATATGGGAAAACAACTTGCAGAAAGCAAGGTATGTACATATTTACAAGACTTATCAAAGTCAATTCAAAATTTTATGAACCCTATTATTATATGACCCTAACACCTGTGTCAATACTATCATAGCAAAGGCTATGGAGTGGCATATATCATCCCTCTATAACACTTGTGTTTGCTGCTACTGATGTAGGAAAGATAAAAGAAATCAATCCAAACCAAGAGTAAAACTTAAAAAGCATGAATCCAAGCATTGGCCAAATGAAAAGAGCTCTTCAACATAAAATATTAATTCACTCAACCAATTTACATTTTTCTATAAGAAATACAGAAAGGAAACACTAGTTGTTACAGGAAATTATTAATGCATAACCAAATAGAAATAAACACACACACTCTGCTACAGGAGTTGTGAGTGAAGGGGGCCCTCCCTCACTCACAACTCCTTCAAATATTAAAGAAGTTTCTCAGGAAAATAAATAGAACCTAAACGATTTTATTAATCTGAAATAATAGTCGATTACATTATGATATCTTGCTATCAACAACAATCCCAACCCAACCTCTACAACAACATGAAATACATCTCATTTTATACAATCTCTAAAGCCCATATTTGGCTTGAATGACTAATCTAAGTTATCATCCAACAATACAGGTCTAGGCTATCGAATTTAGCTTCTGTTGAGTTTAATCCATGACTGAAAGCATGGATTAGACGATTTCTGTTACATTGATGAAGCTGCAGGAAATTTGGAATAATTGCAGTAAATGTGGTTACGAGAAGAAATCTGTAACTTTGGGTTATTTAAAAAGGAGGCTCGAACCAACCAATAGGATAGCCTTCATGTGCAATGAATTCCCCACAAAACCAATGTCCTTGCTGTATTTGGAAATAAATAGAACATAGTCAAATGTTGATTTCGTTGCAGGAAATTAGGGCTTCTGCGGGAAATCTAGAAAGTTGCAGGAAATCAGGGCTTCTGCGGGAAATATGGAACGTTGCAAGAAATCTGGATCTGCAGCAAGAAATATGGAATGACTGCAGGAATTCAGGGAATGGCTGCAAGAAATGCGGAGTTGTTTTGAATCAAATCAAATCTCCACATGAGTTCTAGATCAGTTAAAGTGGTAATTTAATAAAGATAAATCTAGATCAAAGAATACTTCAAGTTTAAGGAAAAATGACACTTATTATGTTAATTTGACATACCTTGAGCTTATAACACCATTTTGGCTAAAACTAAGAAATATAGTTGAACTAAGCATAATTAGGGCAGAAGGAGTTCAAAAATAGGTGAGGTAAGGCCTAGGAAAGGCGTAAAAAAATAGGCAAAATGGAGACTCAACATCTCCCCCACACCAAAACTCTTGCATGTCCCTATGCAAGAAAATCAATTGTTGTATTGTCGCTCCCTTGTAAAAACAAATTTTTTTATGGATGCTTGTAATAATGTTCGTGCAATTCTGTGTGACCCATATTTCCTTCGCTAGATAAAGCTTGTTCCAAAAACAAAGTATCTGCTGGATTCTTTATTTGTTTAAAATGATCTCATGAAAATATAGCACAAAGGCTACCATGGGAATACTAAATTGCAAGGATGGTGTTATTTACCAACTTATTAAAATTTCCATAAACATTTCTGGGGCATCCTTGATCAGAAGTTTTACTTTAATATCCTCATTGTAAATATGAGTGACATGATTTGAAATCCATGGTGTTTAAAAGTAGTCATAATAATACTTTCCCATAGTGACCATCTTACCATTATCCATATATAGTTGAAGCTCCTATTTTCTAAGCAAGGTGAGGTACATGTACTAAGGGTCCCACATCCATAAAAATAAAGTGTTCCAAAAGATAGAACTCCAAGGCATAACACCAAAAGGACCTTTAAAGCCATTCTCAAAGAGATATGATAATTAATTCAGGAAGGAAAAAACAACCAAGTAAATCATAATGTAAAGTTAACTTTAATACCATAGGTATGGCCCTGTTACCAGCAGGCGTCAATAGCCTCGACTGGGATGCCTTTTAACCCACGAAATGCCTGTGTCCCAACTGTTAGATATAGATTTAAAGTTGTTTCAAAGACTTTACATTTATTTTGAAATTAATTGAAGGCCATTGTCCCGGCTTGGTAAGCAGCTAATGACAGTTCCATTCACAAGAACTAACAAGTCTAATCATGATGAGACCTGTTGTCTTCCAAATTTTCATCTAAAATCCATTACCTTGGCTTGGTGACCAGTGCGGTAATGTCGTTCTCGTTAGTACCCATGACCATGGTAGGTCAGCTTGTAATGAGACCTCTTATCCATAAATTAATCTATCTTAAAAAAAATTGATTATAATCAACCTTAAATAGGTTACTTAATAGCTGGGGAGGCGATTCTGCTCCTTAAGAGTACAGGATGGCATGAAAAGTTTTTAATTACTAATCTTTACTGGTTGGTACTTCTACCCTAAAGACTCATTTTAAATCAAACATATTAGATAATGACTAAAAAATTCCTCAAATTCATCATGTGAGAGTTCTTGTGAAATCTTGTTATAGTTTTTTTTTTTAGGTGTAGTCCACCATAGGAATATTCTCATCAATACCTTCAAGGAGGGTCTTAAAAAAAAATTATGGATGATAGTTATTGATCAATAATCAAAGTCACTTTATAAAATATGAGGCATTAAGAGTAAATTTCTTCTTAAAAGTTTTACCATGAGAGTGTATAATAATAGAAATTTTACAATTTGTACTTTAGGGAAGCTTGTTATACAATTTTATTTCAGATGGCATCTTTATTCATTACCCGACCCTATTTTAATGAGAGGAAGATACCTTTTCAGTGTAGGAATACTTCCAAAGTAGCCATGTGCATAAAAAAATACTAAATATACTCATACTCAGGTTTAAAATGTAAACTTTAATGCATATTAGAGTATCAGAAACCAACTTACTTACTTGATATGGTACCAAGAGTTTCTAAATGATAGAATGGGGTGTGCTAATAATTGTTTGGAACCAAGATTCAATAGGACCCACAAATTGATGTTTCTCAAACTCATACAAATCTTCCACAACTTGATGTTTTCTCTCTTTAGATTGACAAGGGTGGTTAAGGGAAATTCTAGGATTTTCTTCTTGGTGAGCTTCAACAACGGTTTTTGAACAAGTTCCAATTATAGATTTCTCCTTTAATGATTTATGGATTAAAGTTTCTTCCTGAGGTAAATTTTGTGTGGTAATAGGGGATGTTTCTAGATTCACTCCTCTCCCCTGTCCAAAAGATATGGAATTACATTCAGTAGGGGAGTGAGTAGGAAAAATAGGTGCCTTAAATTGATGTGCAACTTGATAATCAGAATTAGGATTTGGTTGCACAAATGATTGGGACAATAAAGAAGGATAAAATGGTGGTGCATTAGATAGGAATTGCGTTTGTTATGGTTCAGGTAATGGATTTTTCATGGGGAATTTCCCTAGAGAAGAGGCTCCAAACCATCCTTGAGGTGGTGGTAATATATGGCTCAAGGGAGAGGTCCAATGTGGCCATAAGGTGGGATATTGAATTAGTGGAGGATTATAATTTTTCCATGGAACTGTATGGTTTTGGATGTTTTGAGGAACCTATTGGGGATAATAAATACTATTCCAAGTATTAAATGATGATGAATTTTGAGTTATACCTGGCGATAAATTTATTTCCTTACTTGATTCCTTAAACACATGTTGAAACCTTGATAGTGATGGAAAATAATTTGTTGAATCATCCTCCTTGCACTTCTTCTGTTCTTCCTGTTCATCCAATTGTAAATTTATAAAAGATTTTGTAGCTCCTATTTTTGCAGTAGATTTCAAAAATTGAGAAGAAGGTTCTCGAGAATTCTTACCAATATTGGAGATTCCTCTTGAATAGTTAATGCATAATTCACAAACATCATAGTATGGTAAGTGAAAAACATCACATGCTCCAATAATATTTAAAGATTCTAAAGATTCACTTTTTATTCCTTTGAGTAGGAGTGTTTTTAAGGTCTCTTTTTCCAAATTAGGTTTATGTTTTGATTTTTGGAGGTTGTATTGAAATCGCTCAACATTGTCCTCCAAAATTTCATTTTCCACTTGTGTTATTCCAAAAATATCTGCATCGGCCTGGAAGTAGTCTTGGTATTTCTTCAAGAATACATTCTTCATGTCTTCCCAT
Organism: Pinus albicaulis; assembly: GCA_034641835.2. NCBI lineage: Eukaryota > Viridiplantae > Streptophyta > Pinopsida > Pinales > Pinaceae > Pinus > Pinus albicaulis. The sequence continues at coordinate 241,460,105 of CM076572.1, forward strand.
TTTTGAATGTATTTCCCAAGGCTCATGAACCATCAAAGAGTTGCTTCTTTTAGAGTAAGAGGAAACACTTGCAACCTTTGAGCATTAGTACAATAACCATATCCCCTAAAAATTACTTCAAACTCAAATAAGAATGTATCTAAATATTCATTTTCTAAACCATGAAATTTTGGTAGTGCAGATGGGGGAATACTATGCATTTGTGCCACTCATGGATCTTTGATAGGGAATTCAAAAGTAACAATGTTTTAAATTTATTACCAAATGAAAAGAGGTTCTCCATGTACTACTTCAAGAGTCCTTCATCGAATTTTCTTACCAATTGATCAGTGAAATAGGTACATTGGATGATTGTTATTAGCCTAAAAAATTCTCATTGAAAAATGCCTTGAAATAAAATTTCTCTGTTTTCAATAGGCTAGTTGGTATGTATTGTTAGCACATGGTTGAATATATGGGGGGGTTCTTACAGCACCTAAGAAATAAAAAAACTTAAAAAGAAACAAATTCAAAAAACTCTACTTACCAAAAAATCAGGACACGGCTTTGGGGAGTGTTTGACCTCTTAGGTGCATAGGCTTTGCCTTGCATATTTGCACTTTGACTCCCCCAGTCCTGAAAATAAAATAAAATCAACAAAATAAAACTAAAACACTTTCAGTATCATCCCTTAGCACCTCCCTGGCAATGACGCCAAAATTTTTAGTCAAATTATACACTTATAATTTTCCAATCATAAATTGTCAACCTGGGGTAGGTAAGATTGTGAGATGCTATACAAAATATATGCAGGCTGATTATTGCAAGTGTTAATTAATTATACAAATAACAACTAATGCTTCTTTCCCGTGTCAATACTATTGCAGCAAAGGCTATTGAGTGGCATATATCATCCCTCTATAACACTTGTGTTTGCTGACACTGGTGAAGGAAAGATAAAAGAAATCAATCCCAATCAAGATTAAAACTTAAAAAGCATGAATCCAAGCATTGGACAAATGAAAAGAGATCTTCAACATAAAATATTAATTCACTTAAGGAATTTACATTTTTTTGTAAGAAATACAGAAAGGAAACACTAGTTGTTACAGGAAATATTAATGCATAATCAAAATAGAAATAAACACACACACTTTGTTGTAGAATTTGTGAGCGAAGGGGGGCCTCCCTCACTCACAACTCCTTCAAATATTAAATAATTTGCTTAGGAAAATAAACATAACCTAAACTATTTTATTAATTTGAAATAATAGTCGATTACATTCTGATATCTTGCTATCGACATCAATCTCAACCCAACCTCTACAACAACATGAAATACATCTCATTTTATACAATCTCTAAATCCCATATTTGGCTCGAATGACTAATCTAAGCTATTAGCCAACAATACAGGTCTATATTATTGAAATTAGGTCCTGTTGAGTCTAATCCATGACTGAAAGAATGGATTAGATGATTTCTATTACATTGCTGAAGCTGCAGGAAATGTGGTTACGAGAAGAAATATGTAAGTTAGGGTTGTTTCAAAAGGAGGCTCGACGCAGCCAATAGGATAGCCTTCATTTGCAATGAATTCCCCACAAAAACCATGTCCTTGCTGGATTTGGAAATAAATATAACATAGTCAACTTTTGATGTCGCTGCATATGGCTTCTGCGGGAAATCTAGAATGTTGCAGGAAATCAGGCCTTCTGCGGGAAATCTAGAACATTGCAGGAAATCCAGATCTGTGGCAAGAAATATGGAACAACTGCAGGAAATCAGGGAACGGTTGCAGGAAATGCGAAGATGTTTTGAATCAAAGCAAATCTCCACTTGATTACTAGATCAGTTTTAGTGGTAATTTAATAAATATAAAGCTAGATCAAAGAATACTTCGAGTTTAAGGAAAAATGATAATTATTATGTTAATTTGACATACCTTAAGCTTATAGCACCCTTTTAGCTAAAACTAAGCAATATAGTCGAACTAAGCATAATTAGGGTAGAAGGAGTTCAAAAATAGGGGAGGTAAGGCCCGAGAAAGGCGTCAAAAAATAGGCAAAATTGAGACTCAACATCTCCCCCACACCAAAACTCTTGCATGTCCCTATGCAAGAAAATCAATTTTTGTATTATCGGTCCATTCAAAAACAAAAATATTTATGGATGCTTGTAATAATGTTCATGCAATTCTGTGTGACCCATATTTCCTTCACTAGATAGATCTTGCTCCAAAAACAAAGTATCTACTGGAGTCTTGATTTGTTTAAATCGATCTCATGAAAATATAGCACAAAGGCTGCCACGGGAATACTAAATTGCAAGGATGGTGTTATTTACCAACTTATTAAAATTTCCATAAACATTTATGGGGCATCCTCCATCAGAAGTTTTAATTTAATATCCTCATTGTAAATATGAGTGACATGATTTGAAATCCATGGTGTTTAAAAGTAGTCATAATAATACTTTCCCATAGTGACCATCTTACCATTATCCACATATATTTGAAGCTCCTCTTTTCTAGGCAAGGTGAGGTACCTGTACTAAGGGTCCCACATCCATAAAAATAAATTTTTCCAAAAAGATAGAACTCCAAGGCATAACACCAAAATGATCTTTAAAGCCATTCTCAAAGAGATATGATAATGAATTTAGGAAGACAAAAACAACCAAGTAAATCATAGTGTAAATTTAACTTTAATACCACAGATATGGCCCTGTTTCTAGCAGGCATCAATAGCCTCGACAGGAATTCCTTTAAACCCACGAAATGCCTGTGTCCCAACTGTTAGATATAGCTTCAGATTTGTTTCAAAGAATTTACACTTATTTTGAAATTAATTGAAGGCCACTACCCTGGATTTGTAACCAGCTAATGACAGTTCCATTCACAAGAACTAACAAGAAATAACAAGTCAACTCGTGATGAGACCTTTTGACTTCCAGATTTTCATCTGAAAGCCATTACCTTGGCTTGGTGACCATTGCGGTAATTTCGTTCTCGTTAGGACCCATGAACATGGTAGGTCAGCTCGTAATAAGACCTCCTGTCCATCAATTAATATATCTTAAAAAATTTTAATTATAATCAACCTTAAATAGGTTACTGAATAGTTGGGGAGGTGATTCTGCTCCTTAAGAGTACAAGATGGCGTGAAAATTTTTTAATTACTAATATTTACTGGTTGGTCCTTCTACCCTAAAGACTCATTTTAAATAAAACATCTTAGATAATGAATAAAAAATTCCTCAAATTGACCATGTCAGGGTTTTTATGAAAACTTGTTATAGTTTTTTTTAGGCGTGGTCCACCATAGGAATATTCTCATCAATATTTTCAAAGAGGGTCTTAAAAAAAAATTCTGGATGATAGTTATTGGTCAATAATCAAAGTCACTTTATAAATATGAGGCATTAAGAGTAAATTTCTTCTCACAAGTTTTACCATGAGAGTGCATGATAGTAGAAATTTTACAAGTTGTACTTTAGGGAAGCTTGTTATACAATTTTATTTTAGATGGCATCTTTATTCATTACCCTACCTTATTTGAAAGAGAGGAAGATCCCTTTTAAGTGTATGAATACTTCCAATGTAGCCATGTTCATAAAAAAATACTAAATATACTCATACTCAGGTTTAAAATGTAAAATTTAATGCATATTAGAGTGTGAGAAACCAACTTACTTACTTGATATGGTACCAAGAGTTTCTGAATGATAGAATGGGGTGTGCTAATAATTGTTTGGAACCAAGATTCAATAGGACCCACAAATTGATGTTTCTCCAACTCATACAAATCTTCCACAGCTTGATTTTTTCTCTCTTTAGATTGACAAGGATGGTTAAGGGAAATTCTAGGATTTTCTTCTTGGTGAGCTTCAACAACGGTTTTCGAGCAAGTTCCAATTATAGATTTCTCCTTTAATGGTTTATGGATTAAAGTTTCTTCCCGAGGTAAATGTTGTGTGGTAATAGGGGAAGTTTCTAAATTAAATCCTCTCCCCTCTCCAAAAGATATGGAATTAAATTCAGTAGGGTAGTGAGTAGGAAAAATAGGTGCTTTAAATTGATGTGCAACTTGATAATCAGAATTAGGATTTGGTTGCACAAATTATTGGGACCATAGAGAAGGATAACATGGTGGTGCATTAGATAGGAATTGCGTTTGTTGTGGCTCAGGTAATGGTGTTTGCATGGGGAATTTCCCTAGAGAAGAGGCTCCAAACCATCCTTGAGGTGGTGGGAATATATGGCTCGAGGGAGAGGTCCAATGTGGCCATAAGGTGGGATATTGAATTAGAGGAGGATTATAATTTTGCCATGGAACTGTAGGGTTGTGGATGTGTTGAGGAACCTATTGGGGATAATAAATACTATTCCAAGTATTAAATGATGATGAGTTTTGATTTATACCTGGCGGTCGATTTATTTCCTTACTTGATTCCTTAAACACATGTTGAAACCTCGATAGTGATGGAAAATAATTTGTTGAATCATCCTCCTTGCACTTCTTCTGTTCTTCCTGTTCATCCAATTGTAAATTTAGACAAGATTTTGTAGCTCCTATTTTTGGAGTAGATTTGAAAAATTGAGAAGAAGGTTCTCGAGAATTCTTAACAATCTTGGAGATTCCTCTTGAATAGTTAATGCATAATTCACAAACATCATCGTATTGTAAGTGAAAAACATCACCTTCTCCTATAAGATTTAAAGATTCTAAAGTTTCATTTTTTGTTCCTTTTATTAGGAGTGTTTTTAAGGTATCTTTTTCCAAATTATGTTTATGTTTTTATTTTTGGAGGTTGTTTCGAAATCGCTCAACATAGTCCTCCAAAATTTCATTTTCCCCTTGTGTTATTCCAAAAATATCTGCATCGACTTGGCAATAGTCTTGGTATTTCTTTAAGAATACATTCTTCATGTCTTCCCATGTTTGAATGCAGTTCCCTCCAAGGCTCATGAAACATCAGAGAGCTGCTGCTTTTAGAGTAAGAGGAAACACTTGCAACCTTTGAACATTAGTACAATAACCATATCCTCTACAAAGTACTTCAAACTCAAATAAGAATGTATCTGAATTCCAAACCAAGAAATTTTTGGTAGTGCAGATGGGGGAATACTATGCATTTGTGCCACTCCTAGATCTTTGATAGGGAATTCAAACATGTTTTCCATTTCTTACCAAATGAAAAGAGGCTCTCCATGTACTACTTCAAGAGTCCTTCTTCGGATTTCTTGCCAATTGATCAGTGAAATAACATTGGATGATTGTTATTAGCCTAAAAAATCCTTATTGAAAAATGCCTTGAAATACCATTTCTCTATTTTCAACAGGCTAGTTGGGATGTCTTTTTAGCATATAGTTGAATATATGTGGGGGGGAGGGGGGAGGGGGGGGGGTTCTTATAGCACCCAAGAAACAAAAAAAAACTTAAAAAGAAACAAATTCAAAAAACTCTACTTACCAAACAATCATGACACGGCTTTGGCGAGTGTCTGACCTCTTGGGTGCATAGGATTTGCCTTGCGTCTTTGCACTTCGACTCCCCCAGTCTTGAAAAGAAAACAAAATCAACAAAATAAAACTAAAACACTTTCAGTATCATCCCTTAGCACCTCCCCGGCAACGGCGCCAAAATGTTGAGTCAAATTATACACTTATAATTTTCCAATCATAAATTGTCAACCTGGTGTAGGTAAGCTTGTGAGATGCTATGAAAAATATATGCAGGCTTATTACTGCAACTGTTAATTAATTATACAAATAACAACTAATGCTTCTTTCTCGAGTCAATACTATCGCAGCAAAGGCTATGGAGTGGCATATATCATCCCTTTATAACACTTGTGTTTGTTGATACTAATGTAGGAAAGATAAAAGAAATCAATCCCAATCAAGAGTAAAACTTAAAAATCATGAATCCAAGCATTGGCCAAATTAAAAGAGCTCTTCAACATAAAATATTAATTCACTTAACCAATTTACAGTTTTTTTAAGAAATACAGAAAGGAAACACTAGCTGTTACAGGAAATATTAATGCATAATCAAAACAGAAATAAACACACACACTCTGCTACAGGAGTTGTGAGCAAAGGGGGCCCTCCCTCACTCACAACTCCTTAAAAGAGTAAAGAAGTTGTTCAGGAAAATAAACAGAACCTAAATGATTTTATTAATCTGAAATAATAGTCTATTACATTATGATATATTGCTATCAACAACAATCCCAACCCAACCTCTACAACAACATGAAATACATCTCATTTTATACAATCTCTAAAGCCCATATTTGGCTCGAATGACTAATCTAAGCTATCAGCCAAAAATACAGGTCTATACTATCAAATTTAGCTTTTGTTGAGTCTAATATATGACTGAAAGCATGGATTAAATGATTTTTGTTACATTGTTGAAGCTGCAGGAAATTTGGAACAACTGCAGGAAATGTGGTTACGAGAAGAAATCTGTAAGTTTGGGTTGTTTCAAAAGGAGGCTAAAAGAAACCAATAGGATAGCCTTCATGTGCAATGAATTCTCCACAAAACACATTTCCTTGCTGGATTTGGAAATAAATAGAACATAGTCAACTATTGATGTCGCTGCAAGAAATCAGGGCTTCTGTGGAAAATCTGGAACGTTGTAGGAAATCAGGGCTTTTGCGGGAAATCTGGAACGTTGTAGAAAATCCGTATCTGCGGAAATAAATACAGAATGAATGTAGAAAATCAAGGAATGGTTGCAGGAAATGCGGAGCTATTTTAAATCAAAGAAAATTTGTAGATGAGTTCTAGATCAATTTAAGTGGTAATTTAATAAAGATAAATCTAGATCAAAGAATACTTCGAGTTTAAGATAAAATGACACTTATTATGTTAATTTGACATACCTTAAGCTTATAGCACCCTTTTAGCTAAAAATAAGCAATATAGTCGAACTAAGCATAATTAGGGCAGAAGGAGTTCAAAAATAGGGGAGGTAAGGCCTAGGAAAGGCATCAAAAATTAGGAAAATTGAGACTCAACAAGGCATGATACCAAGGAATTCTTAGTGCATCAAATTGAAGATCCAGTGGTGTGCCTCAGAACCTTAGTGTTGGGCTGAAAAATGATGCAAAAGTGCAGGCCTATGGTGATCCCCGTGGATGTCATCACACCGGCAGGGCAGTGTGAGAAGGGTGTAAGCTACAACTAGTCCCAGTACCTGTGCACAGAGTTCCTGGAAAACATGCATGAGACGCAGGAGGAGGGGATTTTTTTTTGCTATTCCCAGCTACTCCTACTCATTACTCTTGTTGCATGGTGTAATATTGCTAAATAAGCTATGAGCTAATTGGAATATTCAATTTTGTTTTATTGCTTTGTTTAAAGAATAAGAGGGCAAAGGAGGTCCACAATTCTCCTTAATAATGAATAAATCAATGTCAAATGTGAAAAAGACAAATCTTGGTAGCTTAATTAAAACACCCTTGGTGTGAAAGGGGCTGGATCACTTTGACTGGGTCAACCTTGACCAAATCAACAACGTTATCATGGAGTAGTGGTCATCAATGAAGGACATCACAGTTTTAGATGGAGATGATTTGTGTGAATGTAGTGATGGTTTTGGATGGGGCTTAGGGTTTGCAAGCACATATTTTATTTAAGGAAGAGGATGGAAGCCATATTAATCTTGTATGTATTGGTATATTATATTTCTGAATATATGGTTTTTTTAGACATATATCTTTCTCTTGTTGTTTATCTGAGATAGAGTGTTGTTTAGCACAAGGTGTTCATGATTGGGAAGCCCACCTCTTCCATTGAGGAGCTCTTGGAGGAGTCTTGCACTACATTTTCCACTATCTGGCTTAAGGCCAAGCTTCTTCTTTCACCTACAATGCAAATCCTGTTGAGGGTTTGGTTGTTTTTGTAGGTTGCAGCTAGTGGTGATTAGATCTCTAGATCTAGGCCATCTCATTGCTTATTTTCAGTGGAGGAGGCTTCCTCTCCATTAGGAGGAAAGTATTGAAGGACACTGAGCACATTTTTAGTCTTGGCATCAGGCCAACCATATTTTTATCCCTACAACAAATTTTACTTTCAGATTTGTGTTATTTCTGTAGGAGGAGTTGCAGGGTGGTTTAGCACAACATTTGGAGAGCTGATTTTTTAGTGAAGATGATCTGCCTCTCACTTTTAGGATCTATTGGAGGAGGATATTTTATTGATCATATCAGATCAAACACACTTTCCAAACCTGTATTTTTCAGTAGTTTTGTAGTCTTAGATCTCAGATCTACAACTTGTACTTGGTGTTTTGCTGAAAACCCTTGAGGGGTTCTTTAAAGGAGATTGTATAGTGCATGGATCTGATATAGATCTATTTTTTGAGGCACATATCAGCCCTAGATCTTATGTATAATCAAATTTTGTAGTAGAGGTAATAAAATAATGTTGTAAGGGTCTTCCATCTTTTACACATGGTTGCATCACCTCTTATTGAGTGATTTTGTTCATTGGAGGCTTGTATTTCTTGTTATGCATCTTATGGAACATTTCTTACACATATTTTTCTACTGTAATAACATATGAAAGGTCTCCATATTGGCCTCTTTATTTTTAAATGATGATCTGCAATATTATTCGAACATTTTGCACTATATTCCTTCTTTTCCCATTTGGGAATATTATAGTGGTATCAGAGCACAATCTTGGCACAACCTGTGCATCTTGCAAAGCCAATATGTCATCTAAAGAAGGAGAGCCTCTTACTGATAGAGAGAATATGTATCAAAGAATAAGACATCAAATATTTTATTATACAGATGACAAAGAAGATAAGGGTAAAACCCCATTATCAGGAGGAATGGAAGGGAAGGAGTTATCAAGAATTATTCTCCACACTATGCATGATCTGTTGAAGATGGAAACAAGAAACAGTGAAGGAGGCATCCTGAAACATCTTTCCTGACCTTAGTTGGAAAGTGATCACCTAAACTAGGTGGGGGGCCACACAGGTGATTTTTGTCGCAAAGTCTATTTTTAGACATATGGATCATGGTCTATGAGTTGCAGGATGCTATTTGTGGATGGTTGGTCAAGTTGGTAAAAATAGATGGACCTCTATTTTTAGACATATCAAGTGAGTCTATTTTTAGACTCGCTGCCTAAAATAGATCGTTCGAATATTATTAGCTCTTAATAATATTTGGACTATAAACATTATCTTATCCCTGAGCACTTCGCCCGAATCTACTTCGATGTGGTACATCATCAACAATACGTACCGATAGAAGGAGTTACGCTATTCCTAGGGTTTAGTTGAGCTATCGTATGGTTGACTCAATTAGAACCTGCGTGCGTAGCTTGGTGGAGTTGATGAGACAAGCTTGATGGAGCCGTGTAAATTACCATCCGCTTAGTTGAACTAGTTGTATTTAGTCTAACTGATAAATACACTAATGATGAGTGGTGTGAATTAATTATTAATTAATTCACTAATTATTAACTCATAAATCAACTAAAGAATACATCAGTTAACTGCAGTGCATGGACAGTTCAGTGGAGACCCGTGTTAGAGGTGGGTGAAAGGGTGAGTCTACTATCAGTTGTGACTATAGCTGTGCATGAGATTTGCACACACATTGATTGAGATTGCCAATGAGGATTGCGCAGTACATCTTGGTGAGATTCGAACTTGGATCCATTCATTCTTCATCTTGGATTGCGCAGTAGAGGCAGGCTAACAGGTGGAGGAGATTTGAACTTGTGACTTGTTCATATCTGAGCTAGTTAGTGTGTAACAATTGGAGATAGTGTTGAGAGCTTGTGAGGAGTTTGTACTATGATTGTTACATGTTCTCTATCATTATAATATACAGATATTTGGGGTTTTCAGCTGTAAGATTTCCCCATTACATACTGTGTTGATATGTGTGATTGATTAATGTTTCAATGTGCGCATGCGATTGTTTTTAATTCCGAAAATTGATGATCAATGGTAGAAGAGGTTATGTATTATGCATGAAGCTCAAATAGTGTGTAATCAGGATAATCTCGATGAATAAGCGATCTATTATTAAAATTTATACATGAGCTTAAAAGAGAATCCAAGGGAATGAGGAGGAAAAGACATGAAGATCCATCAAGAAGATTTTCACATGAAGAAAACCCCATTTCTTCATATTATGTGTGTGATAATTCAGCCACATAATCAGATCTACAATGTTGTACTATGCCTACATTCTTGGCAAGAGAAGAAACAAAATGAGAAAAACCAAAGGAGGAGACTCTTGGTGACTATCTCCAAGAATATGAATCTCAGTAGAGAAGATTCAAGGAGCATCTAAACTTCCAAGGGTTTTTTCAACATAAAGAAGAGAGAAGACCCAACAACTACATTAGAAGAAGAGGGTGCATGCAACACACTTTGGGTAGATTATTTCTACCTACTTTCGATGGGTCACCCAAGAGCACATCCAAGGCTTGGGTAAGGAAAGTAGACACATATTTCCAGTTGCATCTAGTTTCAGAAGAGGAAGCCATTAGAGAATTAGCACTGCATCTTGAAGGTAAGGCTTATGCCTGGTGGTTATTTGAGTGTTGATCATTAAGAAATGTGAATATATCTACTTATGCAAAGTTCACTAGGAGGTTAGTGAAAATATTTGATTTGAAACAATCTGAAACATCCTTGGGAAAGCAAACCAAACCCAAGAAATTAGAACCTTTGCATAATTTGGAAAGATCCATGAAACCAACTCCATTTCATAACATTGTTGAGGGGGTCAAATATTAGCAACATACCTTGCCAAGGGAAAAAGCCCCACTTCAGCAAGAACTCTCTTCTAAAAAAAAAGACATGAGAATTCCATTTTCAAGAGGAGATCAAGATAAGGGATCTCTTAATGATGAGGTATTCTCCATTGATGATGAGAAGGAAGAGGAAGAGTTGGAAAGGTCCCCTAGCGCTGTGAGAGCAGGGGAAGATCTACTTATATTTGGAGATGGAGATGAAGCAATTGCTTCAACTAGAGGACCTCTTGTATCTTTGCAAGAAGTTCCAAGGGATCTTACATATAAATATCTTGAGCAACATGTGTCTATGTTGATAGGAAAAGACACAAAACAATGGAGGAAGTGTGTTCCAACATTGAATACAGTATTTGGGACACACGGTATGACAAATTATTCCTTTGTGATCAAGACTCTTGAAACCAATGAGATGTTGGGTGTACATGGGTTGATTACATCTAAAGAAGACAACTTAAACTGTGATGGCTTGCAAGAGGTAGGAGAAAATGAGAAGGATGGAAAACATCAAGTGATGAAGAAAATACACACCCATTCTTTTCAGGAGGTTTATGCATAGAAGCAGGAGGATGATTTTTGTAATAAAATAAGGGACATATCAATCCATTCATATAAACAACCTACTCTAAGCCTTGATGTTTCATTACATGGAGGCATTCCACCAGGGAGACCCCCTGATTGGGAAATGAACAAAGAGTTCTCTCAACATGATGCAACATTTATATATTTGGCTCTTGAAGGAGCATTGAGGGGCCATGATACAACACTAAGTGTCTTGGGTAGACTCTAGGAGGAGGGAGACATTCTCCCAACATTTTCATCACCCACACTCATTTCAGATTCTGTGTTATGGTAGGAGAAGCAAGGGAAGGATAGAAACCTTCCAACATATACCTTTGGCATGGGAGATGTCAAGGAGAAGGGAAGCCATATGGCAAATATTCTTTATGATAGACCATCAGTGTTGTCACTATGGAAGATTGATCCATATTGGAAATCCCAACTGTTGGTGGATTATTCAAAGGATATTTTGACATGCATGATACTTGATGACCAACTACATGAGGAGGGCTATTCAGTCCAATATGAATTCATCTATTATCATGGTAGGATCTTCTTATATAGAGCCTCCAAGATCTAGGAGAAGTTGCTACAAAGGGCCTATGAAGAGTTCTTATTCAGCCATACTTATTCCATGAAGGCCTACAACACTATCATGAAAAGCTACACTTGGAAGGGCTTTGAAGAGGAACTATATCAGCATTTTCAAAGATGCATGAGCCATGTGGAGTTGGAAGAGAGACATGACTCTATGAAGGAGTTATTTCAGCCACATCTTTCCTCTTTTGGAATGAGAGGGGATACATCTATGCACCACTCCATTTGTATGAGGAGAAATTTTGGTGAAGAATATGCTTGTGTATATAATGATTCAGTTGATTATTACTTGTATTATTTTACCATGTATATGCAGGAATAGATCCAAAAAGGAGTATTATTCCATATAAATTTCATGGCCAACTTTGGGCCACAAACATTTCTAAACATGGCCATTCCCTTGGAGGACAAAGGGAGATATTGTATCATTGTGGGTGTATTCCAAAAGCACCAAACATATCTCACACTTTCAGCTATTGTGATGAGACTTGGGCAGCAAGTAAGTGGTGGGGAAACCACTTACCATATCATTATTTGATGCAGTTAGGAGACATACTACGCTGGTTCCACATATGGGACTATGATCCACCTCCATTCTTGCATATTTCTGTTCCTATGAACTTGGTTTTGATCCCATACATTGATGATGTACTTATTATTTTTATGGGAATAATTGGAGGGAGGATGGAAGGATTGGATGTGTCCTTTGGGAGATAGATTCTCCATGGTTCTTATGTTTCATATTTCTGGGAGAGCATTGGACCATCCATGATTACTACATTGGGTCACTTGCTTCATTATGGGATGAGCCATTTGGGTAACTTGAGCACTTGGGAGGTGCCTTTCATGAGTATAAAGGAGGAGCTTTGCTATGAATTACCAATCTAGAGGGTGATTCATTTTGTATGGATGATAGCTTGGAGGTTGGAGCTCCATATGGGAATAAAGGTTCCCCACATTTTTAGTTCTATCCTTACAGTTTCTTGGGGACAAGCAACACTTGGGAGGGGAGGATTGTAATATTCCTAAATTAGCTATGAGCTAATTGGAATATTTAGTTTTGTTATATTGCTTTGTTTAAAGAATAGGAGGGCAAGGGAGGTCCATAATTCTCCTTAATAATGAATAAATCAATGCCTAATGTGAAAAATACAAATCTTTGCAGCTTAATTAAAGCACCCTTGGTGTGAAAGGGGCTGGATCACTTTGACTGGGTCAACCTTGACCAAGTCAACAACGTTGTCATGGAGGAGTGGTCATCAATGAGGGACATCACATTTTTATATGGAGATGCGTTGTGTGAATGTAGTGATCTTTTTGGATGGGGCTTAGGGTTTGCAAGCACATATCTTATTTAAGGAAGAGGATGGCAGCCATATTCATCATGTATGTATTGTTATATTATATTTCTGAATATATGGTCTATTTATAGACATATATCTTTCTCTTGATGTTTCGCTAAGATAGAGTGTTGTTTAGCACAGGGTGTTCCTGATCGGGAATCCCACTTCTTCCATTGAGGAGCTCTTGGAGGAGTCTTGCACTACATTTTCCACTATCTGGCTTAAGACCAAGCTTCTTCTTTAAACCATAGCACAGATCCTATTGACGGTTTGGTTTTTTTGCAGGTTGCAGCTAGTGGTGATTAGATCTCTAGATCTAGGCCATCTCATTGCTTATTTTCAGTGGAGGAGGCTTCCTCTCCATTGGGAGGATAGTATTGAAGGCCATTGAGAAAATTTTTAGATCTTGGCATCAGGCCAACCATATTTTGATCCCTACAGTGTAGCTTACTTCCAGATCTACGTTATTTTTGTAGGACGAGTTGTAGGGTAGTTTAACACACCATTTGGAGAGTCGATTTTATAGTGAAGGGGATCTGCCTTTCACTTTGAGGATCTATTGGAGGAGGCTATTGTATTGATCATATCAGATCAGTTACCCTTTCTAGATCTATATTTTTCATTAGATCTGCAGTCTTAGATCTCAGATCTACAGCTTTTACTTGGTGTTTTGCTGAAAACCCTTGAGGGGTTCTTTAAAGGAGCTTGTATAGTGCATGGATATGATATATAAATATCTTTTGAGGCACATATCAGACCTATGGGACTCTACATATCCTAAGCACATGATGGAGAATTATATCTTTTGGGTCTTATTCGAAGGAGTGTTTACCGCAACTATCCATTCACGCCCCTAGTTGTCCCCAACTGCATATGACAAGTACAAGGTCATTGCAGATTTTCAGGTTTCTATCCACAATGTCCAGATACGTGTGCACAAAGATATGGTATGTTACAACCTACCCTACATGCTAATAGAGGCCGAGATTGACTAGGTCATTGCGACTTGGCCAACTGCATGGAAGACTAGGCTAGGCTTCGCCAAGCCTGTCACAACCTCAACATCCGGAAAAGAGACAACAAATGTTTCCAAAGAGGAAGAAGTTGAGAAGGGTGTCGAGAAGGAAGTAGAGAAAGACATAGAAAAATAAGCATAGAAGGAAACTGAGCTACAGATGGAAGTTGATCTCCATGGCGTAGATGGAAAGAATGCCACCGAAGCGGAGTCTCCTAGAGGCACCAAGCGCGGAGCTGAAAATCCAAAGGGTGTGTGCAAGAAGAGAAAGGGATCGAAGGCAGGAGGCATGGATGATGTCACCCTCATAGAGGATTATCTCGCTAAAATTTTAGATGTTATCACTTCTGCATCCGAAGACCGATGGACTATGTTGGAGGAGCAATATAAAGTTGCAGTAGAGACAATGCAGGCCAAGTTGCAGGTACTTCAACCAAATAAGGAAAACATTCAAGTGAGCGTGAGCACCAGCATGGTTATCAGGACAAAAGATAGCCGAATCTACCCATTTCCTAGAGCTGCGGTTACTTTGGAGAAACCTGATTTGCGCGCACAGGTGCAAACGTGCCCCAAGGTTGGTATTGAATTGTCTATGCTTCCCAGTGGTAAGTTTCACTCCATCCAGATGATTATCATGGAAAATTTGCAGTGTAGAGAGGTATACATGAACAAGTAACTTAGAGAGGGAGAGAAAAAAGTTGCAGTGCAAACACAAGAGCCTCTATAGGCTCACACAACTCAGCAAGAAGCGGTGGCCCAGTGCATAAAGTTAGAAATTTTGATTGATCATCTCTGTGGTGACCTCCCCGAGGTGACCATATCTTCTTCTTTTGCGCCTGAGGATAAGGTTGAAGGATTGGTGGCTGCCCTGAAGGATTCCCGCTCAGAAGTCCAAGCGGTAAAGGTCGATTTTGAATAGCAGATTACAGAGTTACATACCAAGCTCCAACCAGAGAATCTGCTCGAAGTACATACCCAATGTGCTATCTTGGTCAAGGAGGCCTTAGCCACCATTGCAACAACAGTTGACAAGGGAAAAAAACTCCTGGATGCAACCATGGGATTATGGACTTTAGTGCAGATTGTCGCCTCATCAGAAATATCTCACAAGATCTGCACGTAAAAGAACAGACCTTCGATGAGATTCAAGAGGCACTACCAACACTTGTTCCTGCTCATAGAAT
This sequence comes from Pinus albicaulis, assembly GCA_034641835.2. Taxonomy (NCBI): domain Eukaryota; kingdom Viridiplantae; phylum Streptophyta; class Pinopsida; order Pinales; family Pinaceae; genus Pinus; species Pinus albicaulis. Next base: position 241,475,586 of record CM076572.1, read on the forward strand.
GGTCCATTTGTAGACAAGTCAAGTGTTGCATGGAGAAATTGAATATTTGTGTCGTATGAAGCACATTATGACCACTTATATAAAGTCATGGGTCGATGAAGCAATGAAATTATCTTAGGACCTAGATGTTGTTGTGAAGAACCTGGGCCAGACGAAGTGGAGTATCAGTCTTGCAGTAGAAGGACTTACATCACAAAATTTGGTGGATGAGGCTCATAGCACTGCTAATCAGAGCGCAGTCATCCTTGTGCCCTTCACCACTACGATTGAAGAGCTAAAGATGAATATGAAACCCCAGTTCCTCTGTGACTCGGGACGAGTCACAATATTGTGTTGGGGGATTGTTGGAGCAGGGTCCCTTAGGACCACAATTTTGGGTTAAATAAAGTATTTTTGTTAGTTTTGAGTTGTGTGACGTAAGCAATGAAGATTCAAGGGGCTTTGGGGCAGGTCAAAGTCACTTCATGAGTTGTAATGGGTTAAAAGTGTAAACTAGGGATCTCAAACCACCGTTTGAGGACCATAGTATGTGCAGAGGTAAAGGTATAAATATAAGTCTAGATCAAATTAGATAAGTCAGTTTTTATCGAAGTTAATAGATGAATGATTGATGATAGAAATATGAAATGAATCTGTTTTAAGTGTTTTGTGTCTAAAATTCTCCTACTAGCTGTGTGCAGGCAGACCTTAGTTTGGTTGTGTGCAGACCTCATTCGCTGTGTGTGCGGGTAGATCTAAAGACTTGTAAGGGTTTATGTTAATTGTAAAAGGTTTATGTGAACAACTGATGAATAAAGATCCATTTTGGGCAATTCGGTGTACCGAATGCATCTTTGATTCACTTGTGTTATGTTTCTGTGTATGATTTATGTTCCCGCATATAATTTATATTATATATGATCGAATCAGGTTGCGTACTTATTTTTATTGTTGATATGAATGAAAATTGCATAGATATAATGTTGTAAAGGCTGAATATTACATTATTAGAGCAGTTAAAGGGATTGCGGATCTATTGTCTGTGCACGTGCGTAGGATTAATCTGCGTCACTTAACCTAGGGTTTCTTGTTAGGGTTTGTGGTGTGCAAGATAGTCTATTTTCTAATATAAATCTGAGGACACCCAATTCGTTTAATTCTCTCTCAGGGTGTGGAAACCTAGTTCCAACACCTCCCCATAATTCTTCAGGTGAGACTTTGGTCTGCGCAAGTAGGTCATTATCAAAAGGGCCAATAGTTAGAGGGTTTTGTTGGTTATGTGCTAAAGCTGAACCTATGTACAGGGAAGTCTTTTCCAATGTATATTTTCATATTTCAAGGAGCTTGAGGAAGTGCTCCCTCCTATTTATCAACAATTTGTGTCACTGATTCATGTCCCTAGGACTTGTAGGGTTTGTTTTCTTTCCTTTTCTACTTGTGGGGATAGTATTTTCTCAGATGATTTTCTCTACAATACCAACAGGGAAATATCCTCTTCTTTGTTGATAAATATAAGGCAGCTATATTAGGTGATTTATTGTAATGTTCCAAAATTAGCATGAAGCTAATTGGAACATTGATTTTGCTCATATCATCTAGGAGGTGAATAAAATGGGTGAGGAGACCCATGATTAGGAATAAAATCCCTCATAGTGTGAAAGGGATCAATGGAGTAGCTCTATTTTTCACCTTCTAGTGTGAAAAGGGGAAAATGCATGAGGACAAGGTCAAGTTTGACCAAGTCAACAGCGCTGCCTAAGAGGGTGTGGATTGCTTGGGAAGACAGAAAAGTTTGAGAGGGAGGAAGATTACTTATGGAATAAACCCTAATGTGTGGGGTCTAGGGCAAAGAGGCATTCACTTGCATAAAAGGAGGAAGAGGCAGCCATAGAGGAACATGTTTGAGTATTTGATTTTTGTCTAGTAGACTATTTGTAGTCTTCGGCTGTTTAGTTGAGTTGCAGTGCTATTTAGCACGAGGGATTCCTGTTTAGGATTCCTTCTCCTTCTTGAGAGGCCTATTGAGGGATTTCAATTCATTTCTCCAAATCTAGGCTCAAGGCCAAAGGAACCTCCTTCAGTCACAACATTATTTTTGTTGAAGCATAACGTTGTGTTGCAGGGTGTTGTAGTGGAGGGTTCCACAACACCAGTCCTTGGCTCATCTTTCAGAGGAGGGAGATTATATTCCTTGGGAAGGTTAGTGAGGAAGGTTTCAGAGCTGATTTTCATATTTTGGCATCAGGCCAAGCATCTCCCATCATCAACATCGTAGTCCCTTCTCTAGACTACGTTATTTCAGTGTGTATCTGCAGTGCGGGTTTGCACCACTATCTCAGAGGGTGAGATCTTCAGTGCTAGGATCAACATTTCACTTGAGAGATCCATTAGAGGAGGTTTTCTTCAGATTGGACATCATATTCATCCATCTCCATCTATTTCTAGTTTTGGGTTGCAGTTGCTACCCTGCAACTCCGACATTTCTGCAGATTTGCCATTTGTATATATATTTCAGTCAATCCTTCTAAGGATTGTTGTACTATTGTTTTCAGGGATTGAGAGCTTTCTCCCCCACATTTCTTGAGCCTGATATGGTCATATCATTGTATTTTCATTCAGTATGCTGCAGTGTCTCATATAAACTGTGTAGTCATAGCTTGGGCACTCTTGTGTAGCAGTGTTTTGTCATAGTTTGTGTACTTGTTTCTTGAGGCTGATTATTGCCTATCTTGAGTAGCTTTCCCCTCAACATATTGCACACATTCTGTTGTTATTGTGTTAATAATATAGCTATGAGTTCTTCTATGATTTTCTGAAGTTGATGCAACCCTGCTCTTTTATTATCATGTTTGCATATTGCTAGATCTCCACATTTGGAATATCTTAAGATATTCCCAATAGTGTAGAATTTCCCTATTTTGGGATATTACAGTGGTATCGGAGCTACAATCTTGGCTCAGCCTGTGAGTATTAGCCAAAGGAGAGGATGGGCTTTATCTCATCATATTTCAGATCCACGAAGAACCTCCCTAAGGAGGATAAGCAGATAGAAGAGGAAGGACCCTGCACTTCTTAATCTCATCAGGAAGGAGATAGAGATATGAGCAAGAAAAAGACTCCATATTTTTTAGGAGAAAAAGGGGATAGGCTTACAAATCTTCTTGCTAAATCTGTAAAAAATATTCATGAAGATTTCAAGAGGATGAGGAGGGAGATGCATGAAGAATCTCTGAAAGAGTTTGAATCTAAAGAAAAATCTAGATTGTCATATGAGAAGTGTGAGTAAGTAGCCACACACTCTAACACACAGCGCAGTCACATGCCCAGGATTGCCAGGAGAGAGATGGAAAGAGGAGAAGAGGTTTCTAGGAGGGAAACTCTTAGTGATTTCCTGAAGGAGTATGAGTCTCAAACTCAGAAATTTTGAGATCATCTCAGCTTTTTAGGGTTTTTCAAGATCAAGGTGAAGGGAAAAGAGCAGCAGGATAGATTTATTCTATCTACCTTTGAAGGTTCACCTACATGTTCAGCCAAAGCCTGGGTGGAGGAGTTAGATACCTTCTTGTAGCAACACCAAATTCCTGAAGATGACGCTATCAAAGTTGCAGCGCTGCATATGAGAGGTAAGGCCTATGCCTGGTGGATCTTTGAATCCTTTTCTTTAAGAAATGTAAACACTACATCTTATGCAAGTTTCACTAAGGCATTAGTGAGAAGATTTGATAGAAGGATTCATGATACACAAATGGGGGAGCTAGACAGGGAAACTCAAACAAAACCCTTGCATAAGAATGAAATACCACTTCAGAAACCATGGGGGAGGCTGAAAACTTGCACCATACCTTGCCCGAAGAAAGACTTCCATCTCACACCTTTTAGAAAGGAAGCATGGGGATCTCTTTTTCAAAAAGGGATCCAATCATTGGAGGGTTTCCCATTCATGTTGCAGATATTGAGGGCAAAAATGCTGTTACATCTAAATATTATCTAGTGCCTCATGCAAAGGAAGGAGGAGCTCTTGCTCCAAGTAGAGAGATCCTTGCATCTTTGCAAGGAAGTCCCCAGGATCTCATGTGTGGAGATCAAGGCACAACTCATGTGCCATTGTTGAGAAGGTGTGGAACCATGGAGACACAAGGAAGATGTAGGGAGGAGAACCAACATCCTGAGATGAGATGTACACACCCCTATCCACTTCAAGAGGTTGATGCACTTGAGGAGAAGACTGGATTACGCAGTAAGGGCATGGAAATATTTGTCCATTCATATATGCACTAATCTATTGATGATGATGTCTCATTGCATGGAGACATTTTGCCGAGGAGACCACTAGATCTGCAAAGGAGGATGGATGCTTCACTAGTTGAGGCACCACTTATTGATTTCAGAGGAGTGGAGACCTTGGGAGATAATTTTACAATGCTGAGAGTCTTGGGTAGACTTAAGGAGGAGAGAGGCATTCTCTCAACATCAATTTTACCCACTCTCATTTCAGAATTTGCGCTGTGACAGAAGTAGCAGGTGAAGGATAGTAGCCTTCCAACTTGCATCTTTGACACGGGGTATTTCAAAGGAGAGGATAACCATATGACAGATGTTCCTCATGAGAGATTATCAACGCTGTAACTATGGAGGGTGGATCCATGTTGGAGCTCCTGGATGTTGGGGGAGTATTCCAAGGATCATTTTGCTTGCATGATATTGGATGATCAACATATGAGGAGATGCATGGATCATATGAAGATGAAGGAGATACATAACTCTTTGGAGGAGTTAGCATAGCCACCTCTTTTCTCTTTGAGGATGAGAGGAGACTCATATATGAGCCACTCCATTTGCATGAGCAAGACATATGGTGAGGGTATTGTTTGTTTGCATGATTATTTATATAATGTATGTGTATATCCATTGACCACATATGTGAAAGATGTTGCTCCAAGGAGGAACATTCTTTCTTTTAGGCTTCATGGTCTACTGAAGGCCATAAGATTGATTGATGGCCATTCCCTAGGAGGACTTGGGGAAGAGGTATATTATGGAGGATATGCTCATTCTACACCATTCATCATTCAATTCCTCCAGACTTATGAGGAGCTTGGGGTAGCAGACAAGTGGTTGAGAAGCCACACATTTTATTAGTCTCTATTGCAGTTGAGAGTCAAGCTGTGTTAATTGCACTTGAGGGACCATTTTCCTTCTCATTTGTTACATATGGCAGCAAGCGTGATTCTCATTTTTTCTCCCTATGTTTCTATTGTTTCTATCTTTATGAGGAGCATGTTGGCGAGAGAGACACATTGGATGGATGTGTCCTTTGGGAGAAGAGATCTCCATATTTTTTGCAGTACATGTTCTAAGGGGAGTATGGAAGATAATATGGCCACCACAACAACACAATTGTCTCTTTATGAGGGGGGGAATAGGATTGAATGGACCCCATATGATGGTGACTTCCAACTCATCATATATGGAATGGTTTGGGCCAACTTGATTTGCAATGTGGGAGGAGATATCTTTGGAGTTATAGTCCTCATCTTGACACTTGAGGGCAACCTTATTGCAGCCCAAGATTAGCCAACACTCTACACTTATCATAAGTGGAGAGATGGACAGTGTGGGGTAGGCTACCTTGTCTACCATATGCATATTTTCAGCCCACCTTCTTTGCATGAGCCAAAGGTAGAGGATAGTTTTCAAGAGTTTCCTAGTTGGGAGGTGACTCATTTTGCATGGCTAATAGCTCGGGGATGGAGGATCCATATGGGAGAGATAGTTCCCATTATATTTTAGATCCCATTCCTCGAAGGGACCTCTAGACATCACTTTGTTATACTCTTGAGTATTTTATCTTTACATGATGATAGCTTGATAGCTAACTTGCCTACCAAGGAGGAGCAATGTGGAGACTTGATTGATGAGATAGCATCTCTTTACTTAGAGGAGGTCATCATACATGGATGCTACAGGTAGAGGAGGAGAAATGACTTTTTCTATCCTTGCACTTGCTTGAGGACAAGCAATCTTTGAGAGGGGAGGACTGTAATGTTCCAAAATTAGCATGAAGCTACTTGGAACATTGATTTTGCTCATATCATCTAGGAGGTGAATAAAATGGGTGAGGGGACCCATGAGTAGGAATAAAATCCCTCATAGCTTGAAAGGGATCAATGGAGTAGCTTTATTTTTCACCTTCCAGTGTGAAAAGGGGCAAATGCATGAGGACAAGGTAAAGTTTGACCAAGTCAACAGTGCTGCCTAAGAGGGTGTGGATTGCTTGGGAAGGCAACGCAATTTGAGAGGGAGGAAGATTACTTGTGGAAAAAACCCTAATGTGTGGGGTCCAGGGAAAAGAGGCATTCACTTGCATAAAAGGAGGAAGAGGCAGCCATATGGAAACATGTTTGAGTATTTTATTTTGGTCTAGTAGACTATTTGCAGTCCCTGGCTATTTAGCTGAGTTGCAGTGCTGTTTAGCACGAGGGATTCCTGTTTAGGATTCCTTCTCCTTCTTGAGAGGCCTCTTGAGGGATTGCACTTCATTTCTCCACATCCAAGCTCAAGGCCAAAGCCACCTCCTTTAGTCACAGTTTTATTTCTGCTGAAGTATAACATTGTGTTGCAGGGTGTTCCAGTGGAGGGTTCCACAACACCATTCCTTGGCTCATATTTTAGAGGAGGGAGATGCCATTCCTCAGGAAGGTTAGTGAGGAAGGTTTTAGAGCTGATTTTCATATTTTGGCATCAAACAAAGCATCTCCCATAATCAACAGTGCAGTCCCTTCTCTAGACTACGTTATTTCAGTGTGTATCTATTGTGGGGGTTTGCACCACTATCTTGGAGGGTGAGATCTTCAGTGCTAGGATTAGCCTTGCACTTGAGAGATCCATTGGAGGAGGTTTGCTTTAAATTGGACATCATATTCAGCCATCTCCATCTATTTCTAGTTTTGGGTTGCAGCTACTACCCTGCAACTCCGACATTTCTGCAGATTTTCCATTTGTATATATATTTCAGTCAATCCTTCTAAGGATTATTGTAATATTTTTTTCAGTGGTTGAGAGATTTATCCCCCACATTTATTGAGCCTGATATGGTCATATCATTGTATTTTCATTCAGCACATTGCAGTGTCTCATATAATCTGTGCAGTCATAGCTTGGGCACTCTTGTGTAGCAGTGTTTTGTCATAGTTTATGTACTTGTTTCTTGAGGCTGATTATTGCATATCTTGAGTAGCTTTCTCCTCAAGATATTGTACACATTATGCTGCTATTATGTTAATAAGATAGCTATGAGTTCCATTAGCCACCTATAAAATTTGTTATAGCAAAAGGTGACTAAAATTTTTTGGAGCCTTCAAGGAACACATTTTATAGCTAAAAAGTGTTGGCTCTTGAAGACTCTTGAAGGCCTCATGCCTCTGTCCAAATCTTCACTACTGTTCCTATTTTATACTCAGAAATTCTGCTGATTTCATGAGAAAAGACTGCTGCAAAATAATCATTTTCCCCTTTCCTCCACTCAAAACTAACCTTCATTTGGTCCCCTTTTTCTCCATAAAATTCCTCTATTTTTCATGACTCCTCTTCTCCCATTCATGAAAATCCTCTTTACATAGTTTAAAACTCATTTTTAAACTATACCAAAACCCCCAAATCCGTTGAAAAACTTGAAAATTTCATGAAAAATACATATTTTTTGCATAAAGGTTTAAGCCCCCTTGGGCTATATCTTAAAACCACTTCCCCTCCATGTGCCCTAGCACTAGAATCAGGCACTAAACCCTCATAGTGCTTATCGCATCGCAAAATTCCAAGTGTGCAAGTATTTTTTCCATGTTTAAAAAAGTTTTGATGCGATTAAGCCCATGTACATATCCCCCGCCGTTTTTCATTCCATATAACCTACGCCCGAGACCAAAAGTTTAAGTCCCGAGGCGCCAATCGCATCGCAAAATTCTAATGGGTAGATTGAAAAGCCCGAGCCCAAAGCTCCAATTGCGATTGGCCCTTTATTGTATACGCCTCGGGCCTATTATCATTCCTTATAGACCAAGGTACCACAGTCAGGCGCCTAACCATGTTATATATATTTTCCACCCTGACCCACCAGAACTTTGTTTTATATTAAAAATTTGGGTTTTTCATGCATTATAAAGGGTTTCTGCCAGTTCTCTTTAAAATAAATCCCTGTCGTTGATCGTAAGTCGATCAAATGGCCCATGAAACATCGCATCATAAGTTTCATTTGGTGCATTTGTTCCCCCTTCCGATTAACTACCCCCGACCGATCCTTAGCCGTTGATCTTCTCCCCGCTTTCCTCAAATCTGACGGCCCTCATTTGCTACGATTGTGAACTTTCCCCTACCTTTGAACCCCTTCGATTCACTCTCCATCATCGATCTGATCTGCAGATCGACGGTCAGCGCTTAATCACATCGACCCTCCCGATCACGCAATCACATCAGCAATTTTTGTTACACCCTCTATTTTTCCCCCTCCGATTGGATCTAGACCGTCCACGTGTCTAGATCAGATGGCCCAGATCCTTCCTCATGGTTTCATCGCCCTCCACCTTCCACCAAATGGTTTTCAACGCAAATCTCCACCGTTGATCTCATCGGGTGAATTTCATCCAACCGCCATGCTCCTCCCCTCACCCTCTGCAACAGTAAAACCAAAAAACGCAAGATTTTATAACATGTTTGTGTATTTTTGCAGATGATTAGTGGTTTATCCATTATAATTAAAGAAAGTCCGAAAGCCGGGAAAGACGTTTCTCGTGCCTTTGAATCATCAAAGGAGACCATTCACGGGGTTCGCTTGCCACGTTTCGTCAATGATTCATGGGCATTGATGCCTTAAGAGCCCTGCGCGGCCTGCATATCAACAAGACACTGTGATTTTAAATCACAATTAAAGGAGTATCAGTGTCGAAGATAGAACACAACAGAATAGAAGGATTAAATATAATTTGGGGATTACGACTAACAATGATTATCAAAAGCCTAATCCCCAGAATTAAAACACAGTTAAAGAAACATCATAAGTGTTATCAGATAGACAGACCTCCACTACCTCAAACAGAGGAAAATTGATTCCTCTCAGCTACCACAGTGCCACCTATAGCCACCAGCATCCAAACAGAGGCCGAAGTTATTGATCAAACGAAGATATTTTCCTTAGCACATCTAGAGAGTTACTTCTGTAGAGAACTTAATGCAAAAATATCTGCAGAGTTACTCCAACATGACATAGAGCCTCAAAAGTCAAACAAAAGCTCCCATCAAGCTTAAATATTAAATGTAAAACATTAATACAGACAAACACCTGTAAAATTCTCCATCGAGCCCCTCAAAGGCTGAGAAGTCATCATTCTATATTAATTGTCCTAAGAGATATTTTATCAGATCTCAGCTCCTCATTCTTCTATAAATACTTCTGTAGAAGACGAGGAATTGTTGGTTGCAGAACTTTGAAATATATTTGAGCTTAAACTTCTGATTGTAAATAGTGTTCGCTGGCCCTTGAAGCTTTTTTTGTGTTTAGATTAGTTAGGCTGAATAGTGAAGATGATTGCTGAACTGAAACATTGGACCTAAAGACTGTAACTAGTTTGACATTAATAACAAGCTGTTTCTTGGGATCCTGGTCTATATCACTGGTGAAGTGCCCCTTTCTTTGTTATTTTTTTTCCTTCTATGTATGTCATATTGTTCACTATTCTTTGATAAAGAACAACATTTATAGAGTTAGGATTTACTGTTTACCAGTACCCTTCTCTAACTGATAAGATTTATCTCAATGTTTTCCTCCAATTTGTTTATTTAAGAATGATTCAATACAGTTTAAGCAGTTAGGAATGTTGGCGTTCCCTCGTCCTACTGTTTTCTTTAAACATTGTTCTTGAAAGTTATTTTCATCATTTTCTTATTAAAGTTAGACTAGAAAAGTGATGGTTTGCCCTGTTTCTAGTTTCTATTCTCCAAAGGCAGATTCTGAAGGTTTCCCTTGGTGTTGACTGAAAGAAGACTAGGTTTAAAAGTACCTTATTTGATCTTAGGTTACACTTTGTTTTATCTTATGTGTTTTCATACCTTTTGAAGGTAATTATGTGGATTACTGGATTGTTTGTCAATTAAGCTATTTTAATACAAACTTTCCCAATAAGTATATGGTTAGCCCTATTATTGGTTGGTTTTAAACAATTACTTAAGAGGCTTTTCTTTTTTGGACTAACTATAAATCCCTTGTGAAATTATTATCAGTTTCCACCCCTCCAACACTTTATTGTTTCCATTCCATCATTTTAATCTCAATAATCTTATGATATAGATGACTTGCCCCTTGGAACACTCTTGATGTTGTTGCTCAATTAAAGCCATGTTATGACTCCATATCCCAATGGACTAAAAACCAGCCTTATATCTATATTTTTAGACATATTTGTTTTATTCTCTTCCAACTTCTCACCTTTGAAACTCTTTGCACTTAGAACTTTCCCCTCAAATAATAATCATGCTCAACCATCCAAAAAAAAAACAAACCCTCGGCCTTCATAACTAGCCTAATATCATTACCCCAAACTTCAAAGACAAATCCATCTTTGCACTTATTGGAGAGATCCCTCTCTGGATTCAGAAGGGCTAGATCCTAGAATCCCAAAGTGGTTGAAACAATGTTTCTCCTTATGATCATACTTTTACCAATCTTGCTTATTATAGGGGGCTAACATTTCTGGTGACTCCGCTAGGGAACAAAACCTAGAATCATTTTATTTTTAAGGTAACCATAGGACATCAGAGATTTATTTCAAAGAATATTTGTTATATCAACCAGCTGAGCCACCAGAAACTAACATTTCTGGCAACTACACTGGGGATTCAGTTGAATTTTTTACCATAGGTTCCCTTAAACACTTCATAAAACCTTGTGAGTAGAAAGCAGCCTTTTAAAGCACTACCAACAAATGGTAATCACGATAGAACTTGTTTGAATCAGTGACAAACTAGGCAAACCCTAGGATTCTCATAAGACTTTATCTAACCTTGAAAAATCAGCTAGCTTAGCCATAAGAGTAGACTGTCTTTGTCTCATAACCGTAGCTAATTTTTGAAACAGAGTTAGGATATTCTTAGAAACCACACAATTGAAAAATAACTCAGAAAACACCAAAAAATATTTCATATTGGTATCCAATAAACATGGTGGTGGACCATAAAAACTTTTACCTCCAAAAGAGCTAAAAAATTCCACTTGGAAATTCCACAATCCTGAACAGACCCTAAGACTCCACCGAGAAGAAACCTTATCATTATAATATCATTCAAACTCAGTTAGAGAACTATAGGATTAAAATTGTGTAAACATATTAGTTGACCTCTTAAATATTTTCATACTTGGTTGAAATTTTCTTGTTTATTTGGGTTATAGAAACACAGCATAGTGGCTCCTAGAAAGATTCACAGTAGAGCCTATCCCGACCCTGATCCACCTGAAATAGTTGGTAACCCATAAATTATCCTTAGGAAGTCTCCTAGGATTAAATTTTCAATTGTTTTCAGATCACCCTTGAGAGCTAATTCAATCCCTGAAAATCTTTCATCTCTACAACAATCACAATTTGACTTGGTAAATCCCTTTAGAACAAGGTCTCTTGGTGATTTAGATCAGTTAGATTCTGAGTCTTCACTTTCATCTCCTAAAACAAGTGAACATCCCAGTAGCAGAGAAACAACACCTCCTGATTTACATTTCCTTCACAACCTAGGTGTCTCTCATCCAAGATCAGCTCAATAGTCTATTCGTGGTTCATCCACTTCTTCTCACCCTACATCCACTGTCCAAACCACTCCACTTCAGCCCACTTTCCCTTTTGTTAATCCACCCCTTGTAAATCCACCCCCACCACATATCATGGCAGCATGGTATGCTCCCTTAGTCCTTCCTCTTCCATTAGTCAATCTTCCACAGGACTATCAGTCCAAAATTCCATTGTATGATGTTAGAAATGCTACAACTGCATCAAAACATGTGGATAAGATGAATGACTACTTTGACAGAAATGAAATTGATGATGATTCTGTCAAGATTAGATTATTTTCTCAGAGCTTAGGGGGAGAATTAAGAAAATGGTTTAAAGGTTTAACCCCCCACAACATCAATGATCTCCAAACCTTCCATCAGACATTCTTAAACAAATGGGAAGCAAAGAGGAACCCTCTCCAAGTCCTTTTTTATTACAAAAATCTCCATAGAAACACGGGGGAATGTGTACAAGCTTATTGCACTAGATTTAACGATTAATGCATAATGCCTTTCCCCCAGAAACTAAAACCTCGCAAGACTCGACTTTAAACAATTTTTCTGTGAGTTTGACCACGAGATGGCCTATGTTGAGGGAAGAGATCCTTTAACTCTTGAAGAGATGCAAAAGGAGCACTCTTTACGGCCCAAAGTCAACTTGATGGAGAAGAGAGCAAGAATGAAAAATGAAAAGAAAGTATCTTTTAGGAGAATCACACCTTCTACTTTCGGTTAAAATGGAAAATGATGGAAAATGATAAAGAGGTGAGCATAATTAGAGAGAACAAACGAAAAAGACAAACGACCCTGGAATAAAGCTTGAGAACCCGGAGAATCATAATTTTAGAAAGGAACCAAGCCTCAATGATTTTAGGGAAGATGATCAGCAGATCACTCCTCCCTTTCATCAAAACTATGTAAAGTGAGGTTGAGGAAACAGATGAAATAACAGAGGAGGATGATATCAACATGTTGGGGGTAGATAATGATGACTTTGAGATTAATTATGATAGAAAACAAGGCCTTTATACAACTTATGATGACAAAAGAGATGATGATGAAAATTATTATCAGGACATGGAAAATGTCATCATAGAGTCTCAAAGAGAATATGACCTTAGAAGTAAAACCAGTCAACAAATTCCCAACCTCAAAACCTCTGAAAATTCTTCACAAAATAGCACTACGACCAAGCCTAGAATGGTCAAACAAAAGGACAAAACAGTGGCTATAAATTTTGGTAATGATAAAGAGAAAGGCACTCAAAACGTTACAAAACAGAGTGTAGACATTAGTAGTACTAACATCTTAGCTAGTACTCCTGTTAAAACCATTTTTTCAAATGTAAATAAAACAAATCAGCAAGTTGATGTTGCTGATAGAGTGACAGCTAATAGGGCTGAAACAAGTACTTTAAAGAGTCAAATTCCTTTCAGCCTGGAGCAGGAAGTTTCAAAGATCAAAATATCTGTTCCCCTCACTGAGTTAGATACTCAACATGTATATAGGACCCAAATTTTGAAGGCTTTAAATATAGAGGAAAATGAGGATACAGTCAATCTTAATGATGACCAGCCAGAGCTTATTTTCAGTCCAAATATTGAAGGTAGATATCAACAGAGACCTGTTCCTCCCTTTTATGTGAGTTTAAATGTTCATGACAAAATTTTTCACAATGCTATGCATGATTCTGGGGCTTCTCATAATTTAATGCCTAAAGCGGTGATGGAGAGCCTCGGTCTAGAAATCACAAAACCTTATAAAGATCTGTACTCCTTTGACTCAAGCAGAGTAAAATGTTTAGGATTAATCAAAGACCTCTACGTTAGCTTAGCATAGATACCAACCAAATGCTTAGTCATGGACATTTTTGTGGCTGATGTGCCCCCAAAGTATGGAATGTTATTATCTAGATCTTGGGGGGCTAAGTTACAGGGAACTATGCAGATGGACATGACCTATGTGACTATCCCTGTTTTCAATCAAACTAGAAGACTTTACAGGGAGTCTCATATGCAATACATAGTTACAAGTCAAGATAGATCGCAAAACTCCCCTTTATACTCTGTAAACACAGGCCTTGATTCATTTATCCTTTTTAATGAAGAAACATTGGATGAAAAAGTAACTTTAACAGTGTTTATGACCGATAGAGAGGAGGAGGTAAACACCACAGAACTGTCAAAACAGTGTACTGAACCATTAAAAAACATCGAACCAAATATGGGTCTTGAACTACAAGTCATGCGTCCTTTTCTTTTAAACCTTAACACTCAAGAAAACGTTCCTCCACTTAACAAAAAACTTGAAGAGTCAAAACAAATTCAATTAAGTGCCGCTAATCATGAAAAAATAGAAAGCACAGTAATTGAAGAGGACGGTAACCAAACAGATGAAACTGAAAACAATCCTCTATGGAGTATGTATTTTGACGGATCCTGCACTAGGAACAATGCCATGCAGGGGTTTGGATTTGCAACACTGAAAGCAACCACACAGAAAGTCTTTCCTATAGATTAAACTTCCAGTGTTCAAATAACATAGCGGAATATGAATCCCTTCTTTTAGGCTTATGATTTTTGAAGAAGTTAGGAGAAAAAAGAATCAATGTGTATGGGGATTCAGAGTTAGTCATTAGGCAAGTCAATGGGGAGTATAACGCAAATAATCCCAGACTTAGGGCCTACCGAAATGATGCCATGGACCTTTTAAAAACTTTCGAGGATTCCAAATTTATTTTTGTCCCAAGAAAAAGAAATATTGCGGCCCACAATTTAGCCTTTACAGCTAGAACATGCTTAACGCCATATAAAACCAAAGACTGCACAACTTAGATAAAATTTAGACCAGCCGTTCCTGATAATGAAAAATATTGACAGGTGTTCGACGAAGACAAAAAAATAGAAGACTTCATGCAATTCAAAAATGAAATTGAACTACACAGTTCAGATTCAGATTATGAAACAGACTGCCCTAGTGAAGAAAATTTTCTTGGTGAAGAAGAAAGGTCTCCTGGACTTGCTAATGTAAACCTATTATCTAGCAAACTTGAAAAAAAAACAGAGATGAATGCAGAATTAGAAACAGAGGAGTTCGAAACGCTGCACTCTAAATATGAAGGTTTTCCAAGCGGTCTGGCCCCTTTAGAAGAGTTGTTTGATTTTAACGATGTGGCCAAGAAGCCAAAACTGGAGCCTATAGAGAATGAAGTGGAAGAAATTAATATTGAGGTGAACTTAAACTATGATGATTCACTTGACTACTTTATCTGGCTCACATTAAACTCATTATAGAGGTACAGTGTTTAAAGAGTTTGATGTTTTTGCATGGAATTACGAAGATCTTAAGTCTGTGACAACAGGAAATAATACAGCACAAAATTCCCCTCAAAGAGAACCAAAAACCATTCAAATAGAAGCTACGCAGAATAAACCCTGTTCAGTTACCACTGTTTCAGAAGGAGATCATGAAAATGAATGACGCTGGTATTATTGTCCCTGTTAGATATTCTGAATGGGTATCTAATTTGGTGTCTGTTAGGAAGAAAACTGGAGAGATCGGGCTTTGTATAGACTTTAGAGACTTAAACAAAGCTTCATTAAAGGACAACTACCCTTTGCCCAAGATGGATCATACTTTGCAAAGGGTGGTAGGGTCTAAAAGAATTTATTTGCTAGATGGCTATTCAGGGTACAATTAGATCTTAGTTCACCCTGCTGATCAATTAAAGACAACCTTTACTACACCATGGGGCACTTTCATGTATGTGAAAATGCCTTTTGGTCTAATGAATGCTGGAACAACTTTTCAAAGAGCCATGGACATAGCATTCTCGGAGGAACTGGGCTACTTCATCATTATATACCTTGATGATGTCACTGTGTTTTAAAAAACAGATGAAGAGCACTTAGAACATTTAAGAAAGGTTTTTGAGAAATGCAGAAAGTTTGGAATATCTTTAAACTTCTAAGAAGACATATTCGGTCTCTCAAGAAAATTAAACTTCTTGGGAACATTATTCGAGAATCGAGAAGAGGGTATTAAGATATAAGATCCAAAGAGGATTGAGAGCCATATTGCAAATCTCTCTGTCTCCCGAAACATGTAAGGAGTTGCAATCCTTCATTGGAAAGATCTTTTTGGAAGGTTCATAAACCACAGTTTGAGATCCTTAGGATGAGCACAAACATGTTAAAAGGAAGGAATAAGGGATAAAATGGACCTTGGAAGCAAAGAATTCCTTTGAGCGCGTGAAACAAAACTTAACCAAAACACCGGTTCTTATAAGTCACGATTTTCAAAAGATTTTTATATTTTTTGATTTGCATCAAAACATACAATAGTTGTTGTCATTTTATAGAAAAATCCACAAGGAAAAGAGCATCCTATTGCATTCTTTAGCAAGGCGTTGAGAGATGCTCCTTTGAAGTATAACATTATGGAAAAGCAAGATTTTGCTTTGGTCAAAGCTTTAAAAGACTTCAAAGTATACATCCTTCACTCACACATCTTTGCCTTTGTCCCAAATTCAGTTGTGAAAGACATTATAACAAAGGACCCAGATGGTAAGAGAGGTAAGTGCATAGCTGTTATTCTTGAATATGATTAGAGATTAAGCCCACTAAACTCATAAAAGGCCAAGGTCTAGCTAGATTAATGGTTGAATCAAATTCTGAAGTTCTTGATATTAATATGATAAATGCTTTAGATGAACAAGAGGAAATCTCAACTCCCATTGTTGAAGACCATTTTATGAATACTCCCACAGTATCTTGATATTATTCATGTTTTGCTTAATTTAAATACACCTCTTGGTTTGACAAAGACAAAGGCAAGATTCCTAAAGCTAAAAGTTGTAAACTATTGCATTATAGATAAATGTCTTTATTGGAAAAGTGCAAGCGATATATTACTTAAATTTTTGCCTGAGTTTGATGCAGAGAAGGTTAAGCACGAGTTCCATGAAGGAGAGTGTGGAGGTCATTTATACTAGAAGATAACATCCAAAAAAAATTTAAGGGCTGGTTTCTATTGGCCTACTCTTTTTCCCGATATACACAAGATGATCATAGCCTGTCATAAATGTCAACTTTTTGAAGGAAAAATAAAAATTCTACCCCTACCTCTGCATCCAATCACTATTGAAGATCCTTTTCAACAGTGGGGACTTGACTTCATAGGATAAATCCATCCCCCATCTTCTGCCCAGCATAGATGGATTCTCACTGCCACAGGCTATTTCACTAAGTGGATTGAAGCCATACCTTGTAGATAGGCCAATGATTCAGTTATTATAAAATTCATGGAGACTAACATTATCTCCAGATTTGGTTGTCCTACCAAGATCATCACTGATAATTCAGTAGCATTTGGATCAAAGAAGATGATTGAGTTATGTCATAGATATAAAATAACATTGGGGCATTCCACGACCAATTATCCTCAGAGTAATGGACTTGTAGAATCCTCAAACAAGAGCTTAGTGAACATAATCAAGAAACTGTTGGAGGATAACAAGAAGTCTTGGCACAAAAAGCTTGTTCATGCACTTTGGGCTGACAGATTGACATTAAAAAAATCTATTGGCATGTCAGCTTTTCAGCTTGTATATGGTATTGATGCAATTTTTCCAAACATCCTTGGTGTAGTATTGATGAAGTTGATCCAAGAGTTGCAAACTAAAGAAAATGACATGATAAGAAGAATAAATCAAACCATTCATCTTCAGCAAACTAGAGAGGAAGTTTATAACAAAGCATTGCAGAAACAGGACAGCATTAAAAAGCTTTTTGACAGAAGAACAAAGGCCAACAATTTCAAAATTAGGGACAAAGTTTTAATGTGGGACTCAAGGAGGGAAGACAAGGGCAAGCATGGAAAATTTTACAACTTATGGCTTGGCCCTTACACTACTCATTTAGCTGCTGGTAACAATGCATCTTTCTTGCAGGAATTGAATGGAGCAGAATTGTTTGGGGGTCTTTTCAATGGCAATATACTTAAACATTACTTCTCCTATTCAATCCCATGCTCCGAAAGCCTTTTTATATTTTTTCTCATTATAAATATCCCATCCACCATTGCATTCAAAGTTATAAAAAATCAAAAATAAAAAAAAAACAAAAAAAGGAAAGAAAAGAGGGAAGATTGTGAAAACAAGAAAGGTATAGCCCCATACCAAAAAATAGAAACAAATTTTGAAAGTGTGCAAGCTCAAATGCCACTCCTGAAGAACACACTTCTAGTTAGTCAAAAAAATTAATCTTGACTAATTAGCTTTAAATTTTCTACTGATAGGATAGTGAATTCAATTTTCCAAACTGTTTAATCTTGGCTTATCAGTAGATAGTTTAGGATAGAAATCTGGCTCTAAATTAGCTCAAAATCTGAACCAGAGAACAAAGAAGAAGCAGCTCAAACAAGAGCCAAAAATGAGCTGTAGAAAGAAGGAAGGAAATGCTTTGAAATTTCTAATCTCAAACCTTCCATTTTGTTTTAAATTTTGTGCAAAAAAATGTCTATGTGTAGCTTGTTTTTATGCCATAGACTAGCATCAAGTTAAACTATTAAATACTGACTTGTATGCTTTTAAATTTCTGTTGTAGAAATTAGAGAAATAAAAATCTGTTAGACTGTTTAATCCTAAAAGATTAGTATATTAGGTAGAGAATCATATGGGCTCAACTGTTTAATCTGAGTCCATGAAGAAATAAGGAGTAGAAATATTTTATATTTCCCGCTTTCAAAAGAATAAAATGTTGAGAAAGATTTTTCCAATCCAAGTGCACCCTAAAGAAGAAAAATTGTTAGATCAATAGGATTGGGTAGGTAGAAAGCTTGTTGATAAAAAATCCATTGTTTTTATGGATGTTAATATGTTTTCAAAAGAAGATAATTCAAGCAAAGGAAAGCAACCCAATGGATGAGGCACAGACCAACCTCCCAGATAATGCAAGTTTGAAGTTCTTGATGCCTTCAAGAAGGCACCATCCCGAAGTGGAGCCACTGTTAGCCACCTATAAAAAATTTTATAGCAAAAGGTGGCTAAAAATTTTTAGAGCCTTCAAGGAACAAGTTTTATTACTAAAAAGTGTTAGCTCTTGAAGAGTCTTGAAGGCCGCAGGCCTCTGTCCAAGTCTTCACTATTGTTCTTATTTTATACTCAGAAATTCTGCTGATTTCATAAGAATAAA
Source organism: Pinus albicaulis (assembly GCA_034641835.2). Lineage (NCBI taxonomy): Eukaryota > Viridiplantae > Streptophyta > Pinopsida > Pinales > Pinaceae > Pinus > Pinus albicaulis. The sequence goes on from CM076572.1 coordinate 241,494,564, forward strand.
CTACTGCAAAGGCCATTTTTTCCCTCCTCCCACTTAATAAACTAACCTTTATTTGCTCCCCTTTTTCTCCATAAAATTCCTCTATTTTTCATGACTCCCCTTCTCCCATTCATGAAAATCCTCTTTACATAGTTTAAAACTCATTTTTAAACTATACCGAAACCCCCAAATCCATTAAAAAACTTGAAAATTTCATGAAAAATACATATTTTTTGCATAAAGGTTTAAGCCCCCTTGGGCTAAATCTTAAAACCACTTCCCCTCCATGTGCCCTAGCACTAGAATCAGGCGCTAACCCCTCATAGTGCTTATCGCATCGCAAAAGTCCAAGTGCGCAAGTCCATGTTTAAAAAGTTCCGATGCGATTAAGCCCATGTACATATCCCCCGCCGCTTTTCATTCCATATAACCTATGCCCGAGACCAAAAGTTTAAGTCCCGAGGTGCCAATCGCATCGAAAAATTCCAATGGGTAGATTGAAAAGCCCGAGCCTGAAGCTTCGATTGCGATTGGCCCTTTATTGTATACGCCTCGGGCCTATTATCATTCCATATTGACCAAGGCCCCGCAGTCGGGCGCCTAACCATGTTATATATATCTTCCGCCCCGACCCACCAAAACTTTGTTTTATATTAAAAATTTGGGTTTTTCATGCATTATAAAGGGTTTCCACCGGTTTTCTTTAAAAGCAATCCCCATCGTTGATCGTAAGCCGATCAAACGGCCTGCGCAACATCGCATCACAAGTTTCATTCGGTGCATTTGTTCCCCCTTCCAATTAACTACCCCCGAGCGATCCTCAGCCATTGATCTTCTCCCCACTTTCCTCGGATTCGACGACCCTCATTTGCTCCAATTACAAACTTTCCCCCACCTTTTAACCCCTCTGATTCACTCTTCGCCGTCGATATGATCTGCAAATCGACGGTTAGCGCTTAATCGCATCGGCCCTCCTGATCGCGCAATCACATCGACGATTTTCGTTACACCCTCTCTTTTTCCCCCTCCGATTACGATCCTTCGATTGGATCTAGACCATCCACATGTCCAGATCAGACGGCCCAGATCCTTCCTCATGGTTTCATCACCCTCTGCCTTCCACCAAAGGGTTTTCAACGCGAATCTCCACCGTTGATCTCGTCGGGTGAATTTCATCCAACCGCCACGCTCCTCCTCACCCTCTATAGCAGTGAAACCCAAAAACGCAGGATTTTGTAATATGTTTGTGTATTTTTGCAGATGATTAGTGGTTTATCCATTATAATTAAAGAAAGGTCGAAGGCTGGGAAAGACGTTTCCCGTGCCTTTGAATCATCAAAGGAGACCATTTGCGGGGTTCGCTTTCCATGTTTCATCAATGATTCATGGGCATTGATGCCTTAAGAGCCCTGCACAACCTGCATATCAACAAGACACTGTGATTTTAAATCACAATTAAAGGAGTATAAGTTTCGAAGACAGAACACAATAGAACAGAAGGATTGAAGATAATTTGGGGGTTACAGCTAAGAATGATTATCAAAAGCATAATCCCCATAATTAAAACACAGTTAAAGAAACATAATAAGTGTTATCAGATAGAAAAACCTCCACCACCTCAAACAGAGGCAAATTGATTCCTCTCAGCTACCAAAATGCCACCTGTAGCCACCAGCATCCAAACAGAGGCCGAAATTATTGATCAAACGAAGATATTTTCCTCAGCACAACTAGAGAGTTACTTCTGCAGGGAACTTAATGCAAAAATATCTGCAGAGTTACTCCAACATGACACAGAGCCTCAAAAGTCAAAAAAAATATCCCATCGAGCTTAAATATTAAATGTAAAACATTAATACAGACAAACACCTGTAAAATTTTCAATCGAGCCCCTCAAAGGCCGAGAAGTCATCATTCTATATTAATTGTCCTGAGAGATCTTTTATCAAATCTCACCTCCTCATTCTTCTATAAATACTTCTATAGAAGACGAGAAATTGTTGGTTGTAGAACTTTGAAATATATTTGAGCTTAAACTTCTGATTGTAAATAGTGTTCGCTGGCCCTTGAAGCTTTGTTTGTGTTTAGATTAGTTAGGCTGAATAGTGAATATGATTGCTGAACTGAAACATTGGACCTAAAGACTGTAACTGGTTTGACATTAATAACAAGATGTTTCTTTGGATCCTGGTCTATATCACTGGTGAAGTGCCCCTTTATTTTTTATTGTTTTTCCTTCTATGTATGTCATATTTTTCACTATTCTCTGATAAATAACAACATTTATAGAGTTAGGATTTACTGTTTACCAGTACCCTTCTCTAACTGATAAGATTTATCTCAATGTTTTCCTCCAATTTGTTTATTTAAGAATGATTCAATACAGTTTAAGCAGTTAGGAATGTTGGCGTTCCCTCGTCCTACTGTTTTCTTTAAACATTGTTCTTGAAAGTTATTTTCATCATTTTCTTATTAAAGTTAGACTAGAAAAGTGATGGTTTTCCCTGTTTCTAGTTTCTATTCTCCAAAGGCAGATTCTGAAGGTTTCCCTTGGTGTTGACTAAAAGAAGACTAGGTTTAAAAGTACCTTATCTGATCTTAGGTTACACTTTGTTTTCTCTTACGTGTTTTCATACCTTCTGAAGGTAATTATGCAGATTACTGGATTGTTTGTCAATTAAGCTTCTTTAATACAAACTTGCCCAAGAAGTATATGGTTAGCCCTGTTCTTGGTTGGTTTTAAACAGTTACTTAAGAGGATTTTCTTGTTTGGACTGACTATAAATCCCTTGTGAAATTATTATCAGTTTCCACCCCTCCAACACTTTATTGTTTCCATTCCATCATTTTAATCTCAATAATATTATGATATAGATGACTTGCCCCTTGGAACACTCTTGATGTTGTTGCTCAATTAAAGCCCTGTTATGACTCCATATCCCAATGGACTAAAAACTAGCGTTATATCTATCTTTTTAGACATAGCTGTTCTATTCACTTGCAACTTCTCACCTTTGAAACTCTTTGCACTTAGAACTTTCCCCTCAAATAATAATCATGCTCAATCATCCAAAAACAAAACAAACCCTCGGCCTTCATAACTAGCCTAATATCATTACCCCAAACTTCAAAGACAAATCCATCTTTTCACTTATTGGAGAGATCCCTCGGTTCGGAAGGCTAGATCTACATGTTCCCAAAGTGGTTGAAACGATGTTTCTCCCTGCGATCAGACTTTTGCCAATATTGCTGATTACAGGGAGCTAACAAGTTCTTCTATCATTTTCTGAAGTTGATGCAACCATGCTCTTTTATTATCATGTTTGCATATTGTTGGATCTCCACATTTGGAATATCTTAAGATATTCTCAATAGTGTATAATTTCCCTATTTTGGGATATTATATTTATCTTACTTTGATAACTTCTTGTGATGTATTTTTACTTTACTTGATTAACTTCTTCTTTCGTATATTATTATTGGTGTTTATTTATCATCAAACAACTACAAAATTGTAAAGAACAGTGAGATAATAGGACACAATATGTAGGAAATCATCCATGGCCAAAACTTATCCAACTAAGAGGAAAACCCATCAAAATTATTCTCTTCCTATAGAACTTCAATTGAAAAATTCCAATACCTATGACCCTTCACCTAAAACCTCCAAGACCAAGTCTACTTTTTCCTTCTTGAATGGATTCCAACAACAAAATTTGACCTTCCAACAACTTATCCACCAACTTCGACCCCAAAAACAATATTTGTAACTTCGACCTTGATGTAGCTTTAGCAGCTTCGACCTAGTAGCTTCATACTTTCAACCTAGAAGTAGCTTCACAACTTCTTGCAACTTTACAAATTTGACCTTGCAGCATCATAGCTTCGACTGTTAGTATGAATCTTAATCACAAGCATATGAAAAAATACCACTTTAGTTGTGCATAAGAAGCAACCCTAACAACAATCGAAAATAGTGCAATTGCTACAAACCTTGCACGCTCTGGAGATCCCTGCTGATTTAGACTGCGACTAGCTACGTTCGTTCTAGGGCTCGCGCCCATGGAGGTGCAGGGCACTCCCCATGCGCCTCCCCCTCCTCCGCCGCCCTCGACTGCTGAGGCCTTCAATCACCTTTTGGCAGGACTTCCCAAGAAGAAACACTCAGAAGATGCGAAGCTTGTCAAGAAATTGGACGATATACCAGAGATCTCCCTGCCTGCAGAAACCCCGATTCAAGTTTCTTTATCTCTGACAGAACGAGCTCTCGTAGGCCAGTTCACCAGACTATGGCCATCACCCAAAACTACTGAGAGCTCGGTAAACAGAAACTGGGCGTCGTTGATCAAAGAAAGTGTTACTTCTTATTTTTTGGGGAGAGGATTCTTTCTCTTCGAGTTCTCTTCAAAGGATGACAAAGATATGATATTCCAAAATGGCGCCTACTTCATGGGCCCCCAAGGTTTATATCTAAATAAGTGGACTCCGGATTTTGATCCTGCAGTGGATGTGCCCAAAGCAGTCCCGGTGTGGGTTAGACTCCCAAATCTCCCATTTCACTGCTGGAATTGGGACTCTTTGATTCATATTGGAAATTCCCTTGGGAAGTTCATTGATCGAGCAAAAAACAATGACCAATATGATTGTGCCAGGATCTGCGTGGAATTAGATCTAGAAGTAGGGCTGCCAGAGGCCATCAAAATCAACATCAGAAACTGGTCGCATGTGCAGAAACTGGACTACGAACAGCTACCCTTCAAATGCCGAAAATTCCATGTCTATGGCCACTTCGCCAGAGGCTGTCCGTCCAACATTGAGGTAGAGCAGGGGAAGGAGGACGGTTGGAATCAAGTCAAGTGCCCCAAACCTTCTCACAGGAATACGGGAGGCCCTAATGGCAAAGGTCATCATCAGGCCTCTGCTCAACAGATCCTGCCCAAGGCCACCTCAGAAAACAAGTTTGAACTTCTCAGCTCGCAACAAGAGGACACCCAGGAGGTCGAGGCCCAAAAGGTAGTGACTCTGGACAAAGGTAATCCTTTTGCCTCTTCCAAGGATGCAACTGTTGCAGAAAGCGCAAAAGAAACCCCTGTTGAAGCCGAGGAAGAGGAGCATGAGACGGAAGACTCGGAAGAGGAAGGAGAAATAGGTGACTCCCAAACCTCTGTTAGGAGATCCATAAGAGGCTGCAAAACAGATCGAGAGAAAATAGAGCAAGAAACATTCAAGGATAAGTTACAGGGCAGCCAACCAACTCTGGAAAAGCTGTTAGCAAAAAATCAAAAGATGGCGAGAAACCAACCTCAAGGCTCCAAGGGAGCCCAGCAAAACAAAGGTCAATAATGAAAATAGTCTCCTGGAATTGTAGGGGTATGGGGAGCAAAGTCAAGGAAGAGGCCATAAGAAACCTAATAAGAATAGAAGCCCCGAACATACTCCTTATCCAGGAGACCAAGCTAGAGGACAGAATCTTCCTCCAAACAAGTAAAAAAATCTGGAGTAAAAGTAGAGCCAAAGCTGTCTCAGCTCGAGGTGCATCTGGAGGGTTGGGCACCCTTTGGAATGATAATAATTTTTCGTTAGTCTCTAAAAATTCTAACACTCACTGGTTGCTCCTAAAAATGTAGCATTTAGTCACCAAAGAATTATTTTGTCTCTTCAATGTCTATGTGCCGGTCAATGCTGCAGAAAAGAAGGCCTGCTGGGACTCTATAAGAAGCCAAGCAGATCTTGGGAACCTAGACAATATCATCATTGTAGGGGACCTCAATCTCACTCTTCACTCTTCAGAAAAGTGAGGAGGTTGCATTGTGCGAGATCCGGCGAGGGAACGGGTAGAGGATCTTATCCATGAATGGGAATTACTGGACATCAAGCCCTATTCTGGTAAGTTTACTTGGTCGAACAAAAGAGTCGGCCCTGGTCATATTGCAGCTAGACTGGATAGATTTTTAGTCCAAAGTTCCTTTCTTCTGCTCGGATTAGATGCCAGTATGCAAATTATTCCTTGTAGCATTTCTGATCACAATCCTATCAAGCTTGATCTCCGGGCTCTCCCTGATCTTGGACCCATCGCCTTCAGATTCAGCCCCCTTTGGGTCAAGGAACCCAAATTTTTGTAGATTGTCAAGGATAGTTGGTCTCAACCAGTCAATGGATCTCCTTTCTATGTGTGCGAGGAAAATCTCAAAAGAACGAAAGCTGTCCTAAAGAGCTGGGCCAAAACTCTTCCTAATCCAGCAGCTGAAAGGAAAAAGATTCAAAACCAACTTGAAGCCCACGATCTGCTCTCAGAAGAGGCATACGTAACCAGAGAAATTCTAGATAAGGAGGTTCAGCTCCAACAGAGCTTCCATAAATCTTGCCTGGTTGAAGAAGAATTTTGGAGGATTAAATCTCGCTGCCTTTGGCTTAAAGCAGGAGACATAAATTCCTCTTTCTTTCACAAGCAATCTCAAGCCAGAAAATGCTTCAATTCCATCACTGAGGTCGAGGAAGATAATTCCATACATAAGGATTTTGCAAGTATCAAAAGAGCAGCTTTCCTGCATTTTCAGAATTTGTATAGTGAGCATGTGAATCTGGTTCATAACAATGATCTTTTGGACGGGGTCCCCCCTTTAATCACTGCTGAGATGAACCTCCTGCTTGAAGCTAAAGTCACAAAGGCTAAGGTAAAGAATGCTCTCTTTGCCATGGATCCAGAAAAATACCCTGGTCCTGATGGGTTCTCCGCGAGATTTTTCCAATCCTGATGGCACATTGTGGAAAACGACCTATATAAAATGGCTCAAAAATCCCAGGACTATCAGAAAATTGGAGGTAGTACAAACTCTGCGTTCCTTGCACTCATCCCCAAGGAGAAAGGCGCCAGATCCTTCAGAATATTTCTTCCCATCTCTCTTTGCAACACTGGTTATAAGTTAATCACCAAAGTTATAGCTAACAGGTTGAAATACCTTCTCCCCACAATAATCCCAAAAAATCAGGGGGGCTTTATTCATGGCAGACAGCTTGTGGACAATTTCACTTTAGTTCAAGAGGCAATTCTCTCAAGCCAGCAGCGCAAGGAAAAAGGTATGGTTATCAAACTGGACTTAGCTAATGCCTTTGACTGTGTTATGCATAGTTTTCTCTTGAATGTTCTGAAAAATTTTGGATTTGGTGAGAAATTTATAAACTGGATTCAGGCCTGCATTTCAGAGCCATAGATTGCTCCCCTTGTAAATGGCAGAGCTGCTGGTTTTTTCAAAGCCTCAAGAGGACTAAGGCAGGGCTGTCCTCTTTCTCCTCTATTGTTTGTCCTCCAAGCCTCTGTTTTAAGTTTTCATCTAAACAAAAAAATGCAAGAGCAGGAGATCTTAGGTCTTTGTATCGCAAGAGGAGTCAACAGTATCAATCATGCCCTATTTGCAGATGATACTTTGCTTCTGGGGGCTGCTTCGATTCATTCGGCCAACAGATTCAAAGAAGCTATAGACGAGTATTGCTTAGCATCGGGAAGCAGTCTCAACAAGGGGAAATGTCATATTTATAGTTGGAATACTTCACCCAACTTGCTCAGTTCCATTGCAAGATGTTTTGGCTTCGCAGCCTCTTCATCTTGGACTTCTTTCAAATACCTTGGGCTCCCTATCTTCCTCAAGTGAGCCTTCAGTAGGGATTGGCTCCCCCAAGTGGAAAAATTCAAAATCAAGCTTCAGGCTTGGGGTTTCAACTGGCTTAATATTGCGGGAAAATCAATTCTCATCAAATCTGTCCTATGCAGTCTTCCCCTTTTTTATTTTTCTGTTCTTCTGGCTCCTGTTGGCATTATTAAGAGAATGGATCAGCACATTCGGCACTTTTTTGGGAAGGGGGGGAAAAACAAGGAGAAAAAATTCCCTCTGGTTATTTGGGAGATTGCCTCCAAACCTCTGTGGGAGGGGGGTTTAAATTTCAAGGACCTTTCCCTTCAGAATACTGCCATGGGAGCCAAAATTCTCTGGAAAATTATCACGCCCAAGCCTGGCTGGGCCCAATTAGCACTTTGGAAGAAATATCTCAAAGGTATGAGACTCAGATGCTTGGATGGTCCTCTCCCACAAGGCGTCTCCCCCTTTGCCAGGATATGCGCCAAAGCTGCTCCACTTATCATCTCCAATGCTTACTGGATTCTTGGAAATGGAAAGAAAATTAATATCTGGATAGATCGTATTATGAATCGTGACCTGATTGGTGACTGCCCCTCCCTGAACGCGCTAAGATGTTGGTTGACTGCTGCTGGGAAATCTACTTTGTGGGACATCTCCACTTGGGCTGGAATGCGTTGGACAGGTTGGGATTTTTTGGATGTGCCCCAGGAGCTTCTCGAGGACTGTAACATTCTCAGCTCCAAGTTGAATGGAATATCTCCCACACATATGTGCAAAAGAGACTCACGTGGCCGGGGTACACTAGCTGTAGGCTACACTGTAGCGCAAGGCTACGCCATGCTCAATCTGAGGCCGCACGTCCCTCCGGACCCTGCTCCCTGGGCAGCGATCTGGCGTATTCATTCTCTGCCTAAAATTGACATGTTTTGTTGGATCTTATGCCACAAAAAAATCCTTACTGATGATAAATTGCAGAAACGTGGATTTTATGGCCCGTCCAGGTGCTCCTTGTGTAGAGAGAGTGTGGAATGTGCCACACACCTAATGTTAAATTGTAAATTCGCTAAGCAGATTTGGAAAGAGCTAATGGATGATTGGAACCCCAGTTTTGTTCTCCCCACTTCTATTACTGACCTCTTTGCAAATTGGCAGAGCAATTATCCCGGCCCACCTCCCAAAAACAAAGTGATCAAAATCGCTTGGTCTACTCTCCCTAAAATTTGCTGCTGGCAGATCTGGCTAGAGCGAAATAGCAGAATCTTCAGAGATACTCAGCACGATGTCAAGGTGGTCACGGCCAAGATCAAATTCCAGCTAATAGAGAGTTTGGGAGATCAAAAAGATGCTTCAAATCTAAACCAGATTGATTCTGTTTGGGGTGCCTCTCTAAATCTGCAATTTCATCAAGCCATCAACAGTATTTCCCCCTCTGAAGACTAGAAAATAAGGGGGAAAAACAATGATGATTTTCAAGACTGGATCTCCACTCAAAAGGTGCACTCTCTCTTCTTCGATGGGGCATCAAAGGGAAATCCCGGAAGCGTTGGGGCAGGAGGAATTGTTAAAAATGCTGAAGGTTTATTGATCCACCGCTTTGCATGGGGTCTGGGGATCAACTCCAGCATCCAAGCTGAGGCTTTGGCCCTCTTTCAAGGACTTAAGTTACTCCTGAACTTAGGGATCAAGGAGGCTAATATTTTCGGGGATTCCCAAGTGGTTATAAAAACCATGGTGTCAAATTCTTCCCCTCGAGATCTAAGATTGGCAAGATTGATATCTAGAATCGGAAGCTTGGGGAAATCGTTTCAAAACCTGAATTTATTCCATGTGTTGAGAGACAACAACAAAGACACAGATATTTAAGCTAATAAAGCTGCCCTTCTCTCTATTGGGGTAATGACAAGAGACGGCGACGAAACTTTGGATCCAATTCCATAATCTGTCAGCTGAAATGTTTTAATGCTTTCTTTTGAATCAGTTTTTTTGTACTTTCAAGCTTGGGTAAATCACAAAAATCGATTACATAGCTGTAGACAAAAAAAGCTGGATGCTGTCCACAAACGCCATTGCAATTCTGGCTATTGATACCTTTTGGGCACTGCCCCTTCTCAATTTAATATGAAATCTGGCAATTAGGCCAAACAGTAATATAATCCATACCCGTTTTTGTGAAAGAAAAAAGAAACAACCCTAATAGCAAAGATGGCTGCCAATATCTTCAGATCTGCAATTAGGTGATCAAGATAAATGCTACAAAAATATAGGTCTATGCATTAAAAGACATTAAGCAGTAAATAAAAATGAGATTTACTCCATGCATCCAAAAGATAAGACAAGAATATGTTGAATGAATTTTATATTAAGGGCACCTGGGAGGAAAACATAGAAGGATGTTACTAGTCCTCCTCGATGGGATGGGTTCTTGTAAGTCCTCAACACTTCAGATCTAAAATTCCTTTCTCTTGATGGTGTAGAAAACCTAGACAAAAATGGAACTCAAAGGGAGCTCACAAGCAAAAAGATAAAATAATATGACAATGATGGTGGATCAAAGTCAGACCAAAAGTATAGATCTAGAGTGATCTTTAGGCAACAAAAGGAGATGAATGAATGGAAAAACCCTTCTATTTATAACAACATATTGAGTTAGTCTAGATATTGGTGCATAATTAAAATATTATTAACCAAATCAAGATCCAAATTTTATGGAATATTTTATTATATTTGTTGGAGGGAAAAAGAATTTGACTTGGGTCAAATCCATTTATTTGTAAATAATAAATAAATAAATTATTTATTTATCATTTTAAGGATGTGGTTGAGTAATTTTTGAGCCCCAAAGATGTCCTTATTTTCCATCACATTTCACTTCATTTCCTTTGTCCCTCATCAATTACAGGCTTAAATGATCAATAGGACTAATTAGGATTACTTCAAGAATGTGTATAATGACTAACTTGCTATGTTTTCATGATTTTGTTGTTGTAGTAATTTTTGACTGGACTTGGCTATAGAACGCAGGCATTCTATAGCCAGTCATCTATTCTGCAGCTATATTCATGTTTGCGTAGGTTCCAGGTGTCACTACAAGGAAAAAAACATATGGTCATATTCCACATCACTTCCCCATCATTTTTTTCTCTCCATGAATTCTGAGCTCGAGACTACAGGTGGTTATGCACGTGGGAAATCAAAACTAGGAGACAGACTTCTAATAGGACAAGGACTGTACAGATGTCCTTAATCATAGTACGAGGCCACCACCAGAGTCCTAGTTTGATTTTAATTGGGAAAGACAATTATTCCTGTTTTATCTCAAAGACAGTTACGTAATTTTGTTATAAGTATGGCTTGGGAAACTGAGAAACAACTAGATAGATTTATGTTTTATTGCCAGATCTCAGAAGACCGTAAATACTCTGTTTTGAATAATTTCTCTTTTAATGAAAGAAGCATCACTTTATTGCAAGATCTGAGTCAATCTTGAGTAGATTTGCGTGCTAATCCGGTGGTATATGGCCCCTGCTACCTGAGAAGCTTTGTTCATATGGTTTAGATAAGTACATTAGCCTCATTTCATTCTTAGTTTAATCAATTTTCTGAACTTTGTGTTTTATGTTCACTTGCATTGGATAGTACAGTTTAGTCTTGTTTTCACAAACTATTCCAAAATATCACTAATATTGGATGAGGTATAACTGTAGTATTTTAGGAGTTAGTTGCATTTCATTTTTATTCTCAATTACATTAGTTGTTGCAACTAGTCATGATCTTATAAACTCTTCCAAAATATCACTAACTTCGGATGAGACATAGCTGTGGTGTTTTAGAGCTTTGTTGTGTTTTGTTGAATTTTATGATTTCATGCTCATTTACATAACATGTTGTAGCCAGTCCTGTTCTACAAACTATTCCAAAATACCACTAATTCCGAATGAGACAGAGCTGAAACATTTCAGTGATTAGTTGCATCTTTAGTCTAGTTGTAGCACTCCGGAGGTAGATGTCATTCTAGTTTAATTCTGTCATTATATTTCAAGTTTGATAATGGCACTCTAGTTCAGTTTTAATTCACTGCATTTCAAGTTAGATTAGTGGAATTCTAGTTCAGTTCCAGTTCACTGTATTTCAAGTTAGGTTAATGACATTTTAGTTTAGTTGTGGTCACTATGTTTCAAGTTTGATCAATTGAATTCTAGTTCAGTGTCATTCATTGTTATTTAAGTTGTGTTGACTGTTAAAATTAGACTTCATGGCCTTCATTGTCTACAAACTAATATTGTTCTGACTTTCTATTAATGCATCATCATATGGACAGGAATGAATTAGTGATATCAGTTTAAGGCCTTGATTGTTCTGCAATATTTTGCAATTTCACAAATAAACCTTTTTCCCAAAACTATTCTAGAAAAAATCTAACTTTCGAATGAGGTTTAGTAGTGACAAGCTGAGCTGCAGAATGGATTAATATTAGCATTACAAGTTAATTTAGAGTAGAAATCCTATTGTGCTACAAATAGTCTCTTTCAATTATGTTCCAATAAACTTCTAACCATGGATGAGATTCTTTGTAATATTGTAAGATGATTGTTTACTTAGGAGAACCTCATTTGCACTAAACTTGTCCTTTCCTCAAGCTATTCCAACATATTTCTAATGAATGAATTGGATGAGTTTATGTTGTGAGTTATTGAGTTCATGTTGTGATTTATTTCTTTGCCATGAGTCATTATCAAGCTTTGCATTTTCTTCTCTTTAGTGCCTTACACAGTTTAGAATAGGTTTTGCTCTGTTTTAGTGTAACTATCCACTTCTCTTTACCAACACTTAGTTCTTTTCCTTTTTGACATAAAACCATAAAACCAAAAACATCAGAAAAAAACTAAATACAACGTAGTGAGAAACAGATACCTAGGCACATATAGTGCACCTCACTTTAGTAGTTTACTAGCCCTGGTTGACAATTTATGACCTCAATTTAGGAACAGTAAGTTGAGCACTACAATAATAATCAAATAAATAATGATTTATTTAATTATTAATGGATGATTTAGTCAAATTTAACAAGGAATATTATTTAAATAAGGTTTAAATAATTATTCCTAGAAAATAATAAGATAAATAATAATTTATCTAATTAATTTTCCTGTTTTGGGTTAAATATGATTAGGAATATTAATTAAACTGTTGTTTAACTAATTATTCCTTGAGGAAAATCAAACAAATGTGGATTTATTTAGACAATAAACAACTTAATAAAGGTGTTTTACTAAGTTATTTTTCATAGTGAAAGCAATTTTACTTAGGTTAAAATTGGTCTTACATGGTGTACTTAGGTCCATCTAATAGTAATAGGTTAGATGACCAAAATAAGGTGTAACAGATTGCCCCCCAGCATGCGAGCGTTAGGAGCTAATCGTATGACCTAAGTACATTGTAAGAACTCAATCACTAGACATCGAAGGGGAATTCAAAGGGAGAGAAATATAAGGTAGACCAAAGCGCTAGAGGACTAGACCCTGAGGAGGCGAGACTTACAGGTGTGACATGTCTCTTTTATGAGTGAGTAATTGTGCTATAGGCGGCAGGGGAGGCATACATATGCCCGTTGAGACAAAGTACAATGAATAATGCGTCTAGTTAATAAGGGACTGAACAATATAGTACATGCTGGCATAAACATGACCTAGGTAAAAATGTGATAGTGAATCCCACATACATAATGTGCCTGGGATAACAGCCAAGACTTATACAATAATATCTGAGTACATGAGATACAAATACAACCCAAATTCCCCTGTAAACTGGAAAGGGCTCTGAAAATCTAACTGATATATGCAAACAAAAATGTGTTGCAAGCGGTTGAGGTCGACATCATCAAATATATGGAGTTGCATCAAAGGCTGTAATGAAGAGGTCATCCGGGCATGTGGGGGGTGACCCGTAGGGACACCCCCTCATGAGGGTTGAAACATCTCACACACACCTGGGAATCACCGATATCATCTACTGCATCACTGAACTATCAATTATACGGATCTCGATCATGCTGAAAGGAGCTGGAGCTGAGAAACAATCAAGTCAAAGGGCCATAAGGAGTCCTTTTTCCTTATCCGAGGCACCGAACAAGAGTGGAAGATGGAACCAAGGTACACCGCCCTCTAGACTTGTCTTCTAGAATGAATGATCTGATGTAGACAGAAGGAGGTCTGCCATAGGTGAGGCAATAATGGATCCTCAACTAAGGCACGAGAGAAAATAGGAAAGTGACTGACAGGCTAACACTAGGGATGATGATGAAATGGGGGGTACTAAGTAGCGGATGGATTACTTCCTTTGTTAGAACATAAAGGCATGGATGACTTGGTAGTGACTGACAAAATATCATGAGGGATAGGGGACAAAAGGACTGAAGGTCATAATGTACGACACGAGAGAGGAACCAGGCAATGAAGGATGGAGGACTATAGCGGGATACAAAGGGACTCGGGATAATATCCATGAATGTGATGATGACTCAAATCGGATGCTCTAAACAAGGGCAACGCGATGATGCTGCCACACAGAAAAGGTCCAATGGGGACCATAAAAAAATGAGTACAAGATGGTTACTCACGACGAAAATTGACACGAGCATGGACAAGTATGAAGGCAGAGTGGTGCCCCAAGTACAAGTGTTGCAAGTGAATAAATTCGATTTTGGGGAGTGGTGAAGTGACGCTTCATGGAAAAAATGTGTTGTGGTGAAGTATCAAATCACAAAAAACTAACAATACCCATTTGAGGGCTCAGTGAGAGCTTTCCAATGGTGCACATGGTTTGTCAAACTGGGCTACGGTTTGGCTGCAGTAGGCGAAAGAAAAATAAGGAGTTTTCTTTTAATATGGCATTTTCCCTCCAAATTCACTCATTTGCATGTGTAGTTGTGGTGAATGTAGAGAGGAGAGAAGGCCCTAAATCTTACGGTGATCATAGCGGACAAACCAACCGTTGGAATTGAGATCCGTCAGTTGCAGGTAAGAGACCTAACCCTAATTTTTCATTTCAGTGGATTGAAAGTTCAATTTAGGTCCCCAGAGCTCAGGAACAGATCCCTGATCCTCTTCACAGACGGGTCGCACTTTTTGGGGAAAAAACTGTAACCTGGGTAGCAGGTTTTGGGTAGAAAACTGCGATCTATCCCAGGATTGGGCCTGAAAAGTGCGACCTGCCAGGGAGGGGTTTTTCTATGTTGTTTTTTGGCTGAGCACTGGGTTTTTTGTGTTTGGATACAGTCTTTCCTATTTGTATACTGACAAATATGATGGTTTTTTGTAGGTATGGAAGAATTGTATATCAACTGGAGAGAGAGAGACCTGGGCACATTACGGTCAGAGATCTGAGTGGATTAGGGTGTCCGTAGTGCATTGGCCAGGTTTGGGGTTTTGAAGTTTGTGGAGAACCCTTTTATGAGAGCTGGAGAGCCCTTATTGGCCAGGATTGTCAGCTATTGGAACCTGCACCATGAGGTCTTTATAGTGCAGGGGCACCAGATCGAGTTGACGGTCTAGGATATATATTTCCTGACTGGTCTACCACCACTTGGGATGGTCGGTAATACTCAGCCAGTGTTACCGCGAGGGTGAAACATCATGGATTTTGTAGAGCGCCATTATCGAAAAAGGTGTCCATGTCAAAGGGATACGGATACCCATCGGGGATCTAGAGAGGTTAGAGACCCGTGCGTGGCCGCATCGGTGCTGTGGATCCTGGGCAACCAGGCACTCCACCACATCACTGGAGGGTAGATGATGCTTGTGGAGAGTGTGTTGAGTGGGACCTACTATGGGTGGGCCCAGATGATGTTGTCATCATTGAAACGACAGTTGTCACTATGTAAGTGACAAGTGAACCATGACTATGCATATGGGATATTGTTGTGCTTGCTCTTCTTTCAGAAGATCCCGACACTTCGACCTCACATACAGTGCCAGGATGGGGGCCCGAGGGAGCCCAGGATGCACCAGTGGGGGTGCTTATTGTGCAGAGGAGGAGGTGGGGCATTCGGTCTGGTGTTCCAACCCGAGTTCTTTGCTCATTGGGACCAGATGCCATTGTAAATAGACGACTATCCCTATAGTGGTATGAGTTATCGTGCGGACCCGGACATGCCACTATCACCTGGTCGAGTATGGGGGCCCGATGGTAAGTGAAAATTTGCTAATATTTTATGTGCATTGTAAAGTTTCAGAATATTTTATATCGTACTAATTCTTCCACTTTTGGTATGCAGATACAGCATCGGTAAAACCAGCCAGGTATATGGGATGGCCTGCAGTATCAGGAATTGCCGGACCTAGTGGATTGAGAACGCCACAAAATGAGGATGTAGCTGCCCTCTTGGAGGACATCCATCATAGATGTGAGAGGCTTTTGACCGGTGTTTCAGAGCGCAGCTGGAAAGACTTAGATGACCAATACATAGAGCCATGTATTGTTCTACCCTCGAAATGGCGAGGGGTCATGCAGCGCATGGCAATGGGCAGATAGGGGATGCACGATCTACGAGCTGCGGTAGCAATGCCATTGGCTCAAGATCCTCCAGATAGTGATTAGTGTGTAGGGGCAGGTGGTGCCCCCAGTTTTGAGTTTTTGTAACATGCTATGGGAATGTCATATGTATCAGAGTTGATGGACTCTAAAACATTTTATATGACACATATTATGGATATGCATCATTTTTATGGTTGTATGTTATTGTCTTGTGTTAAATGCGTGTGCTAAATGCCAATATAGAATATCTTTTGCAATACTATCTACATAGTGATTTTGTGCTCTAGGTACATGATTGAATGTAATGATTTCAAATTCACGTATCAAAAGCTTCACTCGTAAATATCTTCTAAAAAGGATAGGATTATTCGCACAATATACACCATTCAATTGCATGACAAGTAGCAGGGAATCTAAACAAACATGAAGGTGGAGGATGCAATGTGAAAGGGCATCAGCTAATAAACCTCGCACTGCATCATATTCGTCCTGATTATTGGTAGCAGTACGAATGAATACACCGTTTGAGAGAACAAGGGAATGTAAGGGGGTAAATATGGCCCAACCTACCGAGGCTAGATTTTAGGAGTAGCGACTTGTACCATCGGCATAACCGTTATAAGGTGTGGATGGGAGGTCCATATGAAAGGTGCCACAAGAAAATAAATGGGAGGATGATGAACAATGCTGGCAACCTGAGCGTAAAGTAGAAATTGAACACACAATGCGAGAGCGAGTGATCTGGGTAGGAGATATACTACTCACATGCCGATGGTGAGGTGGAGTGTGGGAGCTACTGGAGGTGTAGCTTGTGCTCAGGCCGCTAAAGTCACCATCGACATGGATGGTGCCATCCTGCTTATGGGCGGGAAATATGAAGTTAGGGGTGGACAAGGCTTCCATGATGTCATCATCACAATAGAAGATGGAGTGACGAAGGAAGGGAGACAACATGACGTGGCGAAGATACCTGAATCATCTTCATGAGAAGAAAGGTTCACATGCACATCATCACGGGGGATGAAGGAAGAACAAGAAGATAAGGGATCTACCGATGTTGAGCCCATGGTGATCGCTGAAGGGAGGTCAAGCGAAAAAACAGGGGAAGATGCAGAGGGAACTTCCACTGAGGGTCTCATAGATGACGATAGGTAGAGGATGGTAGCTGTACACTCCGTCATCTCGACATCAAGAGGGGGAATGTCAATGGGAGCGGGTAAACCTCAAGTTGGCTCGTAGCATACTACGTAAGTATGGGAGAGGTGGATTGGTTTTTTTCAACCTCATACTCCCGAACTACCTCCAAAGAGGCACGATAATGCGTGAGGCGGGGAAAATGGTGGGAATAATGGCCATGGAGATCGCACAAAGCACAAGGTTTATTGGTGTGAATAATCTTAGGGTTCTTGGCTGTAGTCGAGGAAGAAACAGAGGCTTCAGGGACCATATACTTAGGGAACTCAACATTAACCATGGGCTTAATATGGGGTAGTTCAGGATAGGTATGGGTGGCATGGCCAATGACATCACAAAAAGCACAAGGCTTTGGAGGTGGAGAAGGATCAGGGTCATTCAGGGTAACCTTGTCTTTTGATGCCCTCTTTCGAGCTTTACCCTTCTTACTCGAAGTGGTTGCAACAGGAGGTAGTTCCTGTTGAGGTGGTTGAGGCACTGTAGCAGCGGGAGAAGTCACGGGGACCAGTTGAACCGGGGTCAAAGCAAGATAAGGTTTGGGTTGACCAGATAGGGTAGCAGCTAGGGGATCAAGGTACCAGACAGGAATCCCAAGGGTTGGGTTAGGAAGAGAGAGGGTAGCCATGACAGGTACCGTGTGTACTCTTGGAGGGGGAGCTAGGAACGGTATATGACCAGAGGGGTAATGGCCAGCCGAGACAACTCTAATATGGTTAAGGCTTGGAGGAACCATTCCAAGAGGGTAAAGAGGCTCATGGATACTAGCTGTAGGTGAAGGGCCAGGAGGAGGAGGTCTAGAAGGCTGAATCTAAGGGCTAGGAGTTGGCTGTGGAGGGTGAGGAGGCTGCTAACTAGTTGAAGCAGGTCGCTTGAGGGAAGCCTGAGACGATTGCATCATGCAAACATTTGATGAGTTGGGATCAGAGATAGGAGGAGGAAGACTAGGGAATGTACCAAGCAATGAGGAGTCTTTGTAGACTCCAGGCGAGTCACTGGTCAAAGTATCGATGGTTTTCTTATTTTCCACAGAAGAGATGATGGACTCAGGGGAGGTCTAAGACTTTCATTCGCAATATGTCAACTGGTCAATGGTGACTATATTTCCATTATGAGGGAAGGGAATCTTGCAGTGAACCACAAATGGGACAAAAAACATCACATAAGTGAAGCTACGATCCAATATAATGTTGTAATCTAAGGGGGCGTCTATGACTTCTACATCAACGCAAACAGTATTTCCCGCAAGAGTAATAGGACAGTTGCGGAATAGGCCAAAGGGTTGGGAGGCGTGGCCATCCCATGCTCGAAGAGTGATCATGGAAGGAGCCAACTCAGGTGATCCGAGTTTCTTCCAAACCGAAGTGGACATCACACAGGTGGATGCCCCCTCATCAATGATACACCAGGAAACGTTGGCATTCCAGATCTTGACTGGGATTTGGAAGGCGACAGAAGCAGGGAGAGGAGGATGTTCTGACTGGTCAACATCAAAGACAATCAATTGATCCTCGGAAGGATATACAATGCTCATGGCAGATAGTAGAGCTTTTCATTGTGAAGGGAATGACTGGAGAAGTTCCAGCATTGAAATGGCAGCAGGAGATTGCGCCAAATCATCTACTATGCTATAAGAATGGGTAGCTTTGCCAAAAGTAGCATTTCGGCGTAGTGGTCCCTTAGGGATCTTGGTATGAACCTTATCCTTATGTAGAGGGATCTACAAGGGACCATTAGGTGTCGAAAGAGGCTCTGTAGGGACCAAAGGAGGTGGCTCAGGGACAGACATAGTGGGAGGCTTGTTGTATTGATGGGATCGAGTCTGAAGATTGATGTCTACGGTTAGAGGTTGGTCAAAATTCATTATGAGAATCTGGTAATCAGAGCTACCAGATGGAAGAGGTTGAGTGGCCACTTGACCTTCAAGTGGTTAGGTAGCCACAAATCCTTGCTGAGGGAAAGGATTAGTAAACATAGCTGGCTGACTAGGCGCAACACTGGGAGGGACGAAAGGGGAGGCTTGCTTTCCTCGCAATGTTGCTTGAGACTCCCACATCTTCTTCATCTATGGTAAAAGAGGACAATCATGCATGTAATGACCATAAACACCACAACAAGAACAAGGTTTTTTCGTGCGAATAGGCCTGTCCTACTTGGGTTGAGTGCCCTATTGCTGGTTAGCAATGTTAGGAGCATTATTTGGAGGATTAGGTCCAAGATTACCAGAGGCAGATTGATTTTGAGTGCCTTTCCTCTTATTTTTAGAGGAAGGAGGATTAGTCGCACCCTTTTGTGCATACACCTACCCTTGAGGGGGCGATGGGGGGCGATGGGTGTTGTTGCGGGGTTTGAGAAGGCAAGGGAGGAGGAGGTGCTAATGCTGGAGGATCTAGAGTGCCAGGCTATGGATATGGATAATAAGGATGTTTGGTAATAGTGTGGTAAACAGGAGGTTGGGAAAAAGGAGGAGGTATGTTGTATCCTAGATACAAGCTACCGGGAGGGGGATAAGTGGAGGAGGTGTTGGCCCCTCCCTGAGTAAAACCATAACCCATGGGAGGATGAGCGTATGGATGAGAGAGAGCTCCAACGATACCATTGATGACATGAGATGCCCCCAGTGCGTTGGCACCACCGGGTCTAGGAAGATCAGGTAGAACGGTATAAACATAACCTGACTGAGCGTAGATCAGGTCATATTTTAATGCAATTTGGAGAGCAACTTCTTCAATTTGAGGGAAATGTGATGTGACATCCTTGCCGATAGAAGGAAAGAGAGATCTAAGGAACCAGTCCATGCAGACATGGTCTTTGAAGGTAGGGGCTTGACATAGGCTCTTTCTTCTCTGCCATTCTCAAACATGATCGGATACATGGGTCGCAGAAAATTGATGAAAATAAGTCAAAATTTCGATGCCAGTGTCATAATGAAGGGGAATCTAGAAATAAGACAGAAAATCCCAAGCAAGAGTCGCAAAGGTGGTATGATAGGATGAGGCCTGATCAACATACCACTTAGAAGCTTCGCTTGTAAGCGTACGTTGGAACAACCAAAGACAGATAGAGTCATCGGTAATGGAGTTAGACGAGCACCACATGTGGAAATATCGAACATGATTTGTAGGATCTTCTCCAGCAAGGCCTTGAAACTTGGGGATGTCCGAAGGAAGCTTGGTCGGCATAGCAGGCCAACTAGCATTATGGTGTAAAGGGTCATTGATCAACTAGTTAAAATTGGGAAGACTGAGGCCTACCATATAGGGGAGCAAGGGAGCAGCTGGAGTAGTTCCTGTTGCGGTCCCACTAGTATTATTCCCAGCATTAGGGTCGCGGCCACCACCAGCATTAGGTCCTGAACTAGACATGGTGAAGGTGACAGGAGGAGGACCGGGGGTGGAACCAGAAGAAGAACCCAATGAACCAGAAGAGGAGTTGGAGTGCGAACTCGGTGAAGGACTAACCTGAATCCTATGTGGAGGAGTAATTTTTCCTACCGGAAACTAAGGATGAAGGCCAAGAAGTCTCTGGGATAAACGCCTTGGTGGCGCAATGATGACGACACAAACACGACACAAGGGGAAGAGAGACCAACAAGGGCAGAGAGGTGCAATATCAACTGATTACAATGTCGGGACAAGGGCAGAGAGGTGCAGGATCAATTAATTTCAATTTCAAAGTCTTTTCTTGGTGGTGTTAACCAAGCTCTTCTTCACTTAGGGTGTGTGTGTAAAAGTATGTAAATTTTAATTTTTAAACCCAGACGTTTGTAGGGAAAAATAAAATGTGTGTTGTATAACTGTAAATAAACCTGCAGATAACAATATATGAAACTGAAATAACAGTAAATAAACAACTAATAATGCAATAATATAAACACAAGGAGGCAGACCTCTCAACAAGTAGTCTGTAGGTGGGAAAAAAACTAGTCAAAACACACCAAAATAACCAATAGATCTACGGTTAGGAGGGACAGGGATATGAGGTCAGATCTGTTGGAAATTGGTGCAGAAAAACAACAACAAATCAGAGGAAAAATTGTTGTAAATGAGGTGGAGAAAGGCTATCTCCTGGAGGGAAAAAGAGTGGACCCTAGAGGAAAACCCAAAAAAAAGTAAAGGAGGTGATTTATATGGATAAATAGCCAATCTGAAGTGGATCTGAAGGTGAGATATCAGATATGAAAAATGGCTGAACACTCTGAAATTTCAACAACTTGCAGTAGCTAAAACTCTTCCACAAAGTGTGGAGGGTACTGAAGCCCAAGAGGGCTAGGTTCGCACTTAGATGAGTAAAACAAGACAAGTACAGGTCCAAAACAGGTGGAGACGGAGGTCAAACAACCCTGGACAAAGGCCCAGACAAACCCAGAAAACTTTCTGAAAAATTCTTGCAAAAAGTCCAAGTCGCAATTTCTTACCTGTTTCTTGCTGAGGTCACAGTTTTTGGGTAGATATCCATGTCCTGAAGCTCCAAGTCACAAGTTTAGGGCCAAAAAGTGCGACCTTCACTTCCGCGCTCTCGGGAGTAGGTTTCAGCAAAATGTGTCGTCTCAGCTGCGACTGATTTCGGTCACTTGCGCAATAGGTCTGAAAACACATGGAAGTTAGAATTTTTAATGTTTTAGGGTTTTATAGGTTAAAAACAACATCAAGAAAAGAAAAACAAGAAGCTGAAGAGAAATCCTAGGGTTTGATGTAGCTGGATATGTAGGGATATGAAAAAAGACAACAGTCGTAATCGTAAACCCATGTGGAGTCGTCAGTTGTTAGTATGAATCTTAATTGCAAGCGTACGAAAAAATACCACTTTAGCTGTGCTAACAAACAGCCCTAAAAGCAAAGATGGCTGCCAATATCTTCAGATCTGCAACTAGGTGATTAAGATAAATTCTGCAAAAATATAGATCTATGCATTAAAAGACATTAAGCAGTAAATAAAAACGAGATTTACTCCATGCATCCAATATACAAGACAAGAATATGTTGAATGAATTTTATATTAAGGGCACCTGGGAGGAAAACATAGAAGGATGTTACTAGTCCTCCTCGATGGGATGGGTTCTTGTAAGTCCTCGGCACTTCAGATCTAAAATTCCTCTCTCTTGATGGTGTAGAAAACCCAGACAAAAATGGAACTCAAAGGAGCTCACAAGCAAAAAGATAGAAAAATATGACAATGATGGTGGATCAAAGTCAGACCAAAATATTATTAACCAAATAGTTAGTCTATGCACCAAATAGTATTGGTGCATAGTTAAAATATTATTAACCAAATCAAGATCCAACTTTTATGGAATATTTTATTATATTTGTTGGAGGGAAAAAAAAAATTGACTTGGGTCAAATCCCTTTATTTGTAAATAATAAATAAATAAATGATTTATTTATCATTATAAGGATGTGGTTGAGTAATAATAAAATAAATAATGATTTATTTAATTATTAATGGATGATTTAGTCAAATTTAACAAGGAATATTATTTAAATAAGGTTTAAATAATTATTCCTAGAAAATAATAAGATAAATAATAATTTATCTAATTAATTTTCCTGTTTTGGGTTAAATATGATCAGGAATATTAATTAAATTGATGTTTAACTAATTATTCCTTGAGTAAAATCAAACAAATGTGGATTTATTTAATATTTCCCCATGGGGTTTCCTGTTTAGACCATAAACAACTTAATAAAGGTGTTTTACTAAGTTATTTTTCATAGTGAAAGCAATTTTACTTAGGGTAAAATTGGTCTTACATGGTGTACTTAGGTCCATCTAATAGTAACAGGTTAGATGACCAAAAAATGGTGTAACATCGACCTTGTAGCTTCACAAATTTGACCGTCACATTAGAGGAAATATTAGTCTAAAAGTGGCCTCTTAAGGAAAAATCAAGAAAATAATAAAAATTCCATGTAGACCCTTTTTTTAATTTTAATTTCCTTTTATCTATGTTCCACAATATTTATTAGCACAAGATTCAATAAAGTTTTTTAATATATTATTTATAATTTTTTACTTTTATCAAAATCCCTAAATATATGGCACGTTTATTAAAATAGTTGTAATCCGGTAATCTGTCCTTTTTGGAATACAACTAGAATTGGTAATACGTTTATTAACTATATATATATATATATTTGGCCAGAATCCGGTAATTTTTCCTTTCTGGAATACGTTCTTTAACTATTTAAATATATTTGATTTTTAATGATTTAATAAATTTATATTTTACATTTTATATTTAACTACCTTTTAATTATTTAACTATTTTATTTTTAATTATTTAACTATTTTATATTTAACTATTTATATATATTTTATATTTAACTAATCTTTTTGGTGTTTTTTTTTGCCATGATTATTAATGTCAAATGGGCCCATATTTTAATTAGATTTTTTCACTAATATCAAGCTTTACATTGCATTAATAAATTTTTCAATACTCTAATTCATATGGGTAAGGTAGGTAAATAAAATTAATAAATTATTTCATGAATACCCAAATTAATAAAGTAACAATAAAATATATGATCGATACCTAAATTAATAATAAAATATTAGGACATGATATTTCACGAATACCCAAATTAATAATAAAATATTTGATCGATACCTAAATTAATAATAAAATATTTCACAGATACCAAAATTAAACAATTTAAAATTATTTAGGACATGTACCTCTTTTTAAATTTAAAAGATTTTGATTGGTTTACATATTATGACATGGAAAGTACGTGAAAATTTCATGGGCACTTTTAGGATGAAATTTCCTCTAATCAACTTCTTAGCTTCGACCTTGCAGCTTCATAATTCTTTCTTTCCTAGTAACTGTAGAAACCATAACAAGAGAGAGAGAGAGAGAGAGAGAGAGAGAGAGAGAGAGAGAGAGAGGCCCAAAAACTTTGAACTTGTTCTTCTTCTCCTTCTTCATCCTTTTCTAGCTTCTATCATTAGGATATCAAACTTTCTTGAGTGAGTGTCCAAATGAGGTCAAGTTCCTTCTTATTTATAGCCTTATGAGGGGTACAAATTTCTCTCTTTATGCCAACTTATCCCTTCATGTAGGCTGAATTGATATTTACACCATGACGAACTCTTGGAGGGTCTTTTGATTCTATTTTTACTTAGATAAATTTTCTTTACAATATGTAACATGCCCAAATGAGTCTTCAATACATGAGAATGACTCAATTGACTTTATGGAAAACCTAGAAGCAATCAATGGGTGCTTTACCTAAAAATAAATTTCCTTGAGCATGAAACCCATGCCTCAAGAATAAAAAGAATAAATTTAGTTTTCTCTTTTCATTAAATACATAAAATCATGATTACAAATGTCATTATGAACACCAAATCTACTTACATATTTCAACACTCCCTCTTAACTAGGGAGGTATTCATAATCCATACAAGGTACTTGAACATTTTCAATTTGAATAAATATCATATAAGAGTCGGATTGGTAACCCATATTTTCAGCATCATATCATCCAAAATTGTCACATAGAAAGGACTTGACTAATAAATCTACCTCTCCACAAGATCCGAGGACAATGCTATCGAGACCAAAGATTTATAGACACCTTCATCATTGTCTCTCCAGAAGCATACCCCACTCGGGTATTCACAGGGTATGTCCCTCCAGGACTATTCTAAACTTGGATTCCCAACCCTCAAATAATATCGGTCTTCTATGACTACTCTTATCTTATATGACCTACCACATCCTTAAATAGTATGAGATGCCATATCCTTACCCAATCCTCCACTATTTTTTTCCCAAGTGAAGACAAGAATGATGTGTCTATCTCTCCCTCTCAACTAAAGAGGATATACCTATTCCAATGAAGGAATCAACCCAAGCTCCCTCTTATCTTAGGGACTTGCTTCCAAGTTTATATCAAGTTATAAACTTATTTCTAGGCTTCATTTTAACTATGGATCTATTTCCAGCAACAAATTTTTATTCATTGGTGGAGATCATGGGACCTTCAACTGCTTGTAGCACTCATCCATTCGATGTCATTAATTTTATATATAATATTATGGAGAATTAATCTTTTTAGGGCATCGGTCATCCATCACTTTCTTTCATGATCCACGTTGGTCATGTCATCCTTCTTTCTAGTGAAAAGTGATCTTCTAGACCCCATATGGATTTTTCTTTATACAACTACCTCTTCCACGTCATGTTTCCTCTAGGATATTTCATTCAACCACAAGAGTGATTAATTATAAGTGACATCTACAAATCTCTTTTAGTATCCCTGTATTAACCCAACCAGATGTTTTACAAAAATCAAACTGGACATTAAATCAAAGTTACCCTTTTTTATTGCCTTTCGTCATGACATCTATTTACTTGCAGTATCAACATCTCGCGCATATATTTTACACATGTCCAAGATATAAAATGTTAAGGGTATCCTTATTTTCCAGACTTCATCAGGGTCTTCATATCTTTCCCACATAGATTTCATAGTCAAATATTTTAGTCATTGGATGTTGATTTCCTTCTCCATAGTTTCATCTTTTATGATCTCTTCCTTTCATTATTCACACATTATTTCCTAAGAACTTCCAATCATAGTTCCTTCATCTTTTTCAACTACCTTATATTCCATATGAGGACATATTATATTTATTTCATCTATTAAATATTTGAACCATGCCTTTATGCATCCTTTTAGCGATAGATACCCCTTTCCTTTGATCATACTCATGAAGTAGAGAATGGATCCTTACTATCTACAAGTATGTAATTACATGACTCAACTCATTAAACATATGCATACATACCTTTTTTCTTCTTTTGTCATATAGACTTCCTTCAACAAATTCCTATATTTGGTTGAGAGTGATTTTAATAATCTTTGACATGTTGCATTTATTTTTCATCATATAATATTTTTTCAAACAATGTATCCCATCCAAAGTGTTATTCTCAATGAGGCATATTTCAAGAGATGAATCTTATAATGAATATTCCAACAAAGGATCATAAGTATCCTCATCTTGCAGATTCTCCTTCACAATGATGTATGATGAGCTCCATACTAGATGACTCACTTCTACCCATAAGTACTACTTATGCTTCTAATGATTATACCAAGAGGTACTACATTAATAATGACTTCCATAGACTTCACTTATCTTTCAAGCTTCATAATGATGTCATGAGATATTGCTTGAAATTTTATGCTACTATGATTCCATTCCCTAAAATGATGCATCCTATCATGCTTCTAATGCTTCCTACCATGATAGATATATTTCACAAAAATGAAAAATAACTAGGTGGAGAAGACTTATGTCAATCATAGTAGAGATATTTTACTGCTTCCTTATTGTATTTCGTTTTTTTAGCATCTTCCACTTCTTCAACGATATGGGATTCTTCCCTTTCTATTTTTTTTTTTGTCCTTCTTGAGCTTAGGAAAATCTCTCTTGTAGTACCCATATTCTTGGCATCCATAGCATTGAACCTTCACAATATTCTTCTTCATTTTCTCAGGACCAAATTTTCCAAACTTCCCTTTCCTCTTTACTATGGTAGCATATTCTTGAGTTTGTTCATTTGATCCTACATCACTTTTTTCCTTCAACCTGATTTATTCTATCTTTCAGAGTGACCATAGTTCAGTGAATGGACTAGCTTCATTCTTCCCATAGATTCTTTATTTAAAGTTGTCCTATTCCTCTCATAGTACATTGAGCACTATGGTAGTAATTTCCTTGTCAGAGATTATTTCTCCCAACCCTTGTAGTTGGTCCATTATTTCAGATACCCTCATAAAGTATGAGGATACTCCTTCTTTCTTTGATATCTTCATCTTTTATGTATATTTTCCCTTTCATATATTTTTCTAGAGCTTGAGCTTATTCCTTTGGTGATTAAACAGTTAAACCCTTAACATGTTCAATGAATTCATTTTCTATGAGGATCAAATCTATCATATTCTTCCATGCAAGAAATTTTTGATGATCTAACATATTTTTTGCTTTCGTTGCAAAATGAAGTCATCTTAATAGATTCAAATATATATGTATAAAGATACTTACTTTTCAAGTGAAGATACTCCTAGATAATGAAATCTTCAACTTGATGCCTTATTTATTTTTATGATGATGTATATAATAGAATATGTATTCTTAATGAATATTTCTTCCTTCAAAAGTGATCCTTGGCTCACAGGGAGATGACAATGATTTTTCCCACTTTTCTTCCTTCAATTCAATGCTAGTCAAACTTGTTACACAACCTCAAATTTTCGACCCTTCTTTATAATTTCAACTTGCTATAGAAGTTCTACAATTTTGGCCTTTTATAAAGTAACCCTAGTTCACATGAGTGGCTAGAAGATGGAAAAAAATTTCCTCCTTTCTATTTTGCATGAATTGACTTATTTTTATTTTTATTTTGACTTGAAAAGGATACCTTTCTTGCCACAAAAATTGATCCTTGATGGTGGTTGAAATTCAATACTTTCTATTGTAGAAGGATGCCCTAATATTTTTCATGTGTGGAGAATATAGCCTATAAAACATACCCAAAATTGCTTTGTTCTTCCTTGTGAATGTGTAAGTTTCCCAAGAATGCTTCAAGTGTGGAACCCTTCTTTGGATGAGCTAGGGTTTTGAGGTTTTTTTTTTTCTCTTCTTGATGTTCCCAAGATGATATATTCATACTCTAGCCCTTCATTATTGTTACACCAATTTTTGGTCATCTAACCTATTACTATTAGATGGACCAAATTACACCATGTAAGACCAATTTTACCCTATTAAAATTGCTTTCACTGTGAAAAATAACTTAGTAATCCATAATTTATTAACTTGTTTATGGTCTAAATAGGAAACCCCGTGAGGAAATATTGACTAAATCCCTATTTGTTTGGTTTTCATCAATGGATAATTAATTAAACCATAGTTTAATTAATATTCTTGGTCATTGCTATAGGGTAAAATGCTTGGGTAGTGGTTAATGAATATCCATCTCAGGGCTTTCTGGTGCTCGGGGCAGACTATAAGATTTGTTGTAAAGTTCCAAAGGTACTGCATACATGTTCATATTGATATATAATTAACAAACAAAGATTTGGAATGATTACCTCTTTGTAGATAGAATATCCTATGGAGAGCGCTAAGTAGTGGGGTAAAAGTCCTTCCTCACCGGCTCCAAATCCAGATCTTGCAACCAATCAAAGCAGCCGTGTAATCTTCACAACAGTATAGATTTCTAACAATTAAAACAGTATATACTCAACATTAAACTATGCAGATCTAAGCCATTCATATCATGCTACATAGAAAAATGAACAACAAATGTGACACTGAGGCATCGAATGGACAAAACAGATACAATTCTATTGATTTATAAAAAGGAGGATTACAACCATTCATTGTACCAAGCCCTCCTCTATCTCCCAATTCATCTCTGTTTTTCTCTATCTATGAGTCTGATGATGGTTGAGTCAAGGGTCCTCAATGAATCTCGCCGATATTCAAGCCTCACACTTCAACAATGAAATTTTGTTCCACATATAATCAAACCTTCAACCCTAGACCAAGATCCTAAACCTCCAATTTATAAGAGATGGAGAGGAAAAACCTTTCCAATCCTTTCAACCAGTTCAAATTGGGAAAGATCTAGATGTTTCCTTTGCATGGCTAGGGTGCATTATAACTCGACCTAGATATCTCTGGGGGTGTGATACCTTGGAAAAATATGCCTTCTCTGGGTCATTTTCTTTCTTCCATGTTACCTTCTCCTCTGAGTTGATGAGGAGGTCATTTTCCTTGTAACATATGCCCCCTAAAGTGTGAGGTCAGAGGCGAAGACGATGGCTGAAATAATTTATAATATATAGTAGAGCGAGAGGATTTTGGAAGACTAAGGAGAACCTGAAACAAAAAAAATGTATGTCAGAAATATAAGTATCTGTTCTGAGTCGGGCATTCCCATGCTCAGTAGCTCTATCAAAAATGATTTCCGTAAAACAAAGATATCACCAGTGTGTCCACCGATAAGCACAATGTGGAAGCTCATGTCATGACAGGATCAATCTGATAAGATGTCTTCGAAAAAAATAACGCAACTTGGGAGAGGAAACACAACTGAAATGATGTAAGCCTCAACCCAAGGTCCTGGTCACCACTTCACTAAATTGCATATTTCCGCACATGTGAATGAAGGAGTTGTAGTCGAACATGCGGGAAATTGTCTGATTACCAGCCAATAATGAAAACTATTAACAAACGCAAGGATGGCCACTGATAATGATAATGGTCCCCAAGATGCACAGTACATTCTAACAAGTGTGAATAAA
The DNA here is from genome assembly GCA_034641835.2 of Pinus albicaulis. Lineage (NCBI taxonomy): Eukaryota > Viridiplantae > Streptophyta > Pinopsida > Pinales > Pinaceae > Pinus > Pinus albicaulis. The sequence continues at coordinate 241,524,232 of CM076572.1, forward strand.
AGGAGTTGATGTCAAACACTCGCAAAATCATTCAATCAGGAGCTAATAATGAGAACCCCCAATCAAACACAAAGTAACTTGCCACTGATGTTTGTAAGCACCCAGGTACTGATGTGTTTCTGGATCAACTTCCTAGATAAGATGTTGAAGTCGATAGGAAGAGATCTGTCGAAAGGTAGGCACTGAGGCGTCCTACATCATTCAACACGAAACGCGAAAAGATGATTTTTTTCTAGAGATAGTCAAGAGAAAATGGGTGTAACTAATGAAAATAATTTCTAGCATATGATGGCTCGGCTGATACAGGAAGCAGTAGATAGCGATATCTTCTTAAACAATAGAAGGCACAGTAACAGGGTACCAAGCAGCTTAGGCTTAATGAACACCAAAGAGTGTACCAAGCAGCTTAGGATTCACCGATGCAGGGGCATTGGTATACAAAGTCTAAAATCATAGATGGTAGGGTTTGGCTAGTGGCGAGTGAATTTTCTGGGAAGTGCCATGTTCAAGATTTTGTGCTGCCAAATCGACCTTTAGAGTATAACCATTAGGGGAATTTTGAGGTCTAAAATGGGCCTCCTAAGAAAAATGTACAACAAAATAAACTTTATAAGAACCAATAGGATTCAAGATGATGATGTCAACCATGGAGGACGATTCACCATTTCTTAAGTAAAAGGGTAAAAATATTAAAAAATAATAAAATAATAAAACTACTTTTTCAACTTATCTCCCAAATTTTTTACTCAAACGAGTACTCCCGCTCGAAATTTGAGTAAAAAATTTGGGAGATAAGTTTAAAAAGTAGTTTTTTATTTTTTCCTTCTAAAATTTGATGATTTCTTCAAATCTTATTTTATTATTTCCACTATTATTTTATAATTTCCTTAGCAGGGCCATTTTAGACCTCAAAATTACCCTAATGAGAATAAGTGTCCACTTTGTCCAAATGTTTCCTCATCTAATTAAGTTTAACGATTCCAAATGGGTAAACTCGGCGATCTTTTCAAATTTAGAGAGTCTGAAAAACATCGTAAAAGACAACTACAGGGGGTACCTTTGTCATGGTTGATAACCAAGTGTGATGAAGGGAGAATAGTAAGCCTGACACAGTTCATTTTCCATAAGTTAGTCCATTAAATCCGGATAAAGTGATAAACTATTTTCAATGGATTTCTACCTCATTTTGTTATGAGTACGAGGAGACGGGGTAAAATCAATATTCGTCATGAAATTTTAACGAGTCTAACGAAGAAAAACTCGATATTCTCCGTGAAATTTTAATGATTCCAATAGAGAAAAACTTGGTTACTTTTTCCATTTTTTAATGAGCTAGAAAAATATCTGAAAGAATGACTCATGTTTCTTCGTCGTAGTAGTTTAACGAGCCCGATGAAGATAACTCTGGGTTCTTTCATTTTTACGAGCTAGAAAAATTCCCTAAAAAGAAAGCTAGGTACAGGGTCGAACATGGTCAATATATGCACATGAACACTAACAACTCATCATAGGATCGATGATGTTAAAAAACCATTAGCTACGACAAAATATAGCAGGAATTTACCGATTTTAACAGACTAGCTGAGTGAGTCATACCTCCAGAATGTCTATAAGAAGGCAAAAAACCTTCATTTTCTCTGTTTTGAGTGCTGTGATAGAGCTCTGGAGTGAAAAATAGGTGAAATTTCTGCATTCGATTGTGGACGACCCGGACAACGATTTTTTATTCTGCGAGATCCAGGTAAGAGTGTGAGCCTTCATCTAGATTTCCATTGTTATTTCAGTTATTTGTACTGGCTGAAAATTTGGTTTTTAGTAGGCCCTAAAAATTTTAAGTGGCTAACGCGGGTGCCCAGTGTCAGGGCCACATTAAACGCGTTGACCGTTAAGGGTTAGCGCGTTAGCACACTCTACTTTGCACTAGGGCCCACGTTAACCAATAGAATCATTTTTTAAACTTGTTTTTCTTATCCAAAAGTGTATCTACCTAAAACTAATCCATTGGAAACCTGTCTTGTGTAGGTGTAATGTTATTTACCATCAGTATTTGGCGTGAAAGGGAGCATGAACAGGAAGAACATGAAATGGTCACGAATATTGCTACTTTGTTGGTTCTCCGCAAATGTGGATTATTGAAGTATGCTCATTTAGAGCTGGTGAGAGGGCAGGAATACCTTCTGAGATGGATCATCCAACAGTGTGATGATCACCAGCATGTCTTTCACATCAGGGTCAATTAACTCGCGATCAAGAAAGATGACATATACTACTTGACTGGCTTGTCATGCAGAGGACCGAGGCACAATCTGACAGGTTCCAGGGCTGATTCCCGCACTATTGTAGATCTAATCCAAGCTCACTACATAAACAATATTGTGTTGGTAAGCAACCAGGTTCCTATAGCACGGGTGGTTGTTGGTGTCACAAAGGTGGCTTATTATAGGAAACCTTAGTGCTTCTAATTTAATTATCAACCTGAGGTAAGTCTTCTTATTTCAAGAGTGTCGGAAGAATATATGCAAGTGAGATCGACTAATAGATACTCTATATTGTTTTATGAGAAAGGATTATCTAGCCTTCTGAATTCAATCATCTTACGAGGAATGTTTTGGTAGGTTATGGCTAGCTATTCTGTCAAGCCTATGATTGAACAACAGGATGACGGTTTGAACAACAAACTTAATGAATTGAACAAAAATCTAAATGAATTGAACAATAATCTAAATGAATTGAATAGAAATCTAAATGAAGAAATCTAAATGAATTGAACAACAATCTGAATGAATTGAGAAACAATCTAAATGAAGTGTACAACACTCAATTATATAATTTTGTAATGGAATTATCTTTGCAAAATAACTTATTGACATTAATAAATAATTGGACGCTTTACTGTGCTGAGATAACAATGTAATACGTAAAGATAAGTAACATCGAGCAATAAATATCATACAATTTATAAATCGATTGCAAAGGCATTGGAAGAAACTGAAAACATCTACTCGTGATGAAGTATTATTATAAACCAGAAGATATGAAATGAAATTATTCTGAATCAAGAAATGAAAATGCTAAACTATTATGAAGGAAGAAAAACTATAACTTTATTGAGTAGAAAAGTATGTTACAACCACATCAGATAACTGAACATGGATTCTGTAACTAACACACAACACAAAATTGGCGCGGAAACTCCTAGGGGTTGGGCCCAGACCACTAGAATTTCTAACACGATGAAAACCTCAAAAGGTAATTGTTAAAAACATCAAAACTCAAAAGGTAATGCAGGAATACAATATGACAACTCTTTCTTGATGTGCTGATTACAGAGGAAAAATTTATATTCAGCTTCGACTCCCTATCTAGTTTTTCCTCGGTCCTTTTAAAGGAAATTTCACGCAATGAGGAAGTATTTTCCAAATGATAGCCCACTGCACGTGGCTGTCGTTTGAGTTCTTGAGCTTGAATCTGTCTGTATACCTTCTGCCAGCTTCTGGGAGTTACTAAGATCCCACACTTTTGCATCTGTCAGTTTTCTTTCCGTTTACCATTGGTTCAGCTACTCTGCCTTCCTGCATATAGAGATACAATAAGTCAATTTTCTGTTATAGAAACATCCGTTTTGTCGCTAGCCCTATTGCTCTAGTTTTTATAAATATTTTAATTTTTTATTGTTAATATGAGGAAGAATTCCCACAATTGTGACATAATTTGAAGTAATTATAGGTGAAAACATACCTCAATTCGGGCCCAACATACTCCCCTTCTTACCTCATTACATGTCCTCATGCAGACAGATGGTTGAGGTGCAACTGTGTTAAGGAGTAGGCAGGGTAGACCTTTTCCTTGTATGCTCTGAAACCCTATTTTTGTCTTATTATTGTGAAGGCAGCACTTGCGTGCCCCTCCGGTAACTCATAATTATGATTATAGTCCTTGGGAGGATACCAGAGGAGAGGGCTTCTATACTTACATCCCAGCCATGTAGGCCCCATGCTAAAGACCAGGTTACTGTATGAGAGGAATCTAGAGGCAGCAACGTTGTATGGTAGCCAAATGGTTCTCTATTATTTACGTTGTTCATGGAGGCCATCCACCTTTGTTTAGATGCTGCCAAGGCTACTTCTTGAATGTCTTGAAAGTACTCCTGTCCATTTTCTATTATGTCCTTATGGATGGGACCTAGCCGAGTCCTTACACCTTGCCTTTGCATAAAGTTCTTATGTTGGATAAATAATTGTAGGGGTTTTGTGGGTTCCCCTCTAACCCACAAGTCTAGGCCATGCTCTCTCTTTTGGAAGATGTTATAGGCCTTGGCCCACTTAATTTGGTTCTTGGTGAATGAGTGGAAGGCTTGGAGCTAGACATCTCCTATAAAGGAACTAGGATTGATGTCCGTGTCATCTTCTAGAAATAATTGTGCATGTAAAGTTCACATAGGAGGTGTTGGAATTTTTCATCTTGCTCATTATAGCAGTGGAACAATTATTCTATATTCCTAAAAGTTGTAGATTTTCCTACCCTGATGGCCTTGAATTTCAGCAGTAAATATTGTTTTGTTAAGAATAGGGCATAATTGGTGGCCGGTGCCCTGCAAGATAGTGCGTCATTATACAGAGAAAAAATCATGGTGATTTGTTTCTTGGCTTGCTCCGTCTACTCTTGTGCCCTTTTTAGCTTTTCTTGTTCTTCTCTGAGATGGGAAAATGTTTCGTCTTCTGTAGAGGACAGGTCTATGAATTTATTTAGTAATGCTTGGTATTCTTGTGTTGGCACCACCTCCTTCCTACATTGTGCTAGCTCATGCTGTGCTTGCACCAGTTCATTTTGTAATTTCTAATAAACAACTTTCTCTACCAGGGGGGTATAGGCAGGGGATTCCTTTGTTTGGGTCTCCTTCTCTTGTGTAGTTTTCTGCTTAGTTTGTGTAGAAGCTTCAATGGTATTTTCTAGTTCTGTCTTAATTTCGGCCTCAGAAGTACCTGCTTGGTTAGTCTGTATCCCAATTTGAGTTGTATCGATTAAATTGGTCAGTACCTAAGCCTTTGTAGTGGCTACCAAGTCGGTTTGTACCTCAGCCTCAACAATGCCAGCCAATTCAGTCTGCATCTCGGCTTCAACAATGTTTATCAAGTTAGTGACTATTTCTGTTTGAGTTCCTACAAAGGTGGTTTATTTCTTTGGCTTTCAGGCCCTTCTCTCCTCTTTCAGTTGTTTCCTTAGATATTTTACCATTTTATTTAATCTTCTGTAGGCCCTTCTTAGTTTTCCTAATTTTATTTTCATCTAAATTTTCACATGTCCTGATTTCAGCAGGTGGTGGAGGAGCAGTAATCCCATTTTCAGGAATGGTATTGCCAACCTCAGGGTTTCCTGTGATGGTGTTTCTTATTTGATCTTCATAGTTTACTTCTATATGAGGGTCCCGACTAGGTGGAGCAGTGCTACATCCTGGTGTCAAAGAGACTGTTTCTGTGCTTTGTTCTACAAGGATAGTGTCACTTGACTGATTTTCTGATTCCATTCTTTCCTCTGCCTGTCCTTTGTTGTACACCTCATAATTCCCAAGAGGGGACAGGGTCGTATCGTCCTATAATTCCTATTGGTTGGGTAGGACTTCAGTGTGAGCAGAACTGCTGGCAGTGACAGACTTATCTATGGGTTCCTCTTATTCTTCTGCTCCCTATGGGTTTCTAGATTCATAGTTTGTCCTTAATTGTTCTATGACTCGAGCCATTTCTTCCTCGAAGTCTTGTAAGGGTGTGTTTTGATGGTGGGATGGCCTTGTCTCTTCTATGAGGTCTGAGGTTCCTTGCAGCATTTTGGACCGTTTTTTCCTGCTTGGTTCTAAGGTTGCGGTTCGGGTCCTTTCTCTTCTTGGTGTATTTACCTTGGGGGGCTCAATTTCGGTTTCGTCGAGATTTATTTCTGGTTCCTGTGCATCAGGGTTGAAAAAATTGTCCCAGGCTATCTGCTGCTTATCCAGCTCATGAATGATGAATAGTTTAATTAACCCGTGGTGACTGAATACTGCTTGGGGATTTTTTGCTCTTCTTAATTGAACAGCAGTATCATGGTATATGGAATTTAAGAAAGTAGGCAGATTAACTGAAATATTTTTCTTAAGTACAGCTAAGATTTTGAGCTGACAAGGTTTTACTGCGGCCCGACGTCCGTCACATGTAATGAACTTTTGGATGAATTTCGTCAGTTCCTGCCATGGATGGTGTAGAGAGGTAGGGTCAATCCCTCTCCCTTTTCACTCCAACGGCTCCTCTAGATCCTGATATACTGCTACTATCTCTCATAGGAGGAGATGTTTCTCTGTCCATATTTCTCCTTCTGTTGGAATTCCAGAGACTTCAGCAATAATTTCCCCTGTGACTGGTATAATTCGACCCTTGATTCTGGTTTTACCTTCTTGTAGATTTCGCAGAAACTCAATTGCAATTTCTGTATCAAATCCCTGTAATCGGTGTACATATGTTAGCCAGCCAGCTTGTTGGAGGATGTCACTAGCTGTATTTGAAATTGGAAAGTTTACAGGCTCATTTCAAAGGGAATTTCCTCCCATAGCTGATATGCTTTCTTCCTCTGATTGTATTCTTGCTCGACTCTGTTGTTTTGACTAAATTTTGTATGCAAGAGAAAGAGAAATTGTGGTTCTACATAGGTAACTTCATGCCTTAATTGCAGTGTTCCTCTGGTCTTATCGATGTGTCTAACGGGATTTGTGTTGAGATTTCGCATGCTTGCCAAGTTAAGATTAATTACACCCCCTCCATCGGAGAAAGGGCGCCCACGCCTTCAAATACAGGAGAAATTTGGCTAATCATGAATGCAGACAGGGGAATGTTAACATTTGGTAATAATGACCTATACGTGAAGGAGCAGGTCATGGCTTTCAAGCTTTAGGCGGTTGAGTAATTACTAGCATATGTAGTGTAAAGGTCAGTTTTGGAAATTTTTTCATAATTTCATCCTGTGCGGAAGTGACCAGAAAGGGAAAGGGAATAGTATAACCATTATTACAATATGATGTCCTTCTTTAATGAAAATTTGTGATGGAAGAAAGACTAAGTCAAGTAATGATTAGTGCTATTATCCTGGGGTTCAAATATGTAAGCATGTATCTATTAGTTATTCCTGTGGTAGATTATAATTATCACTAATTCGAGTAATGTCTTATGGAATAAGAATGGAAGGTAAGGTGTATATAAAATTAACTTCCTATACATGAAGCATACTTTCATACCATAAGTAGATCCACTGCTGCCAATAGATATTCATAGCCTCGACAGGGTTGTTATTTTAACCCGAAAGAATGGGCCAGGATCCTTATGTAAAAATAGTTATTCTGCCCATTTTGTGGAGAGATAACATGTTGGTATTGTAGCCAGATAACTATAGTTCCACTCACAAAAGTTGTAGCAAAGTGATCAGGCCGGCTCGTGATGAGACCTCCTGTCCTTCAAGCAGTTAAGAAGGTTATTACCTTGGTGTGGTGGCCATTGTGGGCATGTCACTTTATAAGCTCTTATGAACGTGGTAGGCTGGATTGTGATGAGACTCCCTATCCTCTCTTGAAAATTTTCATGTGAGCATAGTATTATTTTGAATCATAGCATCTTGATTTATAAGGAGGTCACTTTGATGGTGTGATAGCCAGATAGTCATAGTGGTACTCAATAGGATTGTAACAGACTGATCAGGTCGGCTTGTGATGAGACCTCCTATCCTTCAATTAGATGATAAGTTCATTACCCTTGTGTGGTAGCCATTGTGGGCATTTCACTTGTTAAATCCCTATGATCATGGTAGGTTGGCTTGTGATGAGACCCCTTATCCTCTTAAATATTTGCATGAACACATAATAGCTTCTCTTTATACATGAAGGGAAGCTCATTAACTCCTTAAGAGTTAGGGATGGTGAAAGAAGTGAAATAATGCCAATACAATTAATACCCTTTATTCCCATTCCTTCATATTGGACGGAAATATCACTTGAATAGTGCAGAAGGGTATACCATGATAAGGTCATGTATTGTATGATAACATATTTGAATTGGGGATGACTTAGCCTTTCACTTCATGTATGCACAATGTCAACTTCCTATTTAAGGATTATAGTGCCAAGGGGTCATCATATTGGTAATTTTACCATTTCCCTTTCTTCTTCAACTGCCATTCCCTGCTCAGAGATGCTTTTAGCTAGATAAAGGGGATAATGGGATGAAAAAAAACAAGGTTATTCAATTTGAACAGTAGGGAGAAATAAAACGAAAAACTTGGTTGTTCAATCCGATGGAACAACAATCGTTCAAATATTGAACAGCAACCATTCAGGTATTGAACAACAAGAAGAATAAAAACTCAAAATCATGGTTGTTCAATCCGATTGAACATCAATCGTTCCGATATTGAACAATAGTCGTTCAGGTATTGAACAATGAGAAGAATAAAAACTCAAAATTATGACTGTTCAATCTGATTGAACAGCAACCGTTCAGATATTGAACAATAGTTGTTCAAGTATTGAACAACAAGAAGAATAAAAACTCAAAATTATGGTTGTTCAATACGATTGAACAACAGCCGTTCAGATATTGAACAACAATCATTCAAGTATTGAACAACGAGAAGAATAAAAACACAAAATCATGGCTGTTCAATCTGATTGAATAACAGTTGTTTAAATATTTAACAACAGTCGTTCAAATATTGAACAACGAGAAGAATAAGAATGCAGAAAACGCAGCTGTTCAATCCGATGGAACAACAGTCATTCAAGGATTGAACAACAGTCATTCAAGATTTGAACAACAAGAAAAATAAGAACACCAAAACATGGTTGTTCAATCTGATGGAACAACAGTCGTTCAAGGTTTGAACAACAAGAAAAATAAGAATGCAAAAATGATGTTGTTCAATCCAATTGAACAACAGCCGTTTAGAGATTGAACAACAGTCGTTCAAGGATTAAACAAAAAGAAAAATAAGAATGCAATTCACAAGAGGATGAGAGAAAAAAATTGCAAGTATGAAGAATGTACAACAAAATAAGACATTTATATACATTATTTACAAATGATGCTAGCAAACCTCTCATGTACTTGAGTTTTTTGGGTTGTCTTGTGCCACAACTTGAATGGTGGGATCGTTTCATACATGTTGGCAAAAAAATTCTTTCATGAGAGGTTTGTGATAGAGGCGCACTTTGTGTTCGTTAACTTGAAATTTTGAATCAAACCCATCTATGGTCGTTAAGGTGAGTGTGCCATTGTTGTGTACTTCCTGAATCTCATATGGACCAAATCACCTTGTTTGTAGTTTTCCTGGAAAATCTTGGAATCTGGAGTCATAGAGGAGTGCCCAATCTCCTTTTTGAAATACCTTCTTCTTTATAAGGTTTTCATGCCACTTAGCTCGTTGTTTTTGGATGATCGATGTGCGTTGCAGGGCTAGTAGTCATATTTTTTCTAGTTCATTTATTTTTTGGATTCTTCTAGCTTTAGCTTCTGTTAAGTCCAACCCCACTTCCTGGGCTGTTCTCAGAGTTTTTATTTTGAATTCAATAGGGAATATGGGTTCTCTCCCAAATAATAGCTGATATGGTGAATATTGAGTGGTTTTTTGCTAGGTTATACGATAAGCCCATAAGGCTTCTGGTAGTCTAGTGGCCCAATACCGGTGATGTGCTGCTACCATTTTGGTAAGGATTGTCTCCAGGACTTTTTTGGTGCTTTTGAATTTCCCATTTTCCTATGGGTGGTAAGGAGATGAAACTCTGTGGATGATATGGTGATTTCTTAGGGTGGCTGTAATTTTATTACCTATGAATTGTGCCCCTGCATCGGTTATCACTTCTTGTGGCAGACCGTATCGCATGAATAGCTCGAAAATAAAATTAATCATTGATTCTTCCGTGGCTCTTGACAAGGCCACTGCTTCTACCAATTTGGTTACATAATCTGTGGCAACCAACATGTACACTTTCTGGTTTGATGGCGGGTTGAATGGTCCAACGAAATCCAGTGCCCATCGTTCGAATGGTTCTACCACCAATTGTGGTTGTGGCAGCATTTCATCAGCTTGGCTTGGGCAACCCATTCTCTGGCAGCTATCACATTCCTATACATATTTTTTGCGTCTTTGAAAATCATAGGCCAATAATAGCATAATTGTAACACTTTATGCCCTGTTCTGCGTTTTGCGAAATGGCTGCCACAAGGTTCATCGTGACAGGCTCGTAAGATGTCATAGATTTCGTCTTCTCTTATTCATCTATGTATGTGCATGTTGTCCCTTGTATGGAAGAGGTATCCACCAATCCAAGAGAATCTTGCGCTGCGTTGTACAATCAGTTTCCATTATATTGATGTTAAATTTCTATGTAGCTTCCCTACTGCCAAGTAATTTTCCATGTCTACATACCATGGTGTTTTTACCACTACAAAAAATAGATGTTCATTAGGGAACTGATCATCAACTGCTAGGGTGTCATCTGACTTTGGAATCCTGGACAGGAAGTCTGCGACTACATTTTCTTTTCCTAGATGATCTTTGATTGTTATATTGAATTCCTGCAACAACAACAACCAACGAGTTACTCTCCCATTCGTGATTGGTTTATTGGATAAATATATAATGGCAAAGTGATCAGTATAAAAGAACACTTGATAACCAGTTATATAGTGCCTAAATTTATTAATAGCATAAATGACAGATAGGAACTCCTTTTCCGTCACGGTATAATTTAATTCGACAGGAGTGAGGTTTTTTCTTATATAATAAATGGCATAAGGTTTTTTGTCTTCTTCTTGGCCAAGGAATGCTCCTATTGCTATATCGAATGCATATGAAGAGACGTGAAAAGGTAGTTTCCAGTTAGGTCCTCGCAGAATCGGTGTTGTCGAGACTAGTTTCTTCAAATCTGTAAAAGTGGTGTCACATTTTTCAGTTCAATGGAATTCAACATTTCCAGTTAATGCATACAAAGGTGCTTCTATTTGTAAGAAATTATCTATAAATTTGCGATAATATCCTGCATATCCCAGAAAACTGCGTACCTCTGTCTATGTGCAAGGTGTGGCTAATAGAAGGATTACCTCTATCTTAGCTGGATCTACCTGTATTCTAGCTGCAAAAATGTAGTGACCTAGGATCACCCCCTCTGTCATCATCATGTGACATTTTTCATTGATTAGACATAACCTAGAAGCAATACATCATTCTAACACCTTTTCTAGCATTTCTAAAGCTTGATCAAGGTCCTCTCCATATGGTGTGAATTCATCCATATAGATTTCTAGCCCCTCATTTATTAAGTCAGAAAAAATGTTGATTATGGCCCACTGAAATGTGGATGGGGCATTGCATAACCCAAATGGTAGAACTCTGTAAGAAAAATTACCCCATGGGAAGGTAAAGGTTGTCTTATCTTGATCTTCGAGAGCTATTTGGATTTGATTGTAACCACTGAACCCGTCAAAGAAGGAAAATAACCATTTCCCTACCAATGTGTCCAGGACTTGGACAATGAAGGGAAGGGGGGAATGGTCTTTCTATGTTTCTTTATTCAATTCTCTATAATCTATGCAGATTCTCCATTCCCCATTATTTTTAAGGATGAATACCAGAGGGGAGACCCATTTTCTCTCTGAAATAGGGTAAATGAAATTCACATCTAATAGCTTTTGTAGTTCCTCTTTTACAATCTCTTTTAAGTGCATGTTTAGCCGTCATTGGGGTTGCCTAATGGGATGGATTTCCTTATCAGTATAAATGTGATGGGTGCATAGCTGAGGGTCTAAACCCTTCATGTCTAGGTAATCCCAAGCAAATGCCTCTTGATACTTCTGAAAGACTTTTATGAGCTTTTGTTTTTGGTCATCGTACAAATTTCCATTAATATTCAGAACCTTTCCTGGCTCAATCTCCATAAGTATGTTATTATGTACATCGGTTATGGGAATATGTTGATCCTCACGGTTTGTCATAAGATCCTCTTGATCTTCATTTTCAAGGATTGTTTTCAACATTTGACATTTTAAATTTCTAGATGTGGGTGGCTAAATCATAAAATTATTGATTATGTCATCTTCAATTTGATCCTTAATGTCAAAAGATTCCACTAGTGTCAAGGGTGAACGAATGTTTTTCTCCCAGTATGTACATGGGCGTTTGTGAATTTTTACCATGGGTAAGCTTGGTTTGGAAGGTAAATAAATGATGATATTTTTTATAGAATCCCCTCTAGTGATAGTCATGTTGCCCGTTCGACAGCCTATGTAAGCATCAGCTATGGCCAACCAAGGTCGCCCAAGAATCAATAGATGCCCTTCCATCCTATTCTTTGGATTAATAACTAAAAAATCAGCTGGATATTCCCATGAGTCCACAGAGACCAGGATGTCCTACACTATTCCTTCTGGTCTAATAACAGGCTTGTCAACCAGTTCTAGCAGTGTAGTTGTAGGTTCTAAAGCTAATATGCCCATTTTTTCACAGGCCCCTGTAGTTAGGATGTTAATGGCTGCTCCTAGGTTGACCAATGTGTTTGGAAATGAGTGGCCAGAGATTTTTACAGTCACAATGGGATTTCCTGGGTCTTCATATTTCATAGGTGGTTCCTTAACTAGTAACAAATTAGATAGCACCCCTACCACATGAACGGTGGGCGCAACCTTTGTTTTTTTTACTTTATTTTTTCCACATAGTTGTTTAATTGTCCTTGCACAAATAGGAATGTATTGGATGGCCTGGAGGAGAGGAATTTTAATACAGATGTTTCTTAACTCCCCCAATATGTCAAAGTTTGGAGAGGTTATCGGTCTGGGCATAGTTAGCCTTTCAGGGAATGGGGGCGGAGACATCCTAAGTTCTTCAGGTCCCTATTGGTCAACCTCTTTCTCTATTATATATGACTGGTTAGGTTCAGTTGAAGTCTTAATTCGAGACTGAGGTGGAGTTGTGGATTCTATAGGCAAGATAGTATGTCCTGATCTCAGCCTTAGCTCATTGCACTATTTATGTTTTTATGCTGAAATTTGGGTTTTCTATGATCTGGATTAATTCAACTGGTCGGTTGTTGAGATTAGGATTGGGTTGGGCTGGTAATTGGGGGTGTATGACAGGCTGTGGTTTATGTTGAACTGGGTATGGAGCTGGCAACGTAGGTTGATTTTGAGTTCCCGCCCCCATTGGTAGGTTGGTCATTCCCATGGGTCGCTGCCAATTCCAATTAGTTTGAGGAGGAGGGTTTGGCCACTAGGTTTGGTACATAAAATTTTGCCAATAAGGGGGAGAAAAAGGAAAGCTTGGCCAATTGTTTCCTGATGTTATTTGTGTAGGCCAGGGTGGTATAGGAAATGGCTGGTTTGGCCAAGTAGGAAAAGGGTATTGATTCTGCCAATTTTCTGCAGGGTTTTGCTAGTTAAACTGCAGAGATGAGAAGAACTGAGGCAAGTCTTGTGGAATTCCTGGTAGTGCCTGCCATTGTCGACGTTGATTTATTAGGTAGACTGGTTATGTTTCTTCCTCTTCTTTCTTGTAAACTGTTTTCAGCCAGGGAAGTGAAGGACATTGGTCTGTGGTATGATCCTTAGTGCAGATGGCACAAGTTTGAACCATGTATAAAGGGCATTCCCTTTGGTTGTGCTTCTTCTGACATTGCGAGAAAATATGGCCAGATTTTGTTCTGTTATAGCTTGTTTCTGCTTGGCTTGTAAAACGTCAAGCTGTGTTGTCAAGGTACCCAGGATGTCAGTTTTGAAATTTTCTAATAGATTTCCAAATTCTGCTCTGGTTACATTGCTATTAGACTACTTAAGTTCTTTTTTTATAGAATCACACCCAATTGGCCTATTGCGTACACTACCCTGAGAGCATCTAATACATAGGGAAATAATCTCATCTAATACACAAGGAAATAATCTCGTCATATTCTTCCTGGTAAATATCTCCTTTCCCCATTATGTTAAGCATTTCAACACATTATTCCTTCATTCCATTAAGAATTGTGGCTTTTAAAACGTCCTTGGATAGCGTGGTATATGGGGACCTTTGTAAATTGTATCGGAATCTTTCTACGTACTCTTCTAATGTTTCATTTTCTTTTACAAACATATTAAAGATTTCATCTTCTAGGTCTCGGGTTCGGCAATAGTCTTGATATTTGCTAAGGAAAATGTTATTCATTTTGTCTCAATTATTGATGGTTCCCCCACCTATTCCCATGAACCAGCGTAGTGTTGTTCCTTTTAAGGTAGAGGGAAATAGTTTCAGCTTCTGAGGATCAGTGGTGTAGTCATACCCCCTACATAAGACATCAAATTCAAATAGGAATGCATCAGGATCTTCTGTAGTCAAACCATGGAAGTTGGGAATGTTGTGCAAGGGAATGGCTTTCATAGGGGCGTTTGCAACATTATCAACAATGGGGTATTCCAACGTTGATTTCTACCTCTGATTCTGATTTTGATTATTTTCCATTTGGTCAAAGAGGTGCCAGAAATATTCAGGGATTTCTTATTCTGGAGGAGTGATCCATGGGTTTTTAGGAGGTGAATGCAATGGAGGCTTTACAGCGCTTCCCTTATCTGGGATCCTGAGTACCTCTGTCTCTACCACTCTTTAAGGTGATTTAGGCTCTGGAGCTTCTATTTGAATTATGTCGCTAGTTTCTCCTTCCCCTTCTTGTAAATTGAAAGAACCTCCCTCTCTCGAAGGGTCAGTGCCTATCTGATTGGGATTTTGAAGGCTTCGCTCAACTCCTTCTGTTTCATCGTGAATCTCAGTGTAGGCTACAAATGGCAAGGTTGCAACTTGAGGGAGGGTGATAGGACTTTGAATGGAAATAGTTCTAGGTCCTATAGATGCCTGAGATTTAACTTTCTTAATGATTTCATCTATATATGTTGTTCTTCGAAGTATCACCGGTCCTTTGGATTGTGAGGATTTTTGCGAATGATCTTTGATTGTTTCTATATTTTTATTCCTAGTCATAAAACAAGAACACCTTTTCTACTGTTCTTTGAACAATTTTGCTGAGAAGCAGGCTAGAGAGCAAGCATTTTGCTTGCCAGCATGCAGGTTCTTACCTCTTGTTTTTAATACCCAATTCTTCACAGAAATGGAGAAAGGTGAATAAAGGCTATCACTCTTAACACTCTCCCCGGTAACAGTGCAAAAAATGTTGGTGTCACAAAGGTGGCTTATTATAGGCAACTCTAGTTCTTCTCAATTAATTATCAACCCGAGGTAAGTCTTCTTATTTCAAGAGTGTCGGCACAATATATGCAAGTGAGATCGACTGATAGATACTCTATGTTGTTTTATAAGAAAGGATTATCTAGCCTTCTAAATTCAATCAACATACAAGGAATGGTTTGGTAGGTTATGGCTAGCTATTTTGTCAAGCCTATGATTGAACAAAAAGATGATGGTTTGAACAACAAACTTAATGAATTGAACAACAATCTGAATGAATTGAACAACAATCTAAATGAAGCAATCTAAATGAATTGAACAACAATCTGAATGAATTGAACAACAATTTAATGAATTGAACAACAATCTGAATGAATTGAACCGCAATCTAAATGAAGTGTATAACACTCACTTATATAATTTTGCAATGGAATTCTCTTTGCAAACTAACTTATTGACATTAATCAATAATTGGACGCTTTAATGTGCTGAGAGAACAATGTAATCCATAAAGATAGGCAATAACTATCTTATGATTTATAAATCGATTGCAAAGGCATTGGAAGAAACTGAAAACATATACTGGCGATGAAGTATTATTATAAACCAGAAAATATGAAATGCGATTATTCCGAATCAAGAAATGCAAATGCTAAACTATTCTGAAGGAAGAAAAACTGTAACTTTATTGAGTAGAAAAGTATGTTACAACCGCATCAGATAAATGAACATGGATTTTATAACTAACGCACAACACAGAATTTGCGCGGAATCTCCCAGGGGTTGGACCCAGACCACTAGAAGTTCTAACGCGATGAAAACCTCAAAAGGTAATTGTTCAAAACATCAAAACTCAAAAGATAATGCAGGAATACAATAAGAAAACTCTGTCTTGATGCGCTGATTATAGAGGAAAAATTCCTATTCAACTTCGACTCCCTATCTAGTTCATCCCCGATCCTTTTAAAGTCAATTTCACGCAATGAGGAAGTATTTTCCAAACGATAACCCACTGTGCGTGGCTGTCATTTGATTTCTTCAGCTTGAATTTGTTTGTATGTATTCTGTCGGCTTCTGGGAGTTACTGAGATCTCATATGTTTGCATCTATCAGTTGTCTTTCCATTTACCATTGGTTCAGCTACTATACCTTCCTGCATATGAAGATACAATAAGTAATTTTTTTATTATAGAAACATCCCTTTTGTCGCTAGCCCTATTGCTCTAGTTTTCATAAATATTTTAATTATTTATTTTTAATATGAGGAAGAATTCCCACAATTGTGACATAATTTGAAGTAATTATAGGGTGAAAAAATACCTCAATTTGGAACCAAAAGTGGTCTCGAGACTGATGAGGTCTCTCTTGTGGATGATAGTTCGCTTGACAGGAGCCAAGATTCGGCACGTGGCCACCAAGGCATAGGTATTTTTAGTGCTGGGTTGCATGCAACCTCAGGTTTTCATTTGGTGTGAAGGTTTTTTCTATCGGGTTCGAGAAGAACTGACAACATGTAAGACTCGAACCCAACGATAGTTTGGGTATGGCACACTAATTGTTTCCTTCATACTAGAGCAGGTGCCTGTGATGAGGCCAAGGGTGATCACGGATGCAATGGGACCATGAGAGCCAAGACAGGCTCGTTGGTCAGGTTTGATGTCATACACTGGAGAGGGTCCAATCCGTCACTGTTTTGATGATGGATTCTTCAAGTGCATAGATGGCTAGATCCTGATGATTGAAGATTTTCCTTATGCAAGGATGAACTACACAGGAAATCCAAGATTGATACTGCCACAAGGCACTTAGTGGGGTCCATATGGTAAGAAGGAATATGATCAATATTTAAGTATTTTTTATCTTTTGAATGTTTATGCAACTTGTTTGTTTAATGGGTGAAAATGTTTTTAAAATGAAGCTTATTTCTTGACATAGATGTGGCACTTGTCCATCTAGATGGAGCCCCTCACTATACAAGGCAAGCAATGCAGCTACCTGGGGCTGGTGCAACCGTAGAGGCTACAATAGTTGCCGAAGAGGGTGGTGACGCACGTAGTTTGCATGAGCTTGCTAGGAACCTCGAAGGATTAAGCATGGGTGTGCCGCCTCTTCCTATGAGGGATATCCTAGTTCACCTACAGTGACACATAATGGGTGTGCCGGATAGGTTCTTGGTGCCTCTTTAGAGGTTAGCCAAAGCATTTATCTGCTACCATGAGTAACATGCTCAAGAGGAATAGTGGATAGATGTATAAATGTCAGAGGCTTAGCAGAGCCAATTTTTGGTAAAACACCCATGTTTTGAGAATTTTTTTGATGTAACTTGATCGGACACGACATATATATATACATATACATATTTTGGTGATTTTGATCTTATGTTTTTAAATTTTATGTATTTTTTATGATGGAAAAAATTATACACTCATGCATGACTCTTTCCATAATAAATGCGACAAATGCCAATCTAACACATAATTCGCCAATGAATCAGCAAATGTATTAGGTTCTCTAGGAATGTGTTCAAACGTGATGTTTTGAAATTGACATTCTAGAATTCATACCCTCAAGTAATAACACAATAAGACTTGATGATGGACACGATAACAATTGTTTAACTACATAACGATGAGCTGGGAATCTAACCTGACCACCAGATTGGAGATGCCACGAGATGCAACTTATGTGAGGAGTTTTATCACTGACATGTACTCAACAATATTGTTGGTGGAATTTCCCAGGAATATTCCAACAGAACCAAGCAGTTCTGACTCAGGTTTGTATAGGACCCAAGCAGCTGATGCAATGTGCCGAGTATGATGACTAGCACCATCCGTGTATCCAATGTATGGTAAGGGTGACGAAGAAATCTATGTAAAAGAAGAGAGTGTTCATGAGAAAAACACTCAAAAACCCAAAAATATTCATACACACCAAAAAAAACAAAAATGATATACATAAAATTACAAAGAATATGCCCAGTGGAACACTAGGCGAAATAGTTCTTCAGATAGAGCCCGTTGTGGGGCTGAGCGAGTGGAATTCCATTATAGTCCTGAACTTCGTAAGCTCCTTTCGAAAGGAATTTAGTGATGAAATAAAGAGCAATCCATAATGGTTGAAGTGTTTCGGTCCCCAAGAGGTCATGTCTCTGATCGTATAATAGAACGAGATCACCTTCTTGGAAAGAATGAGGCTTGACAGATTTGTCATATTGAGCCTTTATTCGGCACTTGTGAGCTTTGAGTGATAGTGTAGCATCTCGACGAGTTTCATCCAATTGATCGAGCGATAGAAAGCGCTCTTCTTCGACAGTGGTGCTAGGTAGGAGTTAAAAAACGAGCTTGAGTGATGGAATCTCACACTCGATTGGAAGTACTGCTTCCAGGCTAAATGTTAGTTGGAAAGGTGTGAAGCCTGTAGCAGTTTTTACTAACATTTGGTATGCCCACAACGCGGAGTATACTATTCCAATGCCACGTGGTTTTATGGTTGTCAACTAACCAATGAATCATGGTTTTGAGGACGCCATTTATGGCTTCGACTTGACCATTCACTTGCAGATAGTAGGACGAAGGATGATCTTGTCGAAAACCTAGCATGAATTTAAATCCATCATCGTATGGTTATGAAAATGTTAACCATGATTTGTGACGATTGAGATGGGTACACCGAAATGGTAGATGGCCTGGTTGAATAGGAAAGGAGTTGCAGTTTCTCTATCAGCCTTAAAAGTGGGAATGGCTTTTGCCCATTTTGTGAAGTAGTCGACCACTACTACTATGTGGTTGTGGCCATCAACAGAAGTGGGATTGCATGTAACGAAGTATATTCCCCATTTAGCAAAAGGACCAATCTAGATAACCAGATGAATAGGGGTGGGATGGGCACCTATTTTCTTCATGAAAATATGAAACATATGGTACTTTTGGACCGCTGCGATGCAGTATTTAAACAAAGTGGGCCAATAGTATCCTGCACGCAAGATTTTATGGGCAGTAGCTATGCCAGAAAGATGACCACCACACGCCCCCGCGTGACAGTCATTTAAAACATGTTCCACCTTGTTAAGAGTGAGACAATTTTGAAGAATAGTTTTGACACCACGACGATATAGAGTATCGTTTAGCACAAGGTAGTGTTTCGCTTGGTGACGAATACGACGACGATCGTCTAACGTGACAGTTGGGCGAAATTGTTGAATTTGGAGGTAGAACAGGATGTCTCCATACCAAGGATCAGAAGAATCGACCAAATAGACAGATTCATCGGGAAATGGATCATGAGCTACTTCTTCCAGGTCAATTCTGGGAAGTTCTGACAGTAATTCGGTGAAGAATAGAGATTTCCTTGCTTTGGCAGCAATGAAAACTAGATCAAACTGTTGGAGGATTATAATCCATTTGGAATAGTTTCCTCCAATTATTTGATGAGACAACATGTGTTGCATGGGATTTTCCAAAGCAATTACGGTAGTCTGCTGCAGCAATATATAGTGTCGGAGGCGGGTGACAACAAATACCATCATGAGAGATAGTTTCTACACATGTGAATATCATAGTTCAGGTCCAATGAGACCTTTTGACAGATAATATATCACATGATCACTATCTTCATCATGAAATTGAACCAAAACCATCCCTAGCGAGGATGGTGAGGATGCCAGGTAGAGGATAAAGTCACGTGAATAGTTGGGGGCACTAAGAAGTGGGGCGGAAACTAGTGCTCATTTCAAGGTGTCAAAAAAAATTTGAGCCTAATCATCCCACATATATTGTGTCCCTTTCTTGAGTAAGTGCATGAAGCCTTTCGTTATCTCGGCATATTTTACTATGAAACGACGCAAGAAGTTTGCCTTCCCTTGCAAATGTTGGATTTGCAGGATGGATTGTGGCGCAGGTAAGTTAATTATTTCCTTAACCTTATCGAGATCAACCCTAATCCCGTGCTTGGAAACAATGAAGCCAATGTTTGTTGAACATCATTAGAAATGATTTGAACAAACATTATTGTTAACTTTTATAAAAATTAATTAATTAATTAGAATGGAATAACCATATTATTAATTTTACACAAATCTCAACAATTAATCAACTATTTATTTAATTTTTATATTAAAAAAAAAAAAAAAAATTAAGTCGGCCTCACTTGTTTCCCCACTCATCATCCATCACTATCCTATTTATACCTTATGTGTGAGATTAGTCTTACCCATGGATATTTCACTGAAGATGAACCTCATTGGCTAGGTTCGAAACATTGAAATTACCAAGAATGGATGCGATTGATTCGGAAATCCTCTCTACACAAAAAATACGCACTTATGCAAATTCAAACGTATGTTGTGGAACCTGCACCGAGTGAATATTTCTTTAATATGCGCAAGGTGATGGGTTTGCTTCTTGGAGTCAGCCGAAAGGTCATCCAAGTAAGCTTGTACAATGTGCTTGATATCGTGAAATGCATATTCCATAGCCCTTTGAAAATTTTCCCCCACATTCTTCAGACCAAATGGGAGTTTACAATATGAAAATGTGCCCCAAGGAAAAATGAAGGTGGTTTTATGCTGATCATATTTTTTAATCGCTATCTAGTTATATCCTAAGAAGCCATCCATAAAGGAGAAATATTCACATCCAGTGCAATAATTGAGAATATGATCTATGAACGGAGTAGGATAATTGTCTTTTGGACAAGAGGAATTCATATCATGATAATCAACACAGACCTAGATGGTTCCTTGTTTTTTATCTACGGGAACAGAATTGGATACCCATTCCATCAGAGGAGCGGGATAGATGAAACCAGTGTGTAAGAGTTTTTCGACTTCAGTCTTGATGGTTGCTGCTTTGCGAGGGTGGACAGGTCAAAGTATTTGTCGGATAGGCTTTGCATTGTCATAAATCTTTATTTCGTGCTCGACAATAGATGGATCTATGCTGGGAATTTCATCGTAATACCAAGCGAAAGCATCACAAAATTCCTTAAAAATGGATGTGAAGCATGCAATTTCCTTGGGGTTTCAATTGGCTCCAATCTGAATATTTTCCACGATACCTGTTTTGACCAAGATATATATGAGCATAGTCTTGGAATGATTTCCCATGTTCCCTTCTATATCGATAGTTTGAACAGTCGTGTAATTGGAGGGAACAATCTCAGGTGGGTTGAAAGATGGGATTTGAGTAGTGGTCGTGTCTGAATCGAACATCGAAGGGTGATGGTGAAACTCTCCCCAAGGTCGTTCCTCTGGAGACATGATCTCTCAAATAGCTTCGTCCATAGAAAGGACTTCATCAAGGAGATCCCTACAAGGAACTGTGATGGGCGAGAGAGTGGTACCATTGGTCAAAACCAAAGTGGTGGGGGCTTTAGATGCTAATTGGATGGCTTGATAAGCCAACTCAGCCGGTGATAGCAGCATCTGATCTCCGTAGGAATCAATGTCAGAAGGTGTTGATAGGATCCATGGATTGATAGAGCCATCCTAAATGGTGGATATCATTGCAATCATATATGAAACCTCAGGCGGTGGGAGAGGAAAACAACCCATCAGGGAAGATGCCTTCATAAGACCGGTACCAACACTAACGTAAGAGTCAGTAATGCCTCTTACTAGGGGTACAATGCTACTTGGTAATGTGTAATAATCAGGGGTGAAAAAGGATAATTGAGCCACTGTGACTATCTTCCCATCCAATGGAAAAATGATGAGTCAGAAAACCGAAGAGATAATGGCTGTCATGGCATAAAACCAAATGTGACCCAGCAACAGATTATAGTCGAGATGACGATCTATGACGTCTATGTCCATCGTTATATTTTTCCTACTAAGTGAAATGGGAAAGCTAGCAAGGTAGCCTTTTGGGAGGAAAGTGTGGCCGTCGAAAGCTTTGAGGGAATTTGATGATGGAGACATAGTATGAGAACCCAAAACGAGCCAGCATGCAGTTGACATAACGCAGGTCAAAGCACCTTCGTCTATGACAGTGCGATGGATTGGTCTCCATTTACACACAACTTGTACCTAGAAAGCAAGCAGGTGTGAAAGGCGAGGTTTGGATTTTTCCATGTCGAATATGGCTAGCATAGAATCTTGGGGTCAATTCCACCAATGGCCGAAAGCATATCTTTCCTTTGCGTCAGGTAGGTTTGCAATACTTCGAGTGCAGACATGGCTGACGGTGCTTGCACCATGTTAGTCATTAGTATTTTTCACTATCTTTAGATGACTATAGTATGGTTATGGATTTCTGAAAACAACATTCCTGAACATTGTGAGTTTCAGAAATATTACTGCCTTCATTATCCTGATAGAAAATTTTGCACTATTCTATCAATTTTCCATTTCATGGTTACCCTATCACTCCTAAAAACTCCTTATGGGTTAATACCTCTCATTTTTAGCTTCCTTCCCTACCTATAACCTCATTGCCTTATATTTTTCCCTATCAATGAACTCCACTTTCCCTCTAGGTTTTCCCATAGCCTACTCATTCCCATGTTCCCTAGGTTCCTCAAGCATTTATGGTCTGAAAAATATCCTTGTAGGCTCTTTAGATAAATGAAGTACATTGGATTTTGGATCTTCAACACAATACTTTTGACATAATCTGTTTTTCATTTGAAGCCCCCAAGCCAATTTCCAGTCAAGATTAGGTCAAAGAACCCTCCCACTAGGTCAATTAGGGTTTCGCATATTTTAAGGTCATCATTGGTGTTTCAAACACTATGTTTCTTTGTTAGAATCTGGCTTAGATGTAATGGAATGTTGAGACATGTTTATTCAAGGAAGACCTAAAATTTTCCAAAGAATACTACCTTATCAGTTCAAAGTCTGCAAGAGGTGAATGCAACGAGTTTATCACTTCTGCAGGAGTGCTAAAGGATTTGTCAGTAGAGGGTGTTGATGAGGTAGATTGGCTACTCCTGAATGAAGACAACTTACAACAAGGAAGAGAGGAAACACTTGATCTTGTAGATAATTAGGGTTTTTGATCTTAATTGTCCAGTAGAGTTCCAAAACAGTGATCAATTGCAGAAAATTCATGGAGAAGGTACACAAGGCCAAACATGAAGAAATTCTATCAGAGACTATTGATGAGATTTGGAAAAGGTGAGGTAAACTAGATAGAAATGAATGAAATCGAAAGGGCTAAAGATAACTTAGAAGACAACACTGATGATTGTTGTAAAACACTCTAGACACCTAGGGTTTTGATGAAAATGATTAGAGAAGGTGAAATGATGAGTTGAAATCAATGGTGGAAGCAAAAGGATTTTGAAGATGTCACTATGTGATCAGATCCAAAACTTGTAAAAAATGAGCTTGCCATGTCTAAATAAGAAAATGATGAGTTGAACTCCAAGGTGGGAACAAAAGAGGTTTTTGAAGATGTTGCTTTATGTTTGAATCCCAAAGTTTCCAAAGTAAATTTTTCATGCCTAATTAAGTGAAAGAATATTTGACTTCAACGTTTTCTATCACCTACAAGCAAAAAGTCAAAGAACATTAGTGAGAAAGTGAAACAGACTTAAAACATTAGGAAGTGGGTTTGAAAATTTTTAATTAAAATTCCCAAGTCTATAAAATATCATCTTGCATTTAAAAATCCTCATTGTTGCATTTCAAAAGATTAATAATGCTCAGGAGAAGAGAATTTGTGAGTTTTAGAAGTGAAATTGGACAAATTTTCCTGGCGCTGTGCACTTGGGATCGAGTGCTGCGCCATTGACAATTTTTCTCCATAAAAATTACACTGGCGCTACATTCCTGGAAGTGAGAATTGCACGCTGGGGAAGGCACTATGCCCATACCTGATAGGCCCAATGAAGAAGGCCTTTGGCGCTGTGCCCTCAGCACCAGCGCTGCGCACTTAGCCTCGGGGCTACGCCCTTGGCCTTGGCATTGTGCGCTTGCGTAGGAAGGGTTCCTAAACCATATAACCACTCAAAACACCTCAAATTTCTTCCAAGCCTCTACCAAATGGTCCTCCAAGCATATTCAGGGGTAATTACATATCATACACCTATCTTTGAGCTATTTGATGATTTGTAATTGAAATAATTTTAAACCCTAAGTAGGAACCCCTAGGTGTTTAAAATTGGAATCACCATTTACAATTACTTCATATGCCTATAAAGAAAAGAAGGGATAGATAGAGGGATTACATTGTTTGGAGGTTTTTCATTCACCTAAGCTATCCCTACACCCATCCCATTTATAACACTCAGTCCCTTCACTTTCAAAAATATTGACATTCCATGGCCCTCCATCTCAATTTGACATCAGCCCAAGAGTGTTTCAAAATAGAGTTTTAAACATGTCAGCAGAGGGAGAGGATAGTGGCAGTGGTGGAGAGGCTCAAATTCCAAGGAGGCATGAGCACAAAGGTGGAAATATCAATATATTTGAACCCCTCAACACAAGGGAGATAATGGCATCTCCCCTTACTGTTTCATGTTTCAAGCATGTAGGTTGCTATGAATTTTGTGAAAAGGTGCAGCAAGTGAAAAATCACCCTGAGGTAACTAGAGTCTTTATCATTAACTTGCATGAAAAATAAGTTAACCTTGCAGGGGTCACCTTTGAGTTATCTACAGATGCTATTTCCAATACCACTAGGATACCAAGTGTGGGTGAGAAATGGTTCAAGTAGGAAAACCTAGACATAAGCTACTTTGAAGCCTATCTTAAGCT
The DNA here is from genome assembly GCA_034641835.2 of Pinus albicaulis. Lineage (NCBI taxonomy): Eukaryota > Viridiplantae > Streptophyta > Pinopsida > Pinales > Pinaceae > Pinus > Pinus albicaulis. Next base: position 241,549,142 of record CM076572.1, read on the forward strand.
TAGGTATAAATACCACAGCAAATCCATATTTACTTTTTCACACCTGCTTGATATATATGCACCTATGATGAGAATTATTATGAAGTATTTTACATGTGAAGGAAGGTTCTCCCGTCTTTACTCTTGTCGCATCAGGTTGCTTATGCATTTTACTACAGTGAGGATGCTATACATACCCTATTACCTCTACAGAATCATTGATAAAATGTCCTATATTATACAAAAGAGAGACTATCCTCATTAGATACAAAGCCTTTTCCATCAGTCTCTGATCAAGATGGTTGTTATGCACCAACTACATCAGAAAGGCATTCCATGGGAGACCTTCATTTCCAATGAGGTGTTTACTTCTCCACAAGCCCATCATCAGAAAAATACACCTTCATAATCTCATCCTCCAATTCATACTCCTCCATCACCTCCTACTGATCATACATCACCATCCACTCACATTCCTTCACCTTAGGATGATCCTCCTTCATCACCTTTTCACAATCCCTCACCATCATCTCATGGTATTAGTGCATCAAGTAGTGAGGAAAAGAACAATGAGGCAGAAAGAAGTGATGTAGATGGTAGTGAGACAGATGACACTGAGATGGTTGAGATAGAGCCTTTTCCTTTGACCTACTAGAGGGTAAATAGGCATGTGTTTGCTCCCCTTAAGAGGCAAGGGGCCATGCCTTCTAAATCAACAAAACAACTTTACAAAGTTAAGAAGAAGGTCATTGATCAAGAAGAGGAAGAAAAACATGAGACTAAACAAGAATTTCAACTAATTCACCTTGACAGTGATGATGAGAATGAGGAGAGGATCACTAACATGCTACTCAAAAGAGAGGATGCTTAGATTAAAGATCTGCAATCCAATCTTGGTATGGCTAAGAATGTCATAAACTTCCTTGAGGTAGAAACAAGTAATTGGAGACAAAGAAGGCCATCTATGAGATCAGAGCTATCAGAGCTTAGAAAGAGGCTGGAAAAGCCAAGGAAAGGCTAGATGAGGCCTTGGGAACTTTTGATGAGGATGAATAAGAGGAAGAACAACTTCCTAGGAGGAGGCCAAGGACAATTGGATTGAAGAAAGATTTAGCCAAAGAAAGAGAGCAAGAGACAACATTGGCAGAGCAGCTCACTCTAAGTGAGCTGCTTGCCATGGAGATTTGCTATGATCAGGAATCTTGGCTAGAAAGAGCCAATATACACTTATAAAGTCATCTAGAGAAGGCCATAAGAGACATTGACCTTCAGAAGAAGATGGCAAGGCATTATGCCTTAAGAAACAAGATTGCAAGGGCCAAACTCAAAAGAGCCCTTGCAAATATTCAATTCCTAAAATAGGAAAAGGACAAAGAAAAGCTTGAAATTATTTCTGATGCATCCCTACAAGCATCCCAAACATGATCAGCAAGGAAAATCCCAATTTTGGAATCTTTTTGCAAATTTTGAGTTTTTGACTGTTTTGCTTGCAGAAAAAAGGCCAAGCCCGCAGCGCCACTGGAGCTGCGCTCTTTTTCAGGGCCCCTAATGGAGTAAAAATTTACATTTTCATGATACTTAGGCCAAGGACATCACCCTCATAAAGTTTCAAGTCATTTGGAGTAGAACTAGTCCTCCAAAAGTGCCAAAAACAAGCAAAATATCACATTTCTGCCCTCTTTTCAACACTGGCACTACACCCTGCGAAATCCTGGGAGAAATGATTTTTGAGCAGGTAATTGGACTTCATTATGAAAAATAAAGAAAAATCTGGAAACTATACAGGACAGGCTTTCCAATGAGCTATCAGGGAGCTCATTTGGACACCAGGAAGGCCTCTAAATCTTAGCCACAAAAACAAAAATTTTCCCAGTTTTGGCACTGCGCCCTTGCCAAAAAGTCAAAAAAAGACACTTGGAGTTATTTAAAAATCATTTTGGGGGTTTTGAAGGGAAATCACTCCAGATTTAGCTAAGGAGTTATGTTAGAATTTATTTTTGCATTTATTAAGTTAGGATATTTGTGCCTTGGGCCTTGCATTGTCTCATAGGAAAAAATGACATTTATGTGTAATTAATGTCTTCTAAAAACCTATCTAGGCTTTTGATCCTCCTTTGAAAGTTAAATACTACATGAAGGCTTCATTATTTTGATTGGTTGTTTTATGGAGATGAATATATAGACTTGGAGTTTTGAAGAAATTGGCTTTGGAGCTTTGTGTCTATTTTGGATTGAATGCCATGAAGCAAGCACTTTCATACGATTCATGAACTTTGTTGAATGGTGATGTGTTTCTAATACTGTATTTGTTTCCTTATGTTTACATATTTTCCATATTTTCTCTTGCAGTAGAACAAAAATTTTAGGTTAAGACATGTTGTTTAGAGGCACCTTAATTCTGTCTACTTTCTATTGTTTAAATGTTTTCCTCTATTATGTTCGCTTGAAGAAATTAGGAGTTCCCTATTTCTCCATGTCCATGTAGTTTTTTTTCCTTGAGATTAAATCAGTAGAGTATGGCTAAATAAGTTAATGGTTTTCCGTGTCCTTTGGTTTTGCTTGAAATATTGTTCTCAAGCTTTCTTCGAAGTGTACTAATTAGGGTTTAGGATAAATAAGTTTATGGTTTTCCCTGTCCTTTAGTTTATCTTGAAATGGTTAATTTGAAGGTATTTATAGTTTTATTAAGTAATTTAGGAGTTCCCTACTCTTTTATCACTACTAATGTATTATCTTTCATGTTTTCTTTCTCTGAAGGTAGATAGTTAGAGAGGTTAGGAGTTCCCTGCTCTCTAGGGTTTGCTGGATAGTTTTTTTTAAGTTTAATTGATAGAGCTAGGTCAAAGAGGTATATGGTGCACCCTGTCCTTTAATTCTTTCTTTATGCATAGTACTCTTATAGACTCTTCTTATTATAGTTTATGTTAAAGGATTCTTAACTGCCCTTTAAATCTACTACATTCACCATTTAATGTTCATTTCACACTCACTTAACCTATTTACATCCATTTGGATTTGTTAACTTTCCCTATGAAACACCCTTGACCTATTGTAGTACTTTTCAAGACCTTTTTCAGAATCCATAGCCCAATGTTCTGAATCTATCTCAATCTATTTGTTCTGCTTGACAAGCAACCCAACCAAACAAAACAAACAAACAAACCCTATTATTATAACTAGCCTAAAATCAATACCCTAAAATCATACAAGTTACATATTTTACACAAATATAGAGAGAGCCCTCTCTGAGTCTAGGAAGGCTAGGTCCTAGGGCTCCAAAGTTGGTTTGATGTTACCCTTGTTCAATTTGGTCTTTCCAATCTGACAAATTACAGGGACCTAACATAATGGTGACTCCACTGGGGATTATGAGTAAGTAACAACTTAAATATTCCTTCAAAACTTAAAAATACCTTATCAATAAATCAAGTGTTGGATTAGAATGATATCTGGTTGAATCACCATACTAATAATATGGTGACCATACTGGAGAACACTTATTGAAAAACTTAGCATTACATAAAGAACTCAGAAAACAAAAAAATAGCTTTAGATTGGTATTTAGTTGTTGATGGTGGACAACAAGTACATCCTCAAAACAGTAAGCATCATCCACCTAGTGACTCCAATGGTCTTCAGTAGCCCTATGTACCCAACTAGTTTTCCATAGACTCCACTGGGAAACTTATTTTGTCATTAAACATAAAAAAAACCTAGACAATAATACTTTGTGGATTAAGTATTTCTTTCATAGAGGGGTTTGTCCTTTAAGACTATCACAAACTTTCAACCTCTCTGATTTTTGGGTCTAAGTTCTGTGTTCTAGAAGAATCTATACCATATCTCATCCTGACCCAAATCCTTCTGCAATAGTTGAAAATCCTGAAAGCATCCTTAGGAAGTCTCCTAGATCTAAAATATCAATTGTTAGTAGCCCTATCCACAAAGCAAGTTCCCTACCTAAAAACCATAAAAACTTGCAAAATACTTGGTTGCTGATGGTGGACAACAACCAGCCTCAATAAAGTTGTAAAGCATCCACCTGGAGAATCCAAAACTCTCAATAAACCTAAAGACTCCACTGGAGGAAGAACCTCAAACATGACCAGCCATCCTAGAAAGAGAGAGTATTCAAGCCCAAATTGGATTCAAGAAATTATTGTTTTTATTTATAACTATGTTCTATCCTACTTTAAGCTTGATCAAGAATACGCTGATGAGGTATACATTTATCATTGGAATGATCTCAAGCCTCAAAAAGCTAAGCCTCAAATTGCAGACCATGAACATACTTATGCACCTGTGCCTACCCCAGATACACCTGTGGAAGACCTAGCGAAACATGAGCCTCATGCTACCTTTCCTGCTCCTGCTAAAACCTCAAACAATCATAAATCTCTTTTTCCACTACCTATAACCACAAATGTCCTAGACAGATACAAGCCTTTGTTTTTACCTTCTATCCTTCAAGCCCTCCCTACAAATGTTACAAATAATCTGCATAGATTTAATGGAGAAAAACAAAGATCACTGCTGAAAAACACATTCAAAGTCTGGAGGATCTCCTTGACCTATTTAAGGTAGGAAAATATGACGTGCGTATCAGAATGTTTGTCATTGCAAGGAAAAGTTAAAATTTTGTTTAAGGATCTTCCAGCTGCAAGCATTAGAAATTTTTATAAATTCACTCAAGTTTTCCTAGATAGGTGGGCAGTCATGGGAAATTTTTTTCTCATCGTAGAGGAATACAACCATTTAAAAAGATAGCCAAGGGAGACAGTACAACACTTCTTAGCCAGGTTCAATAAAGTATACCATGCAATACCTTCTAAGATAAATCCACCCCTAGGGTGGGCTCTCTTGCACTACCTAGATGCCTTTGACCCAAAGGTGGCATTCCAAATAAGAGAAAGGGACACTTCAACACTAGAGGAAATGCAAAGGATGGCAATTGATGTAGAAGCCAACATGATGAATAGGCATGCAAAACTAAGAGCAATAAAGAAGGACAAAGTAGATAAAGAGAAACTTATATCTTCAGAGATAAAGTTAGAGATGTTGACAGACACAATCAGCAAAATGATGCATATGATTGGCAGGAAAGAGGAAGAGTACAAGGTTGAGGTTCGAGCTGATTATTCAAAACAGTCGGTACTATTTTCTTGGGAATAACAAACTCAGTCATTAAAATGCAAAAATAACAATCAAAATATGCATGTTGAGCAATATTGAAAAGAAAAATATGTAGAAGGTTGTCAAGTAAGTACTAGATGCCTTCCTACATATTGTGTTTCACTATTAAGAGAGAATTACAAGAAAGTTGTAAATAGAAACAAGGAGTAATGATCTAAAGAATCAGTTAGGGAAGAAATGGATGATACAAACCCTTTTTCAAATCCAGAAGTTCTCCCCTTAAGACATCTTGGTGTGGCTGCTGGGATTACAAAACCAGAAATGGAGGATGAGCCAACACCTTTTGAGTCTCTACCGTTGTGCTTCGAGTCATTTCAGATTGCTAAAGAATAAGCTATTGGCCATAAACACTCTCCTTTTAATCCCAACTACCGTAGATTAGTAAATAAACTTATAAGTCAACATATGGTGGAACAATTTGTTGATCTAGTGTGCATATTGGATGGCAATTCTTCTATGAATAAGCTACCCAAGTATGATCAATATGATGTTGATTATGTTCTCCAGACTCAAGCTAACACTATAGAAAAATCAGTAACTAGTTTGTGGGAAAAAGACAGTCATTTTTAGCAGCTCAAATATAGTAATCAACAAATGAAAATTAGCTGTGAGAGTGAAGAAGAAAGTGTAGAAAGTTTGGAAAAAAGGGAAGGATATTTACCTCTTTGTTGTGCTTCATTTCAGTTCATCAAAGACAACCTTAATACAATCAGACTCATCAACAGTCTTTGGGTATTGTTATTAACAACAAAGAAGACATTCAACCTCATTATCAGTCTTCACAAGAAAAGGAAAATAATTGCTATCCAATACAAAGAAAACAAGGACTGCCTCCTCCTTTATCTGAAAAAGAAATCAATTAGGGTCATACATCCAACTTCTAATCTTTCATATAAAGGGATTTTTTTTGTTTTCTCTCCTGCTGATTTATATGTTGCAACCTTGCCTCATGAAGAAACAAAGAAATATATTTATACTGAGGTTGTATTGCCTTCTCTAGAAGACCTATTGCTGGAGAATGCTCCTAATGAGGGCCTTCATACAAAATTCAACCCATTAAATCAAGGCATACCAGGGTTGTTCATAGAAAACACAGTAATATATTATGAGGTTACTAAAGCAGATCATCATGAAGAAGAGGATGAGGTTCTTTCCCAAAAGCATCCCAAGCATGACCAAATGGAACAAGAAGTAGTCCTAGATGAAGCCCATGGTTTAAATCCTCATAGCTAGGTATTATTCAAAGATCCTTTTGCTGGTTTCTTAGAGACATTAAAAGGAGTAAAATATGCCAGGAATAGTTTGTTGCAAAGTATAAAGAAGATTTTGAGCACTATTTTTCAAAGGAAGATGATATGGGAGTGGCCTTTTTGTCTTTTCAACATACCTAAAAGGTTGAACGAAAATCAATCATGTGGTCACTTACTTGATTGGCTATGTTGGAAAAAAGAGTTCACCTAATGTAGATATCATATACAAGTTAGATTAGGATAGATAGGTATGCAAATAAGCTCATCACTATGAGCATCTTTTTAGTTTTAGATTTCTTTTGACAAAAAGAGAGAAAGAGACATAAAAGAAGAAAAGAGGGTAGATAAAAGAAGAGGTAAAGCCCCATACCAAAAAAGAGTATTCTTGAAAGTGTGCAAGTATAAATGCCACTACTTTGAGAAAGAAAGTCTTGTTCAGTCATACAACCTAACCATGATTGAACCAGTTTTAAATTTTTGTTGATAGGTTAATGAAGGAAGATTTTCCAAACCATTTAAACTTGGCTTGTCAGTAGATTAGGTTAGGAAAATATATTTGGTTTTCAAATGCTCAAATCTGAACCAAAAGAGAAAGAGAGGGATGCATAACAAATTCCAAATTACAACCCTCATGTTTTTAGTTTTACCTTTTTGCAAAATAAATTTGTGAGCAGCTTGTCCAAAATGCCACAACTCAAGACAAATCAAACATCTCAAACCTTGATTTGGTCATGTTTTGAATTTCATGTTAGTAGATTAGAGAATCAAGATCTGTCAAACTGCTTAACCTTGACAGATAAACAGATTAGGTAGAGAATAAAAGAGCTCATCACTCTAATCTAAGCTCTTGGAAGTTATAAGGGTAGACATAGATAGTTTTTATGCTTTCAAAAGAAAATGAAATAAAGGGTTTTCCAGTCCAAGTGCACCCAAATGAAAAAACAAATGTTAGGAAAAGTATGATGGGTAGGTAGAGTTGATATTGAAGAAATCATGTTTTTTTAGATTTTGAGATCATAGATTCAAAGAATAGGATTAAATCAACAAGTGAAGAAAGAGAGATCTGCCAAGTACAAGTGAGGTATTGTTCTTAAAAACTCAGAGATCTGAACTCTGAGGTTTTGGACACCTCTTGAAAGGAGTTGCCCTCCCCAAGTGGAGCCACTTTTAGTCATCAGCATTTTTCACTATCTTTAGATGACAATAGGATGGTTATGGATTTCTGAAAACAACATCCTTAAACATTGTGAGTTTCATAAATATCACTGGCTTGATTATCCTTATAGAAATTTTTTCACTATTCTACCAGTTTTCCATTTCATGGTCACTCTATCACTCCTACAAACTCCTTATGGGTTGATACCTCTCATTTTCAGCCTCCTTCCCTGCCTATAGCCTCATTGCCTCATTTTTTTTCCTTGTCAATGAACTCCACTTTCCCTCTAGGGTTTCCCATAGCCTACTCATTCCCATGTTCTCGAGGTTCCTCAAGCATTTATGGTCTCAAAAATATCTCTGTAGGCTCTTTAGATAAATCAAGTAAATTGGATCTTGGATCTTCAATACAAAACTTTTGATAATACTCTATTTTTCACTTGAAGCCCCCAAGCCAATTTTCAGTCAAGATCAGGTCAAAGAACCCTCCCACTAGGTCAATTAGGGTTTCACATGTTTTAAGGTCATCATTGGTGTTTCAAACATTTTTTTTATTTGTTAGAATAGGGCTTAGATGTAATGGAATTTTGAGACATGGTTATTCAAGGAAGAAAAAAAAGTTCCCAAAAAAGACTACCTTATCAGTTCAAATTCCGCAAGAGGTAAATACAAAGAGTTTAGCACTTCTGCAGGAGTGTTAAAGTATTTGTCAATAGAGGGTGTTGATGAGGTAGATTGTCTACTCCTGAATGAAGACAACTTGCAGCAAGGAAGAGGGGAAACACTTTTTCTTGTAGATAATTAGGGTTTTTTATCTTAATGGTCCAGTAGAGTGCCAAAACAACGATCAATTGCATAAAAGGCATGGAGAAGGTACACTAGTCCAAACATGAAGAAATTCTCTTAGAGACTATTGATGATATTTGGAAAAGGTGAGGTAAACTGGACAGAAATGAATGAACTCGAAAGGGCTAAAGAGAACTTAGAAGACAACACTGATGATTGTTGTAAAAAACTCCAGACACCTAGGGTTTTGATGAAAATGATCAGATAAGGTGAAATGATGAGTTGAACTCCATGGTGGAAGTAAAATTATTTTGAATATGTCACTATGTGATCAGATCCCAAACTTTTAAAAAATGAGCTTTCCATGTCTAAATGAGCAACTGATGAGTTTAACTCCAAGGTGGGAACAAAAGATGTTTTTGAATATGCTGTTTTATGTTTGAATCCCAAAATTTTGAAAGTAAATTTTTCATGCCTAAAGAAGAGTTGACTTCAATTTTTTCTGTCACCTACAAAAAAAAAGTCAAATAACATTAGTGAGAAAGTGAAAGAGACTTAAAACATTCGGAAGTGAGTTTGCAAAAGTTTAATTAAAATTCCCAAGTCTATAAAAGCTCATCTTGCATTTCAAAAGCCTCATTGTTTCATTCCAAAATATTAAGAGCGCTCAGGAGAAGAGAATTTGTGAGTTTTACAAGTGAAATTGGACAAATTTTCCTGGCGTTGTGCTCTTAGCTTGGCACTACACGTCTGGGATCAGGCGTTGCGCCCTTCAAAATTTTTCTCCATACAAATTAAAATAGTGCTGCACACCTGGAAGTGAGCCCTGCGCACTGGGGAAGATATTGTGCCCTTACCTGACAAGCCCAGTGAAGAATACCTTTGGCGCTGCGCCCTCAGCACCAGCACTGCGCGCTTAGCCTCAGCACTGCGCCCTTGGCCTTGGTGTTGCGCGCTTGGGCAGGAAGGGTTTCTAAACCCTATAACCACTCAAAACACCTCAAATTTCTTCCAAGCCTCTGCAAAATGGTCCTCCGAGCATATTCAAGGGTAAGTACATATAATACACCTATCTTCAAGCTATTTGATGATTTGAAATTGAAAGAAGTTTAAACCCTAAGAAGGAACCCTAGGTGTTTAAACTTGAAATCACTATTTACGATTAATTCATCTGCCTATAAAGAAAATCAGGGATAGACAGAGGGATTACATTGTTTGGAGGTTGTTCATTCACCTAAGTTGTCCCTGCACCCATCCCATTCATAACACTCAGTCCCTTCACTTGCAAGAAGATTGGCATTCCATTTCCCTCCTTCATCTCAATTTGACATTAGCCCAGGAGTGTTTCAAAAAAAAGTTTTAAACATGTCAGCAGAGGAAGAGGAAAATGGTAGTGGTGGAGAGGCTCAAATGCCAAGGAGGCATGAGCACAAAGGTGGAAAGATAAATATATGTGAACCCCTCAACACAAGGGATCTAATGGCATCTCCCCTTACTGTTTCATGTTTCAAACATGTAGGTTACTAAGAATTTTGTGAAAGGTGCTGGAGGTGCAAAATCACCCTGAGCTAACTAGACTCTTTATCATTAACTTACATGAAAAACAAGTTAACCTTGCACGGGTCACCTATGAGTTATATACAGATGCTATTTCCAATGCCACTGGGATACCAAGTGTGGGTGAGAAATGGTTCAAGTAGGAAAACCTAGACATGAGCTACTTTGAAGCCTATCTTAAGCCCAGGTATAAAGACCACAAAAAATACATCTTTCCTTTTTCACCCTTGCTTGATAGATATGCACCTATTATGAGACTTATTATGAACTATTTTACATGTGAAGGAAGGTTCTCCCGTCTTTACTCCTATCACATCAGGCTGCTTATGCATTTTACTAGAGTGAGCATGTTGCACATACCTTATTACCTCTACAGAAGCATTGCTAAAATGTCCTATATTATACAAAAGAGAGACTATCCTTAGTAAATGCAAAGCCTTTTCCATCATTCTCTGATCAAGATGGTTGTTATGCACCAACTATAGTAGAAAGGCATTCCATGGGAGACCTTCATTTCCAATGAGGTGTTTACTTCTCCACAAGCCCATCATCAGAAAAGTACACCTTCATCATTTCATCATCCCGTTACTACTCCTCCATCACCTCCTGTTGATCACACATCACCATCCAATCACATTCCTTCACCCTAGGATGATCCTTCTTCATCACCTTTTCACAATCCCACACCATAATCTCATGGTACTAGCGCATCAAGCAGTGAGGAAAAGAGTAATGAGGCAGAAAGTAGTGATGCAGATGCCAGTGAGACAGATGACACTGAGATGGTTGACATAAATCCTTTTCCTTTGACCTACCAAAGGGGAAATAGGCATGTGTTTTCTTCCCTTAAGAGGCAAAGGGCCATTCCTTCTACATCAACAAAACAACTTGACAAAGGTAAGAAGAAGGTCATTGATGAAGAAGAGGAAGACAAGCATGAGACTAAACAAGAATTTCAACTAATTCACCTTGACAGTGATGATGAGAATGAGGAGAGGATCACTAACATGCTGCTCAAAAGCAACGATGCTCAGATTAAAGAGCTGCAATCCAATCTTGGTAGGGCTAAGAATTTCATAAACTCCTTTGAGGCAGAAAACAAACAATTGGAGACAGAGAAGGCCATCTATGAGATCAAAGCTATCAGAGCTCGGAAAGAGGCTGGAAAAGCCAACGAAAGGCTATATGAGGCCTTGGGAAATTTTGATGATGATGAAGAAGAGGAATAACAACTTCCTAGGAGGAGGCCAAGGACAATTGGATTGAAGAAAGCATTAGCCAAAGAAAGAGAGCAAGAGATAGCATTGGCAAAGCAACTCACTCCAAGTGAGATTCTTGCCACGGAGATCATCTATGATTGTGAATCTTGGCTAGAATGAGCCAATGTACACTTAGAAGGTCATCTAGAGAAGGCCATAAGAGATATTTACCTTCAGAAGAAGATGGTAAGGCATTATGCCATAAGAAACAAGATTGCAAGGGCCAAGCTCAAAAGAGCCCTTGCAAAGATTCAAGTCCTAAAAGAGGCAAAGGACAAAGAAATCTTGAAATTATTGTTGATGCATCCCTACAGGCATCCCAAACATGATCAGCAAGGCAAATCCCAATTTTGGAATATTTTTGCAAATTTTGAGATTTTGACTGTTTTGCTTGCAGAAAAAATGGCATGCGCGCAGCGCCACTAGCACTGTGATATTTTTTGGGGCACCTAATGGAGGAAAAATTTACATTTTAATGATCCTTAGGCCAATAAAATCACCCTAAAAAATTTTCAAGTCATTTGGAGCAAATTTGGTCCTCCAAAAGTGCCAAAAACAAGCAAAAAATCACCTTTCTACCCTAATTTCAGCACTGGCACTGTGCCTTGAGCAATCTTGGGAGAAATGACTTTTGAGTAGGTAAATGAACTCCATTATAAACCTAAATTTATATTTGGAAAATAGACAGGACAGGCTTTCCAATGAGCCACCATGGAGCTCATTTGGACACTGGGAAGGCCTCCAAATATCAGCTGCAAAAAGGAGAAATATTCCCAGTTTTGACACTGTGCCCTTGAACCTTAGCACCACGCCCTTGCCAAAAAGTCAAAAAAATACACTTGGAGTTATTGAAAAAGATTTTTTAGGGTTTTGAAGGCAAATCACTCCAGATTTAGCTGAGGATTTATGTTAGAATTTATTTTTTCATTTATTAAGTTAGGATATTTGTGCCTTGGGCCTTGCATGGTCTCATAGGACAAAATGACATTTATGTGTAATTAATGTCTTATAAAAACCTAGCTAGGGTTTTTATCCTCCTTTGAAAGTTAAATAATGCATGGAGGCTTCATTATTTTGGTTGGTTGTTTTATGGAGATGAATACATAGACTTGGAGTTTTGAAGAAATTGGCTTTGGAGCTTTGTGACTGTTTTGGACTGAATGCCATGGAGCAAACACTTTCATAGGATTCATGCACTTTGTTGAATGGTGATGTGTTTATAATCTTGTATTTATTTCCTTATTTTTACATATTTTCCATCTTTTCTTTTGCAGTAGAATATAAATTTTAGGTTAAGACATGTTATTTAGAGGCACCTTAACTCTGTCTGCTTTCTATTGTTTAAATGTTTTCCTCTACTATGTTTGCTTGAAGAAATTAAGAGTTCCATGTTTCTCCATGTCCATGTAGTTTTTTTTCCTTGAGATTAAATCAGTAGAGTATGGCTAAATGAGTTAATTATTTTCCATGTCCTCTGGTTTTGCTTGAAATATTGTTCTCAAGGCTTTCTTTGAAGTGTACTGATTAGGGTTTAGGCTAAAGAATTTTATGGTTTTCCCTGTCCTTTAGTTTATCTTGAAATGGTTACTTTGAAGGTATTTATAGTTTGATTAAGGAATTTAGGAGTTCCCTACCCTTTGATCACTACTTATGTATTATCTTGCATGTTTTCTTTCTCTGAAGGTAGATAGCTATAGAGGTTAGGAGTTCCCTGCTCTCTAGGGTTTGTTGGACAGTTGTTTTTAAGTTTACTTGATAGAGCAAGGTCAAAGAGGTTTATGGTGCACCCTGTCCTTTGATTCTTTCTTTATGCATAGTCCTCTTATAGAATCTTCTTGTTATATTTTATGTTAAAGGATTCTTAACTGCCCTTTAAACCTACTACAATCACCATTTAATTTTCATTTCACTCTCACTTAACCTATTTAGATCCATTTGGTTTTGTTAAATTGCCCTATGAAACACCGTTGACCTATTGTAGTACTTTTCAAGACCTTTTGTAGACTCAATAGCCCAAAGGTCTGAATCTCTCTCACTTTATCTATTCTTATTGACAAGCAACCCAACCAAGAAAAACAAACAAGCAAACCCTATCATTATAACTAGCCTAAAATGAATACCCTTAAATCATACAAGTTACATATTTTACAAAAATATAGAGAGAGCCCTCTCTGAGTCCAGGAAAGTTAGGTCCTAGGGCTCCAAAGTTGGTTTGATGTTACCCTTATTCAATTTGGTCTTACCAATTTGACAGATTACAGGGACCTAACATGCCAAATATTCTACAATGTTGTAGTTTTGGGTAGCATGTGCAGAGGTATTATGAGTCGTGCGTCGGAGTGTCCCTTTAGGGGGACGAATTGTGGGGTCAGCAGCAGGCCTTTCGATATGAAAATCGTTGGGCGGTGGTGGATTCGAACTTGTACCAGGTTCTTGAGCCTCAATGACTGGATTTCCATAGATTTTAGCTTAGGTTTAGAGTTCAACACTCTCTACACCATAAATGGTGGATGATCCTTCACTAGAAGGATGAGTACCACCGTTGCCCCTTTGGGGGGGTTGTGGCGGGTTTGCAACAATGTATTTTTGTTTCTTTTGTAGATTAGGGAAGGGATTGTGAAGGACGACATGTGTCCTTCCAGAGTCCTTGTTTGTGATAAAATATGTGCATTCCTGCAGCCGAGGAAATTTGTATGTCAAGTGGTCCTCCGCACAGATTCTGCAAGGGAATCTCATTGGTTTATCCTTTCCTTTTTTGTTCTTAGAAATTTTTTTTAGATTTGGATTATTCTGAGTACTGGATTTCTCTTCAGAAGGAGAGGTAGTTTTCTTGTTATTCTTGTTCTTGCCGCTAGGTTTTTGTGTAGACTGCATAGAGTTTACCTCAGCAGCTAGAAGAGTAGTCGATTGGTTAGAGGCGGTGGTAGCCGAATATGGCTAGGAAGTTTGCCCACTAAGTTATTTTATGGCTACGCTGGAGGTTGCATCGACGATTCTGTCGGCGTGCACTCTGGGTAATTGAGTAGTGAAAGAATTCGGATTTCCAGGGGCATGGGGGAGTAAGTCATACAACTTACCAGATTTTGAATAGATGAGATATAGATGTTGTGCACAACGGATGGATTGGTCTTCAATTGCCACACCAGATAAGCAAAAATCCTTAGCTAGGGGTGGTAAGAGTGACTTACAAAACCAATTTGATAATAGATGATCCGTGATTAGGGCTTTGACTAGCCTTCACCTACATCTCCATTCATGAATGTGATCAGAGATGTGGGTGGCGATGTCTTGGTGCAGTGATGTTAAGAGTTCCGTGTTGGTTTCGTATCGAATAGGTAATTGGAAGTTATTAAGAAATTACGTAGCTAAGGCACCAAAATTTTTGATGGCCCCACGTGGTAACTAAATTTACCATTTGGCATCATTTCTTGTGAGAGTGTGGGGGAAAATTCTAAGCTAGATACTATCATCCACCATGGAGTTAGAAACGGACCATAGATGAAAGGTGGTGATATTTGTAGCCAGGCCTTCCCCTTTTTTCCCTTCGAATTTATGGATGTCAGATAGAATTTTATGCAGTACTAGAGGCCATAGTGGGTTGTGGTTGATGGGATAATTGGCCATTTTGAAGAGGTCGGGGGTGTCTAGAGCTGCCAAGAATGGAAATTGCGTGTTTGCCCCCGGATCTAGCCAAGGAAGTGTTGGTTGACCATTCAGACCGTAGGGTCCACCCATCAATGTGTTACCAATGGGATAAGTAGGACTTTGTTGATAAAATTTCCCAGTGAGTGGGGGTGTAGGGGTGTATGGTTGTTTTCCGTAGGGTATGTTGTATTGGGGGGAAAACTGTTGGTTGCCCCCAATGTAATAGTTTCCCCCTTGCCCAAATTGACTTTCGGGTTGGTTCGCCCATATGGACACGATAGAGTTAGCCAATGGCATAATTTTGTTCGCATAGTTAAGTATCGAAATAAACCCTACACCAAAATTTTGACCACTCAGAGGAACAATGTTAAAAATTGGTTGTCCTGCTTGTCCTAATGAATATAGGGGTACCAAAGTGCCCCCTGGAACATATGTATTGGTGACACTACTCCCTGGCATGATAACCAAGGGGTTTGAACTCAAAAAAGGGTTCCAACTAAAATGGTTGCTAAAAGGAACCTAAGTATCCTCGCTAGTGGGATCAGAAACCGGGGGTCCCGGCGCAATCACAATAAGAGCAAAGACTAAAGGGTTCAGAGGTCCACTAACAGTTGTGGTGACTAGATTTCTGGGACCGTGTATAGCCTGGATATTGGGGTTGCCAATAATTAGCATAGAATTGAAAAATGGAGAGGAATATGGTTGTACCAGAGTTGGCTACCAAGGGCATCGACCCCATGGGAACTAGTTGTGAAATGGATGTAGGTGCAGCCTATGTAATATCCCAAATCTGGAACATCTAGCAAGGCATGACTGGAAAACTCATTTTCCAGTAATGGTTGCTACAGGAATTGAAACCAAGACCTGGATCCATTAGAGAAATGTGTCTAAGTGCTAAATCCAAGAGGAGGCCCAAAAGAAATTCTTCTAGGTGGGTTAAACAGATCTCCCACACCTAGTTGTCCTCAGAAAGTGCCTAATGAGGGACTGCAGCAAATAAATGAGCCAATAATGAAGCAAAAAAACCATTTTAATTACCCATACCATATGAAGATTTAAATAACCAACAAGTGATGTTATAGCAGAAAAGAGAGTACAATTCCTTGAGGAAACAATCACTCAAGCAAGGCAATGCAAGCCTCAACAATACATGTACAAGGAAATAGATGCTCACTGCTACACTGAGAATTTTGCAGGCTAAAAGGATGCAGTTTATAAGAGGAACTGCATCACAATACATAAAAACTAAAAGATATGACAATACATAGTTCAATAAATGAGGGGGAGCAAAGTCTCAACTCCTGGAAACAATAATACATCAATCATCCGAAGTATTGGCTGAAATATACAAAATGGAAAAAATGTCGGAGTTGTTGGGCAGCAGCTGCAACTCTAAAAACTGGAAATGAATAGAGAAGGATGAATATGATAAACAATCTGAAGTATACCTCCTCCAATGGATCTCCTAAGTGGAAGATTGATCCCGACACTGAAGATCTTTCCCTCCAAGAAGCTGGTGCAATCCCTCACTACAAGTGTACACTAAAATAACATAGTATGGGAGCTGGACTACGCTATATATGATGGGATATGCTTGGCATTCATGCCAAGATATGAAAATCAGCTCGGAAAACTTCCTTACTAACCTTTCCAAGGAATAGAGACTACCTCCTCTGAAATATGAGACAAGGAATGGTGTTGTGGAACCCCTCCATTGCAACACCCAAAAACACTATGTTATACTTCAACAGAAATAATGCAGTGACTGAATAATGGCTTTGGCCTTGAGCCAAGATGTGGAGAAAATTAAGTGCAATCCTTCAAGAGGCTTCTCAAGAAGGAGAGTAAATACTAAACAGGAATCCCTCGTGCTAATCAGCACTGCAACTCAGCTGAACAACCAAGACTGCAAATATGTCTAAGCAGACAAATGATAAAATGCTCAAAGACGTCTCACTATGGCTGCCTCTTCCTCCTTTTATGCAATTGAATGCCTCTTTTCCCTAGACCCCACACATTAGGGTTTCTTCCACAAATAATCTTTCTCCCTCCAAAACTGCATTGTCTTCCCATGCAAGCTACACCTCTTAGGCAGCGCTGTTGACTTGATCAAACTTGACCTTGTCCTCATGCAAATTGCCCCTTTTCACACTGGAAGGTGCAAAATAAGTTGTTCCAATGATCCTTTTCACACTATGAATGATATTATTCCTACTCAAGGGCCTTTTAACCATTTTATTCACCTCCTAGATGAAATAAGAAAAAATTAATATTCCAATTTGCTGCTTGCAAATTTTGGAATATTACAGTCCTCCCCTCTCAAAGATTGCTTGTCCTCAAGCAAGTGTAAGGATAGACTGAATTATTTCCTCCTCTCCTGGTAGAATCCATGTATAATTATCTCTTCCAATTGAATTGATTCTATCTCATCAATCAAGTCCCCACATTGCTCCTCCTCGGCATGCAAGTCAGCTATCAAGCCATCATCATGTAAAAGGGAAATACTCAAGAGGATAGAAAAGTGATGTCTAGAGGTCCCCTTGAGGAAATGGATCTAAAATATAATGGGAATCATTTCTCCCATATGGATCCTCCATCCCTAAGCTATTAGCCATGCAAAATGAGCTACCTCCCAACTAGGCAACTCCTGAAAACTGTCCTCCACCTTTGGCTCCGAAAAAGTAGGTGGGCTGAAATTTTGCACATGGTAGACAATGTAGCCTACCCCACATTTTCCATCTCTCCACTTATGATAATTTTAGAGTGTTGGTTTATCATGGGCTGTAATAATTTTTCCCTCAAGTGGCAAGATGATAACTGGGTCTCCAAATATCTCTCCTCCAACGCTGCAAATCATGTTGGCCCAAATATCCCCATATATGATGAGTTGGAAGTCATCATCATATCACATCATATCCATCATATGGATTACCTCATAAAGTGAAAAATGTGATGTTAAGGTAACCATATCATATCTCACATTCCCCTTAGAAAATTTAGTGCAAAAAGTGTGAGGAATTTCTCCCTCAAAGGACACATTCACCTAATGTGTCTCACTCCCAAGCATGTTCCTCATAAAGACAAAAACAATAGAACCATAGGGAGAAAAAATGAGAATCATGCTTGCTTCCATATGCAACAAATGAGAAGGAAAATGGTCCCTCAAATACAACCAGTGCATCTTGACCCTCAACTGCAATAGAGACTGATAAAAAGTGTGGCTTCTCAACCACTTTCTTGCTGCTCCAATCTCCTAATAAGTATGGAGGAAGTGAATGATGTAAGATGTATAATGAGCATGTCCTCCATAGTGTATCTCTTCCCCAAGTCCTCCTAGGGAATGGCCATCAATCATGTTTATGGACTCATCTAAACCATGTGGTCTAGAAAAAAGAATGCTCCTCCTTGGAGCATCATCCTGCACATGTATGGTTAAGGGATGCATAAATACATCATACAAATAATCATGTAAACAATAATGAATACCGTTACCATACCTCCTGCTCATACAAGTGGAGTGGCTCATGAGTGAGTCTCCTCTCATATCCAAAGGGAAAAGAGGTGGTTGTGCTAACTCTCTCAAAGAGTTATGTCTCTCCTCCATCTCTATCTGGTCCATGCATCTGCTCATATGTTGATATATCTCCTCCTCAAAGCCCATCCAAAAATACCCTTCCATGATGGTGTGGTATTCTCTCATAGAACAAGTGGGGTTGAAAATGAAATCCTCATAAGCAGCTTGTAGCAACTTCTCCTTGAGCTTGGAAGCTCTAGGAAAGAAGATCCTAACATGATAAAAGAGGACCCCATATTTGATTGAATATCCCTCTTCATGCAACTGGTCATCCAAGATCATGCAAGTGAAAAGATCCTTGGAATACTCCACCAAGAGCTGGGAGATCCAATATGGATCTAACCTCCATAGTGACAACGCTGATGATCTCTCATGAAGAGTATTTGTCATATGGTCATCCTCCTCTTTGACATCTCCCATGCCAAAGATGTAAGCTGGAAGGTTGTTATCCTTCCCCTGCTGCTTCTGCCACAACGTAGAATCTGAAATGGAAGTGGGTACTGATGATTTTTTGAGAATTCTCCCTTTCTCCTTGAGTCTACCCCAGACTCCCAGCGTTGTATCAAGCTCTAACAAGGTCTCCACCCTCCTGAAATCCATGAGTGGTGCCCCAACATGTAAAGCATCCATCCTCCTCTGCTGATCCAGTGGTCTCCCTGGAAAAATGTCTCCATGCAATAAGACATCATCATCAAGAGGTGACTGCATATATGAATGAACAAATCTGTCCATGCTTCCACTGCGTAATCAAATCACCTTCTTAGGTGCATCAACCTCCAAGAATGAATAGGGATGTGTACTCCTCATCTCATGATGTTGGGTCTTCTCCCTACCTCCTCTTTTCGTCTCCATGGTTTCACACCTCCTCAACAATGGCACAGGTGGAACATGAGTTGTGCCTTGATCTCCACACATGATATCCTGGGGACTCCCTTGCAAAGATGCAAGCATCCTTCTATTTGGAGCAAGGGCTCCTCCTTCCTCTGCATGAGGTGCTAGATCAACTCTAGATCTAACATCATTGTTTCCCTAAATCTCTGCAACATGAATGGGAAACCCTCCAATGATTGGATCCCTTTTTGAAAAAGAGACCTCCATGCTCTCCTGCTCAAAAGTGTGAGAAGAAGGTTTCTCCTCCAGCAAATTATGGTGCAAGTTTTCATGCAAGGGTTTTGTTTGAGTTTTCTAGTTTACCTCCACCATTTTTTTCTCATGAATCCTTACATCAAATATTTTCACTAATGCCTTAGTGAAACTAGCATAGGATGCAATGTTTACATTTCTTAAATAAAAGGATTCAAAGATCCACTAGGCATAAGCCTTACCTCTCAAATGCAGCGCTACAATTCTGATGGCTTCATCCTCTAGAATTTGGTGCTACTACAAGAAGGTATCTAACTCCTCCACCCAAGATTTGACTGAACATGTAGGTGAACCCTCAAAGATAGATAGAAGAAATCTATCCTACTGCTCTTTTCCTCTCACCTTCATCTTGCAAAACTGTGAAAAAATGAGATGATCTCTGAATTTCTGAGTTTGAGACTCATACTCTTTCAAGAAATTACTAAGGATTTCCCTCATAGAAACCTCTTCTTCTCTTTCCATCCCTCTTCTGGAAATTCTGGGCATGTGACTGCGCTGAGTATTAGGATTTGTAGCTGCATGCTCACACTCCTCAAATCTAGAGTTTGATTTTGAATCAAACCCTCTACGATATTCTCCATAAATATCCCTCCTGATCTCCTTGAAATCTTCATGAATAATATGTACATATTTAGGAAGAATATTTGTAAGCTTATCCCCTTTTTCTTCTCCAAAAGATGGAGTCTTTTTCCCGCTTATTTCTTTGTCTCCTTGATGAGAATAGGAAGTGCAGGGTTCTTCCTCTTCTTTCTGCTTATCCTCCTTGGGGAGGTTCTTCATGGATCTAAAATATGATGAGATAAATCCCATACTCTTCAATATTCTGATATTCTTGGGCTTAGACTCACAGGCTGGGCCAAGAAAGCAGCTCTGATACCACTGTAATATCCCAAATCAGGAACAACTAGCAAGGCATGACTGGAAAACACATTTTCCAGTAATGGCTGCTACAGGAATTGAAAAAATACCTGTATCCCTTATAGAAATGTGTCTAAGTGCTAAATCCAAGAGGAGGCTCTAAAGAAATCCTTCTAGGTGGGTTAAACAGATCTCCCACACCTAGTTGTCCTCAAAAAGTGCCTGATGAGGGACTGCAGCAAATACATGAGCCAATAATGAAGCAACAACGTTATTTTAGTTACCCATAACATATGAAGAGGTAAATATCCAACAAGTGATGTTATAGCAGAAAAGAGAGTACAATTCCTTGAGGAAACAATCACTCAAGCAAGCCAATGCAAGCCTCAACAATACATGTACAAGGAAATAGATGCTCACTACTACATTGAGAATTCTGCAGGCTAAAAGGACGCATTTTATAAGAGGCATTGCATCATAATACATAACTACTAAAAGATATGACAATACATGGCTCAAGAAATGAGGGGGAGCAAAGTCTCAACCCCTGGAAACAATAATACATCAATCCTCCGAAGGATTGGCTGAAATATACAAAATGGAAAAAATGATGGAGTTGCTGGGCAACAGCTGCAGCTCTGAAAACTAGAAATGAATAGAGAAGGCTGAAGATGATAAAAAATCTGAAGTAGACCTCCTCCAATGGATCTCCTATGTGGAAGGATGATCCTGACATTGAAGATTTTTCCCTCCAAGAAGCTGGTGCAACCCCTCACTGCAAGTGTGCACTGAAATAACGCGGTATGGGGGCTGGACTGTGCTGTCTATGATGGGAGATGCTTGGACTTGATGCCAATATATGAAAATCAGCTCAGAAAACTTCCTTACTAACCTTTCTGAGGTATAGAGACTCCCTCCTTTGAAAATATGAGACAATTAATGGTGTTGTGGAACCCGTCCACTGCAACACCCAGCAACACTGCATTATACTTCAGCAGAAATAAAGCAGTGACTGAATAATGGCTTTGGCCTTGAGCCAAGATGTGGAGAAAATGAAGTGCAATCCTTCAATATGCCTCTCAATAAGGCGAGGAAATCCTAAACAGGAATCCCTTGTGCTAAGCAGCACTGCAACTCAGTTGAACAGTCGGGACTACAAATATGTCTAAGAAGACAAATGATCAAATGCTCAAAGATGTCTCACTATGGCTGCCTATTCCTCCTTTTATGCAAGTGAATTCCTCTTTGCCCTGGACCCCACACATTAGGGTTTCTTCCACAAGGAATCTTTCTCCATCCAAAACTGTGTTGTATTCCCATGCAAGCTACACCTCTTAGGCAGCGCTATTGACTTGGTCAAACTTGACCTTGTCCGCATGCAAATTGCCCCTTTTCACACTGTAAGCTGCAAAATAAGCTGCTCCAATGATCCTTTTCACACTATGAAGGATCTTATTCCTAATCATGGGCCTTTTACCCATTTTATTCACCTACTAGATGAAATAAGCAAAAATTAATATTCCAATTTGCTGCTTGCAAATTTTGGAATATTACAGCCTAAGGCATAACTTAGCCTGGTGTAACCTGAACTAACAATGGCCTATACGAGTTAGTGAGAGGAGGATTGTAAGGAGGTACGACTCCTTCCGTAAAAGGATCCTTTGCAAACTCCGTATGATATGGAGCTATATGAAAATCAAGGGTTTCCACTGGAGACTACTCTTCCGGAGAAGGCATTGGCTCACCGAGACTCAACTCCTCCCCTGGTGTCAATGGAGGGAGACCTTGCTGCCATCTAGAAAGACGATGAGGGTCGAATTACTCCACGGTGACCTGTTTACTTTTATCAAATTTTTATTATTGTGATGTATTATAAAGTCTCAGTGATAGTAACCACACACCTATAAAAGAAAAAAGAAAAAAAGGACTTCTAAAATTAATCAATCAAGCAGCCAAAATGGGTCTGAGTACTATCATTTTCTAGGGATGAAACCCATTATCACAATAGCATACAGAGATAGTTGGTAAAAAATACAGTTACGGTTACTCTAGAGCTTCGCCCGAACCTCATACAATAGGTGTTATCACTCTTTTGAAGAAGAGTACCTTCCCAGAGATCGAAGACATAGTAGGTCTGCCTGTTTTAGGTACCAAGGTAGCTCGCCCTAGTCACCTTGTGTAAGTCCCTAAAAATTCTGGAAACTAAAGATACCTAAAATCACAGACACTTTCAGGGGGGTCACAGTCGTAGATAACACACTATATGAGAAGAACATCTAGATCCCCGATCCAGTTTCGATATCCCCGAAGGGAACCCAAATATATAGCATGCCCACTAATGCCCTCGAAGGTGGGCTACCTTCTTATGCACCCTGGTGTTGTCTCGTGCTTAACTTCGGTGGTAGTGTAGTGGTCCTGACAATATGAGTGCAGTAGGATTTCACTGTTTAATGAATCTAGTTTCAAGTTTTGAGATCTTGGGTGATTTTCTCACTTCTCCTACCCTAAGATGCTAGCCTGAACTATTGTTGGTGTGAGCTCAGAAAATTTTATATGATTAATTTATTATAGCATGATTCTTAGTGTACTTTATTATTAGTCTTGCGGAGGGGGGGTGGACGTATGAAATGTGATGAGACTCCGACCCAAAACCATGCAAAACAAATGCTCTTTAATTTCAATGAAGAGTTTATTCTACAGGGATAGATCTTTCGAACATCTATGCACCAATAATTCAAATAACACAATTCAACCTTAAAATATTTAGAAATATATCTATTCTCTCTAATAGTTTTTCAATAAAAAATTTTAAAATGAATTCAGCTATGTTCAGGAAACTAAAAAAAAAAAATTCATTCTTCAAAAGATAGATGTTATTAACGCTAACTTTTTAAACAAGGAAACTAACACATGCTAGCTAGTAATCAATCATAGGGATCCAAGTAAAGAAGCTAATCTAGTAGCCAATAACTCCATGACCAAAGGGAAACACAACAGGGGTGTAAACAACAGATTTTGGTTGGGTAACGCTGGAAAGAAGAGGGTACATAGTGTTAATAAGGAGACTAACACACTGTATCTGAGCATAAGCATCGTTATAAGGCACTAAAACACTCTCAGGGGGAGCATTACTCTGGGTAAAGTTGTATAGATGGCTGAGCAGGGTCTATTCTGGACTCTGTGAGTTGCTGAGATGGTTATTGAGCATGTAAACTGATGAGAAAAGTATGTGGATAGAGGGAAAGAGGTAAAATCTTAGGAACAATCCAGAAACTTGGGGTTAACTCCCCAGTGGAGTTTCCATATCTACTATAGGGTAAAATTCTTGGGTGGTGTTTAATGAATATCCCTCTCAGGACTTTCCACTGCCCGAGGCAGATTGTAAGATTAGTTGTAAAGTTCCAAATGTACTGCATACATGTTCATACTGATATATAATTGAAAAAGAAATATTTGGAATGATTACCTCTTTGTAGATATCAGATCCTATGGAGAGCGCTAAGCGGCAGGGTAGAATTCCTTCCTCACCGACTCCAAATCCAGATCCTGCAACCAATCAAAGCACCCATATAATATTCACAACACTATAGCTTTCTAACAATTAAAATAGTATATAATCAAAATTAAACTATGTAGATCTAAGCCATTCATATCATGCTACATAGACAAATGAACAGCAAATGTGACACTGAGGCATCAAATGGAAAAAACAGATACAATTCTATTGATTTATAAAAAGGAGTATTACAATCGTTCGTTGTACCAAGCCCTCCTCTATCTCCCAATTCATATCTCTATTTATCTATCTCCAAGTGTGATTATGCTTGAGCCAAGGGTCCTCAATGAATCTCACTGATCTTCAAGCCTCGCACTTCAACAATTAAATTCTGCTCCACATATAATCAAACCTTCGACCCTAGACCAAGAGCCCAAACCCCCAATTTATAGGAAATGGAGAGGACAAACCTTGCCAATCCTTTCAACCAGTTCAAATTGGGAAAGATCTAGATGTTTCCTAGCTTTTCTTTAATTTTTACATCCATAGGAGTTAAGTTGTGTTTGGAAATGTCTAATAAAAGGTTTGTGCCATAAGTTTCTATTTTTGCACTGAATATTTCTGAGAAAAAGTTGGAAATGCTTTCCAGTTTTCACGAGATATTTCACTTTTCACATTCAAACATGGATAACGTTGCCCCTTAGGCAAGACAGAGTGTTACCCTAGGCACTAACGCTCCCTTTTCATGGCTAGGGTGTGTTATAACTTGACCTAGCTGTCTCTAGGGGTGTGTTACCTTGGAAAAATGGGCCTTGTCAAGGTCATTTTCTTCCTTCCATGTTACCTTCTCCTCTGAGCTGATGATGAGGTCATTTGTCTTGTAACAGTCATATTTAACCCAAAAAAATAAAATTAAATAGATAAATCACTATTTATCTTATTATTTTCTTGCAATAATTATTTAAAACATTATTTAAATAATATTCCTTGTTAAATTTGACTAAATCATTTATAAATAATTGAATAAATCATTATTTATCTAATTATTACTCAACCATATCCTTAAAACAATAAATAAATCATTTATTTATTTATTATTTACAAATAAAAGGATTTGACCAAATTCAAATTCTTTTTCCCTCCAACAAAAATAATAAAATATTCCATAAAATTTGGGTCTAGATTTGGTTAACAATATTTTAATTATTCACCAATATCTAGACTAACCCAATATTTTTTATAAATAGAAGGGTTTTTCCATTCATTCACTACCTTTTTGTTGCCAAAATATCGCTCTAGATCTATACTTTTTGTCTGACTTTGATCCTCCATCATTGCCATATTTTTCTACCTTTTTTCTTGTGAGCTCCCTTTGAGTTCCATTTTTTTCTAGGTTTTCTACACCATAAAGAAAGAGAGATCTTAGATCTGTAGCGTTGAGGACATAAAGAGCCCATCCCATTGCAGGGGACTGGTAACATCTTTCTATGATCCCTTCCCAAGTGTTATAATGCAAAAAATCTTTAAAAATATTCTTGTCTTGTATATTGGATGCATAGAGAAACTCTTGCTTTTATTTGTTGTTTAATGTATTTAACTACATAGATATGGATTTTTTAGCATTTATTCTAATCACTAACTGTAGATCTAAGGAAATTGACAGACATATTTTATGTTAGGGTTGTTTGCTATGCACAACTAAATTGAACTTTTTTCACACACTTACGATTACAATTCACACTAACAGATATCCTTATTTGTGTTGCCCTTCTTTGATGTTTTCACCTTATATTTGATTCCACGTTGAGAAATCTAGAGAAAATAAATTAGGTTATTTCTCTTACATTAATAACTACTTGTGATGTACTTTTACTTTACTTTATTAAATTATTATTTTTATTATTATTATTATTATTAGTGTTCTCTGTCATAAAAAATCTACCAAATCATAAGAAAAAGTGAGACAATAGGACACAAGATGTAGGAGATCAACTAGGGCCAAAACCTCTCCAACTGAAAGGAAAACCCATCACAATTCTTCTCTTCTTATAGAAATTCAATTGAAAAATTCCAAAACATGTCACCCTTGACCAAGACCCTCCAATTCCAAGTCAAAATTTTCCTTCTCGAATGACTTCCAGCAACAAAATTCTACCTTCCAGTAACTTCTCCATTAACTTCAACCCCAACAACAATTTATGCAACTTCGACCTTGATGCAGCTTCAGTAGCTTTGACCTAGCAGCTTCACAGTTTCGACCTAGAAACAATTTCATAGCTTCTTTCATCTTCACAACTTCTACCTTGCAACTTCACAACTTTGAATTTGCTACTTCACAGCTTCAACCTTACAACTTCAAAACTTCGACACAAATTTAGAATTTCGTCTTGCGCAGTAACTGTAGAAACCATAACAAGAGAGAGGGAGAGAGAGAGAGAGAGAGAGAGGCCCAAAACTTATTAGGGGAGTTTTGAGATCTAAAATGGGCCTCCTAAGGAAATTATAAAATAATAGTGGAAATAATAAAATAATATTACATTACATCATCAACTTTTAGAGGGAAAAAAGAAAAAGAAAAAAATCAACTCATATTTTCAACTTATCTCCCAATGGGTTTACTCCAATTTCGAGTGGAAAAAATAATTGGATGCATAATTTGATTCCTCATCCAAGGAGTACCCATGTTTCATAATTTCAATGGGCAATGCTGCACAAAAAATTAGAAATACATGAGAAAACGTGATTGCACGAAAAAAGAGAAATACATGAAAAATGTGATTGCAATCATGTTTTTTCATGTATTTCCAGTTTTTTGTGTATCAATGTCCATTGAAAGTAAGAAAAATGGGTACTTCTTCGATGAGAAATTAAATTTTTCATCCAACGAGTAATCTTGCTCTAAATTTGATTAAAATCTTAGAGAGATAAGCTGAAAATGCGAATTTAAAAAGTAGTTTTATTATTTTATTATTTTTAAATATTTTTACTTTTTTACTCCAAAAATGGTAAATCAGACCCCTGGTTGACATCATCATCTTGAATCCTATTGGTTCTTATAAATTTTATTTTGGTTGTACATTTTTCTGAGGCCCATTTTAGACCTCAAAATTCCCCTAATGTGACTTCGAACTTGTTCTTCTTCTCCTTCTTCATCCTTTTCAAACTTATATCTTTAGAAGATCGAAATTTCTTGAGTGAGTTTCCAAATGAGGTCAAGTTCCTTCTTATTTATAGGCTTGTGATGGGTACAAATTTTTTAGATGACTTTTCCCTTCATGTAGGCCGACTTGATCTTTGCACCATGAAGAGGTCTTGGAGGGTCTTTTGACTCTATTTTGACTCAAACGAATTTTATTTACAATGTGTAACATGCCCAAATGGGTCTTCAATACATGACAATGACTCAATTGACTTTATGAAAAACCTATAAGAATTGAATGGGTGCTTGACCTAAAAATAAATTTCCCTTGATCATGAAACCCATGCCTCAAGAATAAAAATAATAAATTTAATTTTCTCTTTCATTAAATACATAAAAACATGATTACACATGTCATTATGAACATCGAACCTAGTTACACATTTCAACATTATTTTCTTCTTCAAACTCACGGGGACTCTCCCTCCCATTGCGCTCTTCCCGTTTTCAAATTTTATTTTGAGATGTCAGTTCTTGCAAATAATTTTTTATTTTATAATTTCAATCAACCATCTATTATTTCTTCCTAACGAGCTTCCTAATTCCTACCTTGCAAATCTTTAGCTCATCCTCCAAGTTCCTGAGCTTAGCCTCCAAATTCTTGAAGGTTCTTTTCCCTTGGGGGAATTTCCCTTTCTCATTCTTAATGGACTTGATCCATATCCTATTGTGTCATTCCCATATCCATGCTTCCTTTTCTTGCCACTGAGTTTTTCTATGTATTGTTACTAAAAATTTAACTATTAGTGCATTATATATATATATATATATATATATATATATATATATATATATATATATATATATATATATATTAACTTTCGCCTTATCGTGCTAAGCCAAGCACCATACACTACAATTGTTAACACATCCTCAAAAATTTTGTTAGTTGCATGTCTCAATTAGGACACAACTAAGATATATGTCTTCTTAATTTCAAGATTCATAATTACATATATATTCATATAACCAAATTTAAAAAATTAAAATTAAAAATCAATTTTTGATCAAGACCATTAGAAGTAATTAAAATCATTTATACTCATTAATTTCAACTTTTAGCTTTCTTGTTAAGGCCAACAATAGCCATTAAGTTCAGTCTCTTTACCAAGGTTAAATTTCATGACATCTGTAGTTTTAAAAGGCCAGCTAATATTCCTCGTCATATTTAACCCAAAACAGGAAAATTAATTAGATAAATCACTATTTATCTTATTATTTTCTAGGAATAATTATTTAAAACATTATTTAAATAACTTTCCTTCTTAAATTTGACTAAATCAATTATAAATAATTGAATAAATCATTATTTATTTAATTATTACTCAACCATATCCTTAAAATAATAAATAAATCATTTATTTATTTATTATTTACAAATAAAGGGATTTGACCAAATTCAAATTCTTTTTCCCTCCAACAAGAATAATAAAATATTCCATAAAAGTTTGATCTAGATTTGGTTAATAATATTTTAATTATGCACCAATATCTAGACTAACCCAATATTTTGTTATAAATAGAAGGGTTTTTCCATTAATTCACTATCTTTTGTTGCCAAAAGATTTCTCTGGATCTATATTTTTGGTTTGACTTTGATCCTCCATCATTGTCATATTTTTCTACCTTTTTTCTTGTGAGCTCCCTTTGAGTTCCATTTTTGTCTGGGTTTTCTACACCATCAAGAGAGAGAGAGAGATCTTATATCTAAAGCGATGAGGACATTCAAGAACCCATCCCATTGAGGGGGATTGATAACATCTTTCTATGTTCACTTCCCAGGTGTCATAATAAAAAAATACTTTTAAAATATTCTTGTCTTGTCTATTGGATGTATGGAGAAACTCTTGATTTTATTTGTTGTTTAATGTGTTTAACTGCATATATCTAGATTTTGTAGCATTTATTCTGATCACTAACTGCAGATCTAAGGAAATTGACAACCATCTTTGATGTTAGGGTTGTTTGTTATGCACAGATAAAGTGAGCTTTTTTCATATGCTTGCGATTAGAATTCACACTAACAAATGGCAACTCCACAAGGGTTTATAATTACGACCACTGTTGTTTTTCATATCCATGCATGACCAACTTCTTCAACCCCTAGGGTTTTTCTTCAGCTTCTTGTTTTTCTTTTCCTGATGTTGCTTTTAACCTTTAAAACCCTAAAAAAGTAAAAGTTATAACTTTCATGTGTTTCTGGGCCTATTGTGTAGGTGACAGGTATCAGTCGTAGCTGAGATGACACTTTTTTTTTACGCCTGCTCCCAAGACGACCGAAAGTGAAGGTCACACTTTTTGGGCTAGAACCTGCGACCTCAGCTCTTAGGTAGTGGAAAACTGCCAAAAACTGCGACCTCTGCGGAAAACAAGTCATAAACTGTGACCTAAACTTTTTGCGGGAATTTTTCTGTGATTTTTTTGGGCTTTTCTGGGCTAATTTTCAGGGTTGTCTGACCTCGCTCTCCACCCATCTTGGACTTGTAATTTCTCTTTTTTACTTGTCGAAGTAGGAACCAAGCCCCTTAGGGCTTCAGTACGCTTCCACATTTTTAGGAGGATTCTAGTTGAAGTAGGTCGTCTGAGATTTTAGTGAGTTCAACCATTTTTCAAATTTTATGATGTATTTTTAGATCCATTTTAGATTGGTTATTCATCCATCCAAAACACCTCTTTTAAGTTTTGTTTGGTCCTTCTTTAGGGTCCCCTCCAATTCCCTTCAGTTTGTAGCCTTTCGCCACCTTATTTGCAACACTTTTCCCTCTGGTTTTTTGCTATTTTCTGCACCTATTTCCAGCAGATCTGACCTTTAGTACCCTATCCCTCCCGAATATATATCCATTGGCCATTTTGTGTGTTTTGAATAGATTTTTCCCACCCATAGAGTAGTTCTTGGGAAGCCCTCCTCCTTGGGTTTAAACGGATGCATCTTTAGCTATTTATTTTCTATCATATTCAATTTACTTCACTGTTATTTTTAGATTTATTTATAGTTATAAAACACCTTTTTTCCCTTTTTCTCTACACATGTCTCGATTTAATTAAAATTAACAGACTTATTACATACACACACACCCTAAGTGAAGAGCGCCTGGTTTACACTGCCAGGCCAAGACTATAACATTGTAATGAATTGATCCTGCACCTCCCTGGCCTTGTTTCGACATTGTAATCATTTGATCTTGAACCTCCCTACCCTTGTTGGTCTCTCTTCCTTCTATGATCTATGTCTGTTTTCCATCATTGTGCCCCCAAGGTGTTTATCCTAGAGACTTCTTGGCCTTCATCCTCAGTTTTCGTTAAGAAGACTTACTCCTCTGCATAGGGTTCGAGTTATTCCTCCATGAGTCCACATTCTGACTCTGCTTCTGGATCATCAGGTTCCCCTTCTGGTTCTATCCCCAGATCTCCCCTTGTCACCTTCACCATGTCTAGTTCAAGACCTAACGCTAGTGGTAACTACTACTAGTGGGACCACAACATGAAATATCTCGGCTGCTCCCTTGCTTCCTTATATGGAAGGCCTTAGTCTTCTCGATTTTAACCAGTTTATCAATGACCCCATACACCATGATCTTGGTTGGCTTTCTATGCCAACCAATCTCCCTTCAGACATCCCCAAGTTTTAAGGTCTTGCTGGAGAGGATCCTACAAACCGTGTTCGTTGTTTCCACATGTTGTGTTCATTTAACTCCATCACTGATGACTCTGTCCATCTTCGGTTGTTACAGTGTATGCTTACTGGAGAAGCTTCCAAGTGGTATGTCGACCAGGCCTCCTCCTCTCATACTACTTTTGTGACTCTTGCTAGGGCTTTTCTGTCTTACTTCCAACTTCCCCTTTGTTGTGATACCAGTACCAAACTTTTGACCTATTTCTGTCAATATTCTATGACCCGCTTATCCAATCATGTCCAGGAATGGCGGAGAAGAAAGAGCTTATGTCGAGCCCCTACCTTCCAAGACCGTGTCTACATGGACTGGTTTCTCAAATCCCTTTTGCCTGCTATTGGAAAAGATGTTGCATCTCATTTCCCTCAGACCAAAGAAGATACCCTCCAAATTGTGTTGAGATATGACCTGATCTACACACAGTTTGGTTATATTTATACCATTTTACTTGATCTCCGTAGACCCGATGGTGCCAATGCACCGGGGGCATCCCATGCTGTTGACGGTATCGTTGGAGCTCTTTCTCATCCATACACTCATCCTTCCATGGGTTATGGTTTCCCTCAGGGAGGGGCCAACTCCTCCAGCACTTTCCCCCCTCCCGGTAGCATGTATCCAGGATACGACATGACTCCTCCTTTTTCCCAGCCTATTTACCACAATGTTTCCCAACCTCCTTATTATCCATATCTGTAGGCTGGTGCTCCAACTCCTCCAGCATTAGCACCTCAACCTCCCTTTCCTTCTCAAACCCCACAACAACAGGTAATCCAAGACCCAATCCCCAAGAAATGCACCTAACACAACAACCCAGCAACAAGTCACTCAGCCCAAGTAGGACAGTCCTATTTGCACGAGCAAACCTTATTATTGTTGCAGTGTCTATGTTCACTACACCCACGATTGTCCTCTTTTACCTCAGATGCATCAGATGTGGGAAGCTCAAGCAGCATACTAGGGACAGCAAGCCTCCCCTTCGGTTCCTCCTAATGCTGCACCTATACAACCAAATTTTTTTACCAATCCTTTCCCTCAGCAAGGATTCGTGGCTACCTAACCCCCTAAAATTCAGGTGGCCACTCAACCTCCTCCATCTGGTACCTTCGATTACCAGATCCTCATGATGAACTCTGACCAACCCATTACCCTTGACCTCAACCTTCATACTCGATCCCATCAGTACAACAAGCCCCTCGCTATGTCTGCCCCTGATCCCCCTTCTTCATGTCCACATGGCCTCTTTTGACACCCAATGGCCCTTTATTGATCCCTCAACCTAAGGCATAAATTCATACCAAGATCCCCAATGGGCCATTATGCCAAAACGTTGCTTCTGGTAAAGATGCCCATTCGTATAGTATAGTAGATGACTTGGCACAATCCCCTTCTGCCATGTCAATGCTGGAAGTCCTCCAGTCGTGCCATTCACAAAAAAAAATTCTACTGACTTCCATGGGATTTATGGATCTTTCTGATGATCATTTGATTGTCTTCAATGTTTCCCGATTAGAACATCCCCCCCTTCCTACTTTCGTCGCCTTCCAAATCCCTGTCAAGATCCAGAATGCCAACGTTTCCCATTGTATCATTGACGAGGGGGCATCCACCTATGTGATGTCCACTTTGGTTTGGAAGCAACTAGGATCTCCTGATTTATCCCCTTCCACTATCATCGTCCGAGCGTGGGATGGCCACTCTTCCCAGTCCCTTGGCGTGTTCCACAATTGTCCTATTACTCTTGCGAGAAAGACTGTTTGTGTTGACGTAGAAGTCATTGATGCCCCTTAGAATACAACATTCTATTGTGTCATAGCTACACTTACGCAATGTCTTCTTTCCCATCTGTGGTTCACCGTAAGATGTGCTTTCCTCACAACAGAAATGTTTTCACCATCGAACAGTTGACATATTACGAACTGAAGTCTTAGACCTCCCCTGAGTATGTCATCTCTTCAGTGGCCAATAAACAAATGGTTGAACCTCCAACCAATGTATCACTCGGATTCTATAAATATTCCTCTTTAATTGGTTCATTCCCTAGTCTTCCTTGTCCTATCTCTGATGCCAGCTCTTCGAATGTTTTCATATCTCTGATCCCTGGCCATTACCCCTCCAGTCAGATACCATTTCATGCTCCCCCTCCTAGAGTATTTTAGGTACCTCTTATGGCTACCTTATATATTCCTAACATGACCCTGGGGATCCCAGTCTGGTACATTGATCCCCCAGCCACTATCCCGCCTGGTCAGCCCAAATCTTATCTTGCTTTGACCCTAGTCCAACCAGTCACCATGACCCCTCCCTTTGCTTTCGTGCCTCAGCCACCTCAATAGGAACCGACTCCTATTACGAAAGATTCGGGTGAGGGGGGAAAAGCTCACAAGAAGGCGCCTAAGGACAAGGCTTCCCAAACAACCACTGCTCCTCCTCAACCTACAAAGCGTACCCCCCTATCTGCTTTGTGTGATGTTGTCAGTCATGCCACCCATCATTGTCCTGAATTTCCTCGTATCAAGCCCATGGTTAATGTCATGTTTCCTGAGTCTAAGGTCCCTGAAGCCTTTGTTTCTTCCTCAACTGGAGCCAAGAACCCCAAGGCTATTCACACCAACCACCCCTATTTTTTGTGTGATCTCCATGGTGATTATACCCACCTTTTTCCCCGCCTAAAGCATTACCACGCCCCTTTGGAGGTATTTTGGGAGTACGAGATTGAACTGAACCAGTCTGCCTCTCCCATCCTCACGCAGTATGCTTCATGCCAACCTGAGGATATCTCTGTTCCCATTGGCATTCCCCCTCTCGATTTCGAGATGATGGAGTCTTCGGCCACTATCCTCTACCTGTCATCATCCATGAGATCCATGGTGGAAGCTCCCTCTGGGACTTCCCCTTCTGTTTTTCTTGACCTCCCTTCAGCGATCACCTTGGGCTCAACATCAGTGGATCCCTTATTTGCTTATTCTTCTGTCACCCCCCATGACAATGCGCATGTGAACCTTTCTTCTCATGATGATGAGTCAGGTAGCTTTGTCGCATCATGTGGTTATCCTTCCACCAATCAACCCATATTTTACTATGATGATGACATCATGGAATCCTTTTCCACCCCTAACTTCATATTTATTGTGCATAAGAAGAATGGCACCATCCATGTCTATGGTGACTTTCGCGACCTAAGCACAAGCTACCCCCACGGCATCTCCCACACACCACCTACCTATCGGTGTGTGGGTGGTAGACATCCTACCCAGAGCACTCCCTCTAGCAGTATTTGTTTTGTTTCTACCTTTCGTTTGGTTTTCCAGCATTTTTCATCATCCTTTCATTTGTTTTCTTGTGGCACCTTTCTGATGGACCTCCCATCCACACCATATATCAATTATGTCGATGGTGCAAGTCGCTTCTCCCAAAATCTAGCCTCGGCAGGTTGGGTCATTTTTACCCCTTTGCATTCGTTGGTTCTCTATAATGGCGTATTCATTGGTACTTCCACCAATAACCAAACCGAATATGACGCAGTGCGAGGTTTATTAGCCGATTCCCTTTCCCATCATATCCTTCACCTTCATATTAATTTATATTCCCTGCTTCTTGTCATGCAATTGAATGGTGTCTATTGTGTGCATAATCCTATCCTATTTAGAAGATATTTATGAGTGAATATTTTGATGCGTGAATTTGAAATCATTACATTCTGTCATGTACCTAGAGCACAAAATAACTATGTAGATAGAATTGCAAATAATATTCTAGATTGGCATTTATCACACACATTTCACACAAGACAGTAACAATAAACCATAAAACGATGCATATCCATTATATGTGTCATTCAAATGTTTTAGAGTCCATCAAATTTGATACATATGACATGCCCATAGCATGTTACAAAAATTCAAAATTGGGGGCACCACATGCCCCGACATCTAATCACTATTTGGAGGATCTCTGGCCAATGGCTCGACTGTGACAGCTCGTAGATCATGAATCCCCTGTCCAGCCATTACCATGCGTCACATGACCCCTCACTACCCCGAGGGTAGACCAATACATGGCTCTATGTACTGGTCATCAAGACCTTCCATCCATGCTCTAAAACACCAGTCAGAAGCCTCTCACATCTACGATGGATGTCCTCCAGGAGGGCAATTACATCCTCATCTTGTGGTGCTTTCGACCCATTAGGTCCTGTAGCTCCTACTACTGCAGGCCATCCCATGTAGCTGACCGGTTTTACCGATGCTGTATCTGAATACCAAAAGTGAATGAGTCAGTACCATATACAACCTTCTGAAAATTTAAAATGCACATAAAATATTAGCAACTTGTCACTTACCATTGGGTCTCCATACTCAACCAGGCGGCAGTAGCAAGTCTGGTTCCCCACGATAACTCATCCCACTATAGGCATAGTCATTTATGTACAATGGCATCTGAACCAAATGAGTAAAAAGCTCAGGTCGGAACACCTGTCCGACTGCCCCACCTCCCCCTCTGCAGAGTAGTCGCCCCCAATGGTGCATCTTGGGCTCTCTCGAGCCCCCATCCTAGATCTGTATACGAGGCCGAAGTGTCGGGATATTCTTAAAGAATAGTGAGCACAACACTGTGCCATATGCATAGTCGTGGTTCACTTTCCGCTTGCATAGCGACAATTGTTGTTTCAATGATGAAAACATCATTTGGGCCCACCCATAGTAGGTCCCACCCATCACACTCTCAACAAGCATCATCTAACCCCCAGTGATGTGGTGGAGAGCCTAATTGCCCAGGATCTGTAGCATTGCTGCAGCCACAGTGAGGGTCTCTAGCTGCTCTAGATCCCCTATCGGTATTTGTGTCCCCTTCACCTGGAGACCCGATCGAAAAAAGCGCTCCACAAACTCCATAATGTTCCACCCACAATGTAACACCGGTTGTGTATTTCCCACCATCCCAAGTGGTGGGAGACCAGTCAGAACATATATATTGTGGACAGTCAACTCGATTTGGTTCCCTTGCACTATAAACATCTCATGATCTGGATCCCAATAACTGACAATCTAGACCAACAAGGGCTCTCCAAATCTCATCAAAGGGTTCTCCACAAACTTCAGGACCCAAACCTACCCAATGCATTGCGGACACCATGATCCTCTTGGATCACTAACTGTAATGTGTCCAGGTCTCTCTCTCTCCATTTGATCCTCGACTCTACCATATCTACACAAAACTATCATATTTGTCATTGTACAGAAAGAAAAGCCTATATTCAACCACAAAAACCCAGCTCTCAACCAAGAAACAACACCAAAATCCCTCTCTCTAACAGGTTTCACTTTTCAAAATTTTTCTACGGTAGGTCGAAGTTTTTTTCCCAAAACCTACTACCCAGGTCACAGATATTGCCCGAAAAAGTGTGACCCGGACATGAATAAGAGCAAGGGTCTATTACTGAGCTTTAGGTGCCTAAACTAAACTTTCAATCCACTGAAATGAAAGAGTAAGGTTAGGCCTCTTACCTGCAACTAACGGATCTCGATTCCAAGGGTCATTTTTTTTGCTACGATCGCTGCAAGATTTAGGGCCTTTTCTCCTCTCTACATTCACCATAGCTACACTTGCAAAGGAATCAAATTGGAGGGAAAATGGCTTATTAAAAGAGAAACCCCATATTTTTCTTTCACCAGCTGCAACCAACCCGTAGCTTGGTTTGAAAAATCGTCAGCATCATTGGAAATCTCTCATTGAGCTCTCAAATGGGTATCCTTTAGTTTTTTATGATTTGATACTTCACCTAGACACATTTTTTCCAAGAAGGGTCACTTCACCACTCCTCAAAATCGAATTTCTTCACTTGCAACACTTATACTTGGGCACCACTTTGCCTTCATACTTGTCCATGATCGTGTCAATTTTCATCGTGTGTAACCATCTTGTACTCATGTCTTTATGGTCCCCACTGGGCCTATTCTATGTGGCAACATCATCTAGTCACCCTTGTTTATAGCATCTGAATTGAGTCCTAATCGCATCCATGGAGTCTATCCCAAGTCCCTTTATATCCCACTATAGTCCTCCATCCTTCATTAATTTTTTCCTCTCTCATGTCATACATTTTTTCCTTCAGTCACACTGTCCTCTATCCCCTCCGATGTCGTGTCAATGGATTCCAGGTCATCCATGCCCTTTATACTCTAACAAGGGAATTCGTCAGCCCACTACTCATTACCCCCCATTCCACCATCATCCCTAGTGTCAGTCTATCAGTCTCTCTACTATTATGACTCGTGCCTTATTTGAGGATCCCTTATCGCCTCACCCATGGCAGACCTCCTTCTGTCGACATCATCTTATTCATTCCAAAAGACAAGTCTAGAGGGCGATGTACCTTGGTTCCATCTTCCACTCTTGTTCATTGCCTCGGATCAGGAAAAGGGACCCTTTCTACACTTTGACTTGATTTTTTTTCAGCTCTAGCTCCTTATGGAATGATCGAGATCCGTATACTTGATGGTTCAGTGATGCAACAGATTGTACTAGTGATTCCTGGGTGTGTGTGATATGTTTCAAACCTCATGAGGGGGTGGCCCTTCAGGTAGCCCCCCACATGCCCGGATGACTTCTCTACTATAGCCTTGGATGCATATCCATATATTTAATGGCTCCAGCCTCAGCCGCTTGCAGCGCCTTTTTATTTTGCATGTATCATTCAGATTTTCAGATCCCTTTCCTATTTTACAGGGCCTCTTTGGTTGTACTTATATCTCATGTACTCAAATATCATTGTATAAGTACTGGCTATTTCCCCAGGCACAGTATGTATGTGGGATCCATTATCATGTTTTTATCTAGCCCATGTTTATGCCAACATGTACTATATAGTTCAATCCCTTGTTTACTGGATGCATTATTCTTTGTACTTTTTTATCTCGGTGGGCATAGGTATGCCTCCCCCACCTCATGTAGAACAGGTACTCACTCATAAAAGAGACTTGTCGCACCTGTAAGTATCACCTCCTTAGGGTCTTTTCCTCTAGTGCTTTAGTCTACCTTATATTTATCTCTCTCTAACTCCCCCTTCAGTGTCTAGTGATTGAGTTCTTACAACGTACTTCGGTCATACAATTAGCTCCTAACGCTCGCACATTGGGGGGAAATCTGTTACACAAATTTTTGGTCATCTAACTTGTTACTATTAGATGGACCAAATTACACAATGTAAGACCAATTTTACCCTATTAAAATTTCTTTCACTAGGAAAAATAACTTAGTAATCCATAATTTAATAAGTCGTTTATGGTCTAAACAGGAAACCCCATGAGGA
Source organism: Pinus albicaulis (assembly GCA_034641835.2). Lineage (NCBI taxonomy): Eukaryota > Viridiplantae > Streptophyta > Pinopsida > Pinales > Pinaceae > Pinus > Pinus albicaulis. The sequence goes on from CM076572.1 coordinate 241,587,216, forward strand.
AATATTGAATAAATCCATATTTGTTTGTTTTTCCTCAAGGGATAATTAATTAAACCATAGTTTAATTAATATTCCTGGTCATATTTAATCCAAAACAAGAAAATTAATTAGATAAATCACTATTTATCTTATTATTTTATAGGAATAATTATTTAAAACATTATTTAAATAATATTCCTTGTTAAATTTGACTAAATAACTTATAAATAATTGAATAAATCATTATCTATTTAATTATTACTCAACCATATCCTTAAAATAATAAATAAATCATTTATTTATTTATTATTTATAAATAAAGGGATTTGAAATAATTCAAATTATTTTTCCCTCCAACAAATATAATAAAATATTCCATAAAAGTTGGATGTAGATTTTGTTAATAATATTTTAATTATTCACCAATATCTAGACTAACCCAATATTTTGTTATAAATATAAGGGTTTTTCCATTCATTCACTACCTTTTGTTGCTAAAATATTGCTCTGGATCTATACTTTTGGTCTGACTTTGATCCTCCATCATTGTCATATTTTTTACCTTTTTTCTTGTGAGCTCCCTTTGAGTTCCATTTTTGTCTGGGTTTTCTACACCATAAAGAGAGAGAGATCTTAGATTTGAAGCACTAAGGACATACAAGAACCCATCCCATTGCGGGAGACTGGTAACATCTTTCTATGTTCCCTTCCCAAGTGTCATAATACAAAAAATCTTTAAAAATATTCTTGTCTTGTATATTGGATGCATAGAGAAATTATTTCTTTTATTTGTTGTTTAATGTCTTTAACTACATAGATATGGATTTTGTAGCATTTATTATAATCAATAACTGTAGATCTAAGGAAATTGACAGACATATTTGATGTTAGGGTTGTTTGTTATGCACAACTAAATTGAGATTTTTTCATACGCTTGCGATTAGAATTCACACTAACAATTATCCTTATTTTTGTCACCCTTCTTTGATGTGTTCACCTTATATTTGATTCCATGTTGAGAAATCTAGAGCAACTAAATTAGGTTATTTCTCTTACATTGATAACTACTTGTGATGTACTTTTACTTTACTTGATTAAATTATTCTTTATTTTATTATTATTAGTGTTCTCTATCATCAAAATCTACCAAATCATAAAAAACAGTGAGACAATAGGACACAAGATGTAGGAGATCAACCAAGGCCAAAACCTCTCCAACTGAGAGGAAAACCCATCACAATTCTTCTCTTCTTATAGAACTTCAATTGAAAAATATCAAAACATATCACCTTTGACCAAGACCCTCCAATTCCAAGTCAAAATTTTCCTTCTCGAATGACTTCTAGCAAAAAAATTCTACCTTCCAGTAACTTCTCCATTAACTTCCACCCTACCAACAATTTCTGCAACTTCGACTTGGATGCAGCTTCAGTAGCTTTGACCTAGCAGCTTCATAGTTTCGACCTAGAAACAATTTCATAGCTTCTTTCATCTTCACAAATTCTACCTTGCAACTTCAAAACTTTGAATTTGTTGCTTCATAGCTTCAACCTTACAACTTCACAACTTCGACACAAATTTAGAATTTCATCTTGCCCAGTAACTGTAGAAACCATAACAAGAGAGAGAGAGAGAGAGAGAGAGACCCAAAACTTATTAGGGGAGTTTTGAAATCTAAAATGGGCCTCCTAAGGAAATTATAAAATAATAGTGTAAATAATAAAATAATATTACATTACATCATCAACTTTTAGAGAGAAAAAAGAAAAAGAAAAAAATCAGCTCATATTTTCAACTTATCTCCCAATGGGTTTACTCCAATTTCGAGTTGAAACACTAATTGGATGCGTAATTTGATTCCTCATCCAAGGAGTACCCATGTTTCATACTTTCAATGGGAAATGCTACACAAAAAATTAGAAATACATGAAAAAACATGATTGCATGAAAAAAGAGAAATACATGAAAATGTGATTGCAATCACGTTTTTTCATGTATTTCTATTTTTTCGTGTAGCAATGTCCATTGAAAGTATGCAAAATGGGTACTTCTTGGATGAGAAATTAAAATTTTCATCCAACGAGTAATACCGCTCTAAATTTGATTAAAATCATAGAGAGATAAGCTAAAAATACGGATTTAAAAAAAAGTTTTATTATTTTATTATTTTTTAATATTTTTACTGTTTTACTCCAAAAATGGTGAATCATACCCTTGGTTGACATCATCATCTTGAATCATATTGGTTCTCATAAAGTTTGTTTTTGCTATACATTTTTCTTAGGAGGCCCATTTTAGACCTCAAAATTGCCCTAATGTGACTTTGAACTTGTTCTTGTTCTCCTTCTTCATCCTTTTCAAAATTATATCTTTAGAAGATCGAAATTGCTTGAGTGAGTTTCCAAATGAGGTTGAGTTCCTTCTTATTTATAGGCTTGTGAGGGGTACAAATTTTTTAGTTGACTTGTCCCTTCACGTAGGCTGCCTTGATCTTTGAACCATGAAGAGGTCTTGGAGGGTCTTTTAACTCTATTTTGACTCAAATGAATTTTCTTTACAATGTGTAACATGCCCAAATGGGTCTTCAATACATGACAATGACTCAATTGACTTTATGAAAAACCTATAAGCACTGAAAGGGTGCTTGACCTAAAAATAAATTTCCCTTGAGCATGAAACCCATGCCTCAATAATAAAAATAATAAATTTAATTTTCTCTTTTTATTAAATACATAAAAACATGATTACACATGTCATTATGAAGACCGAACCTAGTTACATATTTCAACATTATTTTCGTCTTCAAACTCATGGGGCCTCTCCCTCCCATTGTGCTCTTCCCCTTTTCAAATTTTATTTTGAGATGTCAGTTCTTGCAAATAATTTTTTATTTTATAATTTCAATCAACCAATTTTTATTGCTTCCTAATGAGCTTCCTAATTTCTACCTTGCAAATCTTTAGCTCATCCTCCAAGTTCCTGAGCTTAGCCTCCAAATCATTGAAGGTTTTTTTCCCTTGGGGGAATTTCCCTTTCTCATTCTTTATGGACTTGATCCATATCCTATTGTGTCATTCCCATATCCATGCTTCCTTTTCTTGCCACTGAGTTTTTCTATGTGTTGTTACTAAAAATTTAACTATTAGTGCATTAGTAATATATATATATATATATATATATATATATATATAATTTTTCCTTATTGTGCTAAGCCAAGCACCTTACACTACAATTGTTCACACATCCTCAAAAAAAAATTTAGTTGCATGTCTCAATTAGGACACAACTAAGATATATTTCTTCTTAATTTCAAGATTCATAATTACATATATATTCATATAACCAGATTGAAAAAAAAAATTAAAAATAAGTTTTTGATCAAGAACATTAGAAGTAATTAAAATCGTTTATACTCATTAATTTCAACTTTTAGCTTTCTTGTTAAGGCCAACAATAGCCATTAAGTTCAGTCTCTTTACCAAGGTTAAATTTCATGACATCTGTAGTTTTAAAAGGCCAGCTAAAATTCACACACACACACACACACACACACACACATATATATATGTATATATCACATTAACATTTACCATCGTTGTAAATCATTATTATCACATTTATGAAATGTATCATAGATATGCAATCAAATCAAAACTATTAATCATAGTGCTACACCCCACACCCTCTTGCGCAAGTAATAAAGCAACATATAATGAAAAATCATAGTGCTACCACCAATACGTACTATGAAAAGATAAAAAACACATCATTTTCAAATAGAGACACAAAATATGATGCCTTAAATCCATCGAGAAATAACGTAAACCATGGAATTATTATATACCACTAGTTGTATGCACATCTATGTATTCAATTAGAAAAAATTATGCTATGCAATACAAGAAATGTACTATTAAACCTTCTTCCTTATCAGCTTTGTAACAGGGCACCAATTTAATTCTCAAAAGTCTAGTGTTAAAAATGTACATTGCATTTCACCTCTGAGAGAGCTCATCTAGTTCAAGCGTTGAACCTGGAAGCTCTGATACCAATCTATAACATACCACCTTATAATGTCGGCCCAAAACAAAGGTTAGGTAGAGGTAGTTACTATGACGATCCAATCCTCAAATTTCAATAATGGATATGGGATCTAACCTTTTAACCTTTGATCAAATGTATCAAAACTTAAAATGGATACCATCATTGCATTCATCTCGTTGATACATTTCCAATGAAATAAACTTTACCTCTATCTGACATAGGAATTGGAAGACATGACCAATCCAAAACTAATATTTTTTTCCTTTCCAAAGCCTTTAGCTTGCCATGTGGCACCTACATGGCACCCCGCATTCTTCCCTCATGGATGCTATGCAACAGGATGAGCCTATGTGGAATATGCGTCACTTGACCCTGGGTCCCATCAATGGGAAGGTCAGGGTCAACGTATCTGTAAGAGAATTTTGTTGCACCATCCGTCAAGGCCCAACCTTATGATTTCCAACCCCTAACCAACTCTTAAGACCCGACCAACCCGACTATGCTATCGGGCATGACTGGTCTAAAGCCTAACCTTGTAGATCCCACCTAAACTCCTCCAGTTCTAGATTTCTTTCTGGTCCCCGAATCGACTAGCAAGGCCACCTGAACCAAAATTCATCCAGTGGTTTTGACTCATTTGCGAGTCATTTTATACTCATAAAATTTATGATTTCTTTGAGTATCACCTAGGCTCAAAGCCTTCATGAATAAAATAATAAGTTAAACTTGGACATCAAGAGGTCAAGGATGAATATCCAAGATCATTTTCCTATTTTTTATGCATCATGGCCATGGAAACCATGAATTAATATACTCAAAAACATCAACTAGACCTCGCTAAGGCTCAAAGAAATTCTTACTCTAAATTTTTTTCTGAAATGGATATATTCGACCATTAACTTTCCTGGTAAAATACATAGATAACGTGCATCTAAGTGCACATCTTAGAACCACAAGGAAATATTTTTTGTTTCCCAACTGCAACATAATCAATAATTTCATTCCATGCAACTCAACTCACATATATATAGCAATTAGTGAAATCAACGTAATGGTATGCTAACCAACACATCATCAAGTTAAGAAGATAAACACGGAAATTTACCATCTCCTTAAGGATTTATATAGGGAATCAACATCCCAATAACACACAGGAATATACATTCCCCATTAACAATATAAGCATGGAACTAGTACAATAACTTGTACCTAGTATTCAAAGGTAAGAAGTGTAAGTAAATACTTATCTTATTCAACGAAATGAACATGAAACTGAGATCAGGAATTTAACTCTCCACCCAAGCATAGACAAGGTACAACCACTCTTCCTTTTATATGTCACCCCCGAGACAGATTCCAAAGTCTTAGGTGGAGTTATTCTCAGAGAAAAATTCAACCAATAAAACAACTGAAACATGCTTTTCTCAAGGCCTTTTTGCCTTCGTCCACCAACTACATAAGCTTATGCTCGATCTCTTCATTTTTTTCGAACATGATCAATATCCATGTTAGGAAAGCAGAGTACAGATATTTTCAAATCACTTTTAGGAGAGGAGAGTCCATAATAAAGGAAGGTTCATCAATCGATAAGACATTGTAGGAGCATAGAAGCCATGTTTTCAATATATTTCATCGATGAGAGAAAACACCTGTGTTTTCATCACCTGATGGTTCATTAGCTCTCTGAGTACCTAGGTGCTTCTTTCATATCCAATGGTTCATCAATCCACAAGCTTCCTGTGGTTCTTCATCCTTTGGGCAAGCCACTACTTTCTGTAATGCCTTCATCCAACAATCCTCTATAAGGGTTCTTCAGCCGATTTTAATTTCTATAGTGCTTAACAACAATTTTGGTTGTTGCCTTATTTACACTCTCACCTCTACTCTTGGAGGAATTTTTTTTTTTCTCATAGTCTTGGTCTTTTTATTTTTCTCTTTTTCTCCTTCTGCCTCAGTGCATACGTTCTTCACACTTTTTTTCTTCCCAAAACTCTAGTTATCCCCTTGATTTGCCTGAGCATATCAATAATGAATGGTCCTTTTCCACACAAGACTTTGTTTTTCTCCCTTCTTGTCTCTCCCTTTGTATGTGTGTGTTTGTGTGTGTCATAAAAATATTTCTTATTCCAATATACTAACCATCCCTCTTCCTTCCAACTCCACGCTAGTCAACCTTTTGGATAATGCAGTCCATGTTGCCTTCAATGTTTGTCCTTTTATTACCTGTTGGTGGATCTAAAAAACACCTAGCCCTGTCCTTTCCTCTTTCATTTAATTAAGGGCACAATTGTCCATTTTAAAACAATTTAGTCAATGCATGATTGATATTTGAAATAATCAATTCCTCAAGGAATCTCCCGCTTCAAGAAATGCAATTTGTATCCCTCTCTCAACCATTTTAATTATTTAAATTTATTTGAAATGAAGTAATATTAACTAGGGGATGTCACACATCTAATTCTAATTTATTTGAAATTTTGAAAGAGTCTTTTCATGCTCAAAATGTAGACTAAATTTTGGAACTTGTTTTTTAAACAAAAACTACAAATAAGGGGAATTCTATGTGCCATAGTTTAGTTTTCAAATAAAATACTGTATACTTATGGCAACATCATGGTTTTCATGGGTATACTTTATTATTATTATTATTTATTTGGAAGAAATACGAATTGAGCTAGGAAGGGGAGAAGAATTATCTACATTCACTAACTCCATCTCTAAGTGTTGAAGCATATTTTTAACAAATTATTCTCTTGTTAAGGACATGATATAAATTCAATGTATTCACATTAATAAGAAAATAGATACCCTCATAATCAATAGTATTATTTTCAACTAATCCATTATCATAGATTGCCTCTATTTCACATGGGCCTAACCAGTGTGTTTGAACCTTTCCTTTAAAATATTTAAATTCAGAATCAAATAGGAGGTCCCAATCACCTAGTTTTAATTTCTTCAACTTGATAAACATGTCATGTTATTTTGTTATTTTTTGTTGGATGAAATTGGTTCATTGAAATATATCTTGTTGGATCTCATCCAATTCATCAAGCTAAGATAACCTTTGCTTTTGTTTCTCTAAGATATTTAGTCCCAATATTATTATTGTTCTGAAGTTATTTATTTGAAAGTGTATGGGAAGATAAACTTTCTTTACATATACAAGTTCATTTTGTATGTTACCATTAATGTTCCCCCATAGAGTACAGTATTCCCAAAGTGCTTCCAGAATCCTATCTACCCATTCCTTGCAGTGTAGCTAAATTGTGTTTATTAAAATGGCTTCAAGGACCTTATTTGTTGATTCTACTTTCCCATTGTCTTGTGGGTGATATGGAGAAAACTTTTGATGCTTGAATTTGTACTACTCTATAATATTCTAGATAAGTTTAGATGTAAATTGTGCACCCTGATCTATAAAAATATCTCTTGGAACACCAAAAAAGTGAATATATCCTCAAAAATAAAATTTACAACTTTTTATTGGCAGAAAATAAATTTTTAGACTATACCTTTTTTGTTACATAATTAGTACAAACAAGAATATACCTTTTATTCCTTAATATAGGAGAAATTTCCGTACAATTTATAGAGCCTATTTTTCAAATGGATCTATGAGTACCAGAGGTTGTAGATTAATCTAATCTACTTGAATTGGTCTTCCCATTATCTAACAACTATCACAACTTTTGACATATTCCTTTGTATCCTTAAAAAGGGTAGGACAATAATATCCAGAAAGAAGTAATTTAAATGTAATTATTTTGTCATAAAAATGTCCTCCACATGGTTCATCATGGCATTATTTAATATATAAACTACCTCATATTCTATTACATACATTTTAATGATTAGATCAAGTCCAACTCAAAAACGTTCTCCATATATCCAAGACTATGTTGCACTGAGTCTCACAGTCCTTTGTTTTTCTCTTGTTTTTAACTTTTGAGGAAGCTTCCCTATGGCCAAATAATTGTAAATATCCGCATACCAAGAAATTTTAGTAGAAATTTCAAATAAATATTCATCGATAAAGATATCATCTACATGAACTAAAGTATTTTTATTTTGTATTCTAGAAAGGACGTCAATGATTGTATTTTCTTTTCTAGGTCTATCCAATATAGTAATATTAAATCCATGTAATAACAAGATCCATATAATATTCCTACCATTACTTATAGGTTTATTCATTAGCTATATAATATTAGAATGATCTGTATGGATAAAAGTTTCATACCCAATAATATAATATCTAGACTTATTTATGGCGTGAAAAATTGCAAGAAACTCCTTTTCTATTACAATATAATTTAACTCTTCAGGAGTCAATTTTGTACTTACATAATAGATATCATAAGGGGTTTGATGATATTTTTATCCCAGGAAATCTCCTAAATTTTCATCTGTAGAAATGTGAAATGGAAGAGACTAATTTGGTCCTAAAATAGTTGCTTCAAAATGCTTTTGTTTCAAAGTGTCAAAAGAGGGTTGACATAAGGGATTCCAACAAAATAGTGGCACAACTAATTTTGTAAAATTTTATTTAAATATTATCTAGTAACCTACATGTCCAAGAAAAATTATCACATATTTTTTAGGATTAAGTGCTAAGGGTTTGGTAATAACTTCAATCTTTGCTAAATCAAATGTAATCCCATCGCCCGAAATGTAATGTCCCAAAACAATTCCCTCATTAAACATCATATGAAATTTTTGATGAATTAAAGAAATATTAGTCTCCTGACATCTTATAATAACTTTGTCTTGTTTTTCTAGAGCTTCCTCAAAATTATTTCTATAGAATGTAAAATCATCCATATAAACTTCAACACAATAATGGACCAAGTCAAAAATATATCTAAAATAGCCCTTTGAAATGTAGCAGGAGCATTACATAATCCAAAAGGTAATACTCTATAAGCATATGTTCCCCATTGAAATGTAAATATTGTCTTACATTGATCTTCCAATGCAGTTTATATTTGATTATATCTACTAAAACCATCAAGAAATGAAAAATATTTATTTTCCGCTAATGTATCAAATACTTGATCAATGAAAGGAATTGGAAAATGATCTTTTAGAGTAGCATTATTTATTTTTATACAATCTATTTACACTCACCGCTTACCATTTTTCTTTGGTACTATTACCAATGGTGAGACCCACTAGTTGTTATAAATTGGATAAATGGAATTTACATTTAATAATTTTTGTAATTCCTCCTTTACAAATTCCCTCAAATTAAGATTCATTTGTTTATTAGGTTTCCTAATTGGTACGAGAGAGAGAGAGAGTACCAATTAGTAAACCTCAGAAACAAATGAATCTTTATTAGGATTTATACCTCTCATATCTATATATTCCCATACAAAAGCAAAGGCATGCTTTTGTAGCATCTATATTAATTAAGCGTTTTAAGATTCCTCCATGTTAGAGTTAATATTTATATTTTTTCCTAGAGTGATCTCTATAGGAAAAATACCATATTATATCATAGAATTTAATGATAACATAGAATTATAAGATCATAAATCTTCTATAGTGCAATTTTCTTGAATTTTTTTTTATCTAACTCATTAGCATAACAAATTTGTATTTGTTCACCAAGATATTGAGGAATGTCATAACTATTAATGAAATTTGTTATTTGTCCTTCTTCGACATCTTGTTTAAAATTCATTGTTTGTGAAATTTTTAGAATATATTGTGCTATTTCATCATCATTTTCATCATCAATCCATTCAGTTTTTTGTAATATAGTAATTGTTTTGGAAGGAGGATAAAGGGTAAACTTCTTTGCTGCATTTTGATTAGAAAATGTCATATCTCCAAACCTATAACTAATAAATTCATTAATCTTGGCTAACTAGAGCCTTCCTAATAGTAATGGATGTCCTCCAAGGTTAGTTTTTGGTGTAAGAACCATAAAACCAACTAGGTATTCCCATGATTCCAAAGACAGAATAATGCCTTCTAATATCCCTTCTAGTTTTATAATAGATATTTCTACTAGTTGTAAAATAGTTAATGTATTTGAATATTATTCAATATTAATTCTTTAATTATATTCTTCTCCATTACATTTATAGTTTCTCCTAGATCAATAAGTGTGTCTTGTATTGAAATATTATTAATGTGAATTTTTTGAACCTGAATTTATGGGTCTACATATTTTCCTACATAATGAGATGCACTTTATGTGGCTCCTTACTCTTTATTCCTCATTTATCTATACATAATTGCTTTACTATTTCGGCATATATATGAATATAGTTTATTGCTTGTAATAAAGGAATTTGAAGCAAAAAATTTTGAATTCATTATAGAATATATCATAATTTGATGGTATTAAATATTTTTCTACATTCTTATCTATCTTTAATCTCTCTTAGAGAAAAGGAGGAATTTACGAGGATGTAGAATGTTTATTTACTGTAGGAATAGAGGATGTTTGTTTTGTTATTGTATCATCTATTTTATTATAAATTTATTCCTCATTTTATTCGTCAATGATTACAAGAGAGTCCTTATGAAGTACTGTCAATGAAATAAGATGAATATCATCAAGATCAAGAGGAGAAATCATATAGGTTTGGAAATTTCATAGTCACATTGTAAGAAATTTGAGCTACTTTGTTGTTCAAGTTTGGAAGTGGTTGTGTCGGTAGTTGGGTAGGTTTTTGAGGATTTTATGTGGGGTGCAATTGTAACTACTATGGCTATGAATTTTGTATTGGTTGAGGAGGTTGAAAAGGTTGTTGAGGTTGTGGAAAACATAATGGCTATTGCAAGTTTTGGTAGTATTTTTGTGGATGCTGAGGAAAATTTGGTAAATTTCCATGAGGATTTCCTTGCCAACCTTGTTGCCAAGGTTGGCTTTTCTTATGTGGTGGCCATGATTTCGAGGTTAAATTTTTATTCCAAGTATATTATGGATATTTCTGATACAAACTAAATAATTGAGTAGGATCTTCAGTAATACCTTATTCTCATAATTCCCAAGGTATTCTTGGTGCCAAATAGAAAAATTTCTTGGTAGTCTCAATTGTTCCATTGTACTCTTCATATACTACTTTTAATCCTAGTAAGGATGGGAAATATTTTGTCACATGATTCTCTACACATATGATACAAATTTTAAGGTTATGTAATGGGAATTCACGCAAAGCATGCTTTTGTTTATATCTAGGACAAAAGGTTGATAAGTCTGCATTTTTTTCTTTTTGTTTGTTATGGATTTCTACTGTGTATAATTTATCACTAAGCATACCAAGAATACCAATTTTAAAACTTCCAATTAGATTAACTAATTCATTCCTACTTATTTATCCAATTGTTGACTTAGTTATCCTAGAGAGGATGCGATCTCTAGGACCCTTATCATATCTGGTTCTTCCTCTTGAAATATTCTTATAGAATTCACAAATATATATAAAACATACTTGAGATATGTTGTCATTTCCCATTACATTCAAAAACTAAATCCACTCATCTCTAATTCCTCTACATAAAAGGATTTTTAAAGTATCAAGACTTAATTTTTTTTCTTTAGCTCTTTTTCCTGTATAAGCAAATATTTCTACCTAATCCTCAAGGGATTCATCTTATTTTTTACTCACTTTGAGAATTTTATTTTTAATATCATCATCTCAAAAATAGTATTTATAATTTTTGAGAAGCTTTTATTGCATTTCATCCCATGATCTGAAAAAAATTGTTCCTAATACCATGAACCAACATAAAGAACCATCTTTAAGAGTATGAAGAAATAATTTGAATTTAATGAGTAATATTATCATTGACAAAATACATCAAATTTGAAGATAATTTTTAGGATCCTTTATTCTTAATACATGAAAATTTGGTAGTATAGAGGGTGAAATTATTTTCATGTTCACATTGCTTGTTGGGTCCTGAATGGGGAACCCAAGCTGTTCCTCCTCCTCGTTTTCTTCATCATATACTTGCCTTCTTCTTTGTCTCCTATAGCTTAAATTCTAGTACCCGTGATTATTTCTCCACTCCCTTCTTGTCCATTATTAATCATTGTTTCATAAGAATATGGATGTTTTTCAACTATTTTTTTTTTGTTGTTCTTGAATTGGTTGATCTTCTAATAAAATATCCTTATTTGTAGTCTCTTTAATTTGTATTTCTAGTTGATGTCCATTAATTACCTCTTTGATTATATGTGAATAGAAAATAACTTCTTCTATGGAATATTCTATGTGTTCTTGAGTTTCCTCTGAATGCATTCTTATACTTACAAATGTGGGGATATGTGATGTGGATGATGATGTGGATCCTATAGTACCATGTGTTGAACTAGTTTGGGTGGTAGTTGGACGTGTCGAAGTGGTTCTACCTCTAATAAATATACCCCTAGAAACTCATTTTTTATACATGCATATTATTCATGATTTACTTATGAAACTAATTGTATGCCTAAATGAGAAACTAAATCCTATGTATACTTTCTCAACAATGGCACCAAAAATTGAATTCAATTCAATTTCACTAGAATTTTGTTACATTTAAATTATTAATCCAAATTGGTAAAAATGTGAAATGTAATGCACAATATATTATAGGATTTGGCAACTAACTTGAGCTAATGAACTTTGACTTTAAAATAAAATTTTAATCTATGATAATCAATGATAAAATAACTAACTCAATACATCCATAGTTATAAAACATTTCTATATCCTCATTCCATGTAGAGAATTTTTATGAACAAAAATGAGCTTGGTAAAATATATGATTTATTAAGTTTACTAACTACAAATAGAAATTTATATTCAATTGGACGATCCATATGATTAGCCTACATTGTATCTCCACATAGGAATATTAAATCTAATAACCGAATTTAAACTGCAAGGAATCAAACACATCAAATCTAACTGTAATATCCCCAAATAGGGAATGCAACAATACAAGACAGATATGCAGGAAAATAATGCAAATCATCAAAGACAAATTAGGAGGCTAATATGGATACCTTTCAAATGTATTTACAACAGAAAAATAGATGTATAAGATGGCCCATAAGATTCATAACTGGGAATACAAGTCACTAGTGAGACAAAAATCCTCATGAAGAGGTGCTACAACCATGTATATAGATTGGAAAAAGCTTGACAACGTTATTTTATTAGGCTGCAACAACTGTTGATTACATTTCAGATCTAGAGAAAATAAGTGCATGAAAATTCAGATCTATAACATATCCATAAACTATATAGGCTCTCCTTCAGAATCCCCTTGGGGTTTTTAGCATTACACCATGTACAACTTGTAGATCTGAGTTTTAAGACTGAAGATCTGCAGAAATATTTAGATCTAGAATTGGATCTGATCTGATATGAAACAAGAAAATGATCCCTCCAATGGATATCCAAAGTGAAGGGCAAATCCCAAAAACTTGAAAACCAACTCTCCGGATTGTATGCCAAAAGACCCTGCAGCAGCACCTATAGGAATAATGCAGATCTAGAAGTAAAACTACGTTGTAGGGTTTAGAATATGGTTGGCCACATGCCAAGATAATAAAATAAAGCTCAAGTCATCTAATACTCTCCTCCCAATGGCATAGAACTCTTCTCCACTGAAAAGGAGCTCTGAAATGGTCTAGATCTGAAGAGATCTAGCCACCACTTGCTGTAGCTTGCAAAGACAACCAAACCCTAAACAAGATCTATGTTGTAGTTGAAATAAGAAGCTTGGCCTATAGCCATATAGTGGAAAATACAATGCAAACTCTTCCAAGAGGCCTCTCAAGGAAAGAGGTGTGATTCCCGATCAGGAAAACCCAATGCTAAACCGTATTATTCTCAGCTAAACAGCAAGAGAATTATATATGTCTAAAAATAAAATATATTCAGAAATATAATAACCATCAACAACCTTCTCATGCTGCCATCCTCTTCCTTTTATAAGTTAAGAGCTTCCAAACCCTAAACCCCTTCCAATGAGATCACTCCTTTCCCACAAAGCATCTCCATCTAAAACTGCGTTGTGCCTCATTGATGGCCACTCCTCCATGATAGCGTTGTATATTTGGTCAAGGTTGACCCAATCAAAATGTACAGCCCCTTTTCACACCTAAGGGTGCTTGATTTAGCAGCCAAGATTCAGCCTTTTTACATTTGGAATTCATTTATTCACTGTTTACGAGTATTATGGACCTCCTTTACACTTTTATTCTTAAAACATAGAAATAAAACAAAAATGAATATTCCAATTAGCTCATGAATAATTGGGAATATTACACTAACCAAATTAGAATATGAGCAATATGAAACATAAAACTGAGTTGTCACGTGTATTAAATATCTAATAAACTAATAGTTAAACCCTTACTCTAAAATGTAAATGAATAGAGCTTCATTTGGAATAAAGTAAAACTAAACCATGAAATTGAAGGAGCGAATCATGCTTCCTTGACATAGGGGGGCCTTCCTGGCTTAGTCACATGTGATAAGTAAAACTAATGTTTTTATATTGTTATATTTATAAATATGAATTCATTCATGAAGAATGAATTACATAGGAAATGAATAACCAACAAAGTAGAGTTATGCTAATTAAAAAATGTTTCCATACATTTGACTTGTTTCCATCAGAGATTATGAGTATTTATGCATTTCAAGATATAAAATATTTGAGAATATTGTTGCATTATTTTATAACAAAAAAACTTGTAGATTTCATGGATCTGTGGATTAATCTATCATTTTGATACTAGGAATACATGATATTAAACATGAATTTCTCCTATAAATATCTCCATTCTCAATTTTTGTGGATCCATTCGATCATTTGTGCTAATGGGTCATATGTTCTGCCACCGTTACTCTACCACCATTTAAACCCATTGATTTTATCATTGACTACACCTCTATGATCAAGTGGATGTATTGTAGTTGTGTTCAATGGTTGGAAACCTTATCTTTACTTTTCACGATGTACTAAAATACTTACTTTCACTAGAATGTATTTGTAAATATACCAACCTATGATTCAACTAAAAAATGGAAGTCTAGCTACATAATGCGTTAGTTTTTGTAGCTATGAAATTTTGAATTCTTTTTACAAAGCAACGTATAAATGTAGAATAATGGACATGTTTACTTTGAAATTCTTGACTTGTAAAATATATACCTCAAATATGATTCTTATGCAACAATGATAACATTGGATTGTGAAATCATGGTTATGGTAAGATTCTAAGGATAAAATAGGAAAAAATAAGGTTGGAAAAATGATAGAAATATTTTATTTGTGTTCTCAACATAAGGCAGAAGGTTCATAAAAAAATATATTACAGTGAAAGGTTTTAGCATAATAGCATATTAAATAATGACGGAATTAGAGAATCAGGGTTAAAGAGGTAGAGAGAAGAACCATACTCCATGGAAACATCTCTTACTTGGAACTGACGGTACTAGAAATGGTCCAATGAATTGGCCATAATCAGCTACTAAAGATTAAAGGTAAAAACCCACTCAGAGCTCACTCAACTTGGTAAAAATCAAAATTGTAAGAAATCAATTATATTTTCATTTTTTACTGTCAAATTAGTTATTATTTTAATATTTTGTTAATATTTTGACGTAATTTTTACCATGTATCATGTATTTTTAATATTTTTGTGGTGTTGTAAACATGTTAAATGGTAATTGGAGAATGTAATACAGATTATAAGTTAATATAGTCATTTTGATGAATGAGTACGCCTTTATAACCTTTTCGGGCTCTTTAAATATACAAAAAAGGAACCCCCTAGAGTCCTCTTTCAGCTCTTTTCAAACTCCCAAAACATGAAAATATTGTCAAGCACTTATCTTTTCAAATTCTTTAAAGTAAATGAAAAGATGTCTACCCATTATAAGTTTAACACTTTTCCTTATTGGGATAGAATATTTATGAACAAGGATCACTTTAATCGAGCATGACTAAAAGGTTCTCTTGGGTATTGTTTTACGACTTTTTGAGCCCAAGGGACAAATTTACAAAAATTAATATCTTGGATTTTTCTCTTTCGCCTCTTTTTAAAACTCTCTAAACATGAAAAATAAGTCGAGTTACGCCTTTTTGGACTTGTAAAACAATTAAAAAAAGTTGGACTGGTCAAGAATGATGAGACCAAACCACTCCTTCTCAAGGTTTGTTAAAAATACTCAGAAGGAATAATATAAAGGATGAACTTATAGATCAAGCATATGTTATCCTCCTCAAGATTGTCAAAAATAAAGAGTTAATAGCTAGAAATGGTTGGAAAATTGGAAAAAAAGTGAATTTTAGCTATTAATGGGAGTGAGTCGCTCTTTAACATGACACTCTTTCACTTCATCTATGTGACTTATTTGGATTGGGGAATCTTCTTGCATCATTGTTGATCAAACCTTCTTGATGGGTCTCTGAGTCAATTATGCCAACTCCATTCAGTGTCACCAATATGTTCAAGAGAAATTCCACCCTCAGTTAACATCTACTACAATACTGATTAGCCTTATTTTTTGTCTTCATTTCCTGAACCAACTCCACATCATTACATTTTGCCTCAAATATCGATACTTGTTTCATGTCGTTGATGGAGGATACATAAAGGCCCTCCTACGAGGGGTTTATTCATGTCAAAATCATCACATTATCTAGGAAGTTGACTTAGAAACTCCCTTCAATGCCTTGTAACTTGCATACCTCAATGGCAAGTTTCCTTTCTTTTGGCAACATGTTTTCATCACTGGCCTTTGACCAGACGATTTTGTGTAGTGTGCAAACAATCACAAACGTACAAGGATGACAAGTGATATTCCTCGAAATATATTTATATAAAAAATTATATAATGATAACCCAATCACAAAATATGAAACACGATCATGTAAGGGAGAGAACATAGATCTTCATTAATCTCAAAAACATGATACAACGCTTCTATATCTTCGATCCAACGTCTCCTCTCTGCAATCCTACATAGTTTCCCCACTATATGTGATGTATGAGTATGAAGAGAACTCGAAAATAAACTAAGACCTCACAATATCTCAATGTGGTAGCAAGATATAATAAAAGGACCAAGATCTCAGTGCGATAGCAATATGGCTCTCCAAAACTAGCTCTCCCAAAACAAGGGAGCTCTCGCCCTATAGTTTGGATACTATCTTCCCCATCATTTCCTCTTGGTGAGATTATATAGGCTCATTCCATACTTTGGGAGAATGTATCTAGACACCTAGGGCTTGAGAAGTTAGGAAACTTCTATAATAAAGGACCCCTAGCCAACTCATACACAAGTGGGAATGGGAAACTCTAGAAACCATTTTCACAATTATGAGTTTTTTCTCAATAATCTCAATTATGAAATCATTATTATCTCATAATTATAATATTTTGGAAAAAATAATAATGAGAAATTTCTATATTATGTAATCTCACCCTTTTAACATGGGATAAATCTCACATAAGTAAAAGAAAAGGTGAAAAAGGATGCATTTTAGCCAAACAACTGAGGTAAGTTGATATTGGATTTCGCTCACTATAATGGAGTGGAAATATGGCTATAAGAGATTCCCCCTAATGTATGAGGTCCAAATGAGAATATGATGGCCAAAATACATTATGACAAAACTCAAATGTCAAAACGACAATGGGGAAACAAAGCCAAGGATTCAGATCAAAAGACAATGGAGTCGAAGTCTCAACTGTGCTGATAACATCCTCGAGGCGAGAATACTCATGCTCGGTCATAAGAGAATAGAAATGGATTTTTAATTTTACTAAATAGGTCAAAAGTAGGAGAAACCCCTGACCAACCTTGTGGTCCCCCCATAAATGGATTCAATGGATGTGTTTTATGGTGGTGAAAAGGGTTCGCCCCAACAAATGGTTGATGCGGGCTAGTGTAACTAGTAGATGGATGATTCCCCCCACGTTAAAGTCCTCCAAAGAGAAATGGACCCCCAAGATCATGACTGCTAATGGGGTTGTACACATGGTGTTGGCTCATTTTAGCTTGAAATAGGTTCGATCTATGCTTCGCACCAACAAAACCCTTGTCACTAGCCCTTTCGGAAATGACCTACAAGCAGATCGCAGTCTCACCCAAGGTGACTATGGGTGGTTGCAGAACTAGGTTTCTGTAGCCTTGAGGGATTGTGTGATGTGGCTAATCTATTGTGCTACTACTATCCCTTAACATGCATAAAATTATTGTGTTGTATTAAACCCTTCACTTACTTCGCCATATTAAAAAAAACATATAAACAATATCATAAACTGCACTGTTATAACATACAACTATAATAGTTACTTCGCTAATATTGATATTAAGTAATTAGAAAAGAACACATAAGAACAAAAAATATCTTCACAAAACTTGTCCTTTTCTATTATGATGGATCTTGTAAGTACATTGAGCTCTCCGACCTATTCACACAGTTACAGGTGGTGCACGCACTAAGTTTTAGACTCTTCCAAGGTCTTTGTGTACTCAGCTGCAAGGCCTTTCCTTTGCTACAAAATACAGATACAAACTAGCTTGTGACCATAGAACTTACAATGATTATTCACCTATTTTTTCTTATAACATTATATCGCTTTATATAGTGTTACATCGTTAAAAAAACCATGGTCAAAATACTATGTTCTACGAAAAATACAAGCAAATCTAACCCAAGCTCATTACAAAAGGAGGGGTTTCGACCCACCCCGAAGCCCCTAATATATCACATGGTATTTCCAAAATGTTGTGATGCACAATATAATTCACGCTCTGCTCCTCATAATGCGGAGATTTAGCCAAAATCGAGGCCCAGTTGGGTTGCACCCAACAGGCCCCAAACACTCACATGTGACTCGTTCTGAGTCACTCAATTACTTTTCCCTTGATCTTTGTTGTTATTTTCTTGTAGGCAGTGTTTAAATTCTGCAGCATCTCTGTGATTTTCTTCTCCTGACTACGGACTTCTTCAAAAACTGCCTTTGTCATTGGTCCTGTGGCATTCTTAAGTGTTGTTTAGTCCTATTATAAAAGATTTGGTAGCTTCCCATCCACCTGTTGCAACAGTTGGAGAACCTCATCCTACCATGGTTGATTTTTCTTAGTCAAAATTTTATTTTCCTTCCTGAGTTCTTCAATCTGCTTCTGAAGAGCCTTTCCCTCATTGATCCTTGCAATATTATGAAAAATTTTTGAAATGGGAAGCGATGCAAGGTTCATATCGACCTTGTCCCAATTTTTCGCTTTCTTCTTTGCTTCAACTGAGTCAAACTGTAGTGCTCCAATAAGTATCTTCCTAAGCCTCATCCCAAATGTTTTTTCTATTAATCTCTTTGGGTAGAGTGGTTGGTTTATCGGTGTTGGTTTTCTAGCTGTCTGAGCTAACATATTTATCTCTTTAACACTCTACTCAACTCATGTCAGGAGTAGACTGTAGAAATCCTCGATTCTTCCCCGTGATTCCTCTGCCACTTTGTAATTTTTTTCCCTGGTCTCAAAGTTTTCCCCTTTAGTAAGGACCAAGGAAATTATGCCCTTAGAATTATTAGCCTTTTTCTTCTTCTTACTCCTTGGGGAGACTCTGTTGTGCATCTTCCTTTTTCCTTTATCTATTGTTGTCTTTTACTTATCATGTGCATCGTCTCTAAGCAGATCTGCACCTCCAAGAGGATCTAGCTGACCCTTGTCATGCTTCGAATCCTTATCTTTTTCCTTCTCATCTTTGTCCTTATCTTTTCCACTTGGGTCTCCATGCTCCGATGTTTCTTCATTTTTCTGAATATCCTCTTCTCCTTCCTCTGCCGCAATAATCCATTATGCGGGCCATGTTGGAAAGTGTGACTAGTTTCGATCTTCATATTGACTATGTAATTATGTATTTATGTAATGAAGAAGACAAAGATAATAAAATTTATTTTTTTTAAGCTTAATTCATGGGTTTCATTAGCAAGGAATTTTATTATAGTTTAAAATACTTCTTCTTGATGTATTTTAAGGATTTGTCATATTGTCATAAATGTATTAATTAGATTCATGTATATGAAGCAATATCAGTCATGCATGCCTCAATAAATTTTCATATTAAGCTTTAATAAATGAATCCATATGGTGCTTAAGATCAATGTTTAATATCTCCTCTAGATAGCCTATGATTAATGGACAAGTGGGCCTACATACCCCTGAACAAGTTAGCCTACATACAGATTGAAGGGTCAACATAAAATAGAGGAATAATGTCACTATAAATAAAATAGATATATGGTTCATTTGTAACAAGAAAGCTCGGACAAGTGAAAGATAAATT
This sequence comes from Pinus albicaulis, assembly GCA_034641835.2. Taxonomy (NCBI): domain Eukaryota; kingdom Viridiplantae; phylum Streptophyta; class Pinopsida; order Pinales; family Pinaceae; genus Pinus; species Pinus albicaulis. The sequence continues at coordinate 241,607,559 of CM076572.1, forward strand.
CGATGATATACATATGATGTAATTTTGAGGATAGAACTGGTTCTAGAGTGAATAAAGAAGATGGATTAATACATATCCATGAAGCTGCAAATCTATGTTAAAGTGTGGAATTTCAGGACTGAAGCTAGTGTGAAGTTGCAGGACTGTAACTAGTGTGAAGTTGCAGAACTGAGACTGATACAAAGTTGCAGGAATAAGTCTAGTATTTAATAAGAAAATTACAGTCAAGTGTGAAGTTATATAAGGGTTTCTCAACGAAGCACATAAGGCAAAAAAAGGGATATCTTTAAAGTGCAAAGAAGACATGTCATAAGTTCAGTTTAGGGCTACATGTAAAGGATTGGTACAAAAGTATGTACCACTGTCTTGGGTATAAAGCAAGATAAGAATAAGCCTAGAAGAATATAAGATCAAGCCAAGTAATCTAAGGAGATATCAAGTAGTAGAGACAGAGTTCTCTAAGGTTGGTGCAAGATGGTGCATGATAGTGCAAAAAGGAAGAATCAGATCAAGGATTCAATGAAGAAGAATTGACAAGGTCTTGGAGGCATACAAAGGTCAAGGGTCTATGTCATGGTCATGGTACTTTTCATCTGAAAGCCTATAATAAGAATTTATTGTGTGGTTTTCCTCTCAAAGAGGGAGAGGTTTTGGCCCTGGCTTGCAGAGCCTAAATTTGTGTCTCTTATGTTTTGATAATTGACTTGATGAAAGATATAATAATATGAGAAGAAAATACATAAGTAAAATAAGTAAGCTCTCAAGTAATTATCAAGTAGATAATTTGAATTAAACACTTCACTACCAAATTCTCAACATGGTATCAGAGCTAAGGTGCTGAATACAAGGGCTACTTAACAAAGAGACACTCAAAGAAGAAAGAATAAAAGTCTACATTGAAAGGTCAATTCAGTTTGCAAGGAAGATTCTCAATTCATTTTAAGAAGACCTTCAATCTATTTCAAAGGATTCTCTCAACAAGAATATTATCTTTGTCATCAAATATTTATATTGAAGACAATGTTGGAAGATACATCACCAAATACCATTCAACAATATCCATCACCTTTGAAGACATTGACATTGGAGAACTCAATCTAAGAAGGAGTTCCTAACTTCATCTTCATCAAGGAAGATGATAGAAGAGGAAGTCATCCTACTCAAGTAAGTATCTATGACCTTATATAAAACTTTCAAAATGAATTTTTGTAAAGAGAGAAACAAATTGGTTGGGTCATAAAACTTTAGCGCATGGAAGAAGAGGACATATTTGAATCTAATCGAAGATGAAGTTATGGGATACATATAAGTACCTTCAATTCAACCCTAAAAAGAAGATGCTCTAGCTCATGCCAAATACATGAAAGAAGAAATCAGAGCCTTGAGGATTCTCATAGAATACATTAAGGACTCACTCATACCTTATGTATCAAAACTAAAAACTGCAAAATAAAGATATGAGAAACTAGTGGATCTATTCTTTGTTAGTACTATAGGAGACGCAATCTCTCTAAGAGAAGAACTATACAAGATAAAATTGTCAAGAGTGGAAAGAATCACTTCATATTTTATGAGGATTTCTAAAATAAGAGACCGATTGCAGGAATTGGGAGAAGTAATGTCTGATAGTGAGATGCCTACAGTGGTGTTGAATGCTCTACCGGAAGAATGGGGAAACTTCACTTCAAGCTTATATGGGAAGAAAGAAGAAACGCCATTCCATGGTCTATGGTCTCCATGTAAAATAGAGGAAACAAAATTGAAAGAAAAAGTTGATACTAGATCAAGTGAATGGAATCAAGCCTTTGCATCCATGTCCAGGAAGAAAGGAATATTCGGAAAATTTGGTCCTCAGAATAAAAGAATAAATATTGACAAAGTACAATTCTTTGGATGTAATGAACTTGGGAATTATAAAAGGGATTTTCCTAAATATGGGAAGGACAAGAGGAAAAATGAATAAGCCCACGTCACATATGAAATGGAAGAACCCAATGCAAAGAAATCTAAGAAAGAAGAAGTGAAATATCTCTATTATTATTGAGATCATCTTTCTCTTTAAGTGATTTTTTTGGTTGTAAAATAATATGATAGGAAGTAATGTATACTAATATCATTGTGATACAAGCATGGAAGGAGAACTTGAAGAAGTAGCTCCTGGAAACCTCACTGATAACAACATATATGGAAGGCAGTCATCAAGATGAAGGGTCATCATTCAATAATCAATATGAAAATAGGTACTTACATTTTCTAATTGTGTTATCTATGGATTCACTGGTTAGAAACAAAGAAAAAGGTTTCATCGAGAATTTTATGTGACAAAATTATGCGATTAGGATAGGATGACATGTTGATGAAGTGGGTCAAGGGAATGAAGTACTTCATTGTAGTAAAATTGTTGTGGGATGACTCAAAAGGAAAGGGATGGGGTATATACATATATCTATGTGTTGACACTGGATGCTGAGAAGTCATGTCATATGGTTGCATGTAATGAACTTCTATCTTTAGAAGTATGATCAAAGGAAGAAGGCTCTCTTCTAGTGCATAGGTTTTCAGTAACAGATAAAATAAAATATTTCCTCATATGGAATATGAGGTGGTTGTATATAGACAAGCCTACTGGATATTGGAAGTTCCTGGGAATAAAGTTGTGTGGGGAAAGCAAGGAAGAGATCATGAATTTCAACCATGTCAAGAGGTAGTTATCATCCAGAAGCCAAGAATATGTGACTAGGAGATCTCTTGGGAAGATATGTGGACTCTGATAGAAGTATGGTAAACAAGAATACCCTTGACAAAACATATCTCTAGGATATGTGTCAATCTGAATAGAGAATTCTGATGCCTACAAGAAGATTTAATGGTGAAATATCATCACTAAGGTAACTTTTGATTTAAAAATTTATTATGTATATTTTTATCTAGATGAGTTTATGTAGGGCTACCAATCATGTGGAATAATGTAATATCCTTGGGAGAAGATTTGAAGGAAAGAAGCATGGCATAAAGGTGGACCAGATGATAAATATTGATGAATCACTTTCTGATGGTTGACATGACTTGTGGATGAAATTTATGGTTGATCTGTGCCCTATGAATCCATAAGTTGAAGATTCCTCAATATCTAAATCCATGAAATTGAGGGAAGGAATTCTTCATGAGCAGCTAGGTGTCTCACCATTTTTTTTGCATGTCCCTAATTGAGAGGGAGTTTGGAGTTAAGTTTCTTACTTGGAAGAAACTTGAAGTATGTCCTTCCTGAGTTAAGGGGGAGTGACATATATGATTCTCTAATTCATGTGTCATGCACTAGACTAGGACTAAAAGTTGTAAGTCTTAGAGAATCCCATGTGGAGAGAATGGATAGACACATCATTTTGGTCTTCACCTGGAAGATAAAATGGAGGATAGGGTAATCATCTAGCATTTGATACTCTTTGAGAATAAGATAGGAAATTCAGGATAAGAGTAGTCGGGGACCGATATTCTTTGAGGGTTGGCTGCCCAAGAGAATAATATTCCAAGAAGGTCATACTATGGGAACAACTGGGTGGAGTATTTACCTTGGAGAGACAATGACTATGGTGTCTATAAGTCGTGTGTCTCACCAGCATTATAGCCCATGGTCTCATCGATAGATGGGTATGTTATTCAAGGCCTTGCACTAGGAAAATTTTGGTTGATATGATTATATACATGTATGATTACCAATCTGATTCTTCTTATGAGATTCTTCAGATTGAAAGTGACCATGTACCTGTATGAATACCTCCCCAGTTAAGAGAGTGTTTTGGAAAGTGTAACTAGTTTCGGTCTTCATATTGACTATGTAATTATGTATTTATGTAATGAAGAAGAAAAATATAATAAAATTTATTTTTTTTAAGCTTGCTTCAGGGGTTTCATGAGAATGGAATTTTATTATAGGTCAAAATACTTCTTTGTAATGTTCCAAATCTACAAATTAAGCAATATTTGACAAAATATTGGTTATGTAGCATCAAAAAATCTCATAACAGATTTTATAATGGATATACTTCAATAAATACAACACCATCAACTTTATACAGCTTTTTATGGGCAAAAAGGTGGGGAAAAGTGATTATTTTGGTCCTAAAATGAGTGTATTCAGATATCTTCTTAAAAATAAGGGAAACGGCCTTGGGATATGTTATATCCGGCTATATGGAACCTCCATGAAAAATTTCAGCAAAAAAAAATTCGTTTTTCTAAGTTAAACAGTTCCTCCATTCGTGGTTAGGCTAGAAAACCCTGATTTCCCATGACTTGGAGTATGAAGAAATTAATGAAGCTTCTACAGCGTGATTTTCTGAAGGGATTAGCTGATTTTATTCATGAAAATAATTATGGAAACTTATAATAAGATTAAAATGATTTAGACTAAGAAAAACATATATTTCATAAAGGAAGGCCCTAAAAGAAGTGTTGCAACACATGAGAAAAGACTGCAGAACTATGAAAACATTATTTTTAGGGCTGAAGAAGAAATTTATTAATTCTTCAGATCTATATCAGATATTTACATAAAAATATAGATCCAATACAAATCCATGTACAAGAAAGGCTGATCTATACATTCCCCTTGGGGTTTTGCTCAAAACATGAAGCACTAGAAGTAGATCTGAGATCTAAGACTTCAGATCTACAGAATGATTCAAAATTTCTGAATAATACAATTAAATATCAGATCAGATATGAAACAAACATGGATTGGATGGCCAATCCATGGATCACCACAGTGAAAGGAAGAACCCCAACACTGGAGATCTCTCCTCCAAAACGTAGACAAAATACCCTGTAGCTGTAGATCTACAAATAACACAGTTCAGGGAGATATACTGTGCTATATCCTCTGATAATGATTTGGCCTGATGCCAAGATGTATATCTGAAGCACAGTCAGCTAGTACACTCTTCCAGGAGGTTAAAAGACACACTTACTGAGAAGAGAGACTAGAATAAGTCTAGATCTAAGCAGATCTAGATACTCCACTACTGCGGCTTACAAAAGAAATCAAACCCTCAACAGGATCTGCATTGCAGTTGGAAGTAGAAGCTTGGCCTAAAGCCTGATGTGGAAAAGATAGCACAATTCTCCTCCAAGAGCTACTCAAGGAAGGAGGTGGGATTCCTGAACAGGAAGTCCCAACAAGGGATGTCTAAGCAGATAGAGCTTTAGAAATAATGATCTTCAACAACCTTTCTCTTCAGCCTTCGCCTTCCTTTTATAAGATGAGGATGTGCAAAACCCTAAACCACCTTGAATCACTTAAACCCTTTCACATGAGGTCCTCCTTCTAGAACTTCGTTGTCCCTTTATGAGATACACTGAATCTAGACAGTGTTGCAGATTTGGTCAAGGTTGACCCAGTCTCACAGCTTAACCCCTTTCACACATGCAAGTGGATTTTATGTAAATGGCTCAAATATAGCTTTGTTTACATTGAGCATTGATTTATTCACTGATCTAAGGAGTTTTACATGTCCTCCATTAGTCATTTATTCATAAATGGAAAATAAAACAAAATTTAAATATTCCTATTAGCTTGGGCTAATTAGGAACATTACAGTCCTCCCCCCCAAAATTGTTGCTTGCCCTCAAGCAACTGACAAGGTGAGTGCTGAAAAATCTCCAACAGAATTGTCTCCTCCTCGGAATGAACCAAATATCTGTCACCATGAAGTAGTGGGAGATAGATAGGAAGAATCATATGTTGTCCATTGGCATTCCCAAGGCATGAGAGATGGTGAATAGTGGGTGCTTCAACCCCCATGAGAAACTTCAATCTCCATGCTATCATCCAAACAAAGTGAGACATCTTTGGTAGCTCAAAGAAATAGTCACCAATCCCCACCATATGCAATGTGTAGGGGCTCCATGGCTGGAAATGAGAGATAATAATACTCAAATCACGTTGTCTCTCCCTCCATTTATGATAAATATGGAGCTGGTGATCCCGGGCTACAATAATATAGCCCTCATGAAGCCAAAAGAGACTTGGAACTTCATGATTCCCTTCATGGATTCTAGTGAGCTTCCTTGCCCAATATTCCATGCATATAGTGAATAGAGGATCTTCACCATGTGTGCTCCAAAATAAACATGGACTAAGTGTCATATGACATATTGGATGGTGACAATAGTCCCTCCCTTGAGACCAATGTTGTCCTTCATCTTGCTGCCTCAAATCATAGTACAATAATTGGCCATCCCACCACCTTCTTGCTGCAAAAAGCTTCTTCAAATCTTGGAAATAGTAGAGGATAATAGGTGTTGGCTGAATATGATTCAAGAAACACATGTCTTGCTGCAAATTCTCCCAAGTGAGAGACTTCTTCCAATGACATAAGCCCAACATATGGCTCCTTGCATAAGAAAACAAAGGATATGATGTAGCAGCCATACAATGTGCTATCCTCCTCTTGAAGAATGAATGAATATGGGAGATTTCATTCCCAAAGGGAACACTCAACCAATGTGTCATCCCTCCTCTCATGTTCCCAACAAAGATCAGAGCATGATCATCATCATAAGATAAACAAGCTCCCTTATGCCATTCCATGAGAGAATTACAATTTCTCCCAAACCCAAGTACATACATGATCATGAGATACATTCCAAAAAGAATTACATGTACATACATGAGACTCATCCCAATCACAAGAAAATATATGGACATGAAATTTGACATGGGATGTCCAAAATCTCTTCTTGTCAACCAAAGCAACCATGCCTTCTTCTTCTTATGCATCCTCTCATTGAGATACAAGGCATGAGACAAGAAAATATCAAACCTTGGGTAGTACCCATACTCACCCAATAGCAACCAGCGTAGGACATCTCCTACTTGCATAAAATTCAGATGTGGTAAGTGGTTTCCCCACCACTTACTTGCTGCCCATGACATATCTCCATGGCTGAAAGTGGAAGATATATTTGGTGCCTTAGAAAGCACCCATCATGCTACAAAATCTCCCTTAGTCCATCAAGTGAGTGGCCATGTTCAGAAATAGTTTTGGCCCAAAGTTGGCCATGAAGTTTACAAGATATGACACTCTGACTTGGAGTCATGGCATGGACATATAATGTAAAAGAATGCATACAATTAGAGAATATATCATGATTTTCATGAGTATGCTCTTCACCAATAGTACTCCTCCAACAAGTGGAGAGGTGCACAGATCTATCTCCTTCCTCATGAGGAGAAAGAGAGGGTTGAACTAACTCTTCCATAGAGTTATATTGCTGCTCCATCTTCATGTGATACATGCATCTTTGATAATGCTAATATAATTCTTCTTCAAAGCCTTCCCACATGAATCCATTTGAGATAATATGGTGTGTTCTAATGAAAACAGTGGGGGTAGAAAGCAAGATATCATAGGCAACACCTAGTAGTTGGTCCTTGAGTCTTGAATCTTTAGTCGAATAGATCTGATCATGAAAGAAAATGACTCCATCAACTACTTTATACCTCCTATCTTCCCTTTGTCCATCAAGAACCTTACATGTGAAGGGGTTCTTGGAATATTCTACCAAGAGTTGGGATTCCTAATAGGAATCAAGGCTTCTCAACAAAGACAACGTTGTAGAGTTATAAAATGAAGTAGCCATCACCTCATATTCTTTCTTTTTATGGAGAGATATCATTTTCTGCCCCAAATCCATGGAGTGGCCTCTTGACACCATGCTAATTTCATCAGAGGGATTTGACTTCTTCTTTATCAGCGCAAATAGATGAGTGAGAAATAGCAAAATAAATTTCAGGAAATTGTTTAGCTCTCCTTGAAATCTATCAATAGATCTTAGTGCTGTGGTAGCTCCCTTCAAGGCTCCCTCCTTAGCCAATTTTTTCATTGATGCACAAAGTTGAGAGAGCACTTTATTCTTCTTCTCATTAGGGGGTCTCCCTGGTGAAATGCCTCTATGTAAAGAGACATCAAGATCTGAAGTAGACTGCATAAATGGTTGGACTGATGTGTCCCTTTCCTTGCTACCTAGTTAAGTCTCCTCCTCATGAATAGAAACCCCTTGAAATAAACAAGGGTGCGTGCTCCTCATCATTGGACGTTGGTCCATCCTTCCTCCTCTTGCTTGGAGTAAGGTATCACTGCTCAATAAGACTGTCACATAATGTTCCTTGGGAATCACTTGCAAAGATACACAAGCTCTTTCCCTTGAAATAATAACTTCATCTCCATCCCCATGTGGTAATGGGTCTTCTTTTGAAGTGACAGCGTTGCTACTGTCTTATGGCTCTTCCTTCTCATCAATATTTAAGAACACCTCACTATCAACAAGAGACCTTGGATCTTGGTCTTCTTTTGAAAGAGGAATCTCCATGACTTCTTTTTTAGAAGAAATCTCTTTGTGCAATGGGGATCTTGCCCTTGGCAAGGTATCACACAATTTTTCATCCCCTCCAACATAAATCTGAAGTGGATTTTTCATAATAGGCCTTTCCAAATCATGCAAGGGTTTTTCATGCTCATGCTTTGCTAGCTCTTTCACAGATTTTTTAGCTTGCCTCTCATCAAATTTCTTCACCATTCTCCTAATGAACTTAGAATAAGTGGAAATATTTGCATTTTTCAAAGAAAAAGTTTCAAATAACCACCAAGCATAATATTTACCTTTAAGATGTAGCGTTGCTACCTTAAGGGATTCTTCTTCTGAAACTTGATGTAGATCCAGATATGAGTCTAGTTGATCTATCCATTCTTCAGTTGTGCATGTGGAGGATCCATCAAAGTTAGGAAGAAAGAATCTACCTCTTCTCCTTCTATTGCTGGCTCTTCTCTCCTCCTTGAGATGGAAGAACTCTTGGAAGCTCAAGTGCTCCTTGATTTCCCAAGATTTAGATTCATCCTCTTGAAGATAATCACTCAAAGTCTCCTCCTTTGGTGCATCTTCCTACTTCATCTTCCTTGCAGTCTTCTTGAAGAAATCACAGACAAAACGCTGAAGCTTTGGTGATATGTCTGAGTGCACATATCCATGATATGAGGATTTAGAATGTCCCGATCTGATCTGAAGATCTTTCTGCTCTTGAAACTTCTTAGGAGTTTCACTGCTTCTTCTTTCTTCTTCTTGTTCAACCTCCTTGGAGAGGTTCTTCTTATATCTGAAAGCTGATTAGATTAAACCCATATCATTCATAATTCTTAACTTGCTCCTTGCTGTACAACACTTTGGCTTGAAGCCACAGGCTGAGCCAAAGATTTTGCTTCGATACCACTCTAATGTTCCAAATCTAGAAATTAAGCAATATTTGACAAAATATTGGTTATGCAGCATCAAAAAATCTCATAACAGATGTTATAATTCAGATCTTTCAATAAATACAACATCAGCAACTTTATACAGCGTTTTATGGGCAAAAAGGTGGGGAAAAGTGATGATTTTGGCCCTAAAATGAGTGTATTCATAGATATACATAAAAATAAGGGAAATGACCCTGGGATATGTTATATCAAGCTATATGGAACCTCCATGAAAAATTTCAGCAAAAAAAATGTGTTTTTCTAAGTTAAACAGTTCTTCCATTCCTGACTAGGCTAGAAAACCCTGATTTCCCATGACTTGGAGTATGCATAAATTACTGAAGCTTATACAGCGTGATTTTCTGAATGGATTAGCTGAGTTTATTCATGAAAATTAGTATGGAAACTTATAATAATATTCAAATGATTTAGACTAAGAAAAACAGATCTTTTCATAAAGGAAGGCCCCAAAAGAAGTGTTGCAACACATGAGAAAAGACTACAGAACTATGATAGCGTTATTTTTAGGGCTGAAGTAGAAATTTATTAATTATTCAGATATATATCAGATATTTACATAAAAATATATATCCAATACAGATCCATGTACAAGAAAGGCTGATCTATACATTCCCCTTGGGGTTTTCTCAAAACATGAAGCACCGGAAGTAGATCTGAGATCTAAGACTTCAGATCTGCAGAATGATTCAAAATTTCTGAGCAATACAATTACATATCAAATAATATCTGAAACAAACATGGATTGGATGGCCAATCCATGGATCACCGCAGTGAAAGGAAGAACCCCAACACCGGAGATCTCTCCTCCAAAACGTAGAAAAAACACCCTGCAGCTATAGATCTGCAAATAATGCAGTTCAGGGAGAGATACTTTATTGTAGCCTCTGAGAATGATTTGGCCTGATGCCAAGATGTAGATCTGAAGCACAATCAGTTAGTACACTCTTCCAGGAGGTTAAAAGACACACTCACTGAGAAGAGAGACTAGAATAAGTCTAGATCTAAGAAAATCTAGATCTTCCACTACTGCAGCTTACAAAAGAAATCAAACCCTCAATAGGATTTGCATTGCAGTTGGAAGTAGAAGCTTGGCCTAAAGCCCGATGTGGAAAATATAGCACAATTCTCCTCCAAGAGCTACTCAAGGAAGGAGGTGGGATTCCTAAACAGGAAGTCCCAACAAGGGATGTATAAGCAGACAGACCTTCAGAAATAATGATCTTCAACAACCTTTCTCTTCAGCCTTCTCCTTCCTTTTATAATACGAGGATGTGCAAAACCCTAAACCACCTTGAATCACTTAACCCCTTTCACATGAGGTCCTCCTTCTATAAATGCGTTGTCCCTTTATGAGATACACTGAATCTAGACAGCATTGTAGATTTGGTCAAGGTTGACCCAGTCTCACAGCTTAACCCCTTTCACACCTACAAGTGGATTTTATGTAAATGGCTTAGATATAGCTTTGTTTACATTGAGCATTGATTTATTCACTGATCTAAGGAGTTATACATGTCCTCCATCAGTCATTTATTCATAAATGGAAAATAAAACAAAATTTAAATATTCCTATTAGCTTGGGCTAATTAGGAACATTACATTCTTCTTGATGTCTTTTAGGGATTTTCCATCTTGTCATAAATTTATTAATTAGAGTCATGTATATGAAGCAATATTAGTCATTTATGCCTCAAGACCTTTTCATATTAAGCTTTAATAAATGACTCCATATGGTTCCCAAGATCAGCATTGAATATCTTCTCTAGACAGCCTATGAGCAGTGGACAAGTAGACCTACATACCCCTGAACAAGTCAGCCTATAAATAGATTGAAGGGTCGGCCTAAAACAAAGGAAGAATGTCACCATATATAAGATAGCTCTATGGTTCATCTGTAACAAGAAATCTCAAACAAGTTTGAGATAAATTCAGTGATATACATATGTATTAATTTTGAGGATAGAACTAGGTCAAGAGCGAATAAATAATATGGAGTAATACATATCCATGAAGCTACAAGTTTGTGTTAAAGTGTGAAATTTCAAGACTAAATCTAGTGTGAAGTTGTAGGACTTAAACTAGTGCGAAGTTTCAGGACTAAGTTTGATACAAAGTTCCAAGAAGAAGGCTAGTGCGGAATAACATAATCATAGTGAAGTGTGAAGTTATATAAGGGATTCTCAGTGAAGTACATAAGGCATAAAAAGGGATATATTTACAGTGCAAATAAGACATGTTATAAATTCAGTCTAGGGCTGCATATAAAGGATTGGTAAAAAATTATGTAGCATTGTCTTGAGTATAAAGAAATATAAGAATAAGCCTAGAATAATAAAAGGTCAAGCCAAGTAATATAAGGAGATATCAAGTACTAGAGACTGATTTCTCTAAGGTTGGTGCAGGACGGTGCAGGACAGTGCGGAAAGGAAGAATTAGATCAAGGAGTCAATGAAGAAACAATGAAAAGGTCTTGGAGGCATACAAAGATCAAGGGTCTGTGTCATGGTCATGGTACTTTTCATCTGAAATTATATAAGAATAATTTCTTGTGGGTTTTCCTCTCCAAGAGGGAGAGGTTTTCGCCCACGCTTGAAGAGCCTAAATTTTTTTCTCTGGTGTTTTGATAATTGACTTGATGAAAGAAATAATAAGCTAAGAAGAAAATACATAAGTAAAATAAGTAAGCTCTAAAGTAATTATCAAGTAGATAATTTGAATTAAACACCGCCCTACCAAATTCTTAAAATGCCACTGCTGTATCAATGTAGCCAAATCATCTTCAGTGACCAAGTATGGCAGAGGATTCCATGTGTTCCTTATATCCTTCCTGGCATGTACATATATTCTATGGCAGTCCACCTTGAACTTTGTAATTTTGTTATACTGATGGTACATGATTGGTGACAACCGAGGATGCTGGTTCACCACCATATGTAAGTCTATGTGGTACAATACAAAGAAAAATAATTTTTCTTGTACTCTCGATGGCTCGGTAGTATGCCACAATGAGGCATATCGTGCTGATTCACACACATCTTTGTCTACCACATGAAACTTTGATTACCCTGGTTCCTTCTATGCCATTATTATGATGATCAAAATTAGCCAGGCATAGTGAAATGTAGAAAATTTCTCCTTTGCTTCACGATAGTCTTCCAGAAATTCCCTGCATAAATACCCAACCCAATTGTACTGGATTTCGTTGTTGCACTGCACAACTACTGAAACCATTATTGCAGGGACTTCATTAGCTAGAAATTCCCACATAAAATTTCCAACCTAGATATGCACGGTGAAGTGTACTCCTTGGTCCTTGATTGAATTTATGTCATAGCCTCACTTTCCCTTGACCAATTCAAACTTCTCCTTCATGGTTTGTGCTACTGATTTGTCTTGGTCCTTACCCACAAACTCTTCGGTAGGATCCCTTATTTGGTATGGTAATCTGGTAATTCTCATTATTAGTGCGTCATAAATGGGGATCCTCTTTACCAACTAGAGGTATCCATCATGTAGCAGCACAAGAAATTATCTCACACAAGAAGTGTGGATGGTACTCCTGTCGAAGTACAACACATACAACATGTTTAATAGTCTAAACCATTCCAACCCTCTCTCCTTCTTCAATGGCTCCAATTTTGTGACTCTTCTCTCTAGACAATGAACTAGGTTTAGGTATTTACTTGGCATGAACTGTGGATACTTAGTTCCGTCATTAAAATCTGAATCTGAAAACTTAAGTTGTGGGATTCATCCTAGCAGCTCTCCCTCAAATGGAACTTTCTCTAGTAGCAATGGTGTGAGTGTGCTATACTTCGCATATTTGTAGTCCTTCACGAGTTTAGCATATGGTTTCTGTTAGCTCCCTGTAATCAGCAAGATTCGCAAAGTTCGATCTCAAGGAGAAACATCGTTTCAACCAACTTTGGGATTCTAGGATCTAGCCCTCCTGAATCCAGAGAGGGATCTCTCCAATAAGTGCAAAGATGGATTTGTCTTTGAAATTTGGGGTAATAATATTAGGCTAGTTATGAAGGCCAAGGGTTTGTTTTGGTTTTTGGATGGTTGAGCATGATTACTGTTTGAGGTGGAAAGTCCTAAGTGCAAAGAGTTTCAAAGGTGAGAAGCTGCAAGAAAATAGAACAAGCTTTGGCCAGGAAGATAGATAATTGCAGGTTTTAGTCCATTGGGCTATGGAGTCATAATAGGGTTTAATTGGAACAACAAGAGGCAAGAGTGGTCCATGGGGAAAGTCATCTATGTCTAAGGATCTCTTTGAAAATTGATTTATGGAATGAAACGATACAACAAGAAGGAAAATTAAACAGATGCAGAACAAAGAGCAACCCAGGATCTGATAAGTACTTTTAAACTAGCCAACCTTTGACAAACACTTAAGAAGAACATGAAAGCAAACTAGGATCTGGTAAGTACTTTTAAACTAGCCAGCCTTTGATACACTTTCAACAGAAAACATTTTAAAACAAAGGGGAAACTTGAAGGAAACTTTTGGAGTAGAAACTAGCGGGTCGGGCTCACCACAAATCCTCTCCAAGCTCTGATTTACTTGGTTACTTTCAAGACCAACACAAAGATAACACAGAATGGCCTAAGATCTAGTAAGTACTTCTAAACTAGCCATCTTTTAACACATTCCAAGAGAAACATTCAGACAATATTTGGGGATAATACTAGGACCAGGGCAGACCATATCTTCCATAGTTCATCTCTACTTAACTAATACTAAACATAACATTCGAGAATAATATTCAGCTAAGGCAATAAGATGAGGGAACGCCAACATTCCTATGCTAAATTGAATTAAATCATTCCCAAATAACACAGTTTGGAAGAAAACATATAAATAAAGATTTTCAGTCAGAGAAGGTTACTGATATACAGTAGGTCCTAACTCTATACATTGTTTTTCTTTATAAGAGAAAATGAAACACAGTGAAAACAGAAGAAAAAAATAACAAGTTACAAGTAGAAAAACATCACCGTCAACATAGACCAAGATCCCATAAATCAGCTTGTATTGAAGCTCCAAACCAATTACAGCTTTAAGTCCAATGCTTGACTTTAGTAATCATCTACTCATCTTAGCCTAACTTATCTATCACAAGCAGAGCTCCAAGGGCCAGTGAACACTATTTATAGTCAGAAGTTTAAGCTCAGATGTATTTCAAAGTTCTGCAACCAACAATTTCTCATCTTCTGCAGAGGTATTTATAGAAGAATGAGGAGGTGAGATCTGATAAAAGATCTCTCAGGACAATTAATACAGATTCAAGACTTCTCGGCCTTTGAGGGGCTCGATGGAGAAGTTTATAGGTGGTCTGTCTGTATTAACTATTTTTCATTTAAGATTAAGCTCGGTGGGAGCTTTTGTTGACTTTGAGGCTCTACGTTATGTTGGAGTAACTCTGCAGATATTTCCTTGTAGCAGTAACTCCTTGGCTGTGCTGGAGGCGAATATCTGATTTTCTTCAATAAGTTCAGCCTCAGTTTTGAATGCTTTGAGGAAACAGGTGGCTCTGTGGTAGCTGGGAGGAATCAATTTTCCTCAGATGTGGTAGTGGAGGCCTTTCTGTCTGTTAAAAACTTATGATTTTCTTTTAACTATGTTTTCTAATTTGGGGGATTAGGCTTTTGATACTCAATCTTAGCCGTAATCCCCGCAAATTTGTCTTCAATCTTTATTCTACTATGCTCTGTCTTCAAAAACTGATACTCTTTTTAAATGTGATTTAAATCACAATGTCTTGTCGATGTGAAGGCCGCACAGGATTTCATGGCATCAATGCTCATAGAGCATCGACGAAACATAGATCTTGAACCCTGCAAACGGCTTCTTTTGATGAATCAAAGGCACAGGAAACATTTTTCCTGGCCTCTGACTTTTCCTTTGTTATAACGAAAAACCATTTATCCCTACAAATATACACAAAATATTAGAAAATCCTTCGTTTTTAGGTTTAACTGCTTCAGAAGGTGGGGAAGGAGCGTAGCCGTTGGATGAAAGCATCCAACGATGGAGATTTATTTTGGAAGAGGTCAAAGAAGAGCGGGGGAAAGAACGAGACGGAGTGATTTTTGACCGTCCGATCTGGACAGGTGGATGGTCCAGATCTAATCGAAGGATCGCAATCGGGGGTGGCAAGAAAATACATCGATCGAAAGTTGCGATGCGATGTGGCGCAGACCGTCGATCTTAGGATTAGATCAACGATGGAGAATGAATCAGGGGAATGGCCGATCGGGGGAAGAAATACAATGCAACAATTGAGAAATGCGATGCGATTGAGAAGAGCGATGCGATTGAGCGTTGGTCGTTTGATCGGCTCATGATCAACGGCGGGGATTAGTTTTTGAAACGAACCAGCGGAAAAACCCTTATAATATATAAAACCCAAAGTTTGACTAAAACAAAGGTTTTTTATGGATCGGGGTGGGCTATATATATAAATTGGATAGGCGCCCGACTACGGGGCCTTTAGTTATATGGAACGTAATGGGCCCGAGGCATATATATTCAAAGGAGCCAATCACAATCGGAGCCTTGGGCTTGGTCTTTCAATCAACCCATTTAAATATCCCGATGCGATTGCGCGATCGATCTTTTTAATCTACCCATTTATATTCAACATGTGATTCTAACTTATTGGAACAAAACTTTGGATAAATGGGTTTATGGGTTTTACAAAGGAAAAGACCACCGGGAAAAAAAAATATTACAAAGTTTTAAGCGCCAGAGGCAGGCCCATGGGATATTTATATAAACGCTAATCGCATCAGAGTTTATATGATGCAAAGGCTTAATCGCATCGGAACTTTCGGAAGATGTCAAAGACTTGTGCGCTTAGATTTTTTGCGATGCAATAAGCATCAAGAAGGTTTTGGCGCTTGGTTCCGGGGTGTGGGCATGTGGGGGAAGTGGTTTTGAAACTTAGCCGAAGGGAGCTCGAGCCCTTATGTAAAAATATCTATTTTTCATGAAAATTTTCAAGGTTTTCAATGGATTAGGGGGTTTCAGTATGGTTAAAGAGTGAGTCTTTAACCTTGTAAAAGTGATTTTCATGAAGGGAAGAAGAGGAATCATGAAAACAAAGGAGTTTTTATGGGGAAAAAGGGGAGAAAATGAAGGTTAGTTTTGAGTGGGAGAAGGGGAAAATGATGGTTTTTCAGCAGTTTCTTCTCATGATTTCAGCAGAATTTCTGAGTATAAAATGGGAACAGCAATGAAGATTTTGGACAGAGGCATGAGGCCTTCAAGAATCTTTAAGAGCCAACAATTTTTAGCAATGAAATTTGTTCCTTGAAGGCTCAAAAAATTCTTAGCCACCTTTTGCTAAAACAAATATTATAGGTGGCTAACAGTGGGTCCACTTGGCGACGGTGCCTTCTTGAAGGCATCAAGAACTTCAGACTTGCATTCTCTGGGAGGCTAAATTGTGCCTGATCCATTGGGCAGCCCTTCCTTTGCTTGGATGATCTTCTCTGAAAACATATTAGCAGCCATGAAAACAATGGACATTCATCAATACAAACTTTCTACCTAACCAATCCTACTGATTTAGCATTTTTTCGTCATTAGAGTGCACTTGGATTGGCAAACTCTTTTCACAACATTTTATTATTTTGAAAGCAGGAAATCTAATCTATTTCTACTCCTTATTTCTCCATGAACTCAGATTAAACAGTTGAGCCCATATGATTCTCTAGCTATTCTATCAATCTGTTAGGATTAAACAGTCTAACAGATTTTATTCTCTAACTTCTAAAACATAAATTTAAAATCATTCAAGTCAGGATTAAAAAATCTAACTTGAAGTTGGTCCATGGCATAAAAGACAAGCTACACATAGACATTTATTTTGCAGAAAATTTAAAACAAAATGGAAGGTTTAAGATCTGAAAATTCAAAGCACTTCCTTCATCCTCTTACAGCTCTGTCTTGGCTCTTGTCTGAGCTTTTTCTTCCTTGTTCTCTGGTTCAGATTTTGAGCTGATTAGAACCAGATTTTCACATCTCTCGACTCATAATTTGAAGCAGATTTGAGTCATTTTCTTTTTGAAACCTTAGGTTCAGATTTTGATCGTGTTTGAACCTTTAATTTCTATCCTAAACTATCTACTGATAAGCCAAGTTTAAATAGTTTGGCAAATCGAATTCACTATACTATCAAGAGAAAAATTTAAAGCTAATTAGTCAGATTAGGCCGCTTGACTAACTAGAAGTGTGTTTTGTAGGAGTGGCATTTAATTGCACACTTTCAGAATTTGTTTTTTTGGTATGGGGCTATACCTTTCTTTGTTTTTCACAATCTACCCTCTTTTCTTTTCTATTGTTTTTGTAATTTTGACTTTTCTAACTTTGAATGCAATGGTGGATGAGATATTTATAATGAAAATATAAAAAGGCTTCAAAAGTAGCACCGATCAAGAGAAGTAATGCTTTAAGCATCCTACCATTGACAAGACCCCCCAAAACAATTCTACTCCATTCAACTCCTACAAGAAAAATGCATTGTTACCATGAAATGCCTCCGAATGAATAGAGTAAGGGCCAAGCCATAAGTTGTAAAATTTTCCATGCTTGCCCTTGTCCTCCTTCCTTGAGTCCCACTTTAAAACCTTGTCACCAACTTTGAAATTGTTGGCCTTTGCTCTTCTGTCAAAAAGCTTTTTAATGTTGTCTTGTTTCTGCAATGCTTTGTTATAAACTTCCTCTCTAGTTTTCTGAAGATGAATTGTCTGATTTATTCTTCTGATTATGTCGTTATCTTCAGTTTGTAACTCTTGAATCAACTTCATTACTGGTACACCAAGAATGTTTGGAAAAATTGCATTAGTACCATACACAAGCTGGAAGGGTGACATGCCAATAGATTTATTCAAAGTCAATCTGTCAGCCCAAAGTGCATGAACTAGCTTTGTATGCCAAGACTTTTTATTGTCTTCCAACAGCTTCTTGATTATGTTCACTAAAATTTTGTTTGAGGATTCGGAAAGTCCATTACCCTGGGGGTAGTAAGCCATGGAATTCCCCAATGTTATTTGATATCTATGATAGAACTCAACCATCCTCTTTGATCCAAATGCTACTGCATTATCAGTGATGATCTTGGTAGGACAGCCAAATATGGAGAGAATGTTAGTCTCAATGAATTTTATAATAACAGAGTCATTGGCTTGCCTACAAGGTATGGCTTCTATCCATTTAGTGAAATAGTTTGTGGCAGTGAGAATCCATCTGTGCTAGGCAGAAGATGGTGGATGGATTTCTCCTATGAATTCAAGTCCCCACGATTGAAAATGGGCTTCAACAGTGATTGGATGTAGAGGTAGGGGTAGCAGTTTTATTTTGCCTTCAAAAAGATGACATTTATGACAGGCAATGATCATTTTATGCACATCATAAAAAAGAGTAGGCCAGTAGAAACTAGCCCTTAAAATTTTGTTGGTTGTTGTCTTCTAGTATAAATGACCTCCACACTCTCCTTCATGGAATTCGTTCTTAACCTTCTCTGCATCCAACTCAGGAAAACATTTAAGCAATAGACCACTTGCATTTTTCCAATAAAGACATTTATCTATAATGCAATAGTTTACAGCTTTTAACTTTAAGAATCTTGCCTTTGTTTTTGTCAAACCAGGAGGTGTATTTAAATCAAGCAAAACATAAATAATATTAGCATACCAAGGAGAATTCATAAAATGATCTTCAACTATAGGAGTTGAGAATTCTTCTTAGTCATCCAAAGCATCAATCATATTAATATCAAGAACTTCAAATTTTGATTCAGCCATTAATATAGCTAGACCTTGGCCTTTGAGGAGTTTAGTGGGTTTTATCTCTAAATCATATTCAAGGATTACAGCAATCCACTTACCTCTCTTACCATCTGGGTCCTGTGTTAGAATTTCTTTAACAACTGAGTTTGGGACGAAGGCAATGATGTGTGAGTGAAGGATGTACACCCTGAAGTCTTTCAAAGCTTTAACCAAAGTAAAATCTTGCTTCTCCATAATGTTATACTTAAAAGGGGCATCCCTCAATGCCTTACTAAAGAATGCAATAGGTTGCTCTTGTCCTTGTGGATTTTTCTGCAAAAGGACAGCAACTATGGTATGTTCTGATGCAAATGAAAAATATAAAAATATTTTGAAAAATCAGGACTTATAAGAACCGGTGTTTTGGTTAATGCTTGTTTCACCAGTTCAAAGGACTTCTTTGCTTCCAAGGTCCATTTTACCCCTTGCTCCTTCTTTAACATGTTTGTGATATTCCTAATGAGCTTAGCCAAGTTGGGGATGAACCTTCTCAAAAAGTTAATCTTTCCATTGAAAGACTACAACTCTTTGATGTTTTGAGGATGAGAGATTTGTAATATGGTTGCAATCCTTTTTGGATCTATCTTTATACCCTCTTCAAAAATGATGTGCCCAAGAAGTTTACCTTCTTGGAGACCAAATAGTGTCTTCTTAGGGTTTAAAGATATCCAAAATTTTCTGCATTTCTCGAAAAAAATTCTCAAATGTTCTAAGTGCTCTGCATCTATTTTTTAAAACACAGTGACATCATCAAGGTATATAATGATGAAGAAGCCCAGTTCTTCCGAGAATGCTATGTCCATGGCTCTTTGAAAGGTTGCTCCAGCATTCATTAGACCAAAGGGCATTTTCACATACATGAAGGTGCCCCATGGTGTAGTAAAGGCTGTCTTTAATTGATCAGCAGGGTGAACTAAAATCTGATTGTACCCTAAATAGCCATCAAGCAAAGAAATTCTTTTAGACCCTACCACCCTTTGTAAAATATGATCCATCTTGGGTAAAGGGTAGTTGTCTTTTAACGAAGGTTTTTTTAAGTCTCTAAAGTCTATACAAAGCATGATCTCTCCATTTTTCTTCCTAATAGACACCAGATTAGATACCCATTCGGAATATCTAACAGGGACAATAATACCAGCATCGTACATTTTCATGATTTCCTTCTAAACCAATGGTAACTGAACAGGGTTTATCCTATGCAGTTTCTGTTTGAATGGTTTTTGGTTTTCTTTGAGGGGAATTTTGTGCTGTATAATTTCAGTGTCATAGGATTTAAAATCTTCGTAACTCCACGCAAAAACATCAGAAAACTCTTTAAACAACTCAATGTATTTGATTTTAATGTGAGCTGGTAAACTCTTGGACAGTTTAATCATTTTCGGCTTAAGTTCGCTGCCAATATTACACTCTTCCACTTCAGTCTCTACAGGTTCCAGTTTTGGTTTATTCGCCACATCGTTAAAATCGAACAACTCTTCTAAAGGGGCCAGACCCTTAGGCAAACTTTCATCTTTAGAGTGCAGAGTTTCTAACTCCTTTGTTTCAAACTCTGCATTCATTTCTGTTTCTCTTTAAAGTTTGCTAGATAATAGGTTTATATTAGCAAGTTCAGGAGACGGTTCTTCTTCACCAAGGAAATTTTCTTCACTACATTCTCTCTCATAATTCGAGTCTGAACTGTGTAGTTCGAATTCGTTTTTGAATTGCATGAAGTCTTCTATTTGTTCATCTCTGTCAAACAACTGCCAATACTTTTCATTATCAGGCACGGCTGCTCTAAACTTTATCTGAGTTGTACAGTCTTTGGTTTCATATGGCGTTAAGCATGTTCTAGTTGCAAAGGCTAAATTGTGGGCCGCAATATTTCTTTTTCTTGGGACAAAACAATTTGGACTCCTCGAATGTTTTTAAAAGGTCCATGACATCGTTTCGGTAGGCCCTAAGTCTGGGATGATTTGCGTTATACTCCCCGTTGACTTGCCTAATGACTAACTCTGAATCCCCATACACGTTAATTCTTCTGGCTCCTAACCTTTTCAATAGATGTAAGCCTAAGAGAAGGGATTCATACTCCGCTATGTTATTGGAACACTGAAAGTTTAATGTACAGGAAATACATTCTGTGTGGTTATTTTCAGTGTTGGAAATCCAGACACCTGCACCAGTGTTAGTTCTAGTGCAGGATCCATCAAAATACATACTCCACAGAGAACTATTCTTAGTTTCATCCTGGTTACCGTCCTCTTCAAATACTGTGCTTTCTAATTGTTGTGGAATGTCAGCACTTAGTTGTGTTTATTTTGACTCTTCAGGTTTTTCGTTGAGTGGAGGCACGTTTTCTTTAGTGTCCAGTTTTAAAAGCAAAGGACACGTGACTTTTATTTCAAAACCCATATTTGGTTTGCTGTTGTTTAAAGGTTCAGCAAACTGTTTTGACAATTTTGTGGTATTTACCCCTTCCTCTCTATCGGCCATTAACTCTATTAAAGTTACTTGTTCATCTAATGTTTCTTCATTAAATAGGATAAATGAATCAAGGCATGTGTTTACAGAGTATAAAGGGGAGTTTTGTGGTCTGTCTTGACTTGTCACTGTGTATTGCATATAAAACTCCCTGTAGAGTCTTCTATTCTGATTTAAAACAGGGATAGTCGCGTAGGTCATGTCCATTTGCATAGTCCCTTGTAACTTAGCCCCCCACGATCTTGATAACAACATTACATATTTGGGGGAACATCAGCCACCACAATATCCACGACTAAGCATTTGGCTGCAATCTGGGCTAAGTTAACACAGAGGTCTTTGATTAATCCTAAACATTTTACTCTGCTTGAGTCAAAGGAGTACAGATCTTTATAAGGTCTAGTAATTTCTAGACCAAGTCTTTCCATCACATCTTTGGGCATTAAATTATGAAAAGCACGAAGTCATGCAAAGTGTTGTGTAAAATCTTGTCATGAACGTTTAAACTCACATAAAAGGGAGGAACAGGTCCCTCTTGATACATACCTTCAATATTAGGACCAAAAATAAGATCTGGTTGATCATCATTAAGATTGATAGTGTCCTCATTCTCTTCAACGTTTAAAGCCTTCAAAATTTGGGTCCTATATACATGTTGGGCAGCTAACTCAGTCAAGGGAACAAAGATTTTGATTTTTGAAATTTCCTGCTCAAGGCTGAAGGGAATTTGGTTCTTTGAAGAACTTGTTTCAGCCTTATTAGCTATGATTCTATCAGCAATATCAGCTTGCTGATTTATTTTATTTACACTTGACAACATTGTTTTCACAGGAGTACTAGCTGAAGTGTTAGTACTACTAATGTCTACACTCTATTTTTCATTGTTTTGAGTGCCTTTCTCTTTTCCGTTATAAGAATTTACAGCCACTGTTTTATCCTTTTGTTTGACAACTCTAGGCTTGGTTGTAGTGTTGTTTTGTGAAAATTTTCCAGAGGTTTTGTTGTTGGGGGTTTGTTGACTGGTTTTGCTTCTAAGGTCATATTCTTTTTGAGATTCTATGATGACATTTTCCATGTCTTGATAATAATTTTCATCATCATCTCTTCTGTCATCATAAGGTGTGTATAGACCTTATTTTCTAACATAATGAATCTCAAAGTCATCATTGTCTATCCCCAGCATGTTGATATCATCCTCCTCTGCTATTTCATCTGTTTCCTCAACCTCACTTACATAGTTTTGATGAAAGGGAGGAGTGATCTGTTGATCATCTTCCCTAAGTCTGTTTGGAGGTTGGTTCCTTCTAAAATTCTGATTCTGGTT
This sequence comes from Pinus albicaulis, assembly GCA_034641835.2. Lineage (NCBI taxonomy): Eukaryota > Viridiplantae > Streptophyta > Pinopsida > Pinales > Pinaceae > Pinus > Pinus albicaulis. The sequence goes on from CM076572.1 coordinate 241,630,494, forward strand.
CTGATTTCTACTTTGAGGAGCAGTTTGGTTTTGGCTTTCTTGTGCTCTCTTAATTATGCTCATCTCTTTCATCATCTCCTCCATCATTTTCTCCATCTTTGAGTTGGAAGTAGAAGGTGTGGATTCCTCTCTAAAAGATACTCTCTTTTCAATTTTCATTCTTGCTCTCTTCTCCATTAAGTTGACTTCCACAGAAAGAGCACCTTTTTTCATATCTTCAAGAGTTGCAAAATCTCTCTCTCTCAACTGATAGGTCATGTCAGAGTCAAACCCTTCAGGAAACTTGTTTAAAGCTGAGCCCTGCGGAGGTTTTAGTTCTGGGGAAAGTGCATTATACACACTATTGAATCTAGTGCAATAATCTTGCACACTTTCCCCAATGTTTCTATGGAGGTTCTTGTAATCATAAAGGACTTGGAGAGGATTATTCTTTACTTCCCATTTGTTTAAGAATGTTTGATGGAAGGCTTGGAGATCATTAATACTATGGGGGGCTAGGCCTTTGAACCATTTTCTTGCTTCTCCCCCTAAGCTCTGAGAAAATAACCTAAGCTTGACATAATCATCATCAATTTCATTTCTGTCAAAGTAGTCATTCATCTTATCCACATGTTGTGATGTAGTTGTAGCATTGCTAGCATCATATAATGGAATTTTGGACTGATAGTCCTATGGAAGATTGACTAATGGTGCAGGAAGGACTAACGGAGCATACCATGCTGCCATGATATGTGGTGGGGGTTGATTCACAAGGCGTGGATTAACAACAGGAAAAGTGGGTTGAAGTGTAGTGGTTTGAACAGTGGATGTAGGGTGAGCAAAAGTGGATGGACCAGGAATAGACTGCTGAGTTGATCTTGGATGAGAGACACCTAGGTTGTGAAGGAAATGCAAATCAGGAGGTGTTGTTTCTCTTCTACCAGGATGTTCACTTGTTTCAGGAGATGATAGTGAAGAATCAGAATCTAACTGATCCAAATCACCAAGAGACCTAGTTCTAAATGGATTTACTAAGTCAGCTTGTGATTGTTGTAGAGATGAAATATTTTCAGGGACTGAATTAGCTCTCAAGGGTGATCTGAAAACAATTAACAATTTAATCTTAGGAGACTTCCTAAGGATACCTTCTGGGTTATCAACTACTTCAGGTGGATCAGGGTCAGGATGGGCTCTAGTGTGAATCTTTCTAGGATCCACTATGTTGTGTTTTCCAGACCCAAATAAAACAGGAAAAGTGCAACCAGATATGACAATCTTTAAGAGGTTAACTAGTCTATTTTACAATTTTAATCCTACAGTCTTCTGACTGAGTTTGAAAGATATTATAATGATAAGGGTTCTTCCCAGTGGAGTCTTAAGGTCTGTTCAAGATTTTCGAGTCGCCAAGTGGAATTTTTTAGCCCATGAGGAGGTAAAATGTTTTATGGTCCACCACCATGTTTATTGGATACCAATCTGAAATATTTTTAGGTTTTTCCGAGTTATTTTTCTATTGTGTGGTTTCGAAGAATGTCCTGACTCTGTTTCAAAACTTAGCTGCGGTTATGAGACAAAGACAGTCTACTCTTATGGCTAAGCCAGCTGATCTTTCAAGGTTAGATAAAGCCTTAAGAGAATCCTAGGTTTTACCCAGTTTGTCACTGATTCAAACAAGTTCCATCATTATTACCATTCTTTGGTAGTGCTTAAAAAGGCTGCTTTTAACTCACAATTTTTACGAAGTTTTTAAGGGAAACCAACGTGATCTGATGTCCTATGGTTATCCTCAAATGAAAATTATTCTGGGTTCGATCCCCAGTGGAGTCGCCAGAAATGTTGGCTCCCTGTAATCAGCAATATTTGCAAAGTCATATCTCAGGGAGAAACATCATTTCAACCAACTTTGGGATTCTAGGATCTAGCCCTCCTAAATCCGGAGAGGGATCTCTCCAATAAGTGCAAGGATGGATTTGTCTTTGAAATTTGGGGTAATAATATTAGGCTATTTATGAAGGCCAAGGGTTTGTTTTGGTTTTTGGATGGTTGAGCATGATTACTGTTTGAGGTGGAAAGTCCTAAGTGCAAAGAGTTTCAAAGGTGAGAAGTTGCAAGAAAATAGAACAAGCTTTTGCCAGGAAGATAGATAATTGAATGTTTTAGTCCACTGGGCTATGGAGTCATAATAGGGTTTAATTGGAACAGCAAGAGGCAAGAGTGGTCCATGGGGCAAGTCATCTATGTCTAAGGATCTCTTTGAAGATTGATTTATGGAATGAAACGATACAACAAGAAGGAAAATTAAACAGATGTAGAACAAAGAGAAGCCCAGGATCTGGTAAGTACTTTTAAACTAGTCAGCCTTTGACAAACACTTAAGAAGAACATGAAAGAAAACTAGGATCTGGTAAGTAATTTTAAACTAGCCAGCCTTTGATACACTTTGAATAGAAAACATTTTAAAACAAAGGGAAAACTTGAAGGCAACTTTTGGAGTAGAAACTAGCGGGTCAGGCTCACCACAAATCCTCTCCTAGCTCTGCTTTACTTGGTTACTTTCAAGACCAACACAAAGATAACACAGAATGGCCTAAGATCTAGTAAGTACTTCTAAACTACCCAGCTTTTAACACATTCCAAGAGAAACATTCAAACAGTCTTTGGGGATAATACTAGGACCAGGGCACACCATATCTTCCATAGTTCATCTCTACCTAACTAATACTGAACATAACATTCAAGAATAATATTCAGCTAAGGCAATAAGACGAGGGAACGCCAACATTCCTATGCTTAAACTGAATTAAATCATTCCCGAATAACACAGTTTGGAAGAAAAAATATAAATAAAGATTTTCAGTCAGAGAAGGTTACTGATATACAGTAGGTCCTAACTCTATGCATTGTTGTTATTTATAAGAGAAAATGAAACACAATGAAAACATAAACAAAATAACAAGTTACAAGTAGAAAAACATCACCATCAACATAGACCAGGATCCCATAAATCAGCTTGTATTGAAGCTCCAAACTAGTTATAGCTTTAAGTCCAATGCTTGAGTTTAGCAATCATCTACTCATCTCAGCCTAACTTATCTATCACAAGCAAAGCTCCAAGGGCCAATGAACACTATTTACAGTCAGAATTTTAAGCTCAGATGTATTTCAAAGTTCTACCACCAACAATTGCTCATCTTCTGCAAAGGTATTTATAGAAGAATGAGGAGGTGAGATCTGATAAAAGATCTCTCACTACAATTAATACAGATTCAAGACTTCTCAGCCTTTGAGGGGATCGATGGAGAATTTTACAGGTGGTCTGTCTGTTTTAAATGTTTTCCATTTATGATTAAGCTCGGTGGAAGCTTTTGTTGACTTTGAGGCTCTGCGTTATGTTGGAGTAACTCTACAGATATTTCCTTGTAGCAGTAACTCCCTAGTTGTGCTGGAGGCGAATATCTGATTTTCTTCAATAAGTTCAGCCTCAGTTTTGAATGCTTTGAGGCAACAGGTGGCTCTGTGGTAGCTGGGAGGAATCAATTTTCCTCAGATGTGGCGGTGGAGGCCTTTCTGTCTGTTAAACACTTATGATTTTCTTTTAACTGTGTTTTCTAATTTATGGGATTAGGCTTTTGATACTCAATCTTAGCTGTAATCCCCGCAAATCTGTCTTCAATCTTAATTCTGCTGTGCTCTGTCTTCAAAAACTGATACTCTTTTTAAATGTGATTTAAATCACAGTGTCTTGTCGATGTGTAGGCCGCACAGGATTTTACGGCATCAATGCTCATAGAGCATCGACGAAACATAGATCTTGAACCCTACAAACGGCTTCTTTTGATGAATCAAAGGCACAGGAAACTTCTTTCCCGGCCTCTGACTTTTCCTTTGTTATAACGAAAAACCATTTATCCCTGCAAATATACACAAAATATTAGAAAATCCTGCGTTTTTAGGTTTAACTGCTTCAGAAGGTGGGGAAGGAGCATAGCCGTTGGATGAAAGCATCCAACGGTGGAGATTTATTTTGGAAGAGGTCAAAGAAGAGCAGGGGAAAGAACGAGACAGAGTGATTTTGGACCATCCGAACTGGACACGTGGACGGTCTAGATCTAATCTGAGGATCGCAATCGGGGGATCGCAATCTGGGGTGGCAAGAAAATACACCGATCGAAAGTTGCGATGCTATGTGGCGCAGACCATCGATCTTAGGATTAGATCAACGATGGAGAATGAATCAGGGGAATGGCCGATCGGGGGAAGAAATATAACGCAGTGATTGAGAAATGCGATGCGATTGAGAAGAGCGATGCGATTGAGCATTGGTCGTTTGATTTGCTCATGATCAACAACATGGATTATTTTTTGAAACGAATCGGTGGAAAAACCCTTATAATATATAAAACCCAAAGTTTAACTAAAACAAAGGTTTTTTATGGATCGGGGTGGGCTATATATATAAAGTGGATAGGCGCCTGACTACGGGGCCTTTAGTTATATGGAACGTAATGGGCCTGAGGCATATATATTCAAAGGAGCCAATCGCAATCGGAGCCTCGGGCTTGGTCTTTCAATCAACCCATTGAAATATCCCGATGTGATTGTGCGATCTGTCTTTTTAATCTACCCATTTATATTCAACATGTGATTCTAACTTAATGGAACAAAACTTTGGATAAATGGGTTTATGGGTTTTACAAAGGAAAAGACCACCGGGAAAAAAAAATATTACAAATTTTTAAGCGCCGGAGTCGGGCCCACGGGATATTTATATAAAGGCTAATCGCATCGGAGCTTATATGATGCAAAGGCTTAATCGCATCGAAACTTTCGGAAGATGTCAAAGACTTGCGCGCTTAGATTTGTTGCGATGCGATAAGCGTCGAGAAGGTTTTTGCGCTTGGTTCCGTGGTGTGGGCATGTGGGGGAAGTGGTTTTGAAACTTAGCCCAAGGGGGCTCGAGCCCTTATAAAAAAACATGTATTTTTCATGAAAGTTTTCAAGGTTTTCAATGGATTAGGGTGTTTCAGTATGGTTAAAGAGTGAGTCTTTAACCTTGTAAAAGTGATTTTCATGAAGGGAAGAAGAGGAATCATGAAAACAAAGGATTTTTTATGGGGAAAAAGGGGAGAAAATGAAGGTTAGTTTTGAGTGGGAGAAGGGGAAAATGATGGTTTTTCAGCAGTTTCTTCTCATGATTTCAGCAAAATTTCTGAGTATAAAATGGGAACAGCAATGAAGATTTTGGACAGAGGCATGAGGCCTTCAAGAGTCTTCAAGAGCCAACAATTTTTAGCAATGAAATTTGTTCCTTGAAGGCTCAAAAAAGTCTTAGCCACCTTTTGCTAAAATAAATATTATAGGTGGCGGAGTCGCCAGAAATGTTATCTCCCTGTAATCAGCAAGATTGGCAAAGTTTGATCTCAGGGAGAAACATCGTTTCAACCAAATTTGGGATTCTAGGATCTAGCCCTCCTAAATCCGGAGAGGGATCTCTCCAATAAGTGCAAAGATGGATTTGTCTTTGAAATTTGGGGTAATAATATTAGGCTAGTTACGAAGGCCAAGGGTTTGTTTTGGTTTTTGGATGGTTGAGCATGATTACTGTTTGAGGTGGAAAGTCCTAAGTGCAAAGAGTTTCAAAGGTGAGAAGTTGCAAGAAAATAGAACAAGCTTTGGATAGGAAGATAGATAATTGCAGGTTTTAGTCCATTGGGCTATGGAGTCATAATAGGGTTTAATTGGAACAGCAAGAGGCAAGAGTGGTCCATGGGGAAAGTCATCTATGTCTAAGGATCTCTTTGAAGATTGATTTATGGAATGAAACGATACAACAAGAAGGAAAATTAAACAGATGCAGAACAAAGAGCAGCCCAGGATCTGGAAAGTACTTTTAAACTAGCCAGCCTTTGACAAACACTTAAGAAGAACATGAAAGCAAACTAGGATTTGGTAAGTACTTTTAAACTAGCCAGCCTTTGATACACTTTCAATAGAAAACATTTTAAAACAAAGGGGAAACTTGAAGGCAACTTTTGGAGTAGAAACTAGCGGGCCGGGCTCACCACAAATCCTCTCCTAGCTCTGCTTTACTTGGTTACTTTCAAGACCAACAAAAAGATAACACAGAATGGCCTAAGATCTGGTAAGTACTTCTAAACTAGCCAGCTTTTAACACATTCCAAGAGAAACATTCAGACAGTCTTTGGGGATAATACTAGGACCAGGGCATACCATATCTTCCATAGTTCATCTCTACTTAACTAATACTGAACATAACATTCAAGAATAATATTCAGCTAAGGAAATAAGATGAGGGAACGCCATCATTCCTATGCTTAAACTAAATTAAATCATTCCCAAATAACACAGTTTGGAAGAAAACATATAAATAAAGATTTTTAGTCAAAGAAGGTTACTGATATACAGTAGGTCCTAACTCTATGCATTGTTTTTCTTTATAAGAGAAAATGAAACACAGTGAAAACGAAAACAAAATAACAAGTTACAAGTAGAAAAACATCACCATCAACATAGACCAGGATCCCATAAATCAACTTGTATTGAAGCTCCAAACCAGTTACAGCTTTAAGTCCAATGCTTGAGTTTAGCAACCATCTACTCATCTCAGCCTAAATTATGTATCACAAGAAGAGCTCCAAGGGCCAGTGAACACTATTTAGAGTCAGAATTTTAAGCTCAGATGTATTTCAAAGTTCTGTAACCAACAATTGCTCATCTTCTGCAGAGGTATTTATAGAAGAACGAGGAGGTGAGATCTGATAAAAGATCTCTCGGGACAATTAAAGTAGATTCAAGACTTCTCGGCCTTTGAGGGGCTCAATGGAGAAGTTTACAGGTGGTCTGTCTGTATTAACTGTTTTTCATTTAAGATTAAGCTCGGTGGGAGATTTTGTTGACTTTGAGGCTCTGCGTTATGTTGGAGTAACTCTATAGATATTTCCTTGTAGCAATAACTCCCTGGCTGCACTGGAGGCAAATATCTGATTTTCTTCAATAAGTTCAGCCTCAGTTTTGAATGCTTTGAGGCAACAGGTGGCTCTGTGGTAGCTGGGAGGAATCAATTTTCCTCAAATGTGGTGGTGGAGGCCTTTATGTCTGTTAAACATTTATGATTTTCTTTTAACTTTGTTTTCTAATTTGGGGGATTAGGCTTTTGATACTCAATCTTAGTCGTAATCCCCGCAAATCTGTCTTCAATCTTCATTCTAGTGTGCTCTGTCTTCAAAAACTGATACTCTTTTTAAATGTGATTTAAATCATAGAGTCTTGTCAATGTGCAAGCCGCGCAAGATTTCACAGCATCAATGCTCATAGAGCATCGACGAAACATAGATCTTGAACCCTGCAAATGGCTTCTTTTGATGAATGAAAGGCACAGGAAATGTCTTTCCTAGCCTCTGAATTTTCCTTTGTTATAACAAAAAACCATTTATCCCTGCAAATATACACAAAATATTAGAAAATCCTACGTTTTTAGGTTTAACTGCTTCAGAAGGCGGGGAAGGAGCGTAGACGTTGGATGAAAGCATCCAACGATGGAGATTTATTTTGGAAGAGGTCAAAGAAGAGCGGGGGAAAGAACGAGACGGAGTGCTTTTGGACCGTCCAATTTGGACACGTGGACGGTCCAGATCTAATCGGAGGATCACAATCGGGGGATCGCAATCGGGGGTGGCAAGAAAATACACCGATTGAAAGTTGTGATGCGATGTGGTGCAAACCGTCGATCTTATGATTAGATCAACGGTGGAGAATGAATCAGGGGAATGGCCGATCGGGGGAAGAAATATAACGCAGCAATTGAGAAATGCAATGGAATTGAGAAGAGTGATGCGATTGAGCACTGGCTGTTTGATCGGCTCATGATCAACGGTAGGGATTAGTTTTTGAAACGAACTGGCGGAAAAACCCTTATAATATTGAAAACCCAAAGTTTAACTAAAACAAAGGTTTTTTATGGATCGGGGTGGGCTATATATATAAAGTGGATAGGCGCCCGACTGCGGGGCCTTTAGTTATATGGAACGTAATGGGCCCAGGGCATATATATTCAAAGGAGCCAATCGCAATCAGAGCCTCGGGCTTGGTCTTTCAATCAACCCATTGAAATATCCCATTGCAATTGCGCGATCAGTCTTTTTAATCTACCCATTTATATTCAACATGTGATTCTAACTTATTGGAACAAAACTTTGGATAAATGGGTTTATAGGTTTTACAAAGGAAAATACCACCGGGAAAAAAAAATATTACAAATTTTTAAGCGTCGGAGGCGGGCCCACGGGATATTTATATAAAGGCTAATCACATCGGAGTTTATATGATGCAAAGGCTTAATCGCATCGACACTTTCGAAAGATGTCAAAGACTTGCGTGCTTAGATTTTTTGCAATCCGATAAGCAGCGAGAAGGTTTTGGCGCTTGGTTCCAGGGTGTGGGCATGTGGGGGAAGTGGTTTTGAAACTTAGCCCAAGGGGGCTCGAGCCCTTATGCAAAAACATGTATTTTTCATGAAATTTTTCAAGGTTTTCAATGGATTAGGGGGTTTCGGTATGGATAAAGAGTGAGTCTTTAACCTTGTAAAAGTGATTTTCATGAAGGGAAGAAGAGGAATCATGAAAACAAAGGAGTTTTTATGGGGAAAAAGGGGAGCAAATGAAGGTTAGTTTTGAGTGGGAGAAGGGGAAAATGATGGTTTTTCAGCAGTTTCTTCTCATGATTTCAGCAGAATTTCTGAGTATAAAATGGGAACAACAAGGAATATTTTGGAGAGAGGCATGAGGCCTTCAAGAGTCTTCAAGAGCCAACAATTTTTAGCAATGAAATTTTTTCCTTGAAGGCTCAAAAAATTCTTAGCCACCTTTTGCTAAAACAAATATTATAGGTGGCTAATAGTGGCTCCACTTGGGGATGATGCCTTCTTGAAGGCATCAAGAACTTCAGACTTGCATTCTCTGGGAGGCTGACCTATGCCTGCTCCATTGGGCGGTCCTTCCTTTGCTGGGATGATCTTCTCTGAAAACATATTAGCAGCCATGAAAACAATGGACCTTAATCAATACAAACCTTTTACCTACCTATCCTACTGATCTAGCATTTTTTCTTCATTAGAGTGCACTTGGATTGGCAAACTCTTTTCGCAACATTTTATTCTTTTGAAAGCAGGAAATCTAATCTATTTCTACTCCTTATTTCTCCATGAATTCAGATTAAACAGTTGAGCCCATATGATTCTCTACCTATTCTATCAATCTGTTAGGATTAAACAGTCTAACAGATTTTATTCTCTAACTTCTACAACATAAATTTAAAAGCATTCAATTCAGGATTAAACAGACTAACTTGAAGCTGGTCCATGGCATAAAAGACAAGCTGCACATAGACATTTATTTTGCAGAAAATTTAAAAAAAAATGGAAGGCTTAAGATCTGAAAATTCAAAGCACTTCTTTCATCCTCTTACAACTCTATTTTGGCTCTTGTCTGAGCTTTTTCTTCCTTGTTGTCTGGTTCAAATTTTGAGCTTATTAGAACCAGATTTTCACATCTCTCGACTCAGAATTTGAAGCAGATTTGAGTCATTTTATTTTTGAAACCTTAGGTTTAGATTTTGATCGTGTTTGAACCTTTAATTTCTATCCTAAACTATCTACTAATAAGCCAAGTTTAAATAGTTTGGCAAATCGAATTCACTATCCTATCAGCAGAAAATTTAAAGCTAATTAGTCAAGATTAGGCTATTTGACTAACTAGAAGTGTGTTTTGTAGGAGTGGCATTTAATCTTGCACACTTTTAGAATTTGTTTCTCTTTTTTGGTATGGGGCTATACCTTTCTTGTTATAAACTTCCTCTCTGGTTTGCTGAAGATGAATTGTCTGATTTACTCTTCTGAGTATGTCATTATCTTCAGTTTGTAACTCTTGAATCAACTTCATTACTGGTACACCAAGACTGTTTGGAAAAATTGCATCGGTACCATACACCAACTAAAAAGGTGACATACCAATATATTTCTTCAAAGTCAATCTATCAGCCCACAGCGCATGAACTAGCTTTGTGTGCCAGGACTTTTTGTTGTCCTCCAACAGCTTCTTGATTATGTTCACTAAATTTTTTTTTGAGGATTCTGCCAGTCCATTACCTTGAGGGTAGTAGGCCATGGAATGCCCCAATGTTATCTGATATCTGTGACAGAACTCAACCATCTTCTTTGATCTAAATGCTATAGCATTATCCATGATAATCTTGGTAGGACAGCCAAATCTGGAGAGAATGTTAGTCTCCATGAATTTTATAATAACTGAATCATTGGCTTTCCTACAAGGTATGGCTTCTATCCACTTAATTAAATAGTCTGTGGCAGTGAGAATCCATCTATGTTGGGTAGAATATGTGGGATGGATTTCTCCTATGAATTCAAGTCCCCATTGTTGAAAAGGGGCTTCAACAGTGATTGGATGTAGAGGTAGGGGTAGCAGTTTTCTTTTGCCTTCAAAAAGTTGACATTTATGATAGGAAATGATCATTTTATGCACATCATAAAAAAGAGTAGGCCAGTAAAAACCAGCCCTCAAAATTTTGTTGGCTGTTGTCTTCCAGTATAAATGACTTCCACACTCTCCTTCATGGAATTTGTGCTTAACCTTCTCTGCTTCCAACTCAGGAAAACATTTAAGCAATAGACCACTTGCATTTTTCCAATAAAGACATCTATCTATAATGCAATAGTTTACAGCTTTTAACTTTAAGAATCTTGCCTTTGTTTTTGTCAAACCAGGAGGTGTATTTAAATTAAGAAAAACATAAATAATATCAGCATACCAAGGAGAATTCATAAAATTATCTTCAACTATAGGAGTTGAGAATTCTTCTTCGTCATCCAAAGCATCAATCATATTAATATCAAGAACTTCAAAATTTGATTCATCCATTAATCTAGATAGACCTTGGCCTTTGATGAGTTTAGTGGGTTTTATCTCTAAATCATATTCAAGGATCAGAGAAATCCACTTACCTCTCTTACCATCTGGGTCCTTTGTTAGAATGTATTTAACAACTGAGTTTGGGACGAATGCAATGATGTGTGAGTGAAGGATGTACACCCTGAAGTCTTTCAAAGCTTTAACCAAAGCAAAAGCTTGCTTCTCCATAATGTTATACTTCAAAGGGGCATCCCTCAATGCCTTACTAAACAATGCAATAGGCTGCTCTTGTCCTTGTGGAATTTTCTGCAAAAGGACAGCAGCTATGGTATGTTCTGATGCAAATGAAAAAATATAAAAATCTTTTGAAAAATCAGGACTTATAAGAACCGGTGTTTTGGTTAACGCTTGTTTCACCAGTTCAAAGGACTTCTTTGCTTCCAAGGTCCATTTTACCCCTTGCTCCTTCTTTAACATGTTTGTGATATTCCTAAGGAGCTCAGCCAAGTTAGGGATGAACCTTCAAGGATTAATCTGGGTAAAAGTAGCTCTTTGATGTTTTGAGACTCAGAAATTTGCCTTCTGCACTCAATCCTCTTTGGATCTATCTTTATACCCTTTGATGGCGCAGTATTGCCCAAAGTTTACTATCAGGATAAATGGTGTCTTCTTAAGGGTTTAAAGATAAAATGCATTCTAAAGCTTTCTCTAGCCATTCTAGTGTCCATTGTGTGTTTTTGGCTCTGATGTTATCATCAGTATATAATGATAGTGATGAAGAAGCCAGTTCTTCCGAAATACTATGTCCATGGCTCTTTGAAGGGATATCTGACCATTAAACAAAGGGAAAGAACGTTTCCATACATGTAGGTGCCCCATGGTGTGGTAGGGTTGTCTGGGTGATGGGGTGAACTAAAATGCGAGTTGTGTGCCACAGACAGCCATCGGCAATTCTTTTAGACCCTACCACCCTTTGTAAAATATGATCCATCTTGGGTAAAGGGTAGATTTATTTTAATGAAGCTTTGTTTAAGTCTCTAAAGTCTATACAAAGCCTGATCTCTCCAGTTTTCTTCCTAACAGACACCAGATTAGATACCCATTCAGAATATCTAACAGGGACAATAATACTAGCATCATACATTTTCATGATTTCCTTCTGAACCAATGGTAACTGAACAAGGTTTATCCTGTGCAGTTTCTGTTTGAATGGTTTTTGGTTTTCTTTGAGGGGAATTTTGTGTTGTATAATTTCAGTGTCATAGGATTTAAGATCTTCGTAACTCCACGCAAAAACATCAGAAAACTCTTTAAACAGCTCAATTTATTTGAGTTTAATGTGAGCTGGTAAAGTCTTGGACAGTTTAATCATTTTCGGCTTAAGTTCGCTGCCAATATTACACTCTTCCACTTCAGTATCTACAGGTTCCAGTTTTGGTTTATTCGCCACATCGTTAAAATCGAACAACTCTTCTAAAGGGGCCAGACCCTTAGGAAAACTTTCATCTTTAGAGTGCAGAGTTTCTAACTCCTCTATTTCAAACTCTGCATTCATTTCTATCTCACTTTCAAGTTTTCTAGATAACAGGTTTATATTAGCAAGTTCAGGAGACAGTTCTTCTTCACCAAGGAAATTTTCTTCACTGCAGTCTGTCTCATAACTCGAGTCCGAACTGTGTAGTTCGAATTCATTTCTAAATTGCATGAAGTCTTCTATTTGTTCGTCTCTGTCAAAAACCTACCAATACTTTTCATTATCAGGCACGGCTGGTCTAAACTTTATCTGAGTTGTACAATATTTGGTTTCATATGGCGTTAAGCATGTTCTAGCTACAAAGACTAAATTGTGGGCCGCAATATTTCTTTTTCTTGGGACAAAAATCAATTTGGACTCCTCGAATGTTTTTAAAAGGTCCATGACATCGTTTCGGTAGGCCCTAAGTCTGGGATGATTTGCGTTATGCTCCCCGTTGACTTGCCTAATGACTAACTCTGAATCCCCATACATGTTAATTCTTCTGGCTCCTAACCTTTTCAATAGATGTAAACCTAAGAGAAGGGATTCATACTCCGCTATGTTATTGGAACACTGAAAGTTTAATGTACAGGAAATACATTCTGTGTGGTTATTTTCAGTGTTGGAAATCCAGACACCTGTACCAGTGTTAGTTCTAGTGCAGGATCCATCAAAATACATACTCCATAGAGGACTATTCTTAGTTTCATCCTAGTTACTGTCCTCTTCAACTACTGTGCTTTCTAATTGTTATGGAATGTCAGCACTTAGTTGTGTTTGTTTTGACTCTTCAGGTTTTTCGTTAAGTGGAGGCATGTTTTCTTTAGTGTCCAGTTTTAAAAGAAAAGGACACGTGACTTGTATTTCAAGAACCATATTTGGTTTGTTGTTGTTTAAAGGTTTAGCAAACTATATTGAGGGTTTTGTGGTATTTACCCCTTCTCTGCTAAATGGTGCCTCCTTGTTAAATTCAACATTGTCAATGTTTATTATTAAATGGGATAAATGAATCAAGGGCTTTGTGTTCCAAAATGCAAGGGAAATTTAGTACATCTTGACCTGTCCATGTATATTCATGACATGAACTCACTGTACGAATGCTTCTATTCGATTGAAAATAGAGATGATCACGTGGAAGTCATGTCCATTTGCATAGTCCCTTGTAACTTGGCCCCATGATCTTGGTAACACGGAAAATTCACATGTTGAGAACATCAACCACCACAATATCACATGACCTGTTTGTTGGAATACGGGCTGAAGTTAACAGGAGGTCTTTGATTAATCACATTTATGTGGCAGGTCTCAAGGAGTACGGCAGATCTTTAAGGTGGTGATTTCTGAATGAGCTCTCCATCATGACTGGGCATTAAATTATGGGAAAGCCAGTGTGCAAATCAATAGCAAGTCTTGTCATGAACGTTTAAACTCACATAAAAGGGAGGAGCAGGTCCCTCTTGATACATACCTTCAATCTTAGGACCAAAAATAACCTCTGGTTGATCATCATTAAGATTGACAGTGTCCTCATTCTCTTCAACGTTTAAAGCCTTCAAAATTTGGGTCCTATATACATGTTGGGCAGCTAACTTAGTCAAGGGAACAGAGATTTTGATTTTTGAAATTTCCTGCTCAAGGTTGAAGGGAATTTGGTTTTTTGAAGAACTTGTTTCAGCCTTATTAGCTGTCATTCTATCAGCAATATCAGCTTGCTGATTTGTTTTATTTACACTTGACAAAAATTTTTTCACAGGAGTACTAGCTGAAGTGTTAGTACTACTAATGTGTGCACTCTGTTTTTCATTGTTTTTAGTGCCTTTCTCTTTTCCGTTATCAGAATTTACAGCCACTGTTTTATCTTTTTGTTTGAAAACTCTAGGCTTGGTTGTAGTGTTGTTTTGTGAATATTTGTCAGAGGTTTTGTTGTTGGGGGTTTGTTGTTGGTTCCTTTGAGTCCTGTTCTTGCAATTCTATGATGACATTTTCCATGTCTTGATAAAAAATTTCATCATCATCTCTTTTGTCATCATAAGGTGTGTATAGACCTTGTTTTCTATCATAATGAATCTCAAAGTCATCATTGTTTATCCCCAGCATGTAAATATCATCCTCTACTATTTCATCTATTTCCTCAACCTCACTTACATAGTTTTTATGAAAGGAGAATGTTGACTCTTTAGTCATCTTCTAGATGCCATTTGGAGGTTAGTTCTTCTAAAAATTTTAATTCTGGTTAAGTTTCTACTTTGAGGAGCGGTTTAAGTTTCCAGCTTGCTTGTTGCTCTCTTAATTATACTCATCTCTTTCATCATCTCCTCCATCATTTCTCCATATTTGGGTTAGAGTAGAAAATTATTGAATCCCCTCTCTAAAAGACCTACTCTCTTTTGAGTTTTCATTCTCTTCTCGATTAAATTTGACTTCTGAGAAAGGCACCTTCCATATCTTCAAGTTGAAAAATATCTCTCTTCAACTGATAGGTCACGTTAGAGTCAAACCCTTCAGGAAACTTGTTTAAAGCTGAGCCTTGTGGAGGTTTTAGTTATGGGGAAAGTGCATTATACACACTATTGAATCTAGTGCAATAAGCTTGCACACTTTCCCCAGGGTTTCTATGGAGGTTCTTGTAATCGGAAAGGACTTGGAGAGGATTCTTCTTGGCCTTATTTGTTTGGGAATGTCTGGGTGAATGGATATCATTAATATTGTGGGGCTAGCCTTGAACTATTTTTCTGTTTCACCAGGCCTAAGCTCACAGAAGGAATTCAAGATTGATGTGACCACTAATTTCATTTTCACAAAGTAATACACCATCTTACTCACACAGATGCAGTTGTACCATTGCTAGCATCATATAATGGAATTTTGGACTGATAGTCCTGTGGAAGATTGACTAATGGTGTAAGAAGGACTAACGGAGCATACCATGCTGCCATGATATGTGGTGGGGGTGGATTCACAAGGCGTAGATTAACAACAGGGAAAGTGGGCTGAAGTGTAGTGGTTTGAACAGTGGATGTAGGGTGAGCAAAATTGGATGGACCAGGAATAGACTGCTGAGTTGATCTTGGATGAGAGACACCTATGTTGTGAAGGAAATGCAAATCAAGAGGTGTTGTTTCTCTTCTACCAAGATGTTCACGTGTTTCAGGAGATGATAGTGAAGACTTAGAATCTAACTGATCTAAATCACCAAGAGACCTAGTTCTAAATGGATTTACTAAATCAGCTTGTGATTGTTGTAGAGTTGAAAGATTTTCAGGGACTGAATTAGCTCTCAAGGGTGATCTGAAAACAGTTGACAATTTAATCTTAGGAGACTTCCTAAGGATACCTTCTGGGTTATCAAATACTTCAGGTGGATCAGGGTTAGGATGGGCTCTATTGTGAATCTTTCTAGGCGACACTATGTTGTGTTTTCCAGACCTAAAAAAAACAGGAAAAGTGCAACCAGATATGACAATCTTTAAGAGGTTAACTAGTGTGTTTTACAATTTTAATCCTACAGTCTTCTGACTGAGTTTGAAAGATATTATACTGATAAGGGTTCTTCCCAGTGGAGTCTTAAGGTTTGTTCAGGATTGTGGAGTCACCAAGTGGAATTTTTAAGCCCATAAGGAGGTAAAAGGTTTTATGGTCCACCACCATGTTTATTGGATACCAATCTGAAATATTTTTAGGTTTTTTCGAGTTATTTTTCTGTTGTGTGGTTTTTAAGAATGTCCTGACTCTGTTTCAAAACTTAGTTTCATGCTATAGATGACAATTCATCATACAAATATTAAATGATTTTTTCTTTGTTAGATAAAGCCTAAGATAGGAAGATAATCCTTAGTGTTTTACCCAAATAATGTACTTCATTCAAAAAAGTCCATCATTATTACCATTCTTTGGCAGTGCTTAAAAACTAAAAAGGTCGTTTTAACTCAATAAAACATTTAAGCTTTTAAGGAAACCAACGTGATTCCATGTCTGGGCATATCCTCTAAATGAAAATAGATTTGGGTTCGATCCCCATCCGAAATGCCAAATGTTAGCTCCTCGTAATCACAAGATTGGCAGAGTCCAATTACAGAAACAACATTGTTTCAACCAACTTTGGGATTCTAGGATCTAGCCCTCCTGAATCCAGAGAGGGATCTCTCCAATAAGTACAAAGATGGATATGTCTTTGAAATTTGGGGTAATGGTATTAGGCTAGTTATGAAGTCCAAGGGTTTTGTTTTGTTTTGGATGGTTGAGCATGATTACTGTTTGAGGTGAAAAGTCCTGAATGCAAAGAGTTTTAAAGGTGAGAAGTTGCAAGAGGGAAGAACAGTTATGGCTAAAAGATAGATATAACGTTGGTTTTTAGTCCATTGGGCTATGGAGTCATAACAGGGCTTTAATTGAACAACGAGAGGCAAGAGTGGTCCATGGGGCAAGTCATCTATGTCTAAGGATCTCTCTGAAGATTGATTTATGGAATGAAATGATACAACAAGAAGGAAATTTAAACAGATGCAGAACAAAGGGCAGCCCAGGATCTAGTAAGTACTTTTAAACTAGCCAACCTTTGATACACTTTCAATAGAAAACATTTTAAAACAAAGGGAAAAATTAAAGGCAACTTTTGGAGTATAAACTAGCGGGCCGGGCTCACCACAAATCCTCTCCTAGCTCTCCTTTACTTGGTTACTTTCAAGACCAACACAAAGACAACACAGAATGGCCTAAGATCTGGTAAGTACTTCTAAACTACCCAGCTTTTAACACATTCCAAGAGAAACATTCAGACAATATTTGGGGATAATACTAGGACCAGGGCACACCATATCTTCCATAGTTCATCTCTAATTAACTAATAATGAACATAACATTCAAGAATAATATTCATCTAAGGCAATAAGATGAGGGAATGCCAACATTCCTATGCTTAAACTGAATTAAATCATTCCCAAATAACACAGTTTGGAAGAAAACATATAAATAAAGATTTCAGTCAGAGAAGGTTACTGATATACAGTACGTCCTAACTCTATGCATTGCTGTTCTTTATAAGAGAAAATGAAACACAGTGAAAACAGAAACAAAATAACAAGTTACAAGTAGAAAAACATCACCGTCAACATATACCAGGATCCCATAAATAAGCTTGTATTGAAGCTCCAAACCAGTTATAGCTTTAAGTCCAATGCTTGAGTTTAGAAATCCTCTACTCATCTCAGCCTAACTTATCTATCACAAGCAGAGCTCCAAGGGCCAATGAACACTATTTACAGTCAGAAGTTTAAGCTTAGATGTATTTCAAAGTTCTGCAACCAACAATTGCTCATCTTCTGCAGAGGTATTTATAGAAGAATGAGGAGGTGAGATCTGATAAAAGATATCTCAGGACAATTAATAAAGATTCAAGACTTCTCAGCCTTTGAGGGGCTCGATGGAGAATTTTATAGGTGGTCTATCTGTATTAACTTTTTTTCACTTAAGATTAAGCTCGGTGGGAGCTTTTTTTGACTTTGAGGCTCTGCATTATGTTGGAGTAACTCTACAGATATTTCCTTGTAGCAGTAACTCCCTGGTTGCGCTGGAGGTGAATATCTGATTTTCTTCAATAAGTTCAGCCTCAATTTTGAATGCTTTGAGTCAACAGGTGGCTCTGTGGTATCTGGGAGGAATCAATTTTCCTCAGATGTGGCGGCGGAGGCCTTTCTGTCTGTTAAACACTTATGATTTTCTTTTAACTGTGTTTTCTAATTTAGGGATTAGGCTTTTGATACTCAATCTTAGCCGTAATCCCCACAAATCTATCTTCAATCTTCATTATGTTGTGCTCTATCTTCAAAAACTGATACTCTTTTTTACTGTGATTTAAATCACAGTGTCTTGTCGATGTGCAGGGCGCGCAGGATTTCATGGCATCAATGCTTATAGAGCATCGACGAAACATAGATCTTGAACCCTGCAAATGGCTTCTTTTGATGAATCAAAGGCATAGGAAATGTCTTTCCTGACCTATAACTTTTCCTTTGTTATAAAAAAAAAACCATTTATCCCTGCAAATATAAAAAAATATTAGAAAATCCTGCGTTTTAGGTTTAACTGCTTCAGAAAGCGGGAAGGAGCGTATCCGTCGGATGAAAGCATCCAACGGTGGAGATTTATTTTGGAAGAGGTCAAAGAAGAGTGGGGGAAAGAACAAGATGGAGTTATTTTGCACCGTCCGATCTAGACACGTGGACGGTCCAGATCTAATCGGAGGATCGCAATCGGGGGATCGCAATCGGGGGTGGCAAGAAAATACACCGATCGAAAGTTGCAATGCGATGTGGCGCAGACCATCGATCTTAGGATTAGATCAACAGTGAAGAATGAATCAGTGGAATGGCCGATTGGGGGAAGAAATATAACGCAGCGATTGAGAAATGCGATGCGATTGAGAAGAGCGATGTGATTGGCCGGCGGTCGTTCAATCGACTCATGATCAGCGGGAGTTTAGTTTTAAAACAGTAGGCGGAAAAACGCTTATAATATATAAAACCCAAAGTTTAAATAAAACAAAGGTTTTTTATGGATCAGGGCGGGATATTTATATATGAAGTGGATAGGCGCCTAACTGCGGGGCCTTTAGTTATATGGAACGTAATGGACCCGGGGCATATATATTCAAAGGATCCAATCTCAATCGGAGCCTCGGGCTTGGTCTTTCAATCAACCCATTGAAATATCCCGATGCGATTGCACGATCGGTCTTTTTAATCTACCCATTTATATTCAACATGTGATTCTAACTTATTGGAACAAAACTTTGGATAAATGGGTTTATGGGTTTTATAAAGGAAAAGACCACCGGGAAAAAAAAATATTACAAAGTTTTAAGCGTCGGAGGCGGGCCCACGGGATATTTATATAAAGGCTAATCGCATTGGAGTTTATATGATGCAAAGGCTTAATCGCATCGGAACTTTCGAAAGATGTCAAAGACTTGCGCGCTTAGATTTTTTGCGATGAGATAAGTGCTGAGCAGGTTTTGGCGCTTGGTTCCGGGGTGTGGGCATGTGGGGGAAGTGGTTTTGAAACTTAGCCCAAGGGGGCTTGAGCCCTTATGAAAAAACATGTATTTTTCATGAAACTTTTCAAGGTTTTCAATGGATTAGGGGGTTTCGGAATGGTTAAAGAGTGAGTCTTTAACCTTGTAAAAGTGATTTTCATGAAGGGAAGAAGAGGAATCATGAAAACAAAGGAGATTTTATTCGGAAAAAGGGGAGAAAATGAAGGTTAGTTTTGAGTGGGAGAAGGGGAAAATGATGGTTTTTCAGCAGTTTCTTCTCATGATTTCAGCAGAATTTCTGAGTATAAAATGGGAATAGCAATGAAGATTTTGGACAGAGGCATGAGGCCTTCAAGTGTCTTCAAGAGCCAACAATTTTTAGCAATGAAATTTTTTCCTTGAAGGCTCAAAAAATTCTTAGCCACCTTTTGCTAAAACAAATATTATAGGTGGCTAATAGTTTCCTAGGTGGAAATTATGGTGGTAGTGGCGACGGAACTACTGCACCCTCTGTCTCCATCTATTTTTATTCTTCTTTGCTATCTTCGACAGGTTGGGGTTCTAATTGTGGTCTGACAAGCTTCTAATCTTTCTTTTGCTTTGTTATTTCTTCCTTATTATGCTTCTTTCCGGGTTATGTTCGGTGCGATAAAGGTGATGTTGCAGATGCAGTAGATGGTGTTGCAGAATCCATGAGTCCAACTAAACCTTTCTTTTTGAAAATGCAGATGAGTTCGTCGGTGTTCATGTGCAACTTCTCCAACTTCTCAATATTCAACAGTTTCAGAGCCCTATGAAAGAAAAGTGCCAAAATAGTGGCAGGACGCGGATTTTTATAGTGCTCCTGATCTTCTCACCTCATCATTAGATCAAATATTATTCGGATCCGATTCATTAATTTCATATCTCTTCATATATCCTTCCCATCCTATCTGCATAAATGCAATTTTCCACTCCTCTGATGGCAAGTTTCCCTTTCAACAGTCATATGTTTTTAGCGCACTTCGACACACCCTATACTATGGTGAACAACCCTTCTTACATCACAAATCTTGCAAACACTGAGATAATACAGATTGTATAAAAGCAACTCCCTTCGTCAAAGCTTGTTTTTGCATAGTAATTTGTAGTCCAGTGCCCACTTTCAACTGCAGGTGTCACTAATTCTTTCCTCCTTTGTCAGTGCAAAGTTGTAGGGGCAAGGTCGTCCCTATACAA
This sequence comes from Pinus albicaulis, assembly GCA_034641835.2. Classification (NCBI taxonomy): domain Eukaryota; kingdom Viridiplantae; phylum Streptophyta; class Pinopsida; order Pinales; family Pinaceae; genus Pinus; species Pinus albicaulis. The sequence goes on from CM076572.1 coordinate 241,651,180, forward strand.
ATTCAACCTACTTCCATGTACCCTTCCCTGAATCAATTTTCCATTCAACTTTGCTAACTGAACTCCGCCACCATCAGTAATAGTATTTATAATATATGGGCCCAACCAATGCATTTTGAATTTTCCTGGAAATTTTACAAACTTACTGTCATAGAGGATAACAAGGCATCCTATCTCAAACTTCCTTTGTTTTATGTATCTATCATGCCAAGCCTTCTCTCTTTCTTTCTGCACCTACTAATGGAATGCTGCTACAAATTTGTCTTCTTCCAAATAAAACAACTGTAATATTCTTTCCTCCATTGTTTCAGGGTCTTCCATATCTCTGAACGTTGTAATTCTCAAGCTAGGCACAATATACTCCATGGGCATCACAAATTCTTGTCCATATACCAGCCTGAAGGGTGTATGATGTGTCAACTTCTTACATGTGGTATAGTAAGCCCATAACATAGTTGGAATTCTGAGATCCCAATCATCTTTGTTAACATTGGATACTTTGGTGAGTGCAGTCTCCAAAATATTATTAAATTCCTCCACTGTCCCATTGGCCTAAGGGTGATAAGGGGTACTCTTCTAGTGGTAGACTTGAAATTCCTCAGTTAATGCTTCAATAGTATTATTTAGAAAATGTGAACCTTGATCACTCATCAATATCTTTGGACACCCAAATCTAGACAAGATATATTCAAAAATAAACTTCGTTGTAGTGTGTGTGTTGCAGTTCCTTACTGATTTTTCTTTGGCCCATCTTGTGAGATAATCAGTCGTAGTTATAATATACCTCGCACCAGTCTTATTTTGAGGTGGGTTGATAGGTCCCACAAAATCAATACCTCATTTGTCAAAAACCTGCAATGTCACTTGGGGACTAATGGCATCTCATCTCTTCCAGAGGGCTTCCCTATTCTTTGACATATATCACATGCTCTACAATACTCATTTGCATCCTTATGTATTGTGGACCACCATAATCCTTCTCTGAAGGTCTTTTATGCAGTAGCATTTCTTTCATAATGTCCACCAGCTGCACCTCCATCAGTTCCTTCTAGAATCATCAACCTTTCATGTTCAGGGACATATATGTGCGGTATCTAATCTAGTCCCATTTTATATAATTTTCCTTCTATCAATGAAAAATCAGTTTCCTTAACGACCAATTATTTCTTCTATTGTGTTGTATATTTCGAAGGAGCCATCCCTTTGGTCCAAAAGTGAATAATATATCCAAAGTGGTCATCTTCTATTCTGATTGCAAAAAATTGCGCATCAGAGAGATTATCTTCTATGCTAGTTGATTCTTCTCCTATTTCCAAACTTGATAGATGGTCAGGTCCTGTATTCAACCTTCCTAGTTTAACAAAAAAATTCAAATTCATACTCCTGAAATAATAATATCCATATACAAATATTCCATCCTAGGACAGGCTTATTGAACAAGTATTTCAATGCAGAGTCATCTGTAAACATATTAAAATGTGATCCTAGCAAATAATGTTTGAATTTCTGCAGTGAATACATTATAGCTAGACCTTCTCTTTTCGTGGCAGTGTAATTTTTCTCTGCTGTAGACAACTTCCTACTTGAAAAACCTATAGGATGTTCAATTTATCCTTCACCAGGTTGTGCTAAGACCACTCCTAAAGCTATGCAATAAGCATCAACATGGACATGGAATTCCTTGTTCCAATCAGGGAATACTAGAATCGGTGCAGTTGCATCTTCTCTTTTAGTATCTCAAGGCTCTTCTGGCATTCTTCATCCCACTAAAAAGTCACATATTTCTTCAACAGTTTCTCCATTGGCACAGTAATCTGTGCATACCCCTTAATGATTTTTTTGTAGTATCTTGTGTGTCCCAATGTAGTGTGAAACTATCTTACTGTCTTATGTGGATCCAAATTTACATTGACAACAATCTTCGCAGGGTCCACCATGAGTCCTTGCTTGCAAATAACATGTCCCAACAATATACCAAAAGGAACACAAAATATGCACTTATTCAGATTCAAAGAGATCTTATGTTGTCTAAAAGTGTCAATAAAAATCCTTAAGCTCCCAACATGTTTGCTCAACAGTTTAAATATTGTCCAGTCATCAAAGTATACTTCCAAAAATTTGTGAATGTACTCCTTAAAAGTTGTGATCACCACTTTGGAATATATAGCAAGTGTTATAGCATCATTTATCACCTCTATATACTTGATTACTTATGCATTGGCCTTGGGCAGCCCTTCCATTCACACTTGGTCACATTTATCAAAAAACAATATTTTAAAATCCATACACGACTCTGCCCAGTTTTTTCCCTGTGCACACGTGGGTCCATCCATCGCTGACCCACGTATGCTATTTAAAATATTAAAAAATATATCATTTTCCTATTATTGAGGCGGGATTTATGATTTTTCCTGTAACTTAACTACCCCAGCCTGTGACCTAACTGTTCCCCAACTGAAAAAACTAATTTGAGGAAGTATATATACACCTCAAGGTAATGTCCTAAGAGAGGAGAGAGAGAATATTATTGATATTATAGCTTGTTATAGCCTTGATCAAGTCTGATATTTCCCCTATGTCTCCTACACTTCCTAGGCTTCAGGAAACCCTTGTTTCCTTGTGATGATCACCCTCATTCTATGTGACATCCTTTTTGCACCATTTATGTGTAATATTCCAAATTGGAAATAGCAGAAATACAAGACATAATAATGTAAAACATAGAAAATCTAATCATGACATGAGAGGGATCAATATACAACCATAATTTTATTAATAGATCAGCAACAAAAAACAAAAATATCTTGAGAGACAAGCCACTCAAGCAATAAGAACAATCCTCCATTGATCAGAACAATCAGCACATGAGTTGTTGCACCTGTATAGAATGCCGGAAAGTAGTGACAACGATGTCTATATTAATGTAGTTGTTGTTGTAATCATACATAAATGTAAAATGGATGATAGATACAAAATCAATGCCGAGAAAATAATAAAATACAGTGCTCCAAAAGGAATGCACTCAAGCCACAAGATGGCTGAAATACACCAAAGAACCAAGCACTGGAAATGTGTACTGCTACTGTTGCTGCTACTGGAAACTACTACTTCTGAGGAAAAGAACCATGTGTGTAAGGATGTTATCATGTTCAGAATGATCTGAGATTTATCCATGGATTCTCCTCAAAAAACCCAGAAAAACCCAGAAATGGTTTCGCCAAATCTTAAATTTGGGTTTTCAGCCATTTTTGGGTTACCCACTACAAAAACTCACTAAAATAACGCAGTCATGGACTGGAAATGCGTTGTGAGGAATGGTATATGGTTGGCATAATGAAAAATATGTATAAATATGCCTAAGAGCCCTCCTTTCTGATCCTCCAACGGATAGGCTACCTCTCCACTGAAAAACAAGCCCAAAATTGGCTCTATGTGATCCTCCTTTGTTGCACCCTGCAACACAACCCAGCTCTAAAAAGAAACTACTCTATAGCTGAAGGAGGTAGCTTGGCTAAAATTCTAGAATGAGGAAATAAAGCTTAAATAACCTCTCCTTCCCTGAGGATGAGGTAGGGATTCCCGATTAGGAACACCCTTGTGCTAAACAGCACAACAACCTTGCTAAATAGCAAAGGAATGCAAAGTTTAAACAGACGAATATCAAAATGATAAAATAAAACATGAATAAAAATGGCTGCTATCCCCTCAATATGTAGCATGAGAGCCTCCTCACGTTGGGTCCTATCCATACTTGCCCCCAAGCTCATGCAATTTTTCCTCCACGAAAACTGCGTCATCTCATCATAAAGACCACTCCTCTATGACAGCGCTGCTGATTTGGTCAAAGTTGACTGAATCAACATGATCCAATCCCTTTTAACACCAAAAGGTGTTTAATCCAGCTACTTATTCTTCCTCCTTTCACATTATGAGTGTTATTACTCCTTATAAAGGGGTTTTATGAGTCTCCCCACCCACTTATTCATCTACCTAGTGATTAAACAAACTATAATATTCTATTTAGATGAAGGCTACATTTTTAGAATATTACAGTCCTCCGCTCCGAAATGTTGCTTGTCCTCAAGAAACTATAAAGGTGGAGAAAATTTCCTCCCTTCCTCTTCTTTTGGCCTCCCCATCAATAGTTCCCACCACAGCTCAACATAATCTGCAATAAATCTGCCCTCCAATGGTTCCTCTCAAGTATACAAAACCAAATGGTGTACATCATGAGAAAGTGGAAGGTGTAAGTGGAAACCTTCTTGTTGTCTAATGGCCTCCTCAAGGTAGGAGTGATGATAAACTTAGGGAATATCATCCCCAATGAGAGCCTCCCATACCCATGTTATCATCCAAATGAAATGAGCCATTCTAGGTAGCTCATCAAAGAAATCCTCAACCCCCAGTTTATGCAATGTATTGGGGCCGTGTAATATTCCAAAATTTGCAAACAATCAAATTGGAATATTAGATTTTGATACTTTCACTGAGGAGAGGAATAAATGGGAAAGGAGGCCCATGAACAATAAAGATATGAATAAATTCCACCTTAGTAAGGAAGGAGATCACCTTAGGAGCTGGATTTTACACTTTCAAGTGTGAACAAGGGAAAAATAGATGGGGACATAGTCAAGTTTGACTAAGTCAACATGCATTCTTGAGGAGGAAGAGATCACCCAAGTAAACTAGCTCAATGTGAACAAGGATCATCCTAGACACACATATGAAAACTGGATTGAAGATCCCTTAGTGTGAAAAGAGGTATTGCAGGTGGATTAGTCTCAGTTGACCAAGTCAATGGCGCTGCTACAAGGAGGAGGGAAGCCAACAAGGATAGCGCAGTTTTAGAAGAGGAATCTTCACTAGGAAGTCACCTCAACAATGTGTGGGGTCCGGGGTGAGGAGGCTCACCAAAGATAAAAAGGAGGGCATAGCATCAAGGATATCATTTAGTATTTAGCTATATGTGGTATTTTGACTACTTGCATGCTTCAACTGTTTAGCTGTGGTTGCTGCACTGCTTAGTGCAAAGAATTCGCGTGCAGGAATTCCATCCTCTCTTGGATCGGCTTGATTAAGGGATCAAGAGGGAAGGATATAAGCTTAAATTCATCATTTGGATTAGGGCCATTCAGCCATATTCATCTACAGTGCAATTCCCTTCAGAAACTACGTCATTTATGCAAGTGCAGTAGCAGTAGGGTTGCACACTTAGATTTTGTGCTAGTCTTTGAGGAGGAGGTGCTTATTTCCCTCTAGGAGATCTAATAAGAAGGGCCTTTGGCCATTTTCTATATTATTAAGTTATTTTATGGTATATTCAATCATGTTTAATACAGAGTTTCAGTAAACTGCGTTATTTTCTGTAGTGCTACTTTTTGTGCATGTATATTTCCGGAAACCCTTGCCGGGTGTCTTTTTCTTTGTGTAGAAGAGGTTAAACCTCCATTTATCTGCTATTTGTTTAATATAAGCTCCATATCAGTATTATTTCATCATTTTCTATAGAAATCCTCATGGGAATTACGCTCTCACATTCTTCAGAAATTCTGTTATAGAGAAGTCATGGGATCGGGGTGCTTTTAAGCTATCTTGAGCTGGAGAGATCTATTTAGTGTAGCTAGTTTCATTTGTTTCACCTCCAATTCTCCAAGTGGGTTGTATATTGTATAAAATAAGGGATCCAAGTCCTAGTATCCACTTTTATTGCGTTATTTTCTGAAGATATCTATTTTATGCGCTATATTACTGCATTTCCCCACTTGGGAAGGAGAACATAGGCCATCTACTTGCTGAGGTTCTTGCATATTCTGGTGTGATATTATTTTAAATCTAATGAGCTTCTCTACATTTTCATGCTCATTATTTTTTAAAGCTCCACATTGGTAATAACTCAAAATATTCCCAATAGTGTAGCTATTCCCATTTTGGGATATTACAGTGGTATCAGAGCTGCCATCTTGGCTTAGCCTATGGATTTCAGATCCAATCAGAAGATAATAAGGAGAGGAGAAAAAAATTATGGAGAGGATGAGATTACTCTCATCCATTTTCAGATCTCAGAAGAAATAAGAGAAATGCATTGAAACTCCAAGAGGGTTTCAAGGAGGAGAGAGCTACATTGAGACCTCTAGAAGGTTTCAGGAGGTAGAAGAAGATGCATGCACTTCCTATTCTCATGGAGGAGGTGGATATCAAGGAGACCACTTAGAGCATGAGATCATAAGTGGGTATTTGGCAGAATATAAGTGCCAACCTAGGGCTTTTAAGGAGACCCTAGATTTTCCTTTGTTTATTCAACTAAGAGAAGAAAGAAGACCCTGCAGCAAAGGAGAAATCAAAGGCAATAGATTCCTATTGTCTACATTTGATGGGTCAACTGCAGCAATATCTTGGGCAAGGAAGCTTGAGGCATTCTTCCTACTACATCCATTGGTAGAGAGGGAGGCAGTAGAAGTTGCAGCGCTGCACCTGGAGGGTGAAGCCAATGCTTGGTGGTTCAGTCACTTAAGCCATACAGGAGTGACTTCCTTTTTTGAGTTCACTCAAGGGCTGATTATAACCTTTTATGGAGAGAGATCAGAGGAAATAATGCCCACACCACCATTGGAGGTTTCTGCACATAAGGAGGAGTCCTCTTCTCCATTTGAGGATACTGGCACCAGTGCTGTCACAACCATGGGGGAGTAGCCCTCATCATCTTTAGTTGGAGAAGCCATTACATTGGAGGGAGGAGCCCTTGCAACACTACAAGAGGTTCCCGCATCTCACCAAGGTATGGGAAGATTTCCACTTTTATTTATTGTAGCAAATCCTTCTAAAAGTTGTGGAAATTTGTCTTCATATGACCCAGGATCAAACCTTATTGCTGAGGTAGAGCAGCAGGATTGCACTGCGCTGTGCAAGCTTGGATGGTTCAAGGACCAAATGAACCATCATTCTCATGGACCCCTGTTGAGTTGCACACAACCCTTGAGGTTGGAGTATGATTTTTTGGAGGAAGTCATAAACTTTGAGATGGATTATGAGGCAACAACTATATCATTGGAGAGGCTATCAACACTGTCAAACAATAGAAGTGAGGGGGTTTTTCCTTTATCACCTTTGGATCTTGATGAATTCAAGGTGGTTATGGACATGAGATCTTCTTTGAGGGATCTCCAAGGAGATGCATTTCAACACTTCATGACATGCAAAGAAGAGGAACTGGTTGTGGAGGATGGTAGCCCACATTGGAAGAATGCCAAGATGAAGAATGATCTGAAAATGGAAGGTACTTGAAAAGGGTGCAAGGTATCCATTTTCAATTATGTAAATGAGTGCAAAAATACTCTAAGTTTAAATCTGAAAATGTGAGAACTTCATATTTCTAATACAGAGATAGACTGTAGGGGAATTTACCGGATATTTCACCTTTCAAAGAAAGGATGAATCCAAAGGCTACCTGGCCCTCTTACAGACTCTGCCTAAAGAAATAATAGAAGTAAACACTCAGATTTAATTAAAATGATCTTGCTTTAAACTTGACGTTATGCGGAAATTTAGCTTGCAAATGGTGTATGTCTATTCACTGTTTATGTATCTTAAGCGTAATTTTTTTTTCTGAAACTTAACATGGGTATTAGCAACAATATTCAGCAATATAATATCAAAACACAACAGCAATATAATATAGGATTTCACCCCAACTCTTGGGCTACATCTCCTGGATCAAGCCTCCCAAAATGGGCTTGTCCTCTTGTATTAAAAACTCTCAAATGCAATACAAGATTATAAGTGTCTCAATAGAAAAATCTGAATATATAAATTGATTCAAAAGGCAGGAAAAAGCTAATAATGCCTTTTCAAATTCACTAAACAGTGAAAGATTACCATAAACAGTGATTTCTTCATCAATGTCCTGTTGGTGCTTTGAACTTCTCTGCAACTTTTCAGGAAATAGAAGTCCTCAAATTCCTTTTAAACCACTTCCAATGGCTTCATAAGGTCGAAAATATCTGAAATAGAGCTTTGTTTCACCTCAAACTAATAACCACAACTCAAAACATCTCAAACCCCAAAATGGCCATGGTGGCCCTGAAAACTCTCCTAAAGGTTTTCGGCCTCTGAAAGTCTTCAAACACAGCTAATACCTGTTCCAATGGCTCTGGAATGTATGAAATAGTTGAAAATGAATTTTTATTCACCAAAAAAGGTTAACCACAGCTCAACCAAACTCAAAACCCAAAATGGCCCTAGTGGCTCAAAAAGCTTCTATGAAGCTAAACAGGCTGAAAATGAGCTCTAATGGCTCTGAAACCTGCGCCATTCGGTCCAAAATACTGAGAACATATGAAATCCAAAAAAAAATCATTTCAAAAGGTTGAGTAATGAGAAATTTATGACCAAAACAACTTTGCCCCAATTTCCTCCACTAAATGTGGGGCAACTGCCAGTTAACTCCACTAAAAGTGGAAGTCCACCTAAATTTGGGAGCGCCTCCAGAATCTCTGCCATATTAAACTCCACTTAACTGAAGTTTAATTAAATATTAAACTTGAGATTAGGCTCCTTAAGCGCTCTTAACATTAAGCTCCCACACTGGTCATATGATGAGGTTCCATGGGAGGAGGGCTGGCCCCTCCGTGCTCCGCCGGACCCACTCCACTAAAAGTGCAATAACTTCTTCATACGGTGTCCGTTTTTCGAACCATTTGCGGTGATGGAATTAGGAAGACAAGACCTATGCAACCATCTTGGTTTCAATCAATTTTGAGAACTTTTATTTTGAGCTTTTTCCCAAGCTCATATTTGAGCTCCTGATCACACCTCCCAAATGAGAGGCTTTTGGTCCCCAAAAGCTTACTGAAATGAAGAAATGAACTGTAGTACAACAAATGAGAGAATAAAAATCCTCTTCTCTTCAGCCCTTCAAACACTTTTTCCTTACAAAGCAAGTGAATTTGAACCACAAATAAAAAGAAATCGACATTTCCCTTTTTGAATGCGCTTGTCCACAACTGTCCACAACTTTCTTTCTTGAACTCACAGAGATATTTCTGGCAAGAAATTTACAGAGTGAAACTATACAACGTAGCCTTGATAAATGATCTAAGGTGGCTCAAAACAAAAAATATATTACAACAAAATACATGCATACATCCAAAATTTGCATATGTACAAAAGGAGTACGTCTTACTGTGTCAAGAAGTCCATCCACTTCTCACCAAGCCAATTCCATGGTGATTTTTGCTGCTGCAACTTTTCCTCATGTGAAACTTCCCTTTCCACATCAATAATGGAATCTGAGGTTCCACCTTCGCCAATATTTTTTTCCTCTTGCTGCATGTGCATGGGACGACGAGTTGGATGCAAAGTCCAACAATGAGAGACAACATGTCCCTTCTTTTGGAAAAAAGTGCAAATCATATGCACCTTCTTTGAAGGTAGTATTTGCTTCATCTGCTTCTTGTGTGCCTTCTTCCCCATCCAGCATCTCAAAACATAATGGTTAAATCAACCACAATATGTACAGGAAATCCTCTTATGTTGCTTTGCATGCTTGCCATAAGCTACATGTCTACCATCTTCTTGCTGCAACAAAGGCTTCAAACAATGGTAAGGAAGATTGCCATCATGACATTGATGTAATTGAGAACTTGGGAGAAATGTTCTTTTCAATTTTGCATCACATTCTTGAATGCATGTGCTCAAAGCTTCGCCATTAAGCTGCTCATAGCCAAGACCAATATTCTTGGGATGCTCCACAACACAAATAGGCTCAACAATGCCTTTTGCATGCTTGCCCAAACCTTTGCCTTCTTGATAGCCCATTTTCAACATCAATTTGGACCCAATGCCTCTTGTATGCCTTTCAAAAGAACCAACACACTTTTCAATAGAGGAAACTGAAGACAAATCAGAATGATTTACCTCATGATTTACATCCTGAAGATGAGGTATTTTCTTGGACAAAGCTTCTTGAGCTTGCAGAAGCTGCAACTCCATATCATGCAGTCTTTGAAGAATGGCTTCTTTCTCTTCCTGCATAGCTAGCAATTGTGCACGAAGTTGAACACTTTCCCTTTGATCCTCAAGGAGAATCTGCACCATATCCTTCACCTTAAAGAACTCATTCTTCATGTCATCATTGAAGAATATCATGAAGGAGGAAACTTCACTTGTAGAAGAAGTTGACATTATGTAAATGTTCAAAGAACCAAAAGGAACTTCCAAAGAAAAGTCCTCAAAGCTTTCAATCAAACGACAAGCTTTTAGCCAAATGTCAGTAAAGACCCCTTCTCATTTAAGTAGCCATAAAACACAAACTATTGGAGTTTGTTTTCCAAAGCTAATCTTGAGGTAAATTGGGTAAGGAAAATAGTCTTCAATCCTTTCCAAGACAAGAAATACATGCAACCATTTTGCAACCAATAAAATAGTAAATCTATTGCACTGTTTTAAAACTTTTTACACAATAACTAATGCTCAACTCGAGCTCTGATACCATCTGATTTGAAAATGGAAGGTACTTGAAAATGGTGCAAGGTATCCATTTTCAATTATGTAAATGAGTGCAAAAATACTCTAAGTTTAAATCTGAAGATGTGAGAACTTCATATTTCTAATACAGAGATAGACTATAGGGGCATTTACCAGATATTTCACCTTTCAAAGAAAGGATGAATCCAAAGGCTACCTGGCCCTCTTACAGACTCTGCCTAAAGAAATAATAGAAGTAAACATTCATATTTAATTAAAATGATCTTGCTTTAAACTTGACGTTATGCGGAAATTTAGCTTGCAAATGGTGTATGTATTTTCACTGTTTATGTATCTTAAGTGTAATTATTTTTGCTGAAACTTAACATGGGTATCAGCAACAATATTCAGCAATATAATATCAAAACACAACAGCAATATAATATAGGAGTTCACCCCAACTCTTGGGCTACATCTCCTGGATCAAGCCTCCCAAAATGGGCTTGTCCTCTTGTATTAAAAGCTCTCAAATGCAATACAAGATTATAAGTGTCTCAATAGAAAAATCTGAATATATAAACTGATTCAGAAGATAGGAAAAAGCTAATAATGCCTTTTCAAATTCACTCAAAAGTGAAAGATTACCATAAATAGTGATTTCTTCATCAATGTCCTACTGGTGCTTTGAATTTATATGCAACTTTTAGGGTTGTAGAAGTCCTCAAATTTCTTTGAAAACACTTCCAATGGCTTCATAAGGTCGAAATTATTTGAAATAGAGCTTTGGTTCACCTCAAACTGATAACCACAACTCAAAACATCTCAAACCCCAAAATGGCCATGGTGGCCCTGAAAACTCTCCTAAAGGTTTTCGGCCTTTGAAAGTCTTCAAACAGAGCTAAGGCCTATTCCAATGGCTCTTTAATGTAGGAAATAGTTGAAAATGACTTTTGTTTCACCAAAAAATGTTAACCACAACTCAACCAAACTCAAAACCCAAAATGTCCCTAGTGGCTCAAAAAGCTTCTCCGAAGCTAAACAGGCTGAAAATGAGCTCCAATGGCTCTAAAACCTGTGCCATTCAGTCCAAAATGCTGAGAACATATGAAATCCAAAAAAAATTCATTTCAAAAGGTCGAGTAATGAGAAAGTTATGACCAAAACAACTTTGCCCCAATTTCCTCCACTAAATGTGGGGCAACTGCCAGTTAACTCCACTAAAAGTGGAAGTCCACCTAAATTTGGGAGTGCCTCCAGAATCTCCGCCATATTAAACTCCACTTAACTGAAGCTTAATTAAATATTAAACTTGATATTATGCTCCTTAAGCGCTCTTAATCATTAAGCTCCCACACTGGTCATATGATGAGGTTCCATGGGAGGAGCTGGCCCCTCCGTGCTCCGCCAGACCCACTCCACTAAAAGTGCAATAACTTCTTCATACGATGTCCGTTTTTCGAACCGTTTGTGGTGTTGGGATCATATCACTGAGGCCTATCCCATCGCTTAGGATCCAAATCAATTTGAGCACTTTCATTTTTGAGCTTTTTCCCAAGCTCAGATTTGAGCTCCTGATCAAAGAATGATAGGGGGAATCCACTTGGGGTTGAGTGGATGTGGGTGAAGAGAAAGAGGCTGATGAGCCACTTGAAAATTTATGATATAGGGAAGCAAGAGGCAAAATTGTGTTGGCTACTCTTGAGAGATTTTGGCCATCATGAGGCATATCCTTTTCCGGAGGGTATGAGGACAGGAGGAACTTGGCAGGGTACTTGCATCATGTGGCAACAAGGAGTGTGGATGCATTATGATGATGTGATCATTATGTTTTCACCACATGGGTTGTATGATGGAGGTATGAGGAGGCAGCAAATATTTTTGTTGCTTTGGAGGATTGGGAGAGAGCAAGAGCAGATTTTCTCTCACACTTGGCATGATGTTGCAAGAGTAGGGGATGACACTATCATAGTGCAAGGAGGCTACTCTTTAGCCTTAGATGATCGGGAATTAATTCCACCTTGGAAGGAACTTCTTGTATGCAGAAGCATTATGGGAGGAGTCTTTGATGGGGGGCATGTCAAAGAATGGATTTATGAGTTGGCAAGAGCCTATTTGCATAGGCCAACAGTGTTGTCACTTTGGAGCAAGGAGTTGTTGATGGAGTGTTCCCAGGATCACTTCATATTTGATGCACTTGGTGAGCATAGAGGAGGTGAGATTGGTATAGTAGTGGGTGGACTAATTTTTTATTGTGGTATGTTCTCCTTGACTTGTATTTCCAAGCATGAGAAGGAGAATTTTCATGCAGCATGTGGTTCATTCCTCTTCAGATGGGTATGTCATACCACTATGGAGGATCCATCTATGGATTTTTCCACCATATTGCTTTCATTACATGGTAAGAATTCTATTTCTACACTTATTTATTGCTCAACACAATATTTGCATGCTCTTACCACTTTCTTGCAGTGCATTGCTCTACAAACGGGAAAGTTTTTCTTTAGGCTCAATGGACCATTTTTGGCCAGCTATTATGATGGAGACAGTAATCTACTATATTATCCGGGGCAAGTGTTTGGTTACTCCTTGTATTCTCAGTTGATACACTCAACCATTTACTACTTGCTAGTAGATGTGGTGACTTACACAACTAGCCATCTGTCGAGAAGCAACTTGCCATGCTATTGTCTGAAGCTACAGTGGGGAAGACTGCGCTGTGACCACTTGGGATACTGTTGGTACCCTCCAGCACCACATAAAACCTTCAATATTTCTCTCATTATGATGTTGATCATGATCCTATTTGCTGATATTATTCTTTCCTTTAGGAGGAGCATGATTGGAGGAGGAACACATGGGCTGGATGTGTTCTTTGGGGAGGAGGATCCCCACACTTTCTGCATTTCATGTTCTAAGGGGAGCATGGGAAGAGACATGGCCTCTACAACAAACTCTTTATTTCTTTATGAGGAGGGCCATGAGATGGATGGGATGCCATATGAAGGTGATTTCTTATCCATCAAGTATGAGATGGTTTGGGCCAGCTTGATGCACAATGTTGGGAAAGGGACCTTTGGAGGTCCATTTTCCTTATTTCCTTTGGAGGGTAACATTATGGAAGCCCAAGATCAGAAAATTATCTACACTTATCTTAAATGGAGAGAAATACAGCGTGGGGTAGGCTATCTTGTCTACCATATTCAGATTTTCAGCCCACCTATTATGCATGAGATCAAGGTGGAAGAGATCCTTCATGAGTTTCCAACCTGGAGGGTGACTCATTTTGTTTGGTTTATAGCTTGGGGAGGAGAGATTAAAATGGGGGTGATGAATCCTAATCTATATCAGCCCTCATGCCTCAAGAGGACCTTCAAACAGCCCATTGTTGCCTCCATGGATGTTCTATTGTCACATAATGTTAGCTATTTAGATAGCTTATACACTTGGGAGGGGAAACTTGGAGATATATTGATGATGCAACACCTTGATCCTTGGAGAGTTTCATCTTATGAGGTTGTTACAGGGGAGAGGAGGATGCTCTTTAGTCCTATCCTTGTAGTTGCTTGAGGACAAACAACATTTGGGAGGGGAGGACTGTAATATTCCAAAATTTTTCAAACAAGCAAATTGGAATATTAGATTTTGATGCTTTCACTTAGGAGAGGAATAAATGGGAAAGGAGGCCCATGAACAATAAATATATGAATAAATTCCACCTTAGTAAGGAAGGAGATCACCCTAAGAGCTGGATTTTACACTTTCAAGTGTGAACAAGGGAAAAATAGATGAGGACATAGTCAAGTTTGACTAAGTCAACATGCATTCATGAGGAGGAAGAGATCACCCAAGTAAAATAGCTCAATGCGAACAAGGATCAGCCTAGACACACATATGAGAACTGGATTGAAGATCCCTTAGTGTGAAAAGAGGTATTGCAGGTGGATTAGTCTCAGTTGACCAAGTCAACAGCGCTGCTACAAGGAGGAGGGAAGCCAACAAGGACAGCGCAGTTTTAGAAGAGGAATCTTCACTAGGAAGTCACCTCAACAATGTGTGGGGTCTAGGGTGAGGAGGCTCACCAAAGATAAAAAGGAGGGAATAACATCAAGAAGATCATTCATTATTTAGCTATGTTTGGTCTTTTGACTACTTGCATGCTTCAACTGTTTAGCTGTGGTTGCTGCACTGCTTAGTGCAAAGAATTCCTGTGCGGGAATTCCATCCTCTTTTGGATCAGCTTGCTTAAGGGATCAAGAGGGAAGGATCTAAGATTCAATTCATCATTTGGCTTAGGGCCATGCAGCCATATTCATCTATAGCACAGTTCCCTTCAGAAACTACGTCATTTATGCAGGTGCAGCAGCAATAGTGTTGCACACTTAGATTTTGTGCTAGCCTTTGAGGAGGAGGTGCTTATTTCCCTCCGAGAGATCTAATAAGAAGGGCCTTTGGAAATTTTCTATATTATTCAGCTATTGTATGTTATATTCAGTCATTTTTAATACAGATTTGCAGTAAACTGCGTTATTTTCTACAGTGTTTCTTTTTGTGCATGTATATTGCCGGAAACCCTTGTCGGGTGTCTTTTTCTTTGTGTAGAAGAGGTTAAACCTCCATTTATCTGCTATTTGTTTAATATAAGCTTCATATCAATATTATTTAATAATTTTCTATATAAACCCTCATGGGAATTACGCTCTCACAGTCTTCAGAAATTATGTTGTAGAGAATTCATGGGATCGGGGTGCTTTTAAGCTATCTTGAGCTGGGGAGATCTGTTTAGTGTAGCTAGTTTCATTTGTTTCACCTCCAATTCTACAAGTGGGTTGTATATTTTCTAAAATAAGGGATCCAAGTCCCAGTATCCATTTTTATTGTGTTATTTGCTGAAGACATCTATTTTATGCCCTATATTGCTGCATTTCCCCACTTGGGAAGGAGAATATAGGCCATCTACTTGTTGAGGTTCTTTCATCTGTAGGTGTGATGTTATTTTAAATCTAATGAGTTGCTCTACATTGTCATGCTCATGATTTTCTGAAGCTCCACATTGGTAATAACTCAAAATATTCCCAATAGTGTAGCTGCTCCTATTTTGGGATATTACAGGTCGTATGGAGAGATTAGATTTTTCCACCCAAGTCGTTTCTCTCTCCATTTATGGTAAGTATGGGGTTTTTTCTGATCTTGGGCTGAAATTACATGGCCTCTAAGAATGGCCCAAGTTACCCCACCAAACAAATCAGCCATGAAGTGCCTCCTCCAAGAACTCAAGTTCTTCAAATGGCTCCTCCCACATGAAGAAAAGAGATGTAATATGGAAATCATGGTTTTCCCATTGTCTCTTCTAAAAAATATAACATGTAAAGTAGGTAGAATCATACTCCCAATGGGCACCTCCAACTCTTTTCCCACTCTCCAAACAAAGCTCCCCGTGAACATAAGAACATTAGCAATATATGGAAGCAAAAACCAATGAAAACAAGTTACCATATGACAACCGGAAAGTGGATCATAGTTCCACACAGTGCATTCCTTGCCTGCCTCAAAAAAAATAATAACAAGTCCCCTTCCAGCCACTTTTTTGCTGCCACAATCATCCCATAAGATGGAATCATGAAGGTACAATGTGGTGTCAATGGTGCACACCAAGAATCATGCGGCTTCCCCCACAAAACACCAATAGAATAGCCAACCTCAGTGCTGCAATTGGCCTCAATTACATCATAATATAATATGCAATAAGGGATAATATTTCTTGGTACAACATATTGCTCATATATAGTAAAGAAGTACAAATCATAATGCAAAATTGTACCTTCCCCACCATGTACTTTGGTCCTTGAGCTGAAATGGCTCAACTGGAAATTCTCCCTCTCCCCTAATGAGTAGGGAAGTGGATGTGACATCCTCTCTATCACCATCCAAGCTATGCATAACTTTGTATGTTGATATATATCATGTTGGATGCCCTCCCAAGTGAACTCCTCCATCAAAGAATGAAATGCATCTAAGTGCATGGAAATAAAGTCCACATGTGCTGCATGTAGTAGCTTCCTCTTGAGCTCAGAAACTCTAGTCAAAAATATTTTTCCATAGGAATAGATGACCTCATCAACCACCATTAATCTATCATCTCCCTCCGGGTCATCAAGAATCATGCAAGGACCAAGATCCTTGGAGTACTCTACCAAGAGTTGAGACCTCCAATATGGATCAATCCTCCTATGAGACAGCGCTGGAGATATGGAATGTGAAGCTCCCCATATGTTGTTGTATTCTCCTTTGACATCCATCATGCCAAATTCATCCTCCAAATTTCTGCCATGCCCATCATGCAGCTGCTCATGCTCAAATAGAAGTGGTGACTTTTGGAAGTTTGCCTCCCATGAGAAGCTACCATCCAAAAAAAACTTCCTAATCTTGGCCAATGTAAGCATGAGTGGTCTCCATCTACTCCAATGTATGGAGGATTCCTTCCTCAAAGGAGGTACCCTATGTTTCTCCAAATCCATGGATCATCTCTCTTGCACCATGAAGGTGCCATCCTCCATCACTGCAACAACTTCTGTCAGCGCAGTATATGTAGTGAGAGTGGGTAATGCTGAAAATGGGAGAATGTCTCCCTCTTCCTTGAGTCTATCCCAAACTCTATGTGTTGTAATAGACTCCTCCAAGGTCTTCACCCCTCCAGAATCTAAGGGTGGTGAACCAAATGGCAAGATGTCTCTCACCAAATCCATATCTAGTGGCCTCCCGGGTGGAATGCCCCCATGTAATGAGACATCAAAATCTGGAGTGGATTGTATATATGAGTGGACTGATTTGTCCCTCTCTTCACTGCGCAATACAGTCTCCTTCTTCTGTGCAGAAACCTCCTGAAATAGATAAGGGTGAATTCTCATCATCCCTTGATGCTGATCCTTCCTTTCTCCCCCTTCCATCTCACAATCCACAAAAACTTATGCATGTTGCTCATGAATTGTGTTTTGGTTCCCACATGTTGAATCATTTGGAACTCCTTGCAAAGACACAAGGGATCCTCTAATGGAAGCAATGGCTCCCTTTCCACCTCCATGTGGTGATGGATCTTCTCCCAATGGTACAATGCTATTAGCTCTCCTCTGCTCATCCTCTTCATCAATATTTGAGAATTCCTCATCATCAATGGGAGACCCTTGATATTGGTCTTCCCTTGAAGTAGGAAACTCTATGTCTTCATCTACAGAAGAGGGTTCTTTAAGAAGTGAGGATCTTGCCCTTGGCAAGGCATCATGCATGTTTCTATCCCCTTCAACAGAATTATGGAGTGGATTTGGAAAAACAAATCTCTCAAACTCATGCAAAGGTTTTGATTTTTTGGGTTCAACAAAAGGTGTTTTACAATGTTTAACATCAAATTTTCTCACTAATTTCTTAGTGAACCCAACATAAGTGTTTACATTTGCATGTTTAAATGAAGCAGAACTAAAAAACCACCAATCATGGGCCATACCTTTGAGGTGCAGTGTTGCTACTCTAATGGCCTTTTTTTTTTAAACTTAGTGTAGCTGAAAATAGGAATCTAGCTCCTTCACGCAAGCCTTGGCTGTGCACTTTGTTGATCCATCAAAGTTAGATAGAAATATTATACCTTTCTTGCTTCTATTATGGTTTCTGGATCTTTTGTCTTCCTTGAGTTGGCAGAACCCTTGGAATTCCAAGTGCTCTTTGAATCTCCATGATTGAGACTCATACTCCTGAAGATAGGCACTCAAGGTCTCCTCCCTTGGTGCATATTCTTCCTCCATTCTTCTTGCAGTGAATGTGGGCCATAAACTACGTTGTGGATCTGCATCTGTGGTTGAATTATCAAACCCATCATGTGAATATCTAGGGCTTGCTCCACTTTCAAAACCTCTTGGAAGTTTTCTACCCTTCTCCCCTTTCATCTCCTTGAGATCTTCTTTGATATTTTTCATAGTTTCGAAAAGAAGCTGGGAGATCCTCTCTTCCTTCATTTCTCCAAATAATGGAGTCTTGCCTTTGTTTCTTCTATAAAAAAATTTCTTTATGTGACAAGAAGCTTATCCTTCTAATGAAATAATGTCTTGATGCACAGGCTGAGCCAAGATTATGCTCTGATACCACTATAATATTCCAAATTGGAAATAGCAGCAATACAAGACATAATAATGTAAAACATAGAAAATCTGATCATGACATGAGAGGGATAAATACACAGCCATCATTTTATTAATAGATCAGCAACAACATACAAAAATATCTTGAGAGACAAGCCACTCAAGCAATAAGAACAATCCTCCAATGATCAGAACAATCAGCACATGAGTTGTTGCAACTGTATAGAATGCCGGAAAGTAGTGATAACGTTGTCTATATCAATGTAGCTGCTTTTGTAATCATACATAAATGTAATATGGCTGATATATACAAAAGGAATGCCCAAAAAAGAAGAAAATATAGTGCTCCAAAAGGAATGCACTCAAGCCACAAGATGGTTGAAATACACCAAAGAACCAAGCACTGGAAATGTGTACTGCTACTGCTGCTCCTACTGGAAACTACTAATTCTGAGGCAAAGAAACATGTGTGGAAGGCTGTTAGCATGCTCCAAATGATATAGGATTTTAACCATGGATTCTACTCAAAAAAACTAGAAAAACCCAGAAATGGTTTCGCCAGATCTTAAATTTGGGTTTTCGGCCATTTTTGGGTTACCCACTACAACAGCTCACTAAAATAACGCAGTCATGGACTGGAACTGCGCTGTGAGGGATGGTAGATGGTTGGCCTGATGCAAAATATGTATAAATATTCCTAGGATCCCTCCTTGCTGATCCTCCAATGGAAAGGCTACCTCTCCACTGAAAAACAAGCCCAAAATTGGCTCTATGTGATCCTCCTTTGCTGCACCCTACAACACAACCCAGCTCTAAAAAGAAATTGTGCTATAACTGAAGGAGGTATCTTGGATAAAATTATGGAACAAGGAAATGTAGCTCAAATAACCTTTCCTTCCCTGAGGATGAGGTAGGGATTCCCGATTAGGAACACCCTTGTGCTAAACAGCATAACAACCCTGCTAAACAGCAAAGGAATGCAAAGTCTAAACAGACCAATATCAAAATGATAAACTAAAACATGAATAACAATGGTTGCTATCCCCTCAATATATAGCATGAGATCCTCCTTACATTGGGTCCCATCCATACTTGCCACCAAGCTCATGCAAGTTTTCCTCCACTAAAACTGCATCGTCTCATCATAAAGACCACTCCTCTATGACAACGTTGTTGATTTGGTCAAAGTTGACTGAATCAACAAGATCCAATCCCTATTAACACCCAAAGGTGTTTATTCCAGCTGCTTATTCTTCCTCCTTTCACATTATGAGTATTATTATTCCTTCTAAAGGGGTTTTATGAGTCTCCCCACCCATTTATTCATCTACCTAGTGATAAAAAAAACTATAATATTCCATTTAGATGAAGGCTAAATTTTTAGAATATTACATTATGAAAGAAGCTTTGTGAGGCTAGGGATGGACGAATCTGGAGGATATTTTTTCTCAAGGCCATGGCAGATCTCAGGTGATTTCTCCACTATTATTTTTTGTACATGCTATCAATAAAATAAGTACCACCCCGTTCCTGATGTTCATGTGTTATATGTCTCTTATACATGCTTAATAATCTTGAATAATTTATTTCATGTTATCTTTATGAGATCATGTATGTTAATTTTCTATCATCTAGGACATATATGTTGTAAAACTAGTTTTTTTGTTTGTTCTTGATTGATTTGCAGGTTCTGGAGCACAAGAATTTGCAGGGGGTTTTCACCCTACGGAATCCACTTCAAATGAAGGATAAACAGGTAAGGTCCACAATCCTCACTTTCTAGTTTAAAGCATAGAAGTTGGTAATTAGAGTCCTTCTTGTGATGACATGCCATCTGCTCTGTTAGGTCTTTCAACTTGAGGCCTTAGGGTATATTTTCCCGTAACAGAACTAGAGACTCCACTGTGGATTACATCTATGTAATTCCTAGTTAGGGTTGTTTTATATTTCTTGTGGGTTTCCTGGCAGTTTAATCACATTTGCAGTCTAGTAAATCTTTTTCCCAACGAGGCAAAAGCCCTGATCTTCTGATGAGGCCCGAGTCTTTCTTTTTTTCCTTATTTCAGTTTATATACACTACTTCAGCTATACACAGTCATGTATTCCCTCTGTTTTATCCAAAAGAACCAGCGTATATGCGTGTTTCTTTGGTTACAGTTGCATATACACGCATGT
Source organism: Pinus albicaulis (assembly GCA_034641835.2). NCBI lineage: Eukaryota > Viridiplantae > Streptophyta > Pinopsida > Pinales > Pinaceae > Pinus > Pinus albicaulis. Next base: position 241,671,939 of record CM076572.1, read on the forward strand.
TGCACACAGTGAACCCATGTATACCTAGTAAATTTTGAAAATCCGAATTTTAAGGCCCTGTAAGTCTTCCCTGTTTGTGTTTGGCCACTCTTGTGGTACCTTTTAGGTGTCTATACTGTGATTGTTGTGGTTGAATGCCAGTTCCTCTATTTTTCTTGTGAAGACCTAGTCATTTTATGGTTTTGCCTATTTTGTGAAGTTTCAATTGTGGTTGTAGCACCAAGACCTCTTCCTAGAGTTCTTGCCTATTCTGACCATTCAAAATTTCTCGTGTTAGCCTTATGCATTTCTTCACTTTTGGTTTTTGCCTCTTTGACTTCTTTGGTTTTCTTGTGTTCTTGGGACTAGCCTTCTAGTGAATCTTGAAGTGACCTTTTCTTGGTTTTTTTAGTTTTGTTTGTTGGAAGTGTGTGATATTGTTCTGAATCAGTTTCTTGGGTCTGCTACTTCTTATTTCTTATTTGAGTCCCGCTACAAAAATAGCATAGTTGGCTTATGTATTTTGAAGTCTGTTTGTGGCTCTTTTTCTTGATTTTGGTTCTTGTGTAGTTTTGTGTTTGTCTCTTTGAAATATTTTTAGTTTCCTTAAAAGTGAAAAGAAAAAAAACATTTTTTTTCCATTTCTTTTGCTTTAGTTTCCTTTTTACGGTTTTTCATACATTTTGAAGAAGTTTGTTATTTCCTCGTTTTTTGGTTCATTTGCTTGATCTTGAAAGGATTATTTGTCTATATTTCTCTCTCTTTTATATCAGGTGTATTTTGGCATTTTTTATGCAAAGGAGTTCTTGTTGGGACTTCCCTTGCTTGTCTGTCAGAGTGATTGAACCGATTCTCCTTAGAAACTTTTTTTGCTTCCTTAGTGAGTAGTCCTAGAATTTGCATATCATTGGTACATTTTGCATTAGTTTCACTGAAGCATTTTAGTATTTTTTGATAGTTTTCTGAAGTGTGTGAAGAGTGAGTTTTTGTTTATTATTAGTTTCGTAGAACCTATTTAGAAATCTCTTTTCATAAAAAGAAAAATATTGCATTTGCATGTAGTAGGTTTTCATTGATTTCTTTTGCATTGAAAAACACACCCAATTTCACCTCCATCTACCTTCGACTTAATAAATAGCCATTTAAAATCAAGCGCTCTAATTAAAATGAACTAGAATTTTTTTGTATCGTCATTAATAATACACCAAACAGCTAGGTCATAGGGCCTTGGAATAGGTGAGTGGAGAGTTAACTCTCCAAGGCCGCTCAAAAATGTCAAACATAGAAAGTTGATTAATGGGAAAAATCCAATTCTGTTAAGTGGACTAGAAATCTCTACCTCCAGAGAGTTAAGAACGAGGGAGAGTGAAGGCAGAGAAGAGAGATACCCCTTCTCCTATTTGTTGAATCTTGACCTAAGACCGTTCCCCCCGGTTGCCGATATGGACTACGGGGGGGGTATCCATGGAACCTGAGGCAGGCGTTACATCACTTTCATTAGTACTTCTAGAGGGTGCCCTTTCAAACCTCGGGGACTTGCACCGGAAAAGGCTATTTTTAGGAGGTCAATGTAACTATTTATATTACCTTCGCTAGTAGGCCTGGGGCATAATTACGCCAAACTATTTTCAGAAGGTCCTCTTATTCACTTTCTTGTATTTTGGTGTATGGTCCTAATCACCCGAAGCAGAAATACCTGAAGGCTGCTTGATTGACTGTATCTTAGGACTTTTTATAGAGTGTGCTCTTTGCTCCTAGATTACCTAGCTTATTATATTTTTTTTAGTATAATCAATCTCATAAAGTGGTTGACCGATCGCCTCGTCGATCCGGGAGGCTTCATGAGCTTTCTCCTGTGAGTACCGAGCCTTCTTCAAGAAGGTGAAGGATTAATTCAGTAGGTGATTTTCACCCTATGGTTTTGAATGCAATGGAGAGTGATCCTTCGTCTCGAATTGTTGTTTCTCTGGGTGGTCTTAGTACTAGTAGTATTGTAGAGAGGAATACTCCACTCATCTCTATAGTCTTGTTTCTAAAAGAAGAAGTTGAAGTAGAAGAGGTTCCTCAACCTCCTCGTACTCCTTCATCTCCTCTTCCTCCCAGTTTTCCAGACTTTCTTTTGTACGTTGGGCCTGAGTCTCAGAAAACAGCTATCCCATATCCTTCATATCACTTTCTTTCGATGGCCACGTCTAGGAACCCAGCTTCAACTATGTGCATTGCAAGTTTGCATACTCCTCTTTTAGTCGAAGGAGGAGGTACTATTTCCATTTCGACAATCACTTCTAGTGTTGTTATTTTTTTCTCTACTTCTATTCTGTCTACGAGTGGAAGCACCCAAGCATATGCTTCTCAATCTGGCCACTTTTCTTTTGGAATGCCTTCTAGTGTGATTCCTTTTGTCTCCTTTATCATTGCTTTAGCTATCTTCGCGCCTATTCCTTCTATGGCTAGTGGATTAGCTAAATTTCAAGGTTTCCCCTTTGGAAGTGGGCATATTACTCATTCGAACCCTTCCTTAGGATATTTTCCTTTCACCTCCCAAAATCAAGGATTCAATCCTTTCATCGGAGGTCAAAGCTCTAATGCCTTTTCAGGATGGAACCCTGATTTTACAGGGTTAGGAGCTGGCAATCAGTTTTTCTTTGGTCAACAAGGGAATGTTCCTTTCCCTTTGGTAGGTGCTTCTCAGGGCTTTTCTCCATTCGCTAATGATTGGAACCTGTACCAAGGGGTTTCTTCCTCTTTTAACACTTCTATTGGAGGGAATATCCTTGTTTATAATAACCCTACGATGGGAGGGGGTCCTTCTCTGAATGTTGGGTCACAAGGCTTCTCTTATTGCTCAACATTTTCTACGAAAAACATCTGGCAACCTGATGCCTCAAAAAATCCAGGATATTCTTTTCAAAATGTGGGGAATATTTCCTATGGGGGATGGAATTACCAGGCTCCTCTGCGCTTACCTTTCCTGGCAACTTTAAACTTTCCAGATCTATCAAAATTTATGAATGATCCTATTCAATATAGACCAGGAAGGCCTCTGATCCCCACTAAATTTCCCTCAAACATTCCAAAGTTTGAAGGCAAGACTGATGAGGATCCAGCAGACCATGTCACCACTTTCCACTTATGGTGTTCCTCGAAATCCCTTATCGACGATTCGATTAGGTTGAGGTTATTTCAACGAACCCTAACTAGGAACATAGCTAAATGGTACATTGAGCTGACAAGGGGTAGTTTTGCTACTTTTGGTGAGTTGGCTACTATGTTCTTAAACCATTTTCAGTTGCATGTTTGTTATGATGTCGGGACTGATCTCTTGGCCAATTTCTAGCAGGACAAAGCAACTCACATTCTGAATGAGTTGCTCATCAAAGCTCATAGAGGATAAGGAAGAGGCTCATCAAAGCCCAAATTCTGAATGAGTTCCTTCTTGAATGGTTTTTGAAATCTATGCAGCCAGAAATCTCAAAGGATGTATCCCTTTCAGGGGCATTTTCTAAGGAACGACTATTTTTAGGGCTCAGAAGCTAGAACTGATCTATTCTTAGTTTGGGGTCCTTAATAAAAAATTTCTAGATGCTCCTCACTCCAAGCTAGATTTAGCCAAAACCAAACCTGGTCCTCATGGTGACAGACTTATCAGTACAATCGACAGAGATACGACTAACTTTCTAAATCAATTGCAGCAGTTGTCTATACAATTTGCTCCTTCTGGTCAGGTTATGCCTTCAGTCTCAACTCCTTCTCAAACCTTGACTATTAACTTCATTCAAGCTTCTAACCCAAAGGAAATCAAAAATCTGATGGGAAGAAGAAGGGATGAAATAATAAGAATAAAGTCAAGGATGGGGAGGGGAATGCAAACAGATCCAACGATCATGTTGGAGAGGCTAAGAGGGATAATAAAAAGAAGGTTAAGTTTCCATGAAGGTTATGCACTCGAGACCATATTACTCACCTCTGCCCAAAAATTCAGGATGCTCAGCGCTTGTTAGCTTAGCAGGGTTCTTCTAGCTCCCAGGCTGTACTAACAAACCCTTTTCCCCAAGGGCAGCAATTGCTTGCTAGCGTGAATGCGAATATTGGAGCTCCCTATGGGGGCAACCAGGAAGGGGAAAATTCATCAAAAGTATACATGATGAGTTCTCACACAGATATCGCTACCAGATCTCATGATTATGGCGAAGGTGAGTCTTCGAAAGCTAAAGGTGCTCCTCATAATTTTGATCCACTCCATATGGAGTGGCCTGCAGTTGAGCCTATACCTCAGATGTCAAAAGGGTCTAAAAAGAATATGATGATCAATCCTAATGCCAAGGTTGTCCAAAACTACTCAATTTTAGAAGATCTGGCACAAATTCCTTGTGCCATGTCTGTGTTAGAGGTACTCTAGTCGTGTCTTGCACAAAGTAGTGCATTTCTCACTACCATTAGGGTTGTTCATCCAAAAAATTCTCTTATGATCACATTTGACATGTCTACTTTCAAAAAGAGACTTGCTCATCATATGGATTTCCAAATTAAGTCTGAATATCGGAAGTTCAATATATTTCGAACAGTAGTCGATGAGGGTGCTTCCATGTTTGTGACGTCTGTCTCATGTTGGAAGGCTATTGGATCTCCTTTAGTTTCCCCTTCTGCTACTCTTATGACTATGTTTGATGGTCATTCTCACTGGACACATGGCATTGTTCCAGCTTTACCCATCTGTGTCGGGGGTAAAAATGTCAATATCGAGGTTGAGATAGTTGATGCAGATCTAGACTACAACCTTTTGTTGGGGCGAAACTATATTTATGAGATGGATGCTATTTCTTCCTCGTTATTTCGCATTTTATGTTTCCCTCATGAAGGGAGGATTGTCACTGTCGATCAGATGGACTATTCTCCTGTAGATCTGAATGCATCCGCTAACTTGACTGTTCACTTGGCGAATGATACCAAGCAACCTATTGAGAATTTGGGGGTTGGAATGTATACATCCTTGTTGGACACTTTTGATTTTTCGCCTCCTTCGGTTCATATTCATGTTATTTCATCCTCCATGGTTCCTGCTTGTAGAGATTTCTTTCGAACTCATTATTTTTCGAACCCTTGGACCTTGCCTTCTCCTACCTCCACATTAGAGGAAGGCCAAGTGGGTGGAATGGCGTTTCTTATGTCTACAGTTGAGACTGATTATCAATCTGTTGTTGACTCTATAGACTCCATGCCAGTTTCTCTTTCACCAGAGGAATTGGATGGAGATGTTGCTCCATCTTGGACTCTTAGTTCATCTTCTGCTCAAGATTTCCTTGATACCACTCTTCCATCTGAAGAGGCCATCCTTGAAGTAATGAATAGTGTAGAGATACCATGGGATGATTTGCATCAACTATCTTATTTTCTATCGGACTTGCGAGAAGTTGAAACAAGTTTGTCTAGCCTTTAGTCTTCTGGTAATGTTCACCCAGTCTTGAACCCCTTAGCACTAGCACAGGTATTTGTTGAAGGGAACATGGCTGTCATTTCTACTACTACCCCGATGAACATCTCCAAAGATACCAACATTATTGAGAATGTCTTCATTGGAGCTGAATGTTCCCCTGAAGAGATTCAGATTTACATCGACCTCTTTTGAGAATTTCAGGATGTGTTTGCTTGCTATTATGAGGAAATTCCTGGTATAGATCCATATATTTTCCAGCATGAGATCAAGACATATGAAAATGAAAAGCCTATTCGGCAAAAGCTTCATCTAGTCAACCCTAGGAAGGTTGTAGCTATCAAAGTCGAGGTTGAGAAGCTGCTAAAGGCGGGTTTTATATACCTCGTTCCATTAACTGAGTGGGTTTCAAATCTAGTTCCTATGGACAAGAAACAAGGAAAAATCCGAGTTTGCATTGATTTCAGGGATTTGAATAAGGCATGTCCTAAAGATAATTACCCCACACCATTTATAGATCAGATTATCGATGAGTGTGCAGGAAATGAAGTTTTCTCCTTCAGGAAGGTTTCTCAGGATATAATATGATCACTATCTATCCTGACGACCACATATGACTACTTTTATTTGCCCCTGGGGTACCTTTTCTTACAAAAATATGCCTTTCAGCCTTAAAAATACTGAAGCTACCTTTCAACGGGCTATTTCCTATGCCTTCCACGACATCAAGCATATTATCGAGGCATATTTGGATGATTTAGTTTCTCATTCTCACAAGAGAATTGATCATCCTTCACTGTAATATTCCTAAATTAGCATGCAGCCAATTGGAATATTAAAATCTAATTTTTCTTTCTTGTCTGATGAATAAGTGGGGATGGAGACCCATAAATCTCTTTATTAGGAATAAAACCACTTCTCATGTGAAATTGAATCATCTTTTCAGCTTACTAAAGCACCTAAGGTGTGAACAGGGGCTAGAGCATGTGGACTGGGTCAAATTTGACTAAATCAACAGCATTTTCATGGAGGAGTGGACAGTTATGGAGAGACAACGCAATTTTAGATGGAGACACATTGCATGGAAGTAGTTTCATTAATATATGGGGCTTACGGTTTGGAAGCTCATTTCTTATATAAGGAGGAGGATGAAAACCATATTATTCATGTTATGATATGTTATGTTTTAGATTATATGGTCTATTTAGACATATATCTTTCTCTAGTTGTTTAGCTAAGATTGAGTGTTGTTTAGCACCGGCTGTTCCTAATCGGGAATCCCACCTCTTCCATTGAGAAGTTCTTGGAGGATTTTTCACTACATTTCTACATTCAGGTTTAAGACCAAGCTTCATTCTTGTGGTACAGCACAATTTCTGTTGAGAGATGTGCTGAGTTGCAGGGTGCAATAGTGGAAGATTGTATTGGGTGTTTTCTGAGCTAGTTTTGCAATGGAGGAAGGTTTCCTTCCATTGGGGGGCTAGTAAAGGAGCCCCTTGGGATTATTTGATATATTTGGCATTATTACAAGGTGATTTTATCCCCTACAGCGCAGTTCCAGTCTAGGTCTGCATTATTTTAGTGCACTGTTGCAGTGGGCAACCCAAAAATGGCCGAAAATCCAAAGTTAAAATTTGGCCAAACCATTTCTGGGTTTGTTGAGTAAAATCCGTGGTTAAAATGCTGAATCATTCTAAGCACTCTAACAACCTTCCGCACATGGTTCTTCTCCTTAGAATTAGTAGTTTCCAACAGCAGCAGTAGTTTGCTTTCCATTGAAGGGATCATCCCTTCATTGAGAGAGTCTTTTTGGAGGAGTTATTTCAGATCTACATCTAATTCAACCACCTCATTCTATGTGCTTCAGTTGTAGTGCATCTTTAGCCCTAGGGTTTTAGATCCACCATTCATATTTTGTGTATCTCCGGAAACCTTCTTGGGTTGCCTTGGAAAAGTGTTGAGGAGCATAGATCTCCATTTTTGGCCCTGTATGAGCATGATCTTATCAAATCCATTTATATATATGTTCCAGCTATAGTATTAGTCTCTAAAACTGCATTGTGCTTGCTTCAGTACTTTGTGTAGCAGTGTATTACATGTTTTGGGTGCATTTTTGCATTTGAGGCTTCTTTTTCCTATCTTGAGGGACTTGATACCCAAGATCTTGTACTTATTTATAGCTGTTATACATAATACCATGGATATATCATTTGCCTCACATGTAATGTGTTAATACTTGCTGCTATTTCCATTATTATGAGCTATATTATTTCTTTTCCCATTTGGGAATATTACAGTGGTATAAGAGCATAATCTTGGCTCAGCTTGTGAAGACATTGCATCTATTTATCAGAAGAAGAAGAAGCTTCTCACATAAAAGAGAAGGCTTACAGAAGGGATAAAGGCAAGCCTCCATTATTTGGAGAAATGCAGGGAAATAAGCTTTCGAAACTTCTTCTCCAAGCTATGCATGAGCTTAAAAGAGAAATTAAGGGAATGAGGAGGGAAAGACATGAAGGTCCCTCAAGAATATTTTCACATGAAGAAAGCTCTAGTTCTTCATATTATGGGTGTGAGCATTCAGCCACACAATCAAATATACAACGTGGTACCATGCCTACTTTATTGGCAAGAGAAGAAGAAGGAGGAGAAGCACCAAAGAAGGAGACTCTTGGTGACTATCTCCAAGAATATGAATCTCATTCTAGAAGATTCAATAAGCATCTAATATTTCAAGGGTTTTTTCAAATCAAAAAAGATAGAAGACCCAGTAACTACAATAGAAGAAGAGGGTACATGCAGCACATTTTGGGTAGATTTTTTCTACCTACTTTTGATGGGTCACCCAAGAGCACAACCAAGGTTTGGGTAAAGAAGCTAGACACATATTTCCAGTTGCATCAAGTTTCAGAAGAGGAAGCCATTAGAGTAGCATCGCTACATATTGAAGGTAAGGCTTATGTCTGGTGGTTATTTGAATCTTATTCATTGAATAATGCAAATATTTCTACTTATGAAAATTTCACTAGGAGGTTAGTGAAAAGATTTCATTTAAAACAATCTGAAACTTCCTTGGGAGAGAAAACCAAGCCCAAGAAATTAGAACCTTTGCATGAGTTGGAAGGATCCATGAAGCCAACTCCATTTCAGAAATTTGTTGAGGGGGTTAAAGATCTACAACATGCTTTTCCAAGGGAAAAGGCCCCACTTCAGCAAGAACTTTCTTCTCAAGAGGAAGACATGAGGATTCCTTCTTCAAGAGGAGATCACGACAAAGGATCTCTTAATGATGAGGTATTCTCCGTTGATGAGGAGGAGGAAGATGAAGAGCTGGAAAGATCCTCCAGCGTTGTGATAGTAGGAGGAGATCTACTTATATTTGGAGATGGAGATGAAGAAATTGCTTCAACTAGAGGAGCTCTTGCATCTTTGCAAGAAGATCCAAAGATCTTACATATGAAGATCATGAGCAGCAAGTGTCTATTTTGATAGCAATGAGACAAAACAATGGAGGAAGTTTGTTCCAACATTGAATGCAATCTTAGGGACACACACTATGATATATCATTCCTTTTTTATCAAGACTTTTGACACCAATGAGATGTTGGGTGTACATAGATTGACTACAATTGAAAAAGACACCTTATACTGTGAGATATTTCAGAAGGTAGGAGGAAATGAGAAGGAGGGCCAACACCAAATGATTGGGAACATATACACCCATCCTTTTCAAGAGGTTTATGTACAGAAGCAGAAGGCTCATTTTCACAGTGAGAGCAGGTACAAATCAGTCCACTCACATTTACAGCCTCCTCTAGGCCTTGATGTTTCATTACATGGAGGCATTCCACCAGGGAGACCCCCTGATTGGAAGAGGATCAAAGACTTCTCTCAACATGTTTTACCACTCATAGATACAGGAGGAATGGGAATAGTGGAGGTCATTTTACAACGCTAAGAGTATTGGGTAGACTCAAGGAGGAGGGAGAAATTCTCCCAACATCATCATTACCCACTCTCATTTCAGATTCTACGTTGTGGGAGGAGCAACATGGGGAGGATAACAACCTTCCAATATGTGCCTTTGGCATGGGAGATGTCAAAGTGGAGGTCAACCATATGACAGATGTTCTTTGTGATAGATCATAAACGTTGTCACTATGGAGGATAGATCCATATTGGAAATCCTAGCTATTGGTGGTTATTCCAAGGATCTTTTCACATGCATGATAGTTGATGACCAACTACATGAAGAGGGATATTCAGTCCAAGATGAAGTCATATATTATCATGGAAGGATATTATTAACTAGAGCTTCCAAGCTCAAGGAGAAGTTGTTACAAAGATCACATGAAGATTTTATTTTCAGCCATACTTATTCCATGAGAGCCTACAACACTATCATGGAGAGCTACACTTGGGAAGGCTTTGAAGAGAAACTATATTAGCATTTGAAAAGATTCATGGACCATTTGCATTCCTTTACCATGTATATGCAGGCCATTGCTCCAAGAAGGAGCATTATTCCATATAAAATTCATGGCCAACTTTGGGCCATAAACATTTCTGAACATGGCCACTCCCTTGGAGGATATAAAGAGATGTTGTATCACTGTGGGTGCACTCCAAAAGCACCAAACATTTCTCACCTTTAGAGAGATGTTGTATCACTGTGCGTTCACTCCAAAAGCACCAAAAATTTCTCACCTAATCAGCCATTGTGAGAAGACTTGGGCAGCAAGTAAGTTGTGGGGAAACCATTTACCCTATCACTATCTAATGCAATCATGAGATATATTGCGTTGGTTCCACATGTGGGACTATGATCCACCGCCATTATTTCATTTGATTTTTTATGTATCACTGGTTTTGATCCCATATTTTGATGATGTTCTTATTATTGTTGGGGACATGATTGGAGGGATGAAACATTGGTTGGATGTTTCCATTGGGAATGAAACTTCCCACGTTTCTTCATGCTTTAAGGGGAGCCTGGGATATTGTATGGCTGCTACATTACATCACTTGTTTCCTTATGAAGGGAGCCATATGATTGAATTATGTCTTTGGGAGGAGACTCTCACATGGGAGGAGTTTTTCTATGAATTACCATTCTGGAGGGTGATTCATTTCATATGGATGATAACTTGGAGGATGGAGCTTCACATGGGGATGAAGGCTGCCTATATTTTGCAGATCTATCCTTGCAGTTGCTTGAGGACAAGCAACATTTGGGAGGGGATGATTTTTATATTCCTAAATTAGCATGCAACTAATTCGAATATTAAAATCTAATTTTTCTTTCTTGTCTGATGAACAAGTGGGTAGGGAGACCCATAAAGGCTCTTTATTAGGAATAAAACCACTTCTCATGTGAAAGTGGATCGTATTTTCAGCTTAATAAAGCACCCTAAGGTGTGAACAGGGGCTAGAGCATGTGGACTAGGTCAACTTTGACCAAATCAACAGTGTTGTCATGGAGGAGTGGACATTTATGGAGAGACAACGTAGTTTTAGATGGAGACACATTGCATGGAAGTAGTTTCATTAATAGATGGGGCTTATGGTTTGGAAGCTCATTTATTATATAAGGAAGAGGATGGCAGTGATATTATTCATGTTATGATATGTTATGTTTTATATTATATGGTCTATTTAGACATATATCTTTCTCCGGCTATTTAGCTGAGATTGAGTGTTGTTTAGCACCGGGTGTTCTTGATTGGGAATCCCACCTCTTCCATCGAGAATTTCTTGGAGGAGTTTGCACTATATTTCCACATTCAAGTTTCATACCAAGCTTCAGTCTTGTGATACAACACAGTTTCTGTTGAGAGATGTGTTGAGTTGCATGGTGCAGCAATGGAAGATTGTATTGGGTGTTTTCTGAGCTAGTTTTGCAATGGAGGAAGGTTTCCTTCCATTAGGAGGCCAGTAAAGGAGCCCCTTGGGCTTATTTGATATATTTTGCATTAGTCCAAGGTGATTTTATCCCCTACAGCATAGTTCCAGTCTAGATCTGCATTATTTTAGTGAGTTGTTGCAGTGGGCAACTGAAAAATGGCCGAAAATCCAAAGTTAAAATTTGGCCAAACCATTTATGGGTGTTTCTGGGTTTTTTAATTAAAATCCATGGTTAGAATTCTGGATCATTATGAGCACTATAACAGCCTTCCATACATGATTCTTCTCCTCATAAGTAGTAGTTTCCAACAACAACAGTTTCCTCAACAGCAATAGTTTGCTTTCCACTGAAGGGATCAACCCTTCATTGAGAGAGTCCTTTTGGAGGAGTTCTTTCAGATCTACATTAGATTCAGCCACCTCCTTCTATGTGCTTCAATTGCAGTGCATATTCAGCCCTAGGGCTTTAGATCCACCATTCATATTTTTTGTATTTCCGGAAACCCTTCCTGGGTTGTCTTGGAAAAGTGTTGAGGAGAATAGATCTCCATTTTTGGCGTTGTATGAGCATGATATTATCAGAATATATATATATATATATATATATATATATATATATATATATATATATATTCCAACTATAGTATTAGTCACTAAAATTGCACTGTGCTTGCTTCAGTACTTTTTGTAGCAGTGTATTACATGTTTTGGGTGCATTTTGGCATTGGAGGCTTCTTTTTCCTATCTTGAGGGGCCTGATCCCCAAGATCTTGTACTTATTTATTTTTATTATACATAATACCATGGATCTATCATTTGGATCACATGTATTGTGTTAATACTTGCTGATATTTCCATTATTATGAGCTATATTCCTGCTTTTCCCAGTTGGGATTATTACATTCACACCTTCGTCAAGTTTTTGAACGATGTCATTATTATAAAATTTGGTTGAAACCTAATAAATGTGTTTTCGCTGTCACATCCAGTCGTTTGTTGGGATTCATCCTGTCTATGGAAGGGATTCAGGTAGATCCCTTCAAGGTTGATGCAATACTTCAATTGCCTGCCCCATCTTCAATCCGTCAACTTCAAAGTCTACAAGGCAAAGCCAATTTCTTATGGAGATTTATCATGAATTATGTTGAGATTAGGGATTTATGACGTTGTTAAAGATAGGAGTTCCATTTTTCTGGGAGGAATTTTCTCAACGCTCATTCGATGCTTTGAAAAAATCATTGACCTCTGCTACATTACTGAGTCCACCTGATTATAGCAGGGATTTCCTCTTATATCTTGTTGTAGCAAAATCTACCATAGGTATGGTTTTGGTTCAAGAAGATGATGCTCTTTGTGAGCATGTTGTGTACTACCTTAGTCGAGGCTTGGTGGGTCCTGAACTCTGGTATTCTCTAATTGAGAAACTAGCTTTGGAAGTTGTCCATGTTGTCCAGTGGCTCAGATGTTATATCCTCCTTTGCAAAACTTATGTTTTCGAGGCAGTTAATCCATTTCAATTGTTTCTCAGTAGGCAAGTGATTGGGGGAAAATACAATCGATAGATTGTCATTTTGCAAGAGTTTGATCTCGAATTCCTTTCAACAAAATCCAAGAAGTCTTTTGTATTTATGGAGTTTATTTCTGAGTTTCCCTATGGAGAAGAGATTTTTTATGAAGAGTCGTTCCCTGATGAACATATTTTCCTCATTTCTTCATAGGATCCTTGGTATGGAGATCTCATTGTTTATCTCTAGACTGCGAAGTTTCCCTTCGCTTTTTCGAAAGATGAGCGTCAAAAGTTGTGTCACTAAGCTAAAAATTATCTGATTATCGATGACACTCTATATCGTCGCAATGTTGATTCGATCCTTAGACATTGTTTAACTCTCGAAGAATCTGAATTTGTGTTGAATGATTGCCACAGTGGATCTTGTGGTGGTCATTTATCTAGGCTTTCTACAGCCCAAAAAATCTTGCATGTAGGATACTTTTGGCCCTCAATTTTCAAAGATTGTGTTGAGGTGGCCAAAAATTTTCATCCTTTTCAAGTCTATACTTGGAAGAAGCGCACTCATCCAGCTCCGCTCTTTCCTGTCATCTTTGTCGGCCCGTTCACAAAGTGGGGTATTGATTATACTACTTGTAACCTGCCTTCGGCTAAAGGTCATAAGTACATTATTGTAGCAGTAGATTACTTTACAAAGTGGGTTGAGGCTATGCCTACTTTTGCGAACGATGGTGAGACAACAAACCTATTTCTATTTAACCAAGTCATTTCCTGCTTTGGTATCTCCAAAGAGATTGTCACTGACCATGGAAGTCATTTTCAGAACAGTATTATGGTTGAATTGGCTCTCAAATTGGGTTTTCAGTAGGAGAATTCATCCACTTACTATCCTCAGTCCAATGGGCAAGTTGACGCCATTAATAAATCCTTGAAGACTATTCTTCAACGGACAATTGATAAAGCCATATCCAATTGGCTTGTCATTTTGTACCCTGTGCTTTGGGAATATCGGATGTTTGTAAAGATTGCAATCGATTTCACTCTTTTTCAACTAGTTTATGGGTTGTGTTTAAGCCCCGAAAATCGGGTCTACAACAAGGGGGATACCCACTCGGTCCGGACCTTGGTTAGCAGCTCCTTTTCCGTTTGGTGTAGTGGGTCCGACTGGGGATAATGGGACCAGTTTCCAAATTTGTGTGTGTGTGTTGAGAATAGATATTTCCTTTCTAAAAAAGGTTCCTAAGTGAAGTTCTTTTATGCTATTTCTAATCTAATCATATGAAAATTGTATTCTAATTAAAACAGAAATATCTAATTCTAAACTAAACCCGGGATAAGATCTTGTTTATGCGATCTAAAATGATATTGAATAACAATCGGTAATAAAGATCATTCAATTGCTATAAGAAAAGAATTCAATAAAGATAAACCACTTCATATAAAAATTTAGATGAAACAATTGTGAAAAACATATCGCATAATAAGCTATTCATACATTAAGCATAAACAAATAGTCATCACCATACAAAAGTGCCAAATGATAACTGAAGCATTCAAGCATCAATATATAAATAACTGAACATAAATATCACTTTTAACACAGAAGCAGAAAAATTTAAGAGATAAAATTACCATTTATAACTGGTTCTACTCATGAGCTAGAAGCAATAATGATTTATCTCCTCCTAATCCAACATCTACTAAGAGTACAGAAATGCAACATCAGTAGCAGATATTAGACACAGATATCAATAAATCTCATTCCATTCATTCATCAAAACCTTCTCTGAGGGTGCAGAAGTGCATGTTCTGAGGATAAGTTTTTGAAAAATTTCTGGACCCTTCTTTAAATGCATGAGAAGGGTTTAAATACTACTAACTAAATCTAATTATAGTTTATTACAAAAATTTAGGATTCGGTTTAAATGATCGTCCTTTTTCCAGGCAAAAATAAAGTAAAACTAACACTAAATCTAAAACTAAAATTAACAACTAACTACTTGTGAATTTGGTCTTTGAATTTGCAAGCATCCAGCATTGACTTGAGAAGAGGGGGCTGGCCGACTTCAGATTTCAATTGTCCCGAAAAGACGGAATCAACAAGTGTGGGCGCAATATTCTCAGCAGAATTAATGATGCAATTAAGAGTACTGCATTGACTGTGTGGTTTTACTAGACAGGTCCAGTAAGAATCCCAGTTTAATTTTGTCAATTCTTGAATTGATTTTGCCTTCTCTTCCGCTTTCTGTTTCCACTCTGTTTGCAATTTTTGTGCTTGTGGTAGGTATCCCGGAATGGTTTCTGAAATTAAATTAACCTTGTGCAAATTCTCATTTACACAATCAGTAATGTTGCTCGCTGCTGTAGCTGCTTCCTCTGCTTCTTTTTCTGCCTCTGTGATCCGTGCATCCCAAATGCTAAAGAGAATTTCTTTATGACTATCATTGATAATTGGTGCTACTACTCTTTTTCTTTCCTTTGTCTTTTGCCATGCCAAATAATTAGTAACTCTTTCATTAGTTAAATCATAATAATGTCGTAATTCTACGACATGATTAGTGATTCTATCACTTTCTTGACAAAAAGAGTTCCACTGTGAAATCTTTTGGCATAATATATCTTGTTGTTGCAGCAGTTGATTATTCAAAGAAATAGATTCTGAAATAAACTCTGTAAGCTTGGGGTCTTCTTTATGCGTTTCTTGCATAATCTGTATTTGTTTTTCTTTTTCGACCAAGCTTTTCTGATACCCGATTTGCATTTGCTGAAACTCTTGCTGTAACTTTTCAAATTTCATCTGTGCTTCACTGTTGGCATGTGCTTGTTGCAATTGTTGTTGCAGAACTTGTATCTGATCCTATTTTTCATTTAATAACAACCTTACCTCAGATGCTTTGTCAATAGTTGCGGAAGCATAAGCTCCTGTTATCTGAGATAATTTAGTAATATTTTCAGTGGGATCTGTAGTAGGATCTTTCCATAAAACATCCAATTGTTCTGCATCAGTAGAGAGCGCACTTTCTAATTTTCTCTTCTTTATTTGCTTCCTTACTACTGCTTTATCTTGCGGGCTGTAGAAAATATCCAGAGGAGGAATTTCCTGTATTTTAAGTACAAGCTCAGCAGAGGGAGTAATGGGTATATGTTATTTTTCTGTGACATTGCCACTTATTTCTGTAACCAAAATTTTTGTTGTTTGTACAGGAGTTTGTATGTTCTTTCCTTCAACATTAATCAAATCATTAAATGATTCTCATTCTTTATCTAACTGAGTGTTGATGGATGGTTGTTGCACATTAAGAGGTGGAAGAATCAACTGTGGGGTAGTTGAATTCTGTTGTTGTGAAAGCTCTTTTGATTGAGCTGTATCCTTAACTGAGCCTTCACTTTTATCCTGATCAGATTTTTTAGAATGTTTAGAAAATTCTTTATCAGACTTCGACTTAGACCTTTCTGAATTTGAGTTTCCACTGAGACTGACACTAGGAGTTGGTTCCGTTGCGGGTTCCAAGCGCAAATTATCCAAAGGAATAGTGGTCAATCTTCTTTCTCTGTATACTTTAAACTATTGAAATTCTTCTGAGGAGAACCGTGTTTGAGCTAAATTCAAAATGTCTTTAAATGAACATTTTTCTTGAAACATATCATCAAAAAGATCTTCTTCTCCAGAAAATACTCTTACTTTGACAAAAGTGGTGAAATCCTTGACAATACCATATGGATCAAATAGCCTTCTCGGAAACTTAAACAATTTTAAACATGTAACATTGCTTACTTCCTTAAATGCGTGACCAACATCAAATAATGAAAATGCTCCGCAGGAAACAGGAAATTGTGGCCAGATGGCCTTCTTTTTATCCTTTAATTATTTTGTCAAACCTCCGTCTCCACAGGTTTGATATTCGATTTCCCGAGCTATAAGTTTATCCAGAACATATAAGGGAAAAACATGAGGAGAAGCAAAGCTCCCAAAAACCCTCACATAAGTAAACAATTCTTCTCCAAACCATCTTGCGACAGGGAGAATGTCTACCTTTGCTTCAAGAGACAACCTTGGAGCATCCTTATCATACAACACTCTGTACAGAGGCAACATTATGCCATGGAAAATTTTATAAAAATGAGGAATGAATTTTGATTCCCACAACTCTTTGTGATAGACATGAATGGGCAAGGGATCCTAAATTGTCCATTTCCAACCCATTAAAGGGAACTTAGAAACAAAGCAGATTGAATCCATAACATAGGCAAATAGATAAAAGGGAGGATAAATCCTCTGAGACACAGTCCATTTAGACCGGTAATTGAAAATAGCCGTGGCTAAGTTATCAGACAATATTTTGGCCCAGTCTACAATGGTGGCGTTAACAGCAGCATTCAATAAGGGAAGCCATTCAGGCAAAATCTTATTAATGTCAGGCTTTCCAAAAAGCCTGCATAACATAGCAGCAGCAAAACAATATGGAGAGGTGAGTGAACCGATACTGTACATACCGTGTTTATCTTTCTTCAGTGGTTCATCTCTTCTGGTCCATTCTTTAGTGCATTCTGCCAAATTGGCATTTTCCTTGGAAACTTTCTCCATAAATTGTTTGTTGTAAGTTGCCTGAGGCTCCGGAAAATGATACATAAGCCTCAAATATTCTGGAGTAAATGACCCGATGAGCTCTTGACCTGGAGTTTTGAACTATCTATCTGTGATATCAGTGCTATCCAGCACCCATTTGACCATATCTGTATATGGAAGAATTCTTGGTCTTGTTGCTATCCGGTGCAGAAATGAACAAGCCAGTTCTATAAGAGATGCTTCAGAAGAATTACTTGAGCCAGTGGTAGCTGAAACATCCATTACCCTTGGGTTTTCTTCTTCAAGCAGATTAAACATACCTTCCCAGGTGGTGATACTAGTGTCCTTGTTGCAAGCAGTGTCTGCGTATAAGGAAGCCATCTCTTTATTTTCAGAACTCGCAGCTTTCTCTTTCTTTCCAGAACTCGGAGTTTTCTCTTTCTTTCCCATAATGCTCTGAAAATTGCTTTGTATAGTCTATTGTTCTTCGTGCCTGCAGTTTTACGAATTAAGTGAGAATAATGATATGAGAAAGGTGATGGGATAGTTTTAAATGCCGAAGGCATATGAAATACATTATTTAATCGTGAAATCACCTTTCAATCAAAACAAAATCCTTTTCATTAATAATTGACGATTCATTCATTAATTTGACATCAAAGCGCATAACGGATATCGATTTACGAAAATATTTTCTTCGTACAACGAGCTTTCAGAATGTGCAATATTGCGATCTACGATTTGCTTTCCAATATCGCAATATCGCAAATCACAGCTTTCGTAAATCAAAAAATCCGCGTCATCGCCATATCACAAATCGCAACTTTCTGAAATCGCAATCTCTTAACATCGTGAAATCGCAATATCGCAAAATATAATTTATGGATAATATCCGTTGATACGTTTTCTGCGATATGCGATTTGCGATAATTATTTTAGTGTGATTGTCATTGGATCGCGCTATCGCAATTTTCGAAGATTCTGCTTTGATTAAATTTCGATATATTCTACTTTTTGCGATGAATGCGATGTTTCCTTCAAAGAGAGATTTTATTCTAGTCTATCATAAGCTTAATTTTAGTTTAAAGATTTTCCAAAGAAATTTCTTTAAGTCCATGATAGTAAGTTTTATTGAAAATGAAAACAAACACCAATAAATTTTTTTGGATTTTTAAACTAAGGGTCCCCACTTATTTAGTATTATTACTAGTATTAAATAAGAAGGGGGGTTGTTGCTGGCCACAACAATTGGCGATTCACTTGGAAGAACCAGTTATCTCTGCTTTTCTTTTGAATTTTCTAAACTTTTCAAAACAGAAAATTTTCCAGAAAATCAAACTTTATTATAAAAATACAAAGTACATTATGCTTCAATCTATGAATGATATTTCATTTCTTCTATGATCAACTTTGACTATTCACTTCCTCAAGTTAGTCCTTGTATCTACATCAGTCATTACTTGGTTTTAAAGATAAAAACAAAAGGCTTCTCTGTAAATCAGTTTTAAATATGCTCATTTGTCGTAGGTAAAGCCACTGCTGCCAGCAAGCGTCTATAGCCTTGACAGGGTTACCTGTTACCCAGCAATGATCTTGTGTCCTACTTAGAAAAATATGCAATTTTCAAAGAGAAATCCATATTCACACTTATCACTTTTTATTTTCTTTTTATTCTTAAAGAACAATGTCTTGGTTTGGTAGCCAATTTATGACAGTGCCATTCACTTGATTTATAACTTTGCTGAACAAGCTGGCTCGTGATGAGACCCCTTGCCTTTTGATTGCAATAATCTTAAGTCATTGCCCTATTGTGGTATGCAGTATTGGCAAAGTCAGCAAGCTATAATATCTATGATCGTGATAAGTCGGCTTGTGATGAGACCTCTTACTCTTTAAGTTAAAAGTGTATCATTGGATTATTCCCTGAACTTTGTAATTTTCTAGGTGGGGAGGAAGTCATTGTTTCCTTAAGATAGCTCTGGACGACAATAATAGAGTTTTTGGAAAAGAACTTTTCTACAGAGAATCTTCGTTTTATTATTGATACCTTTCATTGGACTGATATAAAACAATCTTTCACCAAAAGTTGCTTTTCATCAAAATTTTCAAAGTTGAAATTAATATCATTTCTAGATTTAAAACTTTTAACTATATATTTGGATAATAATGATCAATATTCTGAAAATAATTCTATTTATATAAGTGAAGAAATAAAATCTAAAAAGAGAATTAGTATCTTTTTGATGAATTCCAAATGTAACCATTAACAATTGGTTTTATTATGACAAATAAAGGAAACTAATCTACAAAGTAGAAGAATGATCTCCTATGGAAAATATTTTTTAAGGATCTTTCCATTAACAGGTAAAGACTCTCTTTTCCCTATTAAATCCTGTAACATGAAAGTAGATGGACCTATGATCTCTGCAATTTGAAAAGGAGCAAGCCACATTCGTTGAAATTTTGTATGTTTTCTTTTTTCCTCATGAGCCTTGTCCCATTTTAGAACTAAATCTCCTATCTGAAAATCATTTCTGGTTATCATGTTTAAATCAAAAGAAGCTTTAACTAATGCTTGATGATGAGCATGAGTTACTTTAGCCTTTTCTCGTTGTTCTTCTAACTTAATTATTTCCATCTGCCTTAATTGTAAAGAAGAAGTTGGTTCTTCATCAATAAATTGGACTAAGGCTAAAGAAGGGATTGTTAGATGAGTTGGAAGAACCACTTCTCTCCCATAAACTAAATTAAAGGGAGAAGTGCCAATAGAAGCCTTCTGCGTTATTCGATCTACCCATAAAGCATATATTAAATATTTATGCCAATTTTTATGATTTTGATCAATGGTTCGCTTAATGATTCTGATTAAATTTTTATTTGTGGATTCAGCTAACCCATTTCCCTGTGGATAATAATTGGCAGAATATTTAAGTTTGAAACCTCTCTTGAGTGCAAATTCAGTCATAACATTACCAGAAAAATATGATGCATTATCAAACATTAAAGCAGAGGGTAAACCAAACCTGGTGATTATGAATTGATCTATAAACTCAATGATATGTTCAGCATTAGCAGTCTTGAGAGGGACTGCTTCTACCCATTTCGTAAAATAATCAGTTGCTGTAATGATATACCTATGTTGTTTAGAAGAATGAGAAACGATCTCAGCTATTATGTCCAATCCCCATTGATCAAAAGGTTGCTCAATGTTGACTGGTTGTAATGGTAATGATGGTTTCTTTTGTCTTCCAGCTGTAGTTTGACAAATTTGACATTTCCTTGCATAGTTATGTGAATATTTGAATAATGTGGGCCAGTAATAGCCTGCACGGAGGATCTTATGTGCAGTAGCATCTCCAGCATAATGTCCACCTGCTGGCCCATCATGAAGTTCCTGCAAGACTTTTTCAGCTTCAGATTTCTCCAGACATCTTAGAAGAACAGAATCATAATTCATCTTAAAAAGAACATCATTCACAAGCTGATATTGTTTAGCTTTCAACCTTAAAGCTCTTTTCTTGGTGTGATCGAGATTTGGAGGAGCATATCCATTTTTTAGATAAAATATGATATCAGCATATAATGATTCAACATCGTTTAGGCTTACCTCATATGTTTGTATCTCTTCAGATGGTTTTTCATAAATAAGTGATGCTCCAGCTAGTATTTTGCAAAAACCTTGACCTCTTACAATATTTGTTGGTTTGATTTCAACATCATATTCTTGTAAAGCAGTAACCCAATTGGCTCTTTTCTCACCCACATCTTTTTGAACTAAAAGATTTCTTACCGCTGGAAACGGTACTATGATTTTTGTATGGGTTTTGAGTAGAAAGGGTCTGAAATATTTAATTTCTTTGAAAACAGCATAAGCTTGTTTCTCCACATATGAATAATTCAATTCAGCTCCCTATAAATTTGAACTGAAAAATGCAATTGGAGCTTCTACTTTGTCTTGATTTTCTTGAGTGAGTATTGCAACATAAGATTTATCAGAGGCAAATGTATACAAAATAAAAGGATCGGAAAAATTTGGAGTTGTTAAAGATGGAGCATTAATAATTGCTTGTTTGATCATATTAAATGCCTCATATTCATCTTTGCCCCATTTGAAGTTTGAATTATTTTTAATCATTGCTTGCAAAGGTGATACAATTCTCTAAAAATCTGGCACAAATCTTTTTACAAAATTAATCTAGCCAATAAAAGATTGCATAGCTTTTTTGTTGTAAGGTAAAGATATTTTAGAAATTTCCTTGATTCTATCAGGATCAATATGAATTCCATATTTTGATACTATAAATCCAAGAAGTTTTCCTTCACTTAATGCAAAAAAGGATTTTTTTGGATTAAGTGAAATTCCATACCTTTGACGGCGTTGGAAGATTTGCTTCAGATCTCTAAGATGATTGCTTCGTTTTTTATAATATACAGTTATATCATCCAAGTAAATTACCACTGATTTGTTAACTAATCCCTTGAAAGCAATGTCCATAACTCTCTGAAATGTGGCACCAGTGTTGATCAGACCAAAAGGCATCTTTTGATATGCGTAAGTGCCCCATTTGGTTCTGAATGTAGTTTTCAATTGATCATCAGGATGGACCAACACTTGATTGTATCCAGAGAAATCATCTAAGAAAGACATTAATTCTGATCCTGCAACTGCCTGTAATATTTGCTCCATAGGAGGCAAAGGAAAATTATCTTTTTGGCAAGCTTTATTAAGATTTCGAAATTCAATGCAAATTCTAATGTCTCCATTCTTCTTTCTAACATGAACCATATTGGAAACCCATTTAGAATGTCGAACGGGAAAAATAATCTTGGCTTTCAATAACTTATTGAGTTCAGATTTGATTTGGTTTTCTAGATTGGGGTGGATCTTTCTTAACTTCTGTTGGACAGGTTTTTCATCATTGATCATTGGGATAGTATGTTGGATGATAGAAGTGTCATAAGTTTTCAGTTCATCATAGTTCCAAGCAAAGACACTTTTATATTGTTTCAAAAGACGAACGTATGCTAACTTTTCTTCAGGAGCTAGACCAAGGCCTAGGTTGATATTCTGTGGTTTGGCATTAGTTCCTAGATTTACTAATTCATAATTCAAAGTTGAACTTTGCAATTTTGAATTGGTAGATCTTTTAAATCGATCTTTCAAATCATAAAGGTCTTCTAACTTGACTACTGACTTCGGCATAGCATTATTGGTGCAATATTGGAGCAATTATTTGTCATGTTCATCTTCATCAATTATCTGATTGGTGTAATGTCCTTCAGATGTGAGAAAATTTACAATATCAGGATCATCATTGAAAATCCTCCAATTGGTAACGTTATCAGGAATCGAGGGTCTAAAGATTAATTCAATTGAAAATCGA
Source organism: Pinus albicaulis (assembly GCA_034641835.2). Lineage (NCBI taxonomy): Eukaryota > Viridiplantae > Streptophyta > Pinopsida > Pinales > Pinaceae > Pinus > Pinus albicaulis. The sequence continues at coordinate 241,694,711 of CM076572.1, forward strand.
TCAGGACTAAAGTCTTCTGCAGGAATGAGCTTGGAAGCTACATTAGCTAGGAGGTCTGAACTAGCATTCTGAATTCTGGGAATTGATGAAATATTAAATGCTATAAAATGTTCAGTCAGATCTTGGACTAAAGATTGGTAATGCTTTAAATGACCTGATAAATAATGTATAGTATTGCGTACCTGTTTGATTACAATTTCTGAATCTCCGAAAACTTGTAGATACTTGATGTCTAATCTGATTTCTTTGTATAGTCCTTGGACTAAAGCCTCGTATTCTGCGGTGTTCTTAGTGCAATCGAATTCAAGTCTGCAAGTTAGCATAATTTTTTTTCCCTCTGGACTAACCAAAATGCATCCTGCTCCTGCTCCTTCATTAGACTTAGAACCATCAAAAAATAATTTCCAAAATAAAGATTTATTTACAGGAGTATCTACAAAATTAATACAATTAGAACTATCTGTTTGAGAAAAATTTTCTATTTGAGATAAAACAGAATGTTATAAATAAGGTGGAGTATGAGCATTGAAATTTCCTAAGAAATAATCAACTGAATAATTGCCAATGATATTACTGTTGTATGCAACTGGTTCATTCTCTCCTTCCAATTCTGTTACTATGTATTTTTGATGTTTTTCTCGTTCAACCTTTATCTGATTTGGTTTACCATTGTAAGGAATCCACATATGCGACCAATCAGTTGCGAAATATCCATGAAGTTTTTCTGACCAATCTCTGCTAAGAATTAAGCCATAAAATTCTGGAATATCTGCAACTAAAATATCAATGACTTGACATACCTTTGGATTTGATGACAATCTTATGGTAACCTGATTTAATTCGCCAATCACCTCCACTTGCGATCGATCTAACTGAACTATGCGCACAGCAGATTTTTGTGGTTGAATGTTCAACTTTGCACATATTGATTTTGGTAGAATATTAGATGAAGCTCCAGAATCCACTAAACAATTATGCAAATTTTTATTGAAAACTTCATAAGTAAGAAGAAATGGAGGAGTATGAGATCTTGACCTTCCTCCAATTAAAGCGATATTTTCTAGATCAACTTTACTGATTGCATTAGCTGGAGATCTTCCCATCTCGTTTGAAGCTTGAGAAATCACAGGATCGGGAAAAGGTTTTTCTGGTACAGCGTGTAATTCTTTCAAAAGTACCTTTTGTTAGTGTTTTAATTTTCTCAATTCATAAAAAGTGATGTTAGCCCTATTCTTCTTCATGTCTTCTATGATATTATACTCCATTTCATCAGGAACAATCATTGTTCTGGATGGATTTGATGAATCTGTCTGGACTGGGCTAGTTTGAATTGCTTTAGATGTTGTTTTCTTGGGTGCAACTTTATCTTTATTCAATGAGCTTGCGCTCTTTGACTTAGGAGTGGATTGAGGAGGTTCAAGTTGATTTCTACTTCGAGTGCTAACAGGGGATGCTTCTTGATCTTCCTCATCTGGAAGGATGAAATCCCACATACCTTGTACTTCTACAACTTCTTCTTCATTAGTAGTCTCTTTAGTAGCAGTTTCTTCTTCTTCTTCTTATGATTCAGCATTAGTAATAGCATTTGGTGGCTTTGGATCAGTTGAAGGGTTTCTTCTAAAAGGCTTGAAAGATTTTTTAGAAGATGTTTCTACCACTTGTTTCTTAATGTCAACCATTTCATTAGACATGGTTTTCAAAACTTTTTGCAGTCCTTCTAAATCAAATGGATCTTTTGATTTCTTTTTCTTGGGATCTTCCTTAAAAGTGACTTTCTTGGATTTTCGTTCTTCTATCGCATTTTTCTTGTCTAAAGCAATGATACGTTTTTCTACCGCTATTGCCTCCTTCATGTTTTCTGCTAAAGTTGGTTTGTTAGCCCTATCAACAAAGATTGCTATGTTTGATGGTAAAGCAAAAATGTACCATTCACTTCACACCTCTTCGCTAGGCTTGGAAGTAGTAGGAATTTTGTTTAACAATTTATTGAAACATGAATTGAAATCCTTGACAAGTTCCTTTGAGTCAGCTCTAAGATTAGACAGATCATTTATCAAAGTCGTTGTAGACCTGTCATCACCAAATTTAGTCAAAAATTGATCTTGAAAGATATCCCAACTAGTGATGGATCCAGATGGTAATGAAAAATACCATGATCCAGCTGCTCCTTGTAGAGTATAAGGGAAAAGCCGGACAACAGCATATTCATTAATAACTCCATTGAGATTTATAGACAGCATAAAATTGTTTATATGTTCCTCTGCTAACATGCCTGCTTCAGGATTAAACTTAGGCAGCCATTTTTCAGGATAGGCTGGTAATTGACTCAAGGGTGCAGGCATTAAGACTGCCCCTGGATTATTCCATGGAATTTGGGCCATCGCTGAACTACTAACAGAGGAAAGTGTAGAAGATGATGTCTGTGATTGGGAGGATGAAGATATTATAAATATAGATGATTGAGAAGGTGATGTGGAAGTTCGAGTGGAATGAGGGATAATAGTCTGAAGTGGAGGGGTGGACGGTTGACTTCGTGGTGAAGAGGTTGAGATGGATGATGATGAGGAAAGAGTCTCGCTGTCAGACCCTTTAGGTGATTTCCTTGCTCTTTTCCTTGTAGGTAGAGGTAACTCGGTTGGCTGAATGCCAAGTTTTTCACTTTGTAATCTGGTAAGAGGATGAGCAGGGTTATATTGAGAAGTTATACTGCCTTGAGATTTATCATATCGTTGAGGTGATATTAAAAATTGTTGAAGTTTATGAATCAAAGTTTCGACTTCAGGAGTTTCAATAGCATATTCTTCTGAAAAGTCAGGGTTTGTAGCAGTGTCTGTTCTTCTTGTGACTTCTGGCTCTAGATTTACAATTTCTGAGTGCGATGGAGAAGTCGGAGGAGATGGTGAGGGTGTTTTACTCTCAGAATGGTATTTAGATTTAGATTTACTTGCCATTCATAGTTCGTGCCCCTCCTTCTAGCACCAAATATGTTGAAGCCCCGAAAATTGGGTCTACAACAAGGGGGATACCCACCCGGTCCGGACCTTGGTTAGCAGCTCCTTTTCCGTTTGGTGTAGTGGGTCCGACTGGGGATAATGGGACCAGTTTCCCAATTTGTGTGTGTGTGTTGAGAATAGACATTTCCTTTCTAAAAAAGGTTCCTAAGTGAAGTGCTTTTATGCTATTTCTAATCTAATCATATGCAAATTGTATTCTAATTAAAACAGAAATATCTAATTCTAAACTAAACCCGGGATAAGATCTTGTTTATGCGATCTAAAATGATTTCGAATAACAATCGGTAATAAATATCATTCAATTGCTATAAGAAAAGAATTCAATAAAGATAAACCACTTCATATAAAAAGTTAGATGAAACAGTTGTGAAAAACATATTGCATAATAAGCAATTCATACATTAAGCATAAACAAATAGGCATCACCGTACAAAGTGCCAAATGATAACTGAAGCATTCAAGCATCAATATATAAATAACTGAACATAAATATCACTTTTAACACAGAAGCAAAAAAAGTTAAGAGATAAAAGTACCATTTATAACTGGTTCCACTCATGAGCTAGAAGCAATAATGATTTATCTCCTCCTAATCCAACATCTACTAAGAGTACAGAAATGCAACATCAGTAGCAGATATTAGACACAGATATTAATAAATCTCGTTCCATTCATTCATCAAAACCTCTTCTGAGGGTGCAGAAGTGCATGTTCTGAGGATAAGTTTTTGACAAATTTCTGGACCCTTCTCTAAATGCATGAGAAGGGTTTAAATACTACTAACTAAATCTAATTATAGTTTATTACAAAAATTTAGGATTCGGTTTAAATGACCGTCCTTTTTCCAGGCAAAAATAAATTAAAACTAACACTAAATCTAAAACTAAAATTAACAACTAACTACTTGTGAATTTGGTCTTTGAATTTGCAAGCATCCAGCATTGACTTGAGAAGAGGGGACTGGCCGACTTCAGATTTCAATTGTCCCGAAAAGACGGAATCAGCAAGTGTGGGCGCGATCTTCTCAGCAGAATTAATGATGCAATTAAGAGTACTGCATTGACTGTGTGGTTTTACTAGACAGGTCCAGTAAAAATTCCAGTTTAATTTTGTCAATTCTTGAATTGATTTTGCCTTCTCTTCCGCTTTCTGTTTCCACTCTATTTTCAATTGTTGTGCTTGTGGTAGGTATCCCGGAATGGTTTCTGAAATTAAATTAACCTTGTGAAAATTCTCATTTACACAATCAGTAATGTTGCTCGCTGTTGTAGCTGCTTCCTCTGCTGCTTTTTCTGCCTCTGTGATCCATGCATCCCAAATGCTAAAGAGAATTTATTTATGACTATCATTGATAATTGGTGCTGCTACTCTTTTTCCTTCCTTTGTCTTTTGCCATGCCAAATAATTAGTAACTCTTTCATTAGTTAAATCATAATCATGTCGTAATTCTACGACATGATTAGTGATTCTATCACTTTATTGACAAAAAGAGTTCCACTGTGAAATCTTTTGGCATAATATATCTTGTTGTTGCAGCAGTTGATTATTCAAAGAAATAGATTCTGAAATAAACTCTGTAAGTTTGGGGTCTTCTTTATGCGTTTCTTGCATAATCTGTATTTGTTTTTCTTTTTCGGCCAAGCTTTTTTGATACCCGATTTGCATTTGCTGAAACTCTTGCTGTAACTTTTCAAATTTCATCTGTGCTTCACTGTTGGCATGTGCTTGTTGCAATTGTTGTTGCAGAACTTGTATCTGATCCTCTTTTTCATTTAATAACAGCCTTACCTCAGATGCTTTGTCAATAGTTGCAGAAGCATAAGCTCCTGTTATCTGAGATAATTTAGTAATATTTTTGGTGGGATCTGTAGTAGGATCTTTCCATAAAACATCCATTTTTTCTGCATCAGTAGAGAGCGCACTTTCTAATTTTCTCTTCTTTCTTTGCTTCCTTACTACTGCTTTATGTTGCGGGCTGTAGAAAATATCCAGAGGAGGAATTTCCTGTATTTTAAGTACAAGCTCTGCAGAGGGAGTAATGGGTATATGTTCTTTTTCTGTGACATTGCCACTTATTTCTGTAACCAAAACTTGTGTTGTTTGTACAAGAGTTTGTATGTTCTGTCCTTCAACATTAATCAAATAATTAAATGATTCCCATTCTTTATCTAACTGAGTGCTGATGGATGGTTGCTGTACATTAAGAGGTGGAAGAATAAATTGTGGGGTAGTTGAAGTCTGTTGTTGTGAAATCTCTTTTGATTGAGCTGTATCCTTGACTGAGCCTTCACTTTTATCCTGATCATATTTTTTAGAATGTTTAGAAAGTTCTTTATCAGACTTCGACTTAGACCTTTCTGAATCTGAGCTGCCACTGAGACTGACACTAGGATTTAGTTCCCTTGCGGGTTCCAAGCGCAAATTATCCAAAGGAATAGTGGTCAATCTTCTTTCTCTGTATACTTTAAACTCTTGAAATTCTTCTGGTGAGAACCGTGTTTGAGCTAAATTCAAAATGTCTTTAAATGAACATTTTTCTTGAAACATATCATCAAAAAGATCTTCTTCTCGAGAAAATACTCTTACTTTGACAAAAGTGGTGAAATCCTTGACAATACCATATGGATCAAATAGCCTTCTCAGAAACTTAAACAATTTTAAACATGTAACATTTCTTACTTCCTTAAATGCGTGACCAACATCAAATAATGAAAATGCTCCGCAGGAAACAGGAAATTGTGGCCAGATGGCCTTCTTTTTATCCTTTAATTCTTTTGTCAAACCTTCGTCTCCACAGATTTGATATGCAATTTCCCAAGCTATGAGTTTATCTGAAACATATAAGGGAAAAACATGAGGAGAAGCAAAGCTTCCAAAAACCCTCACATAGGTAAACAGTTCTTCTCCAAACCATCTTGCGACAGGGAGAATGTCAACTTTTGCTTCAGGGGACAATCTTGGGGCATCCTTATTATACAACACTTTGTACAGAGGCAACATTATGCCATGGAAAATTTTATAAAAATGAGGAATGAATTTTGATTCCCACAACTCTTTGTGATAGACATGAATGGGCAAGGGATCCTGAATTGTCCATTGCCAACCCATTAAAGGGAACTTAGAAACAAAGAAGATTGAATCCATAACATAGGTAGATAGATGAAAAGGAGGATAAATCCTCCGAGACACAGTCCGTTTAGACCGGTAACTGAAAATAGCCGTGGCTAAATTGTCAGACAATATTTTGGCCCAGTCTACAATGGTGGCATTAACAACAACATTCAAAAAGGGAAGCCATTCAGGCAAAATCTTATTAATGTCAGGATTTCCAAAAAGCCTGCATAACATAGCAGCAGCAAAACAATATGGAGAGGTGAGTGAACCAGTACTGTACATACCGTGTTTATCTTTCTTCAGTGGTTCATCTCTTTTGGTCCATTCTTTAGTGCATTCTGCCAAATTTGCATTTTCCTTTGCAAACTTCTCCATAAATTGTTTGTTGTAAGTTGCCTGAGACTCCGGGAAATGATACATAAGCCTCAAATCTTTTGGAGTAAACGACCCAATAAGCTCTTGAACTGGAGTTTTGAATTGTTTGTCTGTGATATCAGTGCTATCCAGCACCATTTGACCATATCTGTATATGGAAGAATTCTTGGTCTTGCTGCTATCCGGTGTAGAAACGAACAAGCCAGCTCTGTAAGAGATGCTTCAGAGGAATTGCTTGAACCAGTGGTAGTTGAAACATCCATTACCCTTGGGTTTTCTTCTTCAATAAAACTAAACATACCCTCCCAGATGGTGATATCAGCGTCCTTGTTGCAAGCAGTGTCTGCATATAAAGAAGGCATCTCTTTATTTTCAGAACTCACAACTTTCTCTTTCCTTTCAGAACTAGGAAACTTCTCTTTCTTTCCCATAATGCTCTGAATGTTTCTTTGTATAGCCTCCTATTCTTTGTGCCTGCAGTTTTACAAATTAAGTGAGAATAATGACATGAGAAAGGTGACGGGATGGTTTTAAATGCCGAAGGTGTATGAAATATATTATTTAATCATGAAATAACCCTTCGATCAAAACAAAATCCTTTTCATTAATAACTGACAATTCATTCATTAATTTGACAGCAAAGCGCATAACGGATATCAATTTATGAAAAGATTTACTTCGAATGACGAGCTTTCAAGAATCCATGATAATAAGATCTGCGATTTGCTTTGCAATATCGCAAAATCGCAACATCGCAACATCGCAGTTTTCACAAATCGCAATCAATAAAATCATGGAATCGCGATGTCGTGAAATCGAAATATCACAAAATATAATATATGAATAATATCCGTTAATATGTTTTCTGCGATATGCGATTTGCGATAAACATTTTAGTGTGATGTCATTGGATCGCGGTATCGCAATTTTGAAGATTCTACATTGCTTAAGATATATTCTACTTTTTTGTGATGAATGCGATGTTTCCTTCAAAAAGAGATTTTATTTTAGTCTATCATAAACTTAAGTTTAGTTTAAATATTTTCCAAAGAAATTTCCTTAAGTCCATGATAGTAAGTTTTATTGAAAATGAAAACAAACACCGATAAATTTTTTTGGATTTTTAAACTAAGGGTCCCAACTTATTTAGTATTATTACTAGTATTAAATAAGAAGGGGGGTTGTTGCTGGCCACAACAGGTTGGAATCTATATTTCCTATTAAATGCGAAATTCCTTCCCTTAAGTTGGCTGTTGAGCTTCTTCCTAACACTTCTAGTCTCAAATAACACCTTATCCATCTAGAACATCTCGATGAGTATTGATGAGATGTAGCTACGATGAATGAGGTGCATAAGAAATGAGTGAAGATTCAGTATGATAAGGCGGTAAAGCCTAGGGTTTTCTTTGAAGGTGACCTTGTCTTGGTTTATGCCCAAGAGAAGGATTCCTTGGGGGTAGGGAAGTTCAAATCCATGTGCAATGGCCCCTTTATCGTCAAGAAGGTCCTAAAAAAGGGAGCTTATGACTTGGTTGATTTTGATGGGAACAAGCTATCGGAGTCCAGAAATGGGCTCTATCTAAAGAAGTATTATGCCTAGGTTTAGGCCTAGAATTTTGGCTTTGTCGATGGTGCCAGCAGACATACCATGAACCTGGATTTTCGGCTTGGGTAATTCATTATCCATCCGGTCAGTTATTAGTCTCAAGGAGTGCATGCATTGATCCTGCTTCAAACAATGTGGAAGAATACACTGGAGTGGTCAACCTACTCTAGGAGGCAATATCTCTTGTTGTTGGTTCGTTAGTAGTTTACTTGGATTCACAACTCGTGGTTTCGCAATTAAACAACACCTATCGTGTCAGAGACCCATTTTTTCATCGATTATTTTTTAGAATGCGTTTGTTACAATTTATTACATTTATTCATATTCCTCGATTTGATAATTGGTTAGCAGTCTTGTTAGCTAATCAAGAACTTGATTGGCACATTAATCATTAAATACTTTAAAAATATCAAAAAACATCATTCGTCATTGTAAATTTGGGACAATCACATCATATAAAATCTCTATGTGTGTGTGTCTTTATATATATATATATATATAGATCATATTGTTCAAAATATACAAAAAATTGGACCATCATGTCCTACAAAATTTGGGCTTATGCATGATCATGTATGTCATCAAAATAATAATACAGTCATCTGATCAAATCTATATCTATCCCTGAGGCCCCTGCCCAACATGTGTGTTCTGGAAGATCACAATGGTAGCAGCTACACAGCGGAATAACCACACCCAGTCTCGTGGTACTCCAACCACTCTCCTCTCGATAGCCTCAGGAAGATCCTCTATAGCTGCCATGGGTACTTGGAAAGTTAAACTCTCCAAGTTTCTCTGGATGGCATGGAGGGTTCTTCCTGGGTCTTCAACATCATCCACCTCTCCTCTACGGTGATTATGTCTCAGGTAGCCCTCAGGCCTAATCGGTCCCATGTCTGCAACATGATCATTTAAATTTTGTAAGTCATATTTTCCTATCAAAAACATTTTTCATTCTCATATAATTTGAAAAAAAAAATCAAAAAATCACATAATCCAAAAATCATCGTACAATCTTACCAATTGCACCCCATGCTACTCTAGGTGGAAGAACCAAGTCAGGATCTTCTCTAAAATCCATCCCAACATAATGATAGTCCTCTACTGAGATGACATGTTCTCCCCACCACTGGAAGAACTTATCATCCCATGTAGTACGGGGAACCTCACTTCCCCCCAGTATATTCATCAATTCTGCCCATCTGGCTATCCTCGGATCTCGTGGGCTACTGATGGTGGAGATGATCTTGGGCTGAAGGACTGAGACTCTCTCAAAGAAGAATGTTAGCAAAATAGTACCATATCCAAAACGTTTCGTTTTTTCTTGTTAGATAGAAGTTGGTTTTTTCTTCATATTTTCCAATAAGGTTGTACACCAGTCATAGAGGTTAGCTAAGAAATCCAATACTAGAATCATGTGTGTTTGTGAGGCTTGGTGAAGGGATGTCGACCCTGTCACTCTACCAATAGTGAAAAGAAGGATTTTCATGTACAAGTCTCATACATTTTTGATTGGGATCTGGGTCCCCACCTTCTTTGCACCATCCACACAGTATACTTGAGCATAATCATCTACATTAAGCCCTCCAATGGGCTTACCATGAAAATCAATTGGTTCTCCCCTCTGGGAAAGTCCAGTGATAAAATAGATGTCTTCCAGTTCAATCCTCAATGGCATATGATCTATCATGAAGCAATCTTCATATGGTTCCCAATAATTGACCAACATCTCGAGAAATCGAGTATTGGTTTTCATATTTGGCATTTTCAAAAACTTTAACAATCCGCAATCATGAAGGATATCCAATGATTGTTGGTCCTCCATGACTTCATTTTCTATTACACTGTGCTCTCTTTCCCTCTATCTGATAGTCATCCTCAAAAATTTCATCCATTGACCCATTAGATATCAATTTTTGAATTCCGATCTATGCATACGCTACTTCATTCGGACACAGTCGCGTCTATATGCGAGTTCCTCATGACAAACCAACATACACGCAGAGGGTTTCAAGAAAAATATTTTTCCCTACAGTCAAAAATCCCAAAAATTGCTTGAAATGATAATGAAATTGACAAACAAGCTAAGTACGAGGCTTACCTGACTGGTTTGGATCGATTCAGTGGTTGGTTGCTCCGTTTGCAAGAAGGGGGGTTTTGCTTCAGATCTTTTTCTCCACTTTTTCACTGCATAAATGACCAAATGTGAGTCAAAAATGTTTATTTATGCCCATAATTTGAAATTTTTTCGCAAATTTCATTTGTGTCTATTTTTCAAATTTGTTTAAGGTTATTTAACATTCTGGCTTGTAAGTGTTTGGAAAAGTTATTTTCAGGTACATTCTGGTGATTTTGAGATATTTCCATTTTTTCTTCGGATCCATGACTGCCGACTTGTCATGGCAGGTATTTGATTATGAACTGGAAAATAGGTTAGGGAATTCACTTTTCATTGCATCTTTTCATACTGGCCTCCATTATAATCGCTTTCCATAGGGTCAACCCTGTTATCACTCAGTAATTTCTCCAGGTTCGAGAGAAATAGTTCGAGGTAACCACAAACCAACTTTTAGGTACAGAATCTAGCCAATCTGTACCCAGAGAGGGATCTCTCTTTAAGTTTTAGCTTTGTTTTAAAAGTTATTAGGCTAGGTATAAAGTCCAGGGATTTTGATTTAGATTGGGTGATGGAATTCAAAAGCTGAGGGTAAGATTGAGTAATTTAGGCCATTGGGCTAATGGAGTCAAAGAGGATAACTTAACTGGATTAAGTCTCTTAACAAAATATGGTTTCACAGGGCAAGATAATCAAACAGGGAACAATTATAGATCTAAAGTAAATGGGATGAACTCAAATGGATGAAGGGAAATTAAGAATACTTTAACACATTCGAAAGAGGAAAATTGAGTGATTATTAATAAAGAGCAATTAAGTATTCTTTACTAAATAATCAAAATGCATAAACTAGTAAAACAGGAGTAATTAAGAATTCACTGTTTAAACCAGTTCAGAAGAAAACATTTAGAATAACAGTGATTAAAATCAGATTACACTTAAGCACTTTCTAATTTATTCATTTTTCGTTAATCATTCGGAAATGAAACACAGTTGATATAATAAACAAATATAAAGACTTCAAAACATAAGAGATAGATGACTTATTGATCCGTATTTTGACACAAGAATCCTGTAAAAAGTCTTTCGCATCAATTCCTCATCCAAATTGCCACACAAAATTTCTCCAATATAAATTTATTCAAAAATAGTCAATGTTACAGCAAATTCTAAGGAATCCACCCCCCAAAATACTTCCAAGAGTGAAGTATTTATACAAATTATACTAAAATATCTTGAAAAAATATCAAGATTAGTTCACAAATCTCTCCAAATATTTTACATAAATAGAACTTAAATAAAGGACACTCAAACTAATGCATCTATTTGGTACTATTTTTTATGGATAGGTGATGAAAAAGAGGAGAATTCAAATTTGATCCAACTCTTAGTTGATGATGAGGCATCCAAGTCACTAACTGCTTCCTTTCTTTGTGCATTCTGCTCCAACAATTCTGCAAACTTGGGGTCCAATGATATCTTCTTATTTCTCAATCCGTAATAGATATGTAAAAAGTGAAAGATTTTATTGTATATAAATATGTTGGTGAGATAAACCTCTTTCATTTTCCTAAAATTCCTCTCCAGCTGTGCACCATAGGCTCTGCAATAAGATGTGTAAAACAGAGTTTTATAGAATCTGAAAAATAGCCTTTAAATATGTGCATGTATCTTTGATTCTGAAATCACTGTGCAAAAAGTGAGATAATTTTTCGTAGATAGGTATCTTAGGAAAAAAAACCTCCTTCAATTTTGTATGATGTATTTCTGATTGGCCACAATCTTCTCTGCAAAATGATGACTTAACTGGAATTTTCTGCAAAAAGTGCTTTCCAACATTGTTTAATATTTCCAAAACCATAATAGTTGTTAGAAAAGTGAGAGAGGTTTTTGTAGATGGTCCTCTTAAGAACATAAAACTCCTTCAGTTTTGTAAAATTCATCTTGGATTGATCACAATAGTTTCTGCAAAACAATGACTAAAGCATGAAATTTCTGCAAAAATGTTCCTTCTTGTTGTGTTTTTCATCTTTTCACCTTTTTGTTCTTTTAACTGTTTTAATTTCACTTTAGATAAAATTCAATGTTGGTGAAAGTATTTTCATCTCTTTTTACCATTTTATTTCCTTTTTAATTACTTTTACTGTTTACCTTTGACTGCTCTGTAACTTCATTTTAACTTTCACTCTGACTTTTACCTGATACACTTTAACCACTAATACTCTTTAACTATTATGCTCTCTAACCTCTGTTATCCTTTTATCCTCCTTTATCATGACTTACTATAGTACATAATCAAAAATTCATGTAAGGATAATTTTACAAAATTTCAAACATTTATTTTCACCATTTAGCTTCCTGTATTCTAGTTCTTTGCAACGGCAAAAAGCTCAAAGAGGATTTTCACTGAGAACAAGGTTTTTAATTTGGAAATCCCTATCTACTAGAGGCAGATAGTCTAAATCTCTATGAGGGGAATTCAGGGGTGCGACATTAAAAGCCACGTGAATTTCCATTTCTGGTTCTTGTAGATTTAGAAATGAATTGCGGGTTTTGACGAAAAACGAGCACAGTCACAGGATGGGGAAGGAAATTGCAATTGAGGAATGAACTAAAGACCAGTCTTAAACTCTGCTGCAGTTTTTCGTGTAGAATTTAAAACAAACGCCAAGTTTTTACAGATTTTAACAGGAATTAGGGTAAATACCTGTTTTCCGGGAAATAAACAGTGACTAAACAGGTGCTAGCTATGGCGGATGAACTCTGGATTACTCGACTGCAATTTTCTTCAGCAAGGTAACGGTTGGAAAACTTTGACAGTTGATTTCGAAATTCGTTGCATGGGACACGGGTCACTGCGTGAAATAATGAAAATGACGCGGGTTCTTTGTTTTATTCATAAAGTCAAAGGTTGGAGGGTGTTTTTATTATTTTAATGGATGATGTCAGCAAGTACGGTGGTTTCGTCACGGGAGGTAAGCGGTAAGCGGTTTCTATCACATTGCTTTTGAGGAAAGGCGGTTTTCAACGGAGGGCGAGCGATTCCATACGATGAACGACGCGTGGCGCATCACTGTTCAGAAAACCGCTTGGCCATCGCGCGTTATCGTTCGGACGAGGATGGCCAGCGATATTGATAATAACCGTAGATCTGAGATTAGTCGATCGAACGGTTGTCGGGAAAGGAAGATGACAGGGAATTATCTGGCGGGCCCGACGTAATTTATTATGAAATAATCGCATCGGGGGCATTTTGATTGGTGGATTAGGTTATTAATTAACCATGGGGGTTAATTAATCCCTTTATATGGCAGAGTATCGATTTTGTTTATTAATTGGAAATTCAACCAATTAATTAAATTTATATGGTTATTTTTCAACCAACGGGCGGGATATTATTATTTGGGAATTTTATTATTAAAATAATACGGGAAAAGGGAAAATTTACATAGGGATTTAAATAATAAGTTAAAAATTAATATGGAAATGAATAAAAAGCACTAAGTGTAAAACATTAGATTAATGTATTTAACTTATGCTTGAATAAGAAGGGTTTTTATGAAATATTGCATAATTTTTCTAAGTAAAATAGGTTTTTACTTAGGAAAAGATTTTTTAGAAGTAAATGAATGTCATGATGAATGATTTTAAGTACTTAGGTTTTTCCAATTATTGGGCTGAGGGTCCGGTCCCTCCAAAAGTCAAGGAAATGCCTTGAGCCCCTCTAATTTTCAAATACCTTCGTACTTAGGGGAGATTAGTGAAATTTTTAGGGGAAGATGAGAAGGGAAGTTAATAATTTGACTTTGTTTTGCTTGAAATCCTTCCAGTGTATTGTCTGCCTTTGCACTTGTGATGAAAGTAAAAGATTTAACACATCTAAAGCCATTATTCATCACATGTAATTCTGCAACATCATCTACCTACCCTACCTACTTTACCCTACCATTTTTTCTTCTTTATTAGGGTGCACTTAGACTGGAAAACCCTCATCACACTTTTTCTTTTACATTTGGAAATCTATCTAATTCTATCCTTATTACATCCAAGGGCTCAGATTAAACTGTTGAGCTCCTTTTATTTACTCTACCTATCTACTTATCTTCCAAGATTAAATATTTTGGTCAGATTTTATTCTCTATCTCTAAAACATAAAATTGAAAGATGAACTAGCCAAGATTAAGCTGTTTGACTGTTCATAAATTGTAGCATAGAATACAAGTTGCACACAATTTTATTTATTACACAAGAGAAAAAGGTAGTGGCATTTTGACTTGCACACTTTCCTTGGCCTTTCTTTTGGTGGGGTTCATTTTATTTTACTTTTTTGGCCATTTTTTATTCTTTTCACCCTTTGATTTTTCTTTTAGGGTATACTATCTTTACATTTTTTAAATTTTTTGATTTTTTTTTTTTGACAATATGGAAAAACTTTGCAACAAAGAAAGGTATGAACATATTACATAGCCCATCAAGTCAATCATGATATACGACTCCTATTGGTATAGGAGCATAACACTAGCTCCACTTGGGGATGGCTTTTCCTAGTGAAAATTCAAGAACAACAGGTCAGTTGCCCTCAGAATGATTTTGACTGAACCATGGAATCTTCTTCTACTTTTTGCTTTATTGTATTTATGACAGTAATACTTCTAAAGCATAGGGCCTTCTCCTCGGGCTTCAACTCCAGTAAGTTACTATCCACTCAAAACTTAAAACTTTGTTTCCTAGTTGGAAATCTTCTGCCTTGGTCCAATCCCAAACATGCATTTGCTGTGGTTGAAAATCTTGAATTGAATATAGTCCTTTTTTTGCAACCTGAAATCTGATCTGAAACTAAAACAACACACAAAAATTTTCAAACCAACTTAATGAAAAACTAGCTGAAAATTGAAAACTAAAAAAGAAAAATGCTCAAAATCCTAAGCTTATTAGCACTCATCTACCTACTCAATCTACTGTTCAACTGCTAGTTAGGTAAAATGAAATAGCCAATGCAACCATTCAAGCATTATGTACTTTGATATATTTTGTTGCATTTTCTTGTTGATTATCAAAACTGTACTTCTGTAACCTATTAGAAACTTGTCAACAAATGAGAGGATAAGGAAACACTTGATTTCCTTTGTTGACTCTAGAAACTGTACAAAAGGATATTCCAAAATATATACACTGATGTTTAACTGATCTAAACAACTATACATCTGTTCTGGATGGCCTCCATGCCATGAATCTGAAATGTTATTTTCGTCTTTATCTCCCTGCAAACTTTCAAATAAAATTTCTGATGATATTCCTACTGATTGTAATGTTTGACTGTTGAATCCTTTATCATCTTGACTCTGAAAATCATAGTTAGTTAATAGAGGAATTCTTTGAATGCCTTCAATATTCAACATATCTACTATTGGATCCTGAAAAACTTGGGAAAATTGCTGGAACCTATGACATATAAAATTCCATGGGACTTCATAAACTTCAACAAGTTTCCCATCCTTTTCTTTAAATATGTTATACCATATTTTCTTTAAATGCTGAAATGATTCAAAAAATAGTGGTATGGAACTTTCTTGTGTCATTTGATCATTTATTTCAATGGGAACTGATAACTGCAACTGTGAAACTGAAAAATCTTGATCAATAGTTTCATTATCTTCTTTGTTGTCAATCACAATTCCAAAATATTGCTGATTATTGATGGCCTGATAGTTGTCTCTAATGAACTGAAATTAAGCAAAACAAAGAGGTAAAGAACCTTTACTTATTTCCACATTTTCTGCTCTTCCTTCCTCACTCTCATGGCTGATCTGTATTGGTTGATCACTGTCTTCAATCTGCTGAAACTGCATTTCTTCATCCTCCAAACTAGCTTCTGATTGCTTTGTAAAGTTAGCTTGAGTTTGGAGAACATAACTATAATTATCATACTTAGGCATATCATCAAAAGAAGAAATGTCATCAAACATACACATTAGATCAGTAGATTCATCTTCCTCATATTGATCTGTAAATTCATTTCCTGATCTATGATAATTTGAATCAAGAGGAATTTGTTCATGGCTATCAACCTCTTCTATTTCTTCATGGTGATTTTGAATAAAAAATTCATCTTTCATAGTGATCTCCTGTTTTCTTTCATCCAGTTTTCTTACCAAAAGGCTGAGTTTAACCTCTGCAATGTGTTTCTTTTCCTCTTCTTCTGCTTTCAACTTTTCCTGTTTGATTTGGAGATTAACTTCCACATCAACTGCAATGTTCTGCATCTGTACAAGTGTTTTTGGATCTCTTTCTCTTAACCAAAATTCTATTTCTAGATCAAAGGCACTTGGATAATGCAAGAGAGCTAAATCATGAGGTATAATATTTTCTGGCATTGAATAATAAACTTGATTAAATCTGTCAGAAAATTGTTGTATTGTTTCATTTGAATGTCTTTTTAATTGATTATATTCTTCCATGATCACAAAATGATTAACTTTGATTATCCATCTATCAAGGAAAATTTTGATAAACTGCTGGAAATTTGAGATACTAGCATTAGGCAGATTTTTGAACCAATTCTTTATTCTATTTTGCAAAGAAAGAGAAAAAAGTCTGATTTTAACATCATCTTCATCAATCTCAAATAAATGCAAATAATTCTCAAAACCTTGAATATGTTTTTGGGCAGTGATACCATTCTCTCCATCAAATCTAGGAAGATACTTGTAGTATTTTTTAGGAAAATCATGGAGTATAGGAGGTAAAATAAGGGGCTTATATCTATCTGGAACTTTATATGGCAAAGGGATATGTACAGGGATTGTAAGATCAGTATTGATTATTTGAGGCTTCTTAATTGGAAAATTATCATCATTAGATTCATAAGAAAGTTGCTCAAAGAGATTAGGAGAATTATTTCTTACAATCTTCAAAGAAAAATAATTAAAAACTAATCTAAGATCTTCTATAAAATACAATATACATTGAAAAACTTTCTTAATGAGAAAGAATATAATGTCTTGGATTAAGATCCAAGTTGAAAGCCTGATCTTTCCATATTGTTCTTTGAGATTCATTCCTCCAGTGGAGTCTTGATTGTGAAATTGAGTTGGAGTCGCCAGGTGGATGATTTTAACCTTTGTGTGTCTGATCACTGTCCACCATCATAGATCAGATCTGGACCTATAAAATATTTCTGAAGAAAAAGGTTAGTCATCCCCAACGGAGTCGCCACTATTTTATCACTCAGTAATTTCTCCAGGTTCAAGAGAAATAGTCCGAGGTAACCACAAACCAACTTTTAGGTACAAAATCTAGCCAATCTGTACCTAGAGAGGGCTCTCTCTTTAAGTTTTAGCTTTGTTTTAAAAGATATTAGGCTAGGTATAAAGTCCAGGGATTTTGATTTAGATTGGGTGATGGAATTCAAAAGCTGAGGGTAAGATTGAGTAATTTAGGCCATTGGGCTAATGGAGTCAAAGAGGATAACTTAACTGGATTAAGTCTCTTAACAAAAGATGGTTTCACAGGGCAAGATAATAAAACAAGGAACAATTATAGATGTAAAGTGAATGGGATGAACTCAAATGGATGAAGGGAAATTAAGAATCCTTTTACACATTCAAAAGAGGGAAATTGAGTGATTATTAATAAAGAGAAATTAATATTCTTTACTAAATAATCAAAATGCATAAACTAGTAAAACAGGAGCAATTAAGAATTTACTGTTTAAACCAGTTCAGAAGAAAACATTTAGAATAACAATGATTAAAATCAGATTACACTTAAGCACTTTTTGATTTATTCATTTTTCGTTAATAATTCAGAAATGAAACACAGTTTATATAATAAACAAATATAAAGACTTCAAAACATAAGAGATAGATGACTTATTGATCCGTATTCTGACACAAGAATCCTGTAAAAAGTCTTTCGCATCAATTCCTCATCCAAATTGCCACACAACATTTCTCCAATAGTACTTTATTCCAAAATAGTCAATGTTACAGCAAAGTCTAAGGAATCCACCCCCCAAAATACTTCCAAGAGTGAAGTATTTATACAAATTCTAAACTAAAATATCTTGAAAAAATATCAAGATTAGTTCACAAATCTCTCCCACTATTTTACATAAATAGAACTTAAGTAAAGGACACTCAAACTAATGCATCTATTTGGTACTATTTTTTATGGATAGGTCATGAAAAAGAGGATAATTATAATTTGATCCAACTCTTAGTTAATGATGAGGCATCCAAGTCACTAACTGCTTCCTTTCTTTGTGCATTCTGCTCCAACAATTCTGCAAACTTGGGGTCCAATGATATCTTTTTATTTCTCAATCTGTAATAGATATGTAAAAAGTGAAAGAGGTTATTGTATATAAATATGTTGGTGAGATAAACCTCTTTAAGTTTCCTAAAATTCCTCTCCAGCTGTGCACAATAGGCTCTGTAAAAAGATGTCTAAAACAGAGTTTTACAGAGTCTGAAAAATGGCCTGTAAATATTCGCAATGTATCTCTTGTTCTGTAAAAATTGTGAGAAAAGTGAGATATTTTTTTGTAGATGGTTCCCTTAGGAACAAAAACCTCCTTCATTTTTGTAAAATGTACTTCTGATTTACCACAATCTTCTCTGCAAAATGATGACTTAACTGGTATTTTTTGCAAAAAGTGCTTTCCAACATTGTTTAATATTTCCAAAACCATAATAACTATTAGAAAAGTGAGAGATTTTTTTGTAAATGGTCCTCTTAAGAACATAAAAATCCTTCAGTTTTGAAAAATTCATCTTGGATTGATCACAATAGTTTCTACAAAACAATGACTAAAGCATGAAATTTCTGCAAAAATGTTCCTTCTTGTTGTGTTTTTCATCTTTTCACCTTTTTGTTCTTTTAACTGCTTTACTTTCACTTTAGATAAACTTAAATGTTGGGGAAAGTATTTTCATCTCTTTTTACCATTTTACTGCCTCTGTAATTACTTTTACTGTTTACCTTTGACTGCTCTGTAACTTCATTTTAACTTTCACTCTAACTTTTACCTGATACACTTTAACCACTGATACTCTTTAACTGTTATGCTCTCTAACCTCTGTTTATCCTTTTATCCTCTTTTATCATGACTTACTATAGTACATAATCAAAAATTCATTTAAGGATAATGTTACAAAAGTTCAAACATTTCTTTCCACCATTTAGCTTCCGGTATTCTGGTTCTTTGCAACGGCAAAATGTTCGAAGAGGATTTTCACTGAGAACAAGGTTTTTAATTTGGAAATCCCTATCTACTAGAGGCAGATAGTCTAAATCTCTGTGAGGGGCATTCAGGGGTGCGACATTCAAAGCCATGGGAATTTCCATTTCTAATTCTTGTGGATTTAGAAATGAAGTGCGGGTTTCGACGAAAAACGAGCACAGTCACAGGTTGGGGAAGGCAATTGCAATTGAGGAATGAACTAAAGACTAGTCTTAAACTCTGCTTCAGTTTTTCGTGTAGAATTTAAAACAAAAGCCAAGTTTTTACAGAGTTTAACGGGAACTAGGGTAAATACCTGTTCTCCGGGAAACAAACAGTGACTAAACAGGTGCTGGCTATGGTGAATGAACTCTGGATTACTCGACTGCAATTTTCTTCAGCAAGGTAACGGTTGGAAAACTTTGACAGTTGATTTCAAAATTCATTGCATGGTGCACTGGTCACTGCGTGAAATAATGAAAATGACGTGGGTTCTTTGTTTTATTCACATAGTCAAAGGTTGGCGGGTTTTTTATTGTTTTAATGGATAACGTCAGCAAGTACGGTGGTTTCGTCACGGGAGGTAAGCGATAAGCAGTTTCCATCGCACCGCTTTTGGGGAAAGGCGGTTTTCAGCGGAGAGCGAGCGATTCCATACGATGAACAACGCGTGGTGCAGCACTGTTCAGAAAACCGCTTGGCCATCACGCGTTATCGTTCGGATGAGGATGGCCAGCGATATTGATAATAACCGTAGATCTGAGATTAGTCGATCGGACGGTCGTCGGGAAAGGAAGATGACAGGGAATTAACTGGCGGGCCCGACGTAATTTATTATGAAATAATCGCATCGGGGGCATTTTGATTGGTGTATTAGGTTATTAATTAACCATGGGGGTTAATTAATCCCTTTATACGGCGGAGTATCGATTTTGTTTATTAATTGGAAATTCAACCAATTAATTAAATTTATATGGTTATTTTTCAACCAACGGGTGGGATAATATTATTTGGGAATTTTAATATTAAAATAATACAGGAAAAGGGAAAATTTACATAGGGATTTAAATAATAAGTTAAAAATTAATATGGAAATGAATAAAAAGTGTAAAACATTAGATTAATGTATTTAACTTATGTTTGAATAAGAAGGGTTTTTTTGAAATATTGCATAATTTTTCTAAGTAAAATAGGATTTTACTTAGGAAAAGATTTTTTAGAAGTAAATGAATGTCATGATGAATGATTTTAAGTACTTAGGCTTTTCAAATTATTGGGACGAGGGTCCGGTCCCTCCAAAAGTCAAGGAAATGCCTTGAGCCCCTTTAATTTTCAAATGCCTTAGTACTTAGGGGAAATTAGTGAAATTTTTAGGGAAAAATGAGCAGGGAAGTTAATAATCTGACTTTGCTTTGCTTGAAATTCTTCCAGTGTAGTGTCTGCCTTTGCACTTGTGATGAAAGTAAAGATTTAAGACTTCTAGAATCATTATCCCTCGCATGTAATTCTGCAACATCATCTAGCTACCCTACCTACTTTACCCTACCATTTTTTCTTCTTTATTAGGGTGCACTTAGACTGGCAAACCCTCATCACACTTTTTCTTTTACATTTGGAAATCTATCTAATTCTATCTAATTCTATCCTTATTACATCCAAGGGCTCGGATTAAACTGTTGAGCTCCTTTTATTTACTCTATCTATCTACTTATCTGCCAAGATTAAACAGTTTGGTCAGATTTTATTCTCTATCTCTAAAACATAAAATTGAAAGATGCACTAGCCAAGCTTAAGTTGTTTGACTGTTCATAAATTGTGGCATAGAATACAAGTTGCACACAATTTTATTTATTACATAAGAGCAAAAGGTAGTGGAATTTAGACTTGCACACTTTCCTTGGCCTTTCTTTTGGTGGGGTTCATTTTATTTTACTTTTTTGGCCATTTTTTATTCTTTTCACGTTTTGATTTTTCTTTTAGGGTATACCCTCTTTACATTTTTTAATTTTTTTGATTTTTTTTTTGGGACAATATGGGAAACCTTTGCAACAAAGAAAGGTATGAAAATATTATATAGCCCATCAAGTCAATCATGATATATGACACCTATTGGTATAGGAGCATAACAGACCCCATCATGTTATGGCTATTTAACCAATTTCAATCACTGATTTTTAGATAATGATATGATGATAGAGCCATCCTTTACATGGGCTTCCTAGTTAGTTCCTTGCTAGCATTTGTCGCCCATGCTGAAATATGTATAGGCTCGGGTGTCATCTTTAGTCCCGTCATGACTTATGTGTTGAAGCTTCATTATTCTTGTTTTTTATCTTTATTCTGGCCATATACCTTAGAGGCTCCCATTGTTGTCAAGTTGTATTGTTGCATTGTATATTGACCACTTTTTTATCCTGGCCTTTAGTCGGTTTCATTTGGACTCGTATTTAAGCCCTCTTCTGACCATATCTTTATGCACAAGTTAACCATGCAATCACTTAGCCTTCGCGACTTGACACCCTTTACCCATGGATGGAACATCCCTTTGAGTATCACTTACCAATTTTCACTGCCTTGTATTGAGCATAGGATTATTCCTATTCTAGGAACTAGTGCATATGTTTACTGACACTCTTTCTATCTATTGTACTATAGGAATTATTTTATTCCTTTTCAGGCTTTGAAATCTGAAAAAGACTAAAAAAAAAAAAAAATTGAAAAAGACTGGGAACGGGACAATACTTCCATACTTGATGGCAACTAGAGTGGTAATTGTGTCGCCCTTGAACAAAGCACAAAAAATTTAAGTATTTTCTCCATTTGGGATGGTTTTAGTTTTTGAATTAGGAGAAGCCATAACCTTGTTATCGAGTCAGTACTCCCTCGGTTGTTTATTTATTCCAATCATATGGATTTTTTGTTTATGCCTCCTGTTATCACCAAAAAAATTCTCAAAACATTATATGTCAACTCTATTTTTGATCATGGTCTCAAATAGGTCTTTAAGTTATATTAAGTTTGGGTTAAGGGTAGTTCATAGTTTATATAGGTTTAAAGATCATCATTTGATTTCAAATAAAGTCCTTAAAGGTCCATTCCATGATCAAATATTCACATTTTTCATTTAGGGATCATTTGATTAAGTTCGAGCTAAATTTCTGCAATTATCCAAGAATCCACCATTTCGTAGCACCGTTAGTTCAAAAAATAGGTTTTGCGCTACGAAAGTGCTACTACTTTCGTAGCGCAAATTGTGAAAAATACACTGTGTGCACTGTGAAAGCGCAGATTCTTAACTGACATGTCAAGTAAGCCAGAATTTGTCAGAAATCCGTTAAGAAATGATAGGACAAGGGTATGGTGAGTCAATTAGAGGTCAGATTCAAAGTACTTACCCATCTCACAGTCATCATCGTCATCATATGGGCATCATTCAGTTGTAAAATGAGTTTTCAAATTCAAAAATCTTACCTAATTCAGTCATTCCAGTTTTCATTTACCTCCACTAGACTGTTTAAGCTCTGAAGTAGTAAGGTTAAGCTTGTGGTTGTTCTATACCAAGGCTATTTTCACTATAATCAAGCGAGGCTATTTCTTTTTCTCAAGCAAGGCTGTTCATTCATAATCAAGCGAGGTTGTTCTACTGATTCCAAAGAAACTGAAAGGGTTTTTAAAAAGGGAAGCAAACAGAGGTCAAAAGCTAAATCAAATGGAAAACTAAGAATGAGCCTCATGAAAATTGTGTTTTTAGTTCATATTATCTATTTTTTTGATGAAACCAAGGGTTTTTTTAGTTTTGGCACATTTTTGGTTTCCATTTTGAAGAAATTTGGAAAAAACTGCTCACTCAGCAGTTTTGTAGCGCAAATAGTGTAAAAAGAGTGAAAAGTGCTACGAAACTGCTGAAAGTCATGAAGAAAAAAACTATGTTTTCTAGTTTGAGCAGTCAACTTCCAGCGCGTTTTCTGAGAATATGAAAACGAATTTAGAAAAACTGAAAGCGATTTTTCTTCCTAACAGACCTAACTACAAAAACCTCTCCCTGTTTCTTCAAATTTATTAGGAGGTATGATAAATTTATAAATTAAAATTTGCTAAGAAAAGCACTATGAAACTGTTGTAGCTGCTTTTCTTGCTCATTTTGGTCTATTTTTGAGAGGTTGAAGAGTGATTCAAGAGCTGAAACTGATATGGGAGATGTATTAAGGGGTAAGCAAAGTGATGTAAATGGAAAGGATTCATTTTTTGAAGAATTAGGACTTGAAATGACAGTTTTTCAAAGGCGCTACGACACTGCTGTGTTTTCGTAGCGCTATTTATTAAAACTTTCTTAAATAGTTTTTGGAAGTGGTTTTGACATGCTGGAGGCTAGGGATAGGTGAGGAGACATGTTAAGATAATTTCAAACATCTAAGGACCATGAAATCAAGCTTAATTGATGATCAAAATTTTCAAATAATGTAGAGGATGTGATGCCTAAAAAACAGGGTATGGTTTCCTGTTTTTGTGGAGGTCAAACAAAGTGGACATGAAGAGTTGAAGCCCATCATCCAAATTTGACTATGTGTTTTTACAATTGTAAAATGACGTAAATGTAGGTGGATAAGGTTGTTTTAGATAAAAATAAGCATTTTGATTCCTTTTTGGATTAGGACTATTAAGTAGATTAGGTGTCTTTATGTAATAAATTCCATATCTTACAGTTATGCAAGGTGTCAGTTAGTGTCAGTAGTTGGAAATTCGATGTATCTAGCCTAGAGGTAGATCACCACATGTTGTAATATGTATATTAAATACCAAGGGGTTGAATTAGCAAAGGGTTGGACACTTTTTGGCAAAACTGGTGCATATTGTAAAAAGATTGTTTCAGCTAACGCAGAGAGCTTCTACTTGAACAACTTGAGATTCAGAAGGGCTTTTTAGTGTTTTCCTGTTCTAATAGTATTTCTTATATATCTTATTTGTAGTGGTGTTCATCTATATTACTCATAACTCATCTTTAGATGCTCTGACTTTCTTTATAAATGGACTGACTGTGTTTTTACATGTTTCAAGTGTATGTCTCATGACTAAAAACCCTGATATGCCTCAACTTCCATGTCAATTAGATTCACTAATTTTCTGAGATTTCTTTGACTCCATAAGCCCAATGTATACATGTTAATGTTGGTTTCAACCTACAGGTTGGAAAATTTTATCTAAGCAGACCACTTTGTAAAGCTTTGGATTGACTGATATATACAGTAACATACAACTTTTCTTCACCTAAGATTCTTAGTCTATTTTCAATGAGTTTTATGCCCTATCTTTGAAATGTTTCTCTTCCATAACCTTGATGTCTCATTACTCAGAATTCATGTATTACCTGCTCTTACTTCCTTTTAACTTTCAAGTTATTTGGATTTTCCTAAATGTGTTACTCTTTCATTGAAATATATACAAGCCTCAGCTTCCACTAGAAGAGCTATTGTTATCTTTATCCCTGTCATTGACTCCATAGCCCAATGGTAGCAAGCCTCCATATTTTAAACCTGTAAACATACAAAAACAAAACACATAGAGTTAGCCATCTATCTACATATTTACTCAATATCATTAACCTTTGAGAGAGCCCTCTCAGGTTGAGGAGGTTAAGCCTCAATAAAAATATTGGTTTGAAATAGTTACACTGAAGTTGTCTGATCAGTAGCCAATCAGGTATGATTTTGGTGATAACATTTTGGTGCATCTGCCGGGAGTCTAAAGACTATACTTTCCCAAGATTTTGAAGCTGAACTTTTGAAGGTAGCAGGAGCTCAGGAAGATTTTAGAGGGCATCTACCTTGGTGAATCCACACATCAAATAATCAATTGAAAGGTGACTCCACTACTTTAAGATTAGTAGCTTGATGGAGTTTCAAAATTAGTTCCATTGCAAGAATAAATTCTAGGTATGGCCCTATGAATTGGTCTCATATCCATGGTTTTCAAAATCCTATGCCAAAGGTTGAATGGCTAACTGATCTTCCTATATTCAAAGATGAAAAAAAAGACAGTGATGTTCTTCATTTGGTTAGATTCCATATGCATGTACACAGTCTTAAGGTTCAGTTCCCTGAGGATTGTCTCATGAAGATGTTTATGGCCACTATGGAAGGAAAAGCAATGTCTTGGTATGAAAGCTTGCCAAATGGTTCATTATATTCTCTTGTTGATTTCCATGTTGAATTTTATGAGATGTATGAAGAGTGTCATCCCTCCTTATTGTTGGTCAAAGACTGTTGTAAACACTGTGTGGGTTTTATTGAATATTTGGAGAATTGTTATGAAGATGATGAGTTCATGAATGAGGAAATTTTAGAAGCCCTTCATGACAATCCTTTTCATCACCAAGAAGAAAGGATAGCCTCTTTCTTAGATGAAAATGAAACCCAACAGGAATTTATTTATGAAAATTATGATACACCCTCTGAGTTTGATGAAAGGTTGCAGCAGACTTGTCAGTATTTAGATCATCAGAAGTATGAGAATCATTGCAAACAACAAGAGGAAATACTGGAAGATAGTTTCTATAACATTCAAGTTAAGGAAAGTGTTCATTTTTCATGTCTTTCCTTATATTAGCCTACATCAAATAATGATCAAGCTAAGGAAAAAGTGGGTGAAAATTTTTCTTTATCCTTCTCTTCTAATATGAAATAATTTGAGTGCAAGTCAAAAGATAAGATTCAGTTTGCGGATGAAATTGCAGAGAACAGTGAAAAAGATATTGAAGTTTTAAAAGATCAAATTCAACCTTATAGGCTTCATGATAAAGATCAGTTTTTTCAAGAGTTGTTAATGCTAGAACACAAGGAGGGGGTGTTGTTGTCACCTTTCTCCTTTGAGTTTGAAGAAGAATACATTGTTTTGGAAAATCAGTTTGAAAAATAGTTTGAGAGCACACAACTGAATTTTTATATGGTTGATCAAAACATGGATGTGTTGTCCAAAGCTGCAAAATGTCATGAGAAACGTAAATTTATAGATCATGTCTTCTTTGATCCTATAGTTGATTACATGGAAAGGTTCTACAGTCCAGATTTCCAGTTATATTTTCATTATGAAGATCGGATGCATATTATGTTGCCTTGGTCATTCCAATATCATGTTTGTTTTTTATTCAAGTGCAGTCAAGAGTTTCAAATGACAGATAAAATAAATGACTGGATTCAGTGGAAGTTTCATGTTGTTTGAGCTAAAGTGGAGATTGTAGCTGATAGGATAGGTAGGAGTATGTGAATAAGCTCAAATTTGACTGAGCATCTTTTCAGTAGGTCCAGATTTGGTTCTTCTATAGTGATCATCAAGCTTGAGCCCGAGGTGAAGGCTATAAGATTTTGAAGAAGAGCTTGGAAATTTCAAAGTTTTTTCTGTTTTGGTCAAGAAAATGGATAGCAGCACTTGAACTAGTAGTTCTTAGTGTACCACAGGGGCACACTATCCCAAGTGGAGCCAATGTTATCACCAAAAAAATTCTCAAAACATTATATGTCAACTACGTTTTTTATCATGGTCTCAAATAGGTCTGAAAGTTATATTAAGTTTGGGTTAAGGGTAGTTCATAGTTTATACAGGTTTAAAGATCATCATTTGATTTCAAATAAAGTCCTTAGAGGTCCATTCTATGGTCAAAGATTCACATTTTTCATTTAGGGATCATTTGATTAAGTTTCAGGATAAATTTATGCAATTAGCCAAGAATCCTCCGTTTCGTAGCACCATTAGTTCAAAAAAGAGGTTTTCCGCTATGAAAGCGCTGCTACTTTCATAGCGAAAATTGTGAATAATACACTATGTGTGCTTTGAAAGCACGAATTCTTAACTGTCATGTCAGGTAAGCCATAGTTTTTCAGAAATCCATTAAGAAATAATAGTACAAGGGTATGGTGAGTCAGTTAGAGGTCAGATTCAAAGTACTTACCCATCTCACAGTCATCATCATCATGATAAGGGCATCATTCAGTTGTAAAATGAGTTTTCAAATTTGAGAATATTGCCTAATTCAGTCATTCCAGTTTTCATTTGCCTCCACTAGACTGTTTAAGCTCTGAAGCAGTAAGGTTAAGCATGTGGTTGTTCTATACCAAGGCTATTTTCACTATAATCAAGCGAGGATGTTTCTTTTTCTCAAGCAAGGTTGTTCATTCATAATAAAGCAAGGCTATTCTACTGATTCTAGAGAAACTGACAGGTTTTTTAAAAAGGGAAGCAAACAGAGGTCAAAAGCTAAATCAAATGGAAAACTAAGAATGAGCCTCATGAAAATTGTGTTTTTAGTTCATATGATCTATTGTTTTGATGAAACCAGTGGTTTTCTGAGTTTTGGCACATTTTTGGTTTTCATTTTGAAGAAATATGGAAAAAATTGCTCACTCAGCAGTGTCATAGCGCAAACAAAGTAAAAAGAGTGAAAAGTGCTACGAAACTACTAAAAGTCATGAAGAAAAAAACTATGTTTTCTGGTTTGAGAAGTCAACTTCTAGGGAGGTTTTTGAGCAAATGAAAACGAATTTGGGAAAACTAAAAGAATTTTCTCTTCCTAACAAACCTAAATAAAAAACGCTCTCTCAATTTCTTCAAATTCATTAGAGAAATTTATAAATTAAAATTCACTACGAAAAGCACTACGAAACTGCTGTAGCTGCTTTTCTTACTAATTTTGGTCAATTTTTGAGAGGTTTAAGAGTGATTAAAGAGCTGAAACTGATATGGGAGATGTATTAAGGGGTAAGTGAAGTGATGTAAGTGGAAAGGATTCATTTTTTTAAGAATTAAGACTTGAAATGACAATTTTTCAAAGGCGCTATGAAACTGCTGTGTTTTCGTAGCGCAGTTTATTACAGCTTTCTTAAATAGTTTTTGGAAGTGCTTTTGACATGTTGGAGGATAGGGATAGGTGAGGAGACATGTTAAGATAATATAAAACATATAAGGACCACGAAATCAAGCTTAATTGATGATCAAATTGTTCAAATAATGCAAAGGATGTGATGCCTAAAAAACAGGGTATGGTTTCCTGTTTTTGTGGAGGTCAAACAAAGTGGACATGAAGAGCTGAAGCCCATCATCCAAATTTGACTATGTGTTGTTACAATTGGAAAATGATGTAAATTTAGGTGGATAAGGTTGTTTTAGATAAAAATAAGCAGTTTGAGTCCTTTTTGGATTAGGACTGTTAAGTAGATTAGGTGTCTTAATGTAATAAATTCCATATTTTACAGTTATGCAAGGTGTCAGTTAGTGTCAGTAGTTGGAAATTCGATGTATCTAGCCTAGAGGAATATAATCACATGTTGTAATATGTCTATTAAATACCAAGGGGTCGAATTAGCAAAGGTTTGGAGACTTTTTGGCAAAACTGGTGCATATTGTAAAAAGATTGTTTCAGCTAATGCAGAGAGCTTCTACTTGACCAACTAGATATTTAGAAGGGTTTTTTAGTGTTTTCCTATTCTATCAATATTTCTTGTATATCTTATTTGCAGTGGTGTTCATCTATATTACTCAAAAATCATCTTTAGATGCGCTGACTTCCTTTATAAATGGATTGACTGTGTTTTTTCATGTTTCAAGTGTGTGTCTCATGACTAAAAACCTTGATATGCCTCAACTTCCATGTCAATTAGATTCACTAATTTTCTGAGATTTCTTTGAATCCATAAGCCCAATGTATACATGCTGATGTTGGTTTCAACCTAAAAGTTATAAAATTTTATCTAAGAATACCACTTTGTAAAGCTTTGGATTGACTGATATATCCAGTAACATACCACTTTTCTTCACCTGATATTCTTAGTGTATTTTCAATGAGTTTTATGCCCTATCTTTGAAATGTTTCTCTTCCATAGCCTTGATTTCTCATTACTCAGAATTCATTTATTACATGCTATGAATTCCTTTGAAATTTCAAGTTATTGGGATTTTCCTGAATGCGTTACTCTTTCATTGAAATATATACAAGCCTCAGCTTCCACTAGAAGAGCTATTGTTATCTTTATCCCTGTCACTGACTCCATATCCCAATGGTAGCAAGCCTCCATCTTTTGAACCTGTAAACATAAAAGATAAAAACACATAGAGTTAGCCATCTATCTACATATTTACTCAATATCATTAACCTTTGAGAGAGCCCTCTCAGGTTGAGGAGGCTAAGCCTCAATCAAAAGATTGGTTTGAAAGAGTTACGCTGAAGTTGTATAATCAGCAGCCAATCAGGTATGATTTTGGTGATAACACCTCCTGCATGACAAACTTATGCAGAGTTATCATTTGCTTCCATAGTCAAAGTGAGTCGTGCTTTTTTTCAAGGGAAGTTAACTTGAGTCGGCCTTTCTGTATGTCTCTTGACTCATTTTTCAGTCATCCATCCCAGTCTGTCAGTATCTTGTTCTATCACATCAACTATTTAGTCCTTTGCTCATGCTATTTTGAGAAGGTCTCCATTGAATTCTTGCTAGCGGGTTTGTCTCTTATCGACTTCAACATATTTCTCTGAGAGTAAACCTAGAACCACACCCTGGCCCTATTTACATCATTCATATGTGACCTTGTGCTCAACATTTGATCAACATCATGGGTCTTTGACTGAGTGGTTTCCCTTGTGTTTGACTTCATCTTACATTATCACACCTGGGATTTGTGTAGTAACTTGATTTCCATTTTACCCTATTGGTGGATATCTCACCTCTTTGTTAGCTTTCATTATTGGCTAGTTCAGAGGGTTTCTGTTGTGCGCTAGATACATTTTTTGCATGTCAAAAATGTACTTCGGGTTGGTTACTTCACTTTTCTTCGTCTGATTCCTTCCAAATATTGGCTTGCAGGTTACACTCGCGCTAGTCTGATGTGGGATGCCTTAATGCCTTCCTTCCAGTGGATCTTTTACCATCGACTCCGACTCATTCCTCTGGGAATAAGGTCTATAGTCCTTTTGTTAGTACCTTAGGGTTTTCAGTCATCAGTGGCATACTCCTTCGCTATTGATAGTGAGAATACATCAATGTCTCCTGATTGGTAGATTCTCTCAAGTGTTCGACCTCAAATCATTTATTCGCACTTGTTATATTGTACTGGGGCACCTTGACACTCATTATCATTATCGGTGGGTTGTCTCGCATTTGTTAAAGATATACATTAATGACCGGTAATCAAAATATTTCTCACATGGTCAATCTCAACTCATTTATTCCCATTGTGTAGAATTGTGCCATGGTGATCGGTGAAGACCTCAAGTTTGCATCAACATGCTTTGGTTCACTTTGATAACTCCTTCAGTTTTCTGCCAGTGACACCGTCCACCCTTATATGTTGTAGTTTCATCACAGCAGCATCTTATATGTTTGCACCCGATTTGCGTGCGTGTTGTACCATTTGTTCCACCACTTATGATTTGGTACTTGGAGATTCATTTGTGACTTCAGTGATCAAATATCTATGCAACATCATTGATCAGTATTTTATATGTGATACTTGGAAATGATTTTGACTTATACTTCCAGGTTGTTAGGTCCCTATATTACTATTATAGTCTCTTATTTTTGTTATTGTAACCCCCTTATTATTATTATTGTACCCCTGTAACTCCTATATTATTATTATTGCACCCTTAAATTATTATTGTTAGGTCGGCTAGGATTACATTGTGGCCCCACTAGGATTACATTGTGGCCCCATGGACTCCTATATATAAAAAGGAGGTTTTGTAATTTGTATCATCCAAGAATTTTTCATTCACGTAATGTATTGGAGGTTTCCCCCTCGAGGTGTCTTATTTATAAGGCGTTGATATCTCTTTTCTTCTATTTTTGGAGCTGGTTTCACAACATTTGGTATCAGAACTTTGGATTCTAGGGTTTTCACTGCTCCAAACCGGTCAGCATGGAATTTTCACTATAACTTTTTTTCTACAAAGATTCAGAAGCTGAAATATTTAGAGTGCGAATTCGAAATCTTGAGGAACATCGTTGCAAAATTTCAGAGCTTGTTTCACAATATTTTAGGAGATATGACTGTGGAAGTGAGGTCTTTTTCAAGCTCCTGAATTTCATATCAAAGAGGTGATCATGGGAAAATCTTCATAACTCTCTCTCTGAGCATCAGATTGGAATTCTATAAAAAGTGATGGGAAGTGCACAGACTGTAGTTTCCTGTCTATAAATTTTAGAGCCAAAGGAGAAAACAGTGACACGTGGCAATTCGTTCAAGTTCACTCTACTCAACCAATCCATAATTAGGTCATCATAGGAGATTGGGCACAATTTTGTCTTCAAGAATCCAAATCAAGTCAGACTTGTGGCATTCAAAAGAGGATTCAGAGGGCTACCTTAACGCAAAATTTCAGATATTGAAGATCTGAAATCACAGAGATAATTCAGTTTCAATATTGAGCTCCTCAAAAGAAAGAAAAGGGTGTGTATTTTTTTCCGAATTGCATAAGTCTTGTGAAAAAAAAAAAAAAAAATCAGTTTGAAGTGATTCCAAGGGACTATTGAAGAATTTTTATCATTATTGGGTTCTATAATGCCTCCAAAAAATAATTCCATAACCATTAAGCCCTCCGAATTTTATACTATGATGCATGAAGAGGAATAATCGCAATATGAGATATCAAAATTATGGTACCAAGTGCAACAAATTTCAATCTTACGAAGAGCAACCGAAGATGACATATATGGTTTAAAAGCAGAAATGGAGGCTAACTTGTATGGTTTTAAGGATCAAATGAAATCTAATATGGATGATAAATTAGTGGAAGATAACATCGAGCATCAACAACAAGTTCTCCAACTCTCAAAGGATAACCTAACTTTGGTGCAGAATCAAATGAAACAACAGGAATATCAACATCACATCAAAAGAAGTGATGAAGTAGTCACAAAAATAAGAACTCGACAAGTACGATCAATTTCAGATTATCTCATCAAGTGGAAGAGCTTACCCACTGAATATTCTACATGGGAGGATGAGAATTTTATACGGAAAGCACCACGAGCTATGACGTGAGGGCCCAACACTTTTTTGAAGGAGAGGGGCGTGTTGGGTCCATTATGTAGAATTGTGCCATGGTGATCGGTGAAGACCTCGAGTTTGCATCAACATGCTTTGGTTCACTTTGACAGCTCCTTCGATTTTCCCGCATTCTTTGTTCATTTGTTATCTACCAAGGAATGACGGCCAACATATTATATGTGATATATGTTTGCACCCGATTTGCGTGCGTGTTGTACCATTTGTTCCACCACTTATGATTTGGTACTTGGAGATTCATTTGTGACTTCAGTGATCAAATATCTATGCAACATCATTGATCAGTATTTTATATGTGATACTTGGAAATGATTTTGACTTATACTTCCAGGTTGTTAGGTCCCTATATTACTATTATAGTCTCTTATTTTTGTTATTGTAACCCCCTTATTATTATTATTGTACCCCTGTAACTCCTATATTATTATTATTGCACCCTTAAATTATTATTGTTAGGTCGGCTAGGATTACATTGTGGCTATTTAGAGTTCGTGACAGCTATGGACCTATATATAGAAAGAAGGTTTTTTAATTTGTATCATCCAAAAATTTTTCATTCATGTAATGTATTGGAGGTTTCCCCCTCGAAGTGGCTTATTTCTAAGGCGTTGATATCTCTTTTCTTCTATTTTTGGAGCTGGTTCACAACACAGGTAGTGATCAGATGATTCACTATGTACTTTAAATTTCAGTTATACTTGTATACATATTGGATCTACTCCATATTTGATATGTGGACATGCTTTTCTTTCACTGAGAATGGGTATGCCTGCCTTAGACATGAGCTATCTTTATGTTTTCTATCACTAGTTTTTGGTAGGCTGAAATCCGGTGAAGTCCTCTCTAGTCCTCGCAAGTTTCTTTCTATGCACATAATACATTTCGGCCATCATGTACCCCTTCTGACCTCATATATTATGGGGCATATGTTATAGCATCATTTATCACCTCTATATACTTGATGACTTATGCATTAGCCTTGGGAAACCCTTCCATTCAGACTTGGTCACATTTCTCAAAAAACAATATTTTAAAATCCATACGCGACTCCACCCAGTTTTTTCCACGTGCACACACGGGTCCATCCATAGCTGACCTGCGTATGCTATTTAAAACACTAAAAAATATATTTCCCTATTATTTAGGTGGGGTTTACAATTTTTCCTGTAACTTAACTACCCTAGCCCATGGCCTAACTGTTCCCCAACTGAAAAAACTAATTTGAGGAAGTATAAATACACCTCAAATTAATGTCCTAAGAGAGGAGAGAGAGAATATTATTGATATTATAGCCTATTATAGCCCTAATCAACTCTAATGTTTCCCCTGTGCCTCCTGCACTTCCCAAGATTTAGGCCTTGTTTTCGTGTGAGGATCATCCCCATTCTATGTGACATCCTTTGTGCACCATTTGTGAAAAATATTTGTAAGGCTATGGTTGCATGAATCCGGAGGATGGTTTTGCTCAAGGTCATGGCAGATCTCAGGTGGAAGATTGGGCAGGCAGTCTATCAGACAGAAAGAGCACATCGGGAGGGATCTTCAACATAGGATCGGTGACAGTTTCTTGGTATAGCAGGAAGCAATGATCTGTGGCACTCAGTTCAGCAGAAGCAGAGTACATGGTAGAAAATTAAGCTGCATGTTAGGCTATCTAGATGAGAAAGATCTTGGCTGGTTTGTTTGGTTCTTAAATGGATCTAAAAGTGATACATTGTGATAATCATAGTTGCATTAAAGTCTCGATTAATCATTTGTTTCATGATAGGTCCAAGAACATAGATATCCGGTACCATCATCTCATATATTGTGTGTAGGGGATAATAATGTTTCTTTAGTACATTCCCACGGAAGATCAGGATGCAGATATTCTGAAGAAGGTGCTCACCAGGACCAAATTCGAATACCATAGAGACAGGATCAGGGTGAAGGATAATCCCTTTCTTGTTGAGAGGGAGTGTTTAAATTCAACAAGAAAATTTCAACACCCACGCCTAGTGCATTCAAAACCTACACTAGGGTGGGACCCACAGGGCTAAATTTGGTGCATGTCTATTTTAGTTATCCCTTAATTACGACGGACAATAAAATGTAATCTAATCTCAAAATAACTTGTAATAGATAACTGAGTGTGATAAACTCAATTAACTCATGAATTTCGAGTTAGAGGTAGCTGGTGAGGCATGCAGAGTAATTCTAGATATAACAGAGTTCGAAGTGCAATGGTGCATTAGTTAATGTAGGTTGTAATTAGTTCAACTCAATTAAGTGAGCTAAACTCAGTTGTGCTAGTTGTAACTGTTAGATACACTAGTGATAGATCAAGTGAATTAAATATTGATTAATTCACAATCAGTGATATCACATGCAACTCAGGATTTACTATTATTAGCTACATGTATGTCAGATCGAGTGGAGACTCAGTTGAGATATAGGTGAAAGGGAAGTTGACTATCAGTTGTAGGATTATTGGGCTGCACCCATGCAACCAAACACCCATTGGAGTGCCCATGATACTTGCATAGTCAAGGAAGGTCAAAATTCCTATTCTTTAGGGATTTCATTCATCATGGATTACGCAAGAAAGGGAGGATGTCTTGAGGCGGTAAATTGGCTAAGTTTTGGTCAATTTTATGTGTGACAGTGTGAGAAAATTAACTGAGTAAAGGGGGCCTCTTATGAGAAGAGTTGTATGGAATTATTTCATGATTCCATGTTGAATATACAATAGAAGATAGTGGGGTTTTTAGCAGCAATCTTTCCCCAGTAAACTATCTGTGTTATGGCTTGATTGATTCTTCTTTGTTTCATGTGATTGGCGGTTGTGTTTTTAATTCCGCAAAATATTTGTAGAAGTGATTTAGTATTTAACTTTAGTACATTTTTAGATCATATTAAATCCATGATATACATGTTTGTTGTATAATTTCTACATGGTATCAGAGCACATGAAATCACAATTGTGAAGGGGGATCTGAGTTTGTGACTAGATAGAATTCGAATTTGCAAAAAGACTTTCTTGGTGCTACAGCTGATTCAGGATCGAAATGGCTTTCAATGGCTTGAGGTTGGAGTATGCACTCGAGGGAAGCTCAAAATATATTTCTTGGAAGGATAGGATGGAGGAAGTACTTGAAGACAATGGCTTGAAGGAATTCATTGACAATTATGTTCCTAAACCCGCTGTGACAGATGCTGAAAATCTTGATGCATGGCAAAGGAAAGTGGCAAAGGCGAGGAGGATCCTATTGGAGGGAGTACGAGACCACATTGTCTCAAGCCTTCATGGGAAAGCCACACCATATGCAATGTGGAAGGATTTTATAGATCTATTTCAGAGAAGCAATGACCATAGGAAATTGGCGCTCAAAGATAAACTCAAGAAGATCAAGATGGAGAAAGGCGACTCCATACCAAAATATCTAACAAAATATCCAATTTTGGGATGAACTGGGGAGCGTTGGTATAACTGTTGTTGATGATGATTTGGTGAGCTTGGCTCTCCTAGGACTTCCCAAGAGTTGGCACAGTTATCAAGACTCTGTCAATGGAAGGGAAAATCTGCCAGATTGGGAACAACTGTGGTCAGATTTAGTGCAAGAGGAGTTCATAAAGAACACCAGAGATGGATCTTCATCTAAGAATGAAGATGAATAATATTGTGCTTTGGCTACCAAGGTGAAAAAGGGGAAGGGGAATAATTCCATTCCAAATTCGTGTCTAAAGATGGCGAGAAGCGGGATATGTCTAGGGTGAAGTGTTTTCACTATCATGAGCATGGGCATTATGCTACTAACTATCAAAAAAATAAGAATAATAAGAAGGTTGGAGGATCTGCAGCTGGTGAGGTTTTGGCCTCGCAATTTGAGCTTGACTTCTCATTGATTGTATGCATGGTGTCAAGTGCATTGGGATCTATGTGGTATTTGGATAGTGGTGCTTCCTTTCACATGACGGGAGACAAGGAACTTTTTAGTAGCTTGGAGGAGAAGGATCTCCAAATGAATATTGAAATCGGTGATGACGGGTGGTACAATGTTACCGGGATTGGTACCATTACCTTCCAGAGGCAGTCAGGTAAACCCTTTCAATAAAATATGTAATTCATGTACCCAGTTTGAAGAAAAATTTAGTCTCAATTGTAATGTTGGAGGATAGAGACTATGATGTTAGTTTTAGTGAAGGAAAATCTTTCCCGCGACACAAAACAACAGGACAAGCCAAGAAAATAGGATTAAAGTTAAGAATCTCTACAGGCTGGATGTATATGGCTGCACAAAATTGATGGGCAAGGCGAACAAATTGGTGACCCAAGATGAGGGAAAATTATGGCACAAAATATTGGGCCATCTTCATCATGTAGCCTTGAAATTCATACAGCATATTTCTACTGGTCTTCCCAGGGGTACACTTGTGCAGTCAGAAACATCCAAGGGATGTACTATGGGAAAAAATGTAAAGGCCACCTTTCATGAGAAGGAGAACCAAGCTTCGGGGATCCTTGAGAGAGTTCACACAGACGTGTGTGGACCATTCTCTGTTGCTTCGGCAGCAAAACATAAGTACTATGTGATATTTGTTGATGAATTTTCTCGTAAGTGTTGGATCTTATTCATGTAGAAGAAAGATCAGACATTCTCTTAGTTTCTTGAGTTTAAAGCACTGGTGGAGAAATATTCATGGAAGCAAGTGAAGGCTCTTAGGAGCGATAATGGTGGAGAGTACATCTCTAAAAAATTTAAGAAATTTTGCAGCAAAGAAGGAATTCAAAGAGGAATGATAGCACCTCATAACCCACAGCAAAATTGGGTCGCTAAAAGAAAGAACAAAACGATTGTGGGTGTAGCAAGAGTGATGTTGCATGATCAAGGCCTATCGATGCATCTGTGGGCGGAAGCATGCATCACTGCGCTATTTGTTCAGAACCGTTGTCCTCATATGATACTTAGCATGAGTACACCTGAAGAGGCTTTCACTGGTAAGAAACCTGATGTTTCACACTTCAATATTTTTGGCTCATCTGTTTATGTGCATGTGACCAAGGACGCCAGGAAGAAGCTGGAACCAACAACTAAGATTAGGATTTTTGTGGGGTACACTGAAACAACCCACAACTATCGAGTGTATTTTCCAAACAACAGAATGAATGTTGTGCGACGAGATATAAAATTTGATGAGGAGAAAGCCATGCGGTTGTACCTTGAGAGGGAGATGGAATTGCATGCAGAGGAGGAACTGTTGGTTCCCAAGGATGAGCCCCAATATGTGGAGACGCCACATGATGAGTATCATGGAGTGGTAGAAAACACTCATGCAAATCCATCCATCATAAATGGCAGAAGGAACACCACAGAAGCTGATATATTAAGACTTGATGCTGCAGAGAATGTAGGAGCCCCTACTTCACAGCACAAAAAAAGATAGCCTCCAGACAACTTTACTGGATACATGGCTCTTATGAGAAAATGTGTTGTGACTGAACCATCTTCCTTTCATGAAGCAATGCAACAACCAACTTGGGTTGATGCAATGGTGGCAGAGTATGAATCCATTTTCAAGAACAGTGCATGGGAGATTGTCCAAATACTGGTCGAAAAATCAGTGGTTGGATCTAGATGGATCTACAAGGTAAAGTGAGCTGCTGATGGGAGTGTGGATAAATAAAAGGACAAATTTGTGGCCCGGGGATTCTCACAGATCGAGGGGATCAACTATGATGATAATTTTACACCTGTTGCAAGGTACTCTTACATTAGATCCATCCTTGCACTATCAGTGTAGATGGGCTGGCGCATTCATTATATTGATGTGAAAATTGTGTTTCTTAATGGGATCATTGAGGAAGAGGTGTACATAGAGAAGCCTGAAGGTTTAGAGATCTTCAACAGTGATTCACATGTGTGTTGACTCAAGAGAGCACTGTATGGGATGAAGCAAGAACCTCGTGCTTGGTACACTCAGATAGACAGCTATTTCACCGTACTGGGCTTCACCAAAAGTGAAGCAGATGCAAACCTGCACCAGATTGTGGTTTAGAGTAAGCTATTTATTATTGTTCGTTATGTTGATGATCTAATTTTGACTGGTGATGAGCAACTTATACACTCATGCAAGGAGGATCTTGAAAGGGAGTTCAAAATGAAGGACATGGTACTCCTTCATTATTTCCTTGGCTTGGAAATATGGTAGTGGGATGGTGAAATTTTTGTCTCTCAAGGAAAGTACACCAAGGATATACTAGGTAAGCTTTACATGGAGAGCTGAAAACCTATGTATATTCCTCTTCTAGGAAATTGGAGGAAAGAGGATGCTACTTCCGGAGAGGTAGTGGATGCTACTATCTACAAGCAGTTAGTTGGTTCACTGATGTATCTAATGAACACCAGACCAGACATTTGCTACGCAGTTAACTAGCTGAATCAAGCTATGGTTAATCCTACCAAGCTCTTTTGGAAGGCGGGGTCGAAGCATGTCTTGAGATACTTGAAGGGCACATCAGAGTATGGTCTATGGTACAAACGGACAGAGGGAGTGAAGCTTCAAGGATTCACATATGTAGATTGGGCAGGCAGTCCACCAGACATAAAAAGCACATCAGGATGGATCTTCAGCATAGCATCAATAGAAATTTCTTGGTACAATGGGAAGTAGTGATCTGTGGCACTCAGTTCAGTGGAAGAAGAGTACATGGCAGCAATTCAAGCTGCATGTGAGGCTATCTGGATGAGAAAGATCTTGGTTGGTTTGTTTGGTTCTCATATGGATCCGACAATGAAACATTGTGATAATCAAAGTTGCAATAAACTCTCTATTAATCATGTGTTTCATGATAGTTACAAGCACATAGATATCTGGTACCATAATCTCATAGATTGTGTGCATAGGAGAATAATTTTGCTTCAGTACATTCCCACGAAAGATCAGGATGCAGATATTCTGAAGAAGGTGCTCAATAGGAGAAAATTAAAATACCATAGAGACGGGATTGGGGTGAAATATAATCCCATTCTTGTTGAGATGGAGTGTTGATATTCAACAGGAAAATTGTAGCACCCACGCCTAGTGCATTCAGCACCTACACTAGGGTGGGGCCCACAAGGCTAAATTTGGTGCATGTCTATTTTAGTTATCCATTAATTAAGATGGACAATAAAATTTAATGTAATCTAAAAATAACTTGTAATAGTTAATTGAGTGAGGCATGCTGAGTAATTCTAGTTTTAGTAGAGTTCCAAATGCAGTAGTGCATTATTTAATGCAGGTAGTAATCAGTTTAACTTAGTTAAGTGAGTTAATCTCAGTTGTGCTAGTTGTAACTGTTAGATACACTAGTGAGAGATCAAGTGAGTTAAATATTAATTAATTCACATTCAACGACCTCACATGCAACTGAGGATTTACTATAATTAGTTGCATGCATGTCAAATCCAGTGGAGACCTAGTTGAGATCTAGGTGAAAGGGAATTTGACTATCAGTTGTAGGATTATTGGATTGCACCCATGCAATCAAACACCCATTGGAGTGCCGATGATACTTTCACAGTCAAGGAAGGCCAAAATTCCTATTATTTAGGGATTGCACAAGCAAGGCAGGTTGTTTGGAGGCAGTAAATTGGCTAAGTATTGGTCACTTTTATGTGTGATAGTGTGAGATAATTAGCTAAGTACAGGAGGGATCTTGTGAGAAGAGTTGTATGTAATTGTTTCATGATTCCATGTTGAATATACAATAGAAGATAGCGAGGTTTTGAGCAGCAAGATTTCCCTGAGAAATTATCTGTTTTGTGCCTTGATTGATTCTTCTTTGTTTCATGTGATTGGCGATTATGTTTTTAATTCCACCAAATATTTGTAGAAGTGATTCAGTACTTAACTTTAGTACATTGTTAGATCAGATTGAATCCATGATATACATGCTTGTTGTATAATTTCTACAATCCTGATCTCTCCTTTTGTCTTATTTTCTTTCACCAACATAGGACTTACCCATTCTGACTATTCAATAGGTTTAATAATCCCTGTTGTTATCATCTTATCTAATTCTAGCTTCACTTTATCCTTGTACTTTGGGTTCAAACTATAAGTTCTCTTCTTGATTGACTTCGCATCAGGTTTTATGGGAATCTTTATGACTCCCAAATCTCCTAATATTCCCTTCATATCTGAAAACTTAGTGAGAAAAAATTATTTATAATCATGCAGTAAATATATGACTTTGTTGATTGTATCTTCATCCCTGTAATATCCTACTGTTGCAAACTTCGGCTCTTATTCTTATCCAATTTTCACCTTCTTGGTCTTTAATGGTTGTGTAATATCTGGCATCTCTATCTTTGGTCCATGTACTTCGCGGTTCCCTTCTGATTCTACTATTTCGATGTTTCTGGGGTCTTCCTCTTCTTCTGCAGTAATGTTATAGCATTATAGTGCATAATCTAACTACGTGGTCCAATTAGGTGGCTTCCATGTTAGTGTGGCTACACCTTTAAATATATTCTCTTGCACTATCTGCAGGGTTGAATCTATACCTAGAAATTCATCCTCAAAGCTAAACGTTAGTATAAACCCATCAACCAAGTATACCCAGTTCATGGTACCATGTTCATGTAGGAATTATCTCCAAGGTGTGAATAAATCCATGCACCTATTCCTATTGTGGAATCTCCTTCCATGTTGTAATGCACAACTAGATATTCTCTCTAGGTTTAGTTTCACCATAACATTTCTTCTTTATTTATGTTTCCACTTATCTAAACATTATCCACATTAATCTTCGACATACCTGCCAATATCCTATATCCTTCCTGTGTGTACCCCACCATATATCAGGGGTAGATCAAAGTATCTGATATTATTGTACTCTTTCTTCTGCATAATCATTAAGAAAATTTTCTACATTACCGAAACCATCATAATAAGGCGGGTTACATACCTCAGATGTCATAAAACGAACTACTTTTGTTATTCTTGCACAATACTTTATGGATATTTCATGTAATATGTTCTGCCAATTCTCCAGTTCTTCTTCTGAATATGATGTGCAGTTACTATCATGATGCCAACTCAACTTGCCATGTTTAGTAGTGTTAATATAGTCTTCTTCCTTGGTTTTCAATTGATATATGCTATCAATATCTCTTGTGTTGTATTCTTCTCTTACTGGCTCACTGGATCTGTATATCTTACACCTTCTTGTTAGAAAATTATATATTACAGAGCAATGCAACACGTAAAATATGCGGAAAACACAAGCACACAAAACACATAAAACTAGAGAGACGCAGATATACATGGTTCACGCATTTTTGGCTATGCCCACTCCGAACAACCAATCCTTCCTTTCTATTATCCATCAAAATGAAGAGACACAACCTACAACAGATTCGTTGTAATATCCTTTGTTCTCTCTCACAGTCTCCCTATCTATTTCTCACTCTGAGAATACTCATACAATACATAGCCACAATACAATACCCTAATACAAGTGAGGGGTTGGCTTCTAGGGAAAAAAACCCTAAACTAAATATAACTTCTACCGTCAGATCATCCACCTAATGAACGACCCAGATTGACTAGAAATTACTATACTTTTACAAGGCAATTTTACATCTGTTTTCAGCTTCGGGGGTGCTGCCCCTGAAACCCCCCGCCAGGGGGGGGATCCATAAAGTCATAGCCATCACCCTTCGAAACCCCCCAGGCAGCGCTTAATTACGGGCGGCGTTGCTGCCCCATTAAGGTAGAGGGGTCCAACGTTGTGATACAAATCAAACAAGATAATCAGGCTCCACACCCAACACTTTTGATGGATCAAAAGGGAAAATCACCCTCATATTTATTCCTTCAACATTCTTTGTCTTACTTATATTGATTATAGCCATATTATCCATTGCCAAATCAATTCCAAGAAAATCAGGGTAAGGATTACTATCATAAAAAATTTCTATCACTTCAAAATCAGCAATGGTGTGAACTCCTTCAATATCTACCATGGCACATGTTATCAATAAATTGAAACTGATGGGTTGCTTCAACAGCCAACGTAGAGTAACTATTTCAGACCAATTTTAGTTGGAACTTAGCCTTTCCAACCTAAGAGGCCTCTCTCAAGGTAATGTATGATGATATTCAATAGACAATATTTGGAGATAAAGATGGCTAACTCTGAATGTATTTTGAATGTTTTTATGCGGGTGAAGGATGTCAATAAGTAGCTACCATTGGGCATGGATTCAGAGGGAACTCAATTACATGAAAGCATCTAACATGGAAGCTGAGGCATGTGTGTATTCTCATCATAACACAACTAGAACAGTAAACCATATGTATACAGGAAATTGGAGCATGATTAAAACACGAATTCCAAGTGATTATACATAAATCCAACTTCATAAAAATCAAATAGATAGGTAACTAAAACACATATGAGAACACATAATGAATCTCAGGCCTAATAGAAGTCTTTTGCAATTGTATATTATTGTATTGAAAATATTACAATAGTAGATGGTAACATGACATCAAACAACCCTTTTCTAATCCTCCCATCTGCCTATTTATAAAATTAGACATCTTTAAATGTGGTTTTCCAGCTGGCTAAACCTTCAAATGCTCCCAAAGACACCTTATCCAAACAAGAAAAATATTACAAGGAGGGAATCTAGTGATATTTCTCTTTTCAAGAGTTCAAAACCTACTAGGACTCTAACGCTATTTATTTCATTAACAGTTTTTACATGATGAATTCATGATGAAACTTATCGAATAAAACCACTTTGGATGAGGTGGAAATTCCCATAACTAAACAATAAAACAACCATATTGACATATAAGGTCTTCTCATTGGATTTTGGGGATATGATGTTATATTTGATGGTGTGTCCAAAATTGATGAGCTGGAAACCCAATAAATTTCCATGATGAGTGTTCACACTAACCAAAGTCTCCACTGGTATTCTTTTACCAATCCAAATTATTAATGTGCTTCAAAAATGTATCAAATTCTTTAAAAAAATTGTTTTATCCCTTGCTGCAAAAACAGAGGACTTTAGGCAAGTTCGTAGCGAAATGTCTATATCACTCTTCATTTGACATTTTCTACAAATTGTTTGACTTCTCTTCTCATTTGATGGTGTCCAATAATTCAAAACATTTAAATACATGCTTTTACTTAATCCCTTTATGAAAAAAATTTGGAATTTATAGCAAAAATTAATCTTCAGCGAGTTCGTAGCGAAAACTTGGCTTTAAGCCTGGAGTATGCTACAAACTTGCCTAATAAACTGCAGATTTCAAAATTTTCACTTCTAACTCCCAAAAATATCCATGGCTTTGTGATATTATGATATGAATAATGGTAGGGAAAAAATGGTTCAAAATATTTCTTACCCTTCATGGAGCAACAGGTGGCTCATCTTCCCTTAAAAATGGACCTGTTTTTTTTAAAACTAGGGGTCAGAAATGAGCTTCTATCTCCCGATAATTGATAGTTGATACAAAATGGGAGGAGATTTTTTTTAAATAAGCTCGTTCTAAAGAAAAATCTCTCTTATTTTTTTTAAAACCATCTACATATGTCTGTAATCTGCATTTGCAAAACATGTCTAAAACAGGGAAAAAACACACTCTGGAAATAGATCCCAAATACATCTTCGAATATCCCTATTTGTAACACCTATGAGAAAAGTGAAAGAGGTTAATGTTCTTTGATCCATTTTTGAAAATAACCTCTCTCAGTGTTTTATAATTCATCTCAGTTTACCAAGAAACTACTCTTGAACTTGACTTCTTAAACAGTAAAAAAAAAAAAAAACACACACAACAATCCCCTTGTATCTTCTGACAGAAATGCATGCAGCCAACATTGGTGAAGGGCTATGCAAAAAATGGACCCTCCATAAATAATTTTAGGTACATAAGCTCATATCCAACTACTAAACCTCATTTTTTGGTTTTCTTATGTGTGGCCATCTCCTCCAAAACAACGATGCTTTCTTTGGAAGTTGACACCTGCAAAAGATGACCTTTGACAACAAGTTGTTTGTTAACAGAATTGAAAAATCACCTTATGACAGCAGCTAGATCGAAATCAAAATAGGGAAATGGTGGGAAAATAATCTCACAAGGATGACAAGGTAAGTTATTAGGCTT
This sequence comes from Pinus albicaulis, assembly GCA_034641835.2. Lineage (NCBI taxonomy): Eukaryota > Viridiplantae > Streptophyta > Pinopsida > Pinales > Pinaceae > Pinus > Pinus albicaulis. The sequence goes on from CM076572.1 coordinate 241,739,356, forward strand.
GAATGCATGAAGGTTGAATAAGGAAAGGAAAGTGGGAAAGGAAAACAAAATGATGGTGATGTAATGATGGGTAAGCATGTCATACACAGAATAATAACTCATAACAGGTAGGCACATGGTGACATATTGAATTCTAACCACTAAAAAATGACAACTCATCGATCCTGATACCTCTTGCAAAAAAATCATGAGTTCGTACCCAATTCAGTTACAAAGTTGGAAGATTTGCTACAGAATTATCTGGTGAGTCCATAGCGAAAAAAGCTTGTTTTTCATAGAAATCGTTGTGAACTCAGGTAAAAGGTGACAAATGTCAAAAATTATTTATCTTAACTGATGTATGTGAATTTTTGAAAATTTTCCTATGACAAGACCTTAATTACATGAGACAAAAACATTTTGAACCCTTAAAAACTGTAGACCATTCATGAAATTTTATCAATTTTCATGAATTTATTTGACCAAAACACTAGACCTAATTGTTATTGATGATAATAGTGGCTCCATTAGGGATGATGCACCCCTGTGGTGCAGCAAAGAACTAGAAACTCCAATGCCTTATTGAAAACTGAAAAGATGACTTTGATGATGCTCTTTCCAAGACTTTACAACCTTCTCCTCGAGCTCAAACTTATTGAAAACTGCAATCTGAGCTTAAAACTAAATATGTACATTCTGAAAAGATTCTCAAAATACTTGAGCTTATTCACACACACACCTACCTATCCAATACTACTAAGAAAGTATTGAATTAGATGACACAAAAATTCCAGTGAAGCCAATCAAGTAGCTGCTGAAATAAAAATAATGCTCGACTATGCACCAACAAAATCGAAACTTGAAAATATAATGGAAACTAATAATGGATTTGTTTCTCACGGTGAAGACATGACTGAAAACTCAGGCTGAAAAAATTCTCCATATATTTTGTTATAGGATCAATAAATATATGATCTTCTTGATGAATATTTTCAAAATTTTGAGAAAAGTAATCCTCATAGCTGAACAATTCACACTTATTTTCCATATCATCATATACTTTCAATTGTGTGTCATCATATTTATTTTTTAAAAAAAAAAATTTCTCCATCTTGATGTCAAAAGACAATAGCTCATCTGCTTGTTTCAACTAGAAAAAACTGTCAATAGGTTGCATATGATCTTGAAAATGATAAGACTGAATTTAAGCTTCAACATTCTCAATATATTTTTCAAGCTCATGAGCCAATTCATCTAAAAATCTGATCATATTTTCGAGATTTCCTTTATATGACTTTAAATAAAAAGACAGTGATGAAGAAAAATTCTCACTAACTTCTACATTAGAGCACCATCATGTGAATTCCTTAATGGAAAGAGAGCCTACCACAAACTCTGTCTTCTCCAAAAGTGATTATAAATAAATCCAACTACATAAAAATCAAATAGATGGGTAACACGCACACATATGAGAACATAAAATGAATCTTAGGTCTGATAAAATTCTTCTGCAACTGTGTATTACCATATTGAAAATATTACAATAGTAGCTAGTAACATGACATTAATAAACCCTTTTCTAATCCTCCTATATGCCTATTTATAAAATTAGATATATTTTCATGTGGTTTTCTAGCTGGCTATACCTTTGAATTCTCCTAAGAAAACCTTATCCAAACAGTAAACATATTACAAGGAGGGAATCTAGTGATATTTCTCTTTTCAAGAGTTCAAAACCGACTAGAACTCTAACACTATTTATTTCACTAACAGATTTTACATGATGCATTCATGATGAAACTTATCAAATAAAACCACTTTGGCTGAGGTGGAAATGCCTATAACTAAACAATAAAACAGTCATATTGACATCTAAGGTCTGCTCCTCGAATTTTGGGGATATGTTGGTATAGTTGATGATATGTCCAAAATTGATGAGCTGGCAGCCCAATCACTTTCCATGATAAGTGTTCACACTAACCAAAGTCTCCACTAATATTATTTAACCAATCCAGATGATAAATTTGCTTCAAAAATGCATCAAATGGTTGAAAAACTTTGAAATTATCTCTCACTCCAAAAAATAGGACTTTAGGCAAGTCTTTAGCGAAAAGTTTGTAGCACTCCTCATTTGGCCTTTTCTGAAATTTTTTGAATTCTCTACTCATTCGAGGGTGTCCACTAAGTAAAAAAATTTAAATACATGCTTTTACTTAATCCCTTTATGAAAAAATTTGGAATTTATAGAAAGAAGTAATCAGCGAGTTCGTAGCGAAAACTCGACTTTAAGCTTAGAGTACGCTACGAACTTGCCTTATAAACTGCAGATTTTAAAATGTTCACTTCTACCTCCCAAAATTTTCCATGGCTGTGTTATATGATGATATGAAGCATGATAGGGAAAAAATGGTTCAAAATATGTCTTACCCTTCTTCATGGAGTAGCAGGTGGCTCATCTTCCATTAAAAATGGACCTGTTTTTATGAAAACTAGGGGTTAGAAATGAGCTCCTATCGCCCGATCCTTGAAATTGGTTACAAAACACGAGGATTTTTTTGTAAATAATCTCATGCTGAAGAAAAAACTCTCTTTTTTTTCTTAAAACCATCTCCAGATGTCCGGAATCTGCATTTGAAAAACATGTCTAAAACAGGGAAAAAAGATACTCTGAAAATAGAGCCCAAATACATCTTCAAATCTCCCAATTTCTAACACCTGTGAGAAAAGTGAAAGAGGTTAATGTAATTGGTTAATTTTTTACAATAACATCTCCAAGTGTTTTATAATTAATCTCCTTTTACCCATAAAATACTCTTGAAGTTGACTACTTAAAAAGTAAAAAAAAAACACAACAATCACCTTGTATCTTCTGACAGAAACGCATGCAGCCAACATTGGTGAAGGCCTCTGCAAAAATAGGACCCTCCATAACCAATTTCAGGTCCATAGGCTCATATATAACTATTGAACCTCATTTTTATGTTTTCTTATGTGTGGCCATCTCCTCCAAAACAACGCTGCCTTCTTTGGAAGTTGACACCTACAAAAGATGACCTTTGATAACAAGTTGTTTGTGGACATAATTGAAAAATTACCTTATGATAACAGCTAGATCAAAATAAAAACAGGGAAATGGTGGAAAAAAAATCTCACAGGGATGACAAGGTAAGTGATTAGGCTCGAATGCATGAAGGTTGAACAAGGAAAGGAAAGTGGGAGAGGAAAACAAAATGAGGTGATGTACTGATGGCTAAGCATGTCATACATCAAATAATGACTCATAATAGGTAGATACATGGTGACATACTGACTTCTAATCACTAAAAAATAATATCTCATTAATACCCATACTGCTTGAAAAAAAAACATGAGTTCGTAGCGAATTCAGTTAGAAAGTCGGCAGATTCGCTACGAAATTGCCAGGTGAGTCCGTAGCGAAAACAACCTGTTTTTCACAGAAATCACCATGGACTCGAGTAAAAGGTGAAAAATGTCAAAAATGATTTATTTGACTTGATGTATGTGAATTTTTGAAAATTTTCCTATGACAAGACCTTAATTACATGAGACAAAAACATTTTGAACCCTTTAAAACTATAGACCATTCATGAAATTTTATCAATTTTCATTAATTTATTTGACCAACACACTAGACCTAATTTTTATTGATGATAATAACACCTAATAGTATTCCCATAGGAAAGATATTTTGTTGATTATCCAATATTAACTGAATATTTTACCATTGTAGCTTCAGATTACCCATTATTTCCCATGTTTTCTTTGTCAAAACATTAGCATCTAAGCCAAAATCTAGAATAACCTGATCCATTTCATATTCTCCAATCTGCACACTAAGTATCATCTCTTTTCCAGCTCTATTTTATCGGTGTACATTATTAACTATGTGCACCTCACTTCGCGGTGTCTCTTTCGATGCACATGAATTTATCAATTCTTGAAGCCCTTCTACAACCTTTTGATCTCTCAACAACTTCATACACGTCTGCAGAAAAGTTCTCATGTTATTTGCATGATCTGTTGAATTATGGGCCAAATATTGATCCTACGTCACTACTTAGTTTAGTGTCGAAACTATTTTCATGTCACAGTTACTAGGCCCTAGTTGTGTAGTATAAGTCGAAGCTCCTGCATCCATGAAACTTCGCTTTGCCTCCGTAAAAAACTTTATTTTCTCTCTGAACATTAAAAACGGGAAATTTCTCTGGACTTTTTTCTAACCCATGCACCTATATCTTCAAATTTCTTCTTTCCAACATCTTTATCACTTCCAGTCATAGCTCCACTTCTAGTGACGATGTTAACAAAAGGTTCATTGATCCTTCTTTCATCCTTCATCATTTGGATGTTTTGTGTAGGTTTTTGGTTTCTTTTCTCTTGCATTTTTTCCATAAGTGTAGAAAAATATTCAATTACATGATCGAAATATTTGCAATACTTACATGTAATAGTAGGATTCAAGAAAACTCTTTCAAAATGGCTTGCCTGGCTGCAGTTATAGAAAATGATTTGACCTCTTCCTAGAAAAACTGCACCACCTATACCTATTCCTTCATAATCTCCTCGACCACCACATTTTCCATTGGGCTCATGTGCACACTCCTCTTCTTCCATTATGTAAGCATCAATGTTGTGCTCCATCGTTAGATCATAACTTCAAAAATTATTTTCATCATGTCCTATTGACTTACAAAATTTTCAAAATAGGTTGCTTGGGGTCTGCACATATTTTGCAACAAATAAAAATATTTAGAGTGATGTTGGCCTATAGTTCTGCATATCTTGCACCAATGACTGGATCTTGCATTTAAGGGATTAGGTGCTCCATTAGCCAAGTAATCTCTTAAAACAAGGCATTGTTAATTAGAATGGCCTTCTGATTTTAATTTTGTACAACACAATTATCCTATGACTTATTTTCCCTTCTTGATATCCTACAATTGCGAGGTCAAGTTTGCAACTCTAAATCTGCTGCATACTTGTATTAGTGTCCCCTATCGGTGAAGCTTCCAACTTCATGGAAATTTCCAAAGCTTCGGCTTGAGTTCCTATCTTTTATTGTGTTAATGACAACTTGATATGTGGAAACATCGCAGCTATAAACCATTCCTTATGCTGCTATGGGGGTATGTTGAAACTCACTTGATCTAATAACACCTTAAACCTTTGATCAAGATTCAAAACATACTCATTGACTTCTTTTTTTTATCTCCTTAAACTCAGTAATGCGTTATGATTGAGACTTCGACTTCTTGAACTATTGTATCAGTGCTTGATTAATATATGCAAATGTACCATTGTGAGTGGTTGAATACTTCATGTACCATGTCAGCACTCTATCTCGCAACATCGTAATGATTTGCACCTTCTTTATATCTTCGTCAGTGATCTACTCTGTTGTCCATACAAATTCGACTAAAAACAAAAATTGGTCTGCCTCTTCTAAACTAGTTCCTCTAAAAATAGGTAGCTTAATGTCATCATCCATACCTCTTTTTGGGGTGTAAGGGGGAGGGGGTGGGTGAGGGCGAGGGGTATGGGGGGTAGGATGGGTAGGGGGAGTAGGGAGACCACCAACACCCTGACTACTATTGGATTATGGCTTCGGTGAGCTCTACTGCGGATTTTCCTCGGAGTTCTCTATATATTTTTCTTCTTTTTCACCTTCAGATTCACTCAGCAGAGGGCTATAATCAGTCTCTTTGAAGATCTTCAGATCTTCTTCGCGATATCTCTTTTTGGTATCTAGTCTATACCTTTTTCCACTTCACGCTATACCGATTTCTTTCTTATATTTACTTCTTCCTCCAAACATAAGTAAACTGAAAGTCTGATTGCATCTGAAAAACTCCCTTTTCGCACAAAATCGTCTTAATCCATAGTTTCCAATCATTCAAATTCTTACCTCGTGGTCCTTTGAATAATATTCAATCTGCTTCGCTGTAGGTCACAGTCGGGTCTATAACGAAATCGGCAACGAATCCACCCAAGATGTTATCAATCCAAAAATAAAAAACCCTTGAAATCTTGTTGTTAGTACTATTGAGTCGTTGTATTAGCTCGGGAGTTTGCATTGTAGGTTTTTCGTTCTTAAAGAAATCCTTCCTTTCAGTCAACCTCGACACCCACTCATACAATTCACTAGGGAATGATCCAGAGAATATTTCATATTGTTCCGTAAAAAGATATTTTTTCAACCAAGCTTTAGATGTTAAGCATGGATTTATGTTCTCTTGATCTACACATTCTTGCTCCTTCTAGACTATCCAACCTTTAATTTCCTTCTTCAATGGGTGCCACGTCCACATATCCCTCAAACAGATCTCGGTCCTAGTAATGAAACCATTTGTTGGCTCGTTTGGGCTTGACCCGGGTTCGATCCATGCTTCACACCAACAAACCCCATGATCACTAACCCTTTCAGCAACGACCTCCAAGCAAATCATATTCTCACCCAAGGTGACTATGGGTGGTTGTAGAACTAGGTTTCTACAGCCTTGAGGGACTGCACGGTGTGTCTCATCTATCATGTTACTAATATCCCTTAACATGCATAAAATTACTGCGATGTATTAAATCCTTCACTTACTTCACCACATTCAACAAAACATATAAACAATATCATAAACTGCACTATTATAAAATACAACTATAATAGTTACTTCGCAACAATTGATATTAAGAAAATAGAAAAGAACACATAAGAACAATAAATATCTTCAAAAAACTTCTCCTTTTCTATTATGATGGATATTTTAAGTACATTCAACTCTCTGACCTGCGCACAAAGTTGCAAGTGGTCTGCGCATTAATTTGCAGACTCTTCCAAGGTTTGTGTGCACTTAGTTGCAGATCCTTTCCTTCGCTACAAAATACAGATACAAACTATCCCATGACCATATAACTTACAATGATTATTCACCTATTTTTGCTTCTAACATTACATCAATTTATATAGCGTTACATCATTACAAAACCATGGTCCAAATACCATGTGCTAAGAAAAATACAAGAAAATCTAACCCAAGCCCTTTACAAAAGGAGGTTCTTTGACCAACCCCGAAGCCCCTAAGATACCGCACGGTATTTCCAAAATGTTGTGATGCATTGTATACTTCGCGCTCTGCTCCTCATAATATGGAGATTTATCCAAAATCGAGGCCAATTTGGGTTGCGCCCAACACAGGGTGAAAATAAGGACTAGACTGTGTAGTAGGACCGAAATAAGGGGAATGATGTGAGTAAGACACGGTACTGGCAACGAGGTTACCCCTAGGTAAACTAGCCCCTCTAGTAAAAGTATTGGTAGGTGGCGTCCCTCCAAAGAGAAAATTATACCAAGCTTATGTCATACTAAAAGTTACATTTCCCCCAGGATGACTAGGGACAACTAATAATCTCCCCCAAAAATTTCTGGAAGTAACCATTCATAACTGAGGAACATGAATAATTGATTGGTCAAATGATGATGTGTAAATTCCTGGACCTACTGGTTGACTAGGCTGGGGTGTCGTATTTATAATAGAGGACGGTGTGGATACAAAAACATTCAGGAAACTAATGAGAGCCATAGATGAGACTGGTGGAATTCCCCAAGAAAAAGTGAGAGGTGTGGATGGAGGAGCAGGAATAGCCACGCTAAGAGGTGGCATCATTTTCATGGTAGCCGAGACTGTTGATGCATACGATAATGAAGTCTCAAACTTCGCGACAGGGTAAATGGTAGATAAAGGAACGTAATTGTAAGTTGGTGTAGAACCGTCAAAATTCACCCGCAGTAAGGTAGGCCCTAAAGTATCAGTTAAAGGTGGATTGGTAGGAGCGTCAGACTCATCCGCCAAAGTCTCAATAGAAACAAATTCACTATCAATGGGGCCAGACAGAGATTCCAACACTATGTGATGGTCTAAGTCATGAGCACCGACAGACACTCTTCATGCAAGAGAAATAAGTCCACTTATTTCAGGAAGTAAACCTTGAAGACGTCATCAATGTGGACGAAAAAATTCATCCATGATGATAATAAATAAAACACAATTAAGTTAGTGCAAACACCCTAAGGCAAAACTACAAACTTAGACAAAACAACACACTCTAGAAACGTCCTAAAAGATAGCACACACAAACATAATACAAATAACCTAGTGGTGGAATAGTTATACTAGTGACTTGCTTCCCAGCCCTTTTAGTTGCAAACTCGACACAAGTGCCCCCACAAGTGGAACACCCCCCGAGAGGACTAAGAGAGTATGACTAATATTTTTCGTAGGTACATAGAAGACGACCTCGACCCTGCACCTATGTATGAGCCCTAGAAATAAAGGCCACTATGGTCACCACATACAATAACACAACTTGGGGGGATAGTCACAGGACAAAACAACACACAAGGGCAAGAAACTTAACCCCAAAAGGAGCCAAGACCGAAACCCCCTTGAGAGTTACCTCCCAAGTGGTCCCCAAGTGATAAAAAATGTTTGTATGCATGCCAATTTCGCTATATCTTGCCACCCGAAACTAAGCGAAATGGGTCATGTCACCCCGCTTAGCCCAAGTGTGACCTTGTACTTAACCCTTTTGTGAGGAGGGCTTCCCAGACTGCACTAATGCAAATGGATTTTACTCCCTACCATAAGTTGCTAAGTTTATTTTGTGGTATTGGAGTGCCGGTTAACTCACACTGTTATCTCCAACACCCTAGCCTAAGCTAGTGTTGGTGTACTACCAGTAAAAATTAAAGACAAATCTAGTTAATTTTATCATCGCGTTAATTTAGTGGTTTTTGTTGACACAAGAAGGAAGCGACGTGAAACAAAAGTGTTGTGTAGGACTCTTAGTTAGTCACCCTAATGCAATTATATGCAATTTTTCATTTTCAATTCAACGAATGATAGCTATGATAGGGAAAGCTATTATTTAACACACCAATGCCTACTAAGATTCACTTTTCACTAAATCTTCCTGAATGCAAAATATCCCAAGAATTTGAATGAATGACCCAAAAGCACACCAAAAATCAAACCGAGAAAGATACCAAAACAAGTCTCCCAAGCAAGAAAACCAACAATAACCCTATTTTCCACTCCATTATAGTGAGATACACCCAATATCAACTTACCTCAATTGTTTGGCTAAAATGCATCCCTTTTCACATTTTATTTTACTTATGTGAGATTTATCCCATGTTGAAAGGGTGAAATTACATAATTGAGCAAATTCTCATAATTATTTTGCTAAAATATTATAATTACGAGATAATAATTATTTCATAATTGAGATGATTGAGAAAAATATCATAATTGTGAAAAAGGTTTCTCTCACTATAATGGAGTGGCAAATAGAGTTATAAAATGATGTTCGACTTCAGCTCATTTATTTACACCACATAGATTGTATTGTAGTACCTTGAGGGCCATTATCATTATCGATGGTTCTTCTTGCTTATGTTAACGACTTACATAATTGGTCAATAACCATATGGTGTTTACCACGTTCGAATCTAGCTCATTTATTCACATATTTAGACTCATACTATTGAGTGATGAGGTAGAAGACCCCATATCTAGTTTCATCCATCCAGGCTACACTTTCAGGATTCATACCAGATCATAAAGTATGATGGATATGATAGTTGAGAAAGTCATCCAATCATGGATCCACCATTTTTTGTGAATGGATGAGACTTTTGATAATTTTACATGTAATATGAGCTTATAGGCCAAGTATGTGTATTCCTACCTTAGCAATGATATCATGATGATTATATATTGTAACATATGATGATCATAACCAGCCAACTTATCGATCCAGACTTGTCACAAAGTAAATCACTTCAGTCCTAAGCCACTGCTTTTGATGTTTTACTTTAGGGGGCAATATGTTACAAGTAATTTTTTTGCATTCAATCAAATTTCCTAGAAACGAGATTAATGAACATCCTTGACACCTTTAAATTATTACTTTGCAATTCCTTAAGAATTATCTCTCTAACATGTCCAAGAATTCTGGGTTAATTAGCCTTAAAAACTAGTTTCAACCCCGTCACACTATGCCTTCTAGCCACCTTCATTGGTTGCATGTTGCATAATTGGGCACCTGCACTAATCAACACATATTTCCTTTGTTGCGGGTGTGATGGTTCTAGAATTTCGAGGAAAATAAAAAATAATTACGAATCTTCTCTGTTAGGTCCCTATATTACTAGTATAGTCCCTTATTGTTGTTAGTGTAACCCCCTTATTGTTATTATTTTACCCCTGTAACCCCCATATTGTTATTATTGTGCCCTTAAATTATTATTGTTAGTTCGGCTAGGATTACATTGTGGCCCCACTAGGATTACATTGTGGCCCCATGGACTCCTATATATAGAAGGGAGGTTTTGTAATTTGTATCATCCAATAATTGTTCATTCATGTAATGTATTGGAGGTTTCCCCCTCGAAGTGGCTTATTTATAAGGTGTTGATATCTCTTTTCCTCTATTTTTGGAGCTGGTTTCACAACATTTGGTATCAGAGCTTTGGATTCTAGGGTTTCGCTGCTCCAAACAGGTCATCATGGCATGTTCGCTATAAATTTTTGTCTACGAAGGTTCAGAAGCTGAAATTTTGAGTGTGCGAAGCCAAAATTTTGAGGAACATCTTCCAAAAATTTCAAAGCTTGGTTCACCATATTTTTTTAGATATAATCTGTGGAATTGAGGCCCTTTTGCAGGCTCCTAAATTTAACATAAACAGGTCATCGTGGAATTTTCACTATAACTTGTTTTCTACCAAGGTTCAAAAGTTGAAATTTTTGGAGTACGAAGCCGAAATCCTGAGGAACATTTTTAAAAAAATTTTAAATCTTGGTTTGCAATAGTGTCGGAGATATGATCTGTGGAAGTTAGGGCTTTTTCATGCTTTTGAATTTCATCTCAAAGAGGTGACCGTGGAAAAATCGTCATAGATCTCTCTCTGAGCATCGGATTAGAATGCTGTAAAAAGTGGCTGTAAGTAAACAGATTGTAGTTTTCTTTCTATCAATTTTAGATTAAAAGGAGGAAACAATGACATGTGGCAAGTTGTACAAGTTCGCTCTACTGAACCATTCCATAATTGGGTCATTGTGGGAGATTAGACATAATTTTGTCTTAAAGAATCCAAATCAGATCAAACCTGTGGCATTTGAAAGAAGATTAAGAGGGATACTATAGGGCTGAATGTCAAATATTGAGGATCCACATTTATAGAGATAATTCAATTTCAATATCAAGCTCCTCAAAAGCAAGTAAAATGTGTGTATTTTTTTTCCGAATTGCATAAGTCTTGTTTGAAGAATTAAGTTGAATTGATTCCAAGGGCATATTGTAGAATAGATATCAGTATTTGATTCTAAAATGGCCCCTAAAAATAATTCAACACCCATTAAGCCTTTATAAGGCTCTACTATGACTTATGAAGACGAATAATGGCAGCATGAGATATCAAAATTACAAGAGCAAGTGCAACAAATTTCGCTCTCGCAAAGAGCAACAAAAAATGAAATGGAAGTTTTGAAGAAAGGCGTAGAAACTAAGATGGATGGTTTGAAGAAAGGTGTGGAAGCTAAGATGAATGGTTTAGAAGCTAAGATGGATGGCATAGAAGTGGGCATGGAAGCTAAGATGGATGACATGGAAGCTAAGAACGATGAAAAAATGAAAGACAACATGGAAAACATGAAGAATGATCTAAAAGTAGACATAGAAGGTTTGGAAAAGTTGATACAATAAATTTTTCCTAATGGTGAAAAGATAGTAGAGGAAACTCATGATGAGAACAAAATAAATGTTAATCGTGATTTCATAAACTCTAATGTTGGAGGGAAGAACCACCATATTCCAAAAATGGATATGAGGAAGTTTGATGGAAAGGATCCTGTAACATGGATACTACGGATGGAGCAATATTTTGATCTCCATAATGTGCAAAACACACAAAAGGTACGCATTGCAACTTTACATTTAGAACAAAATACATTTGTATGGTATCGATGGCTTTGCTCCCGTAAAAAAATTGTCACTTGGTCAATTTTTTACGGAGGAAATGATAGCACATTATGAGGATACAAAGAGCAACACCTTCTTTAGCCAATTGATAAATCTCAAACAAAAGGGTTTAGTGGGGGAGCACATTGAGGACTTCCAAAAATTGAATATAAGGGTAATTGATATTTCAGAGGAACACGGGATTGATCTCTTCATAGGTACTTTAAAGGATAACATCCAACATGAAGTTCACGTTTTGGAACCTGATTCATTGGAGAAGGCATTCAGGTTGGCAAGAAAAATTGAATGTAAAATTATGGCGACAAGGAAGCCTACCACTCACTTCTATAAAGAGGTAAGTGTTGCTACTCCTAGATTTCCACAACCTACAAGGTTGACACCACAACAATTGGAAGAAAAAAGAGCAAAAGGGCTTTGCTACGGTTGTGATAGCAAATACACTAAAGGTCATAAGTGTGCTGAGAAGAAATTATTTTACATAGATTGTGAAGAGGAAGAAGAAAATGAACAAGAAGAGGATATACACCAGGAACCAGCCCTGGAAGAGGAAGAAACGAGTCTGACCATATCGTGTAATTCATTGGCAGGAATTACCACTCCTCAAACTCTCAAGATAGAAGGACATATCAAGAAGAAAAAGGTAATGGTGTTGATTGATTCAGGTAGCACCCATAATTTTATTCATTGTAAGGTAGCCAAGGAATTAAATTGTTTCCTATACCCAGCACCAGAATGTCAATTGATGGTTGCAAATGGAGGAACTATAAATTGCTCTGGAAAATGCCATAATATCAAGCTAACCATGGGGGAATATGTATTGACTAGTCCAATGCTTTCCATTGCTATGGGAGGTGTTGATGTTGTACTAGGAGTACAATGGTTACAATCTTTGGGGACGGTAGCTTTTAATTTTCAAGAACTTTTCTTGAAATTTTTTTCAGAAGGAAAGGAAGTCGAATTACGAGGTATTGCGGGGAAGCCAGGAAGGATAATAAGCTCTAATGTCATGACAAAGCTTCTAAAGAAAGAACAACAAGGTGTAATTGCACAATTATGCTCACTAGAAGTTCCAACATCAAAATCATCTATTTCTGCAGATCTCCAACAAGTCTTGGACAATCATTCCAAGGTGTTTGAAACTCCCAAAGGACTCCCACCTATTCGTGATCATGATCATGCTATTCATTTGATTCCAGGAAGTGTTCCTCCAAACATCGAGCCTTATAGATATCCTTACTTCCAAAAGAGCGAAATTGAACGTATGATTGCAGAAATGTTAGAGGCGGGTATAATTCAACCTAGTCAAAGTTCTTTCTCTGCTCCTGTAGTATTGGTACACAAGAAGGATGGATCATGGCGAATGTGTCCGGATTATAGGGAACTCAATAAGCTCACCATTAAAGACAAATTTCCCATTCCTGTGATTGATGAATTATTGAATGAATTACATGGAGCAATTTATTTTACCAAGTTGGATCTTCGTTCAGGATATCATCAAATTAGAATGAAGACTGAAGATATTCCAAAAACAGCATTTCGAACTCATGAGGGTCATTATGAATTTTTGGTCATGCCTTTTGGCCTTACCAATGCACCTTCTACATTTCGAGGGTTGATGAATTCCATTTTCAAACCCTTCCTTAGAAAATTTGTGCTAGTATTTTTTGATGATATACTAATCTACAACAGGTCTTGGAGGGATCATGTTCAACATGTTGACAGGGTGCTCAAACTATTGCAGGAGAAACAATTATATGCAAAAACATCCAAATGTTTCTTTGGAGTACAAGAGGTGGAATATCTGGGTCATATTGTATCTCACGAAGGTGTTAAGGTAGACCCTAACAAAATTAAAGCCATTAAGGAATGGAAAGTCCCCACAACCATAAAGTAGTTGCGAGGATTTCTCGGGTTAACAGGGTATTATCGCAAGTTTGTTAAGAATTATGGGAGAATAGCAGCACCTCTAACAACATTATTGAAGAAAGATGCATTTTCATGGACTCCTGAAGCAACTAAGGCCTTTGAACATCTTAAGGAGGCAATGTGCCTAGCACCAGTCTTAGCTACGCCAGACTTCACAAAAACCTTTATTGTGGAATGTGATGCCTCAGGAAATGGAATTTGTGTTGTTTTAATGCAAGAAGGAAGACCCATTACTTTTGAAAGTCGTCCAATCAAAGGAAAGTATTTACAGAAACCTATTTATGAGAAGGAAATGTTAGCAATACTGCATGCACTAAAGAAATGGCGAACTTACCTAATGGGAAGACACTTCAAGGTAAAAGCTGATCATGATAGTCTTAAACACTTTTTGGAACAAAGACTATCTTCAGAAGAGCAGCAAAAATGGGTCACAAAGATGTTGGGTTATGACTTTGAAATAATCTACGAAAAAGGAAAGCTTAATGTTGTTGCAGATGCACTCTCAAGAAAGAATGAAGAGGTGGAAGCATTGCTTTGTGCCATTTCTATTATCCAACCAGATTGGATAACCGAAGCAAGGGATGAATGGAGGAAGGACGAAGAAGTGTGGACTCTCATTCAAAAGTAGCAGCAAGATCCTAGTACATTTGATACATTTATTTGGAAAAATGATTCCTTATGGTACAAAGATCGCTTATATCTTTGTAAGAATTCCCAACTAAAACAAAAGATTCTTTTGGAATTGCACACTTCTCCTTTAGGAGGACACTCAGGATTTTTAAAACTTACCACAGGGTGAAGAAAGAATTTTTTTGGGATGGCCTTAAATCTGATATTCAAAAGTTTGTGGCGGAATGTTTGGTTTGCCAGCAGAATAAAGTGGAGACAATTAAGACCCCGGGACTTCTACAACCTTTATCCATTCCAAGTCAGCGTTGGGAGGAGATTTCAATGGATTTTATTACAGGTTTACCTAAGTCTGAAGGAAAGAATGTCATCATGGTGGTAGTTGATAGACTTACCAAGTATGCACACTTTTGTGCATTATCTCATCCATTTAAAGCAAGTACAGTTGCTACTACATTTATGGACATAATTCAAAAGCTACATGGAACCCAAGGGTTATTGTGAGCGACAGAGATCCCATTTTTACTGGAAATTTTTGGACGGAGTTATTTTCTTGTTTGGGTACTCAATTAGCTCATAGCTCTTCTTATCATCCTCAATCTGATGGTCAAACTGAGATAGTAAATAAATGTTTGGAAGGATATCTTCATTGTTTTGTATCTGATAAACAAACACAATGGGTCAAGTGGTTACCTCTCGCTGAATGGTGGTATAACACTTCCTTCCATACTGCAGCAAAAATGACCCCATTATGGCACTTTATGGATATCATCCACCATCGATCACATCATCTTTAAGGGAAAATTCGAAGGTTCAAGCAGTGGAAGATCACATCGAGCATCAGCAAGAAGTTCTCCAACTCTTAAAGGATAACCCGAATTTGGCACAAAATCGAATGAAACAACAGGCAGATCAACATCGTAGCGAGAGAAGTTTTGATGTAGGAGATTGGGTATTTTTACGGCTACAACCATACAAACAAATGTCCCCCAAGCAAGCAAAGAAGGATAATAAATTATCGCCAAAGTACTATGGTCCTTACAAGGTGTTGCAAAAGATTGGTACTATGGCATACAAATTGGAGCTTCCCGTTTCATCACGAGTGCATCTAGTTTTCCATGTTTCATGCTTAAAGAAGGTTATAGGTGAAAATCTTCCAGTTCAAACAATGTTGCCAGAACTTGATGCGGAAGGAAAAATAATATTGGAACTTGAAGTGGTCATGGAAACAAGAACTCGACAGCTACAGAATCGATCAATTTCAGAGTATCTCATCAAGTGGAAGAACTTACCCACTGAAGATTCTACATGGGAGGATGAGAATTTTATACAGAAGCACCCAGAGCTACTCAAGCGTTGAGGACAACACTTTTTTGAAGGAGGGGGGCATGTTAGGTCCCTATATTACTAGTATAGTCCCTTATTGTTGTTAGTGTAACCCCCTTATTGTTATTATTGTACCCTTAAATTATTATTGTTCGGCTAGATTACATTGTGTCCGATGTGTCCCACTTCAGGGATTTTGGTGTGGCCCCATGGACTCCTATATATATAAGGGAGGTTGTGTAATTTGTATCATCCAAGAATTGTTCATTCATGTAATGTACTGGAGGTTGCCCCCTTGAAGTGGCTTATTTTTAAGGCGTTGATATCTCTTTTTCTCTATTTTTGGAGCTGGTTTCACAACATTCTCTTTCCAGAAGCTTCTAAGGTGGTTTTAACCATTTACTATTGAATGAGATCTTGAATTCCTATTCTATCTAACCTAGAGATATTATCTCTTATCCATAAAGCTTATCCTCCCTCATATGTGGATCTAAGTCCTAGATTCGTAAATCCTAAACTACCCGATTTATCCTATACATTTTTGTGTCCCTTAGAGTCTGGGTTGGATTTTTGAGACTCTTACTTATGCGCTAATGATGTTTCTTTTACCTAAGGATACATTACCATCCTTGAGTTGTGATTGAAGGCTTTCTTTGTGGCTAAGGAAAATTTTGGTGGGAGACTTCTACATTTTCAAGATCTGTAAAAGGGTTGTAATCTCCTCCTACATTTCATTAATACAAAATGCTTTGTTTTCCTATACTTATGTCTATTTTATGCATATGTATTTCAATTCCTTCTTGACTCATTGATTAGACACATTATTTTATGCTATGTATATCTTGTAGCTCTCATGCTTTTATAGTTGTTTTTCAGGTTCCATTTATAAAGTTTAGAGCTAGAGCTAAAGTCGAGAAGCATGGAGAAGAGGAGAAATTGTGTTGGAGTCAAGGTAAGACCTTCTTTCATATTCTAATTTCTCTAAGGAAATCACAAGTTTGTTTCTTCTGTTGTTTCTAGATCAAGCCACTAGATCTAGGGAATTCACTTATGTCTATGGGAGATAATTTTCTGTTAAACAAGGACATCCCTCCAACCACTAGTCAAGGCATGACCCTCTAATTTTAATTGAGAAAATGAAATATTTTTTCTTCCTTTATATGATTAACATTAATATAAACTTCTAATTACTAAAACTAATGATTTACATTCAAAGTGCCAATATCACCTTGATACGGTTTAATTTTGACCTTTTCTTCCATTTTGAATAGGGACAGTGAATGGTTCACAACACTCAAACTAGTTTAATAATTTTTGAGTTATATATCTATATCTTATGTTTCTTCCTAATATCCTAATCTCCCTCTGATTAGACCTTTGTGTTATAACCCCGATCTTCTCAAAATATCCCAATCTTATTGGTCAGGACTTCCATGAGGAGTCTCCCATTTCGATTTATATTTACAACTTGTGCTTCCATTTGTTCAAACCTCCCCTCTATGGGATCATGGGGGTTATTCATAGATTCATCAAACACGATTGGGGTTTTGTGGCTTTTAACTTAATCAATCTAGATCCCCTATAAATCCCTATAATATAATCAAATCATTAGATAAATTTTGAGGTAAAAAATGGGCCTCGAAACAAAAATATACAACAAAAATAAACTCTATAAGAACCAATAGGATTCAATATGATAATGTCAATCACGGAGGATGATTCACCATTTTTAGAGTAAAAAGGTATTTAAAAAAAACAATTCAACTTATCTATGTACGATTTTACTCAAATTTCGAGTAGAAGCACTCGTTGGATATGGAATTCAATTTTTCATCTAAGGAGTACCCATGTTGCATACTTTCGATGGAGCCTACTGTACGAAAAAATGTGAAATACATGAAAAAAGTGTGATTGAATCATGTTTTTTCATATATTTCATAGTTTTCGTGTAGTGGAGACCATATAAAGTATGCATCATGGGAATCCTTTGATCCAAAAATAAATTTTGCATCCAACAAATGCTCCTGCTCAAAATTTGAGTAAAATCGTATGGAGATAAGTTGAAAATACAAGTTGAAAAAGAAGTTTTTTTCTTTTTTCCCTCCAAAACTTGATGAGGTAATGTAATATAATTGTATTATTTCTACTATTATTTTATAATATTCCGTAGGAGGCCCATTTTAGACCTCAAGATTTCTCTAATGAAGTGAGGCCTATGGCCTATGGGCTACTACAATGCACTATTCCTCTCCATTTTCTCTCTCCCTATCTAATATCTATGCGCTCTATTGATCTATGGAACAAAATGCACTCGAATAGAATGGAACCTCATTTCCTCCTAGTGGCCCTATTATAACACAACGCAATAGCCTACTAGTGGTTAGGTTTAGTTCCTTCAACTCTTGACTATAGTTACAATATTGACTCTTCGATAGCCTTCTTCATCATGATCACATGGCTAGCCCATTTTCCATGAATAAGTGGGGCTAGTGTGGCCTCCTATCGAATTATGGTGGTCAAAATAGGAAGGTCAACTTTTGGGTAGCATATATTTCACATGCAGAATCTGAGTGAGGCAATTCTTATGTTGTTACAAAGTTCCATGTGTGCAGAATAACAAAAGAAAGTGTAACAATTAAATGGAAATATTTTAACCCCTGAAAAAAATGTTGTTTGATTCCTCAAATTGCTCCCAAAAAGTCTCAAACCATAATTTTCCAAACTGGGTCTCAATGGTAAAATGGTCCTATGAGCTGATTCCTTCACTTTTCCCACTCTTAAAGCATCAATATGGATGGAAATTAATATAATGATCCAATCTAGATTAGAGAGAGAGAGAGAGAGAGAGAGAGAGAGAGAGAGCATGTCAGTTAACTATGCAAGTGTGAAGTGAAGTGGCTTTATAATTGACCAAAGGTCCCTTATGGGCTATGCCTTATGTGGAGGAGTGATTTTGGGGATTCTTTGAAAAAATAGATATAGGGGAAATCATATCTCTTCCTCTTTTGGCAGCTTATGTTGTTTGGTTGGCTTGGAATGCCAACATTTTTTATGATAGCTTGTATCCCGTTTTTAGGTTTATTCAATAGCTTCTTAGTTTGCTTCCTTTTTACAAGACTAATCCCAAGATAAAGGAGGCTCATTGTTTAAAGGAATTGGCTATTAATGAGGAGTTTTCATGGGGTTTCTTTGATGGTACTTGTCAAGGCCTTGATCACATCTATAGCTTTGGGTTTGTTTTATATATATATAATTATCACTTCTTCATAGGCAAGGCTAATCTTGGACAAGGTTCAAATAACCAAGGTTAATTCAAAGCCTTGTTCTTCTTTCTAAAATGTGCTATGGGAAAGGATATTGCTCAACTATAGGTTTTTGGTGATTCTTCCTTAATTATTGACTGGGTGAATAACATGATATAGGATTATTCCGCGGGATTAGTTTTGTGCATAATGTTAGAGAGATGAACTCTTTTGATAACTCCCTTTTCAAGAAGGCTTTAACTCTTGAGATAAATCGATGTGTTATAGAAGAATTTGTAAAAAGACACGCAGTGTATTTGTCTAATTACAATATTTTGAGAGTTTGATAGTCAATAATATGTTGGAAGTGTCCTAAACTTTTTTTTTTAATTATCTATCTCATTAAATTAAAAAATCTACAAACTATATACTTATTTAATACACACGCACACATATATAGAATTTAATTATAAATATTTAAAATATACCTTTATTATATATTAGGTTACTAATCAACTTGTTATATTAACACATAGTTAAACATAAATCTTAAAAGAGAAGGCCAAAATTTCCTTCGAACATGAATAGCTAAAATTTCATAGAAATATAGAAAAGAGCATTAAAGGTAAACACAAGGAAGCGATGGTGCACATATTTGACATAGAACCTTACATGACAGTGACATTTCTTTGAACGCAGCTACCGGATATCGCATAAAATTTCGGTGCATGCACCTATCGCTATATGGAAATTTCATACCTACTCTCATAAGTGTTTCATATTCATAAACACTAATTACTTGGACACGTCTCTCGGTTGTTTGTGATTCCCAGAATTCATATTATTTTTATATTATTTTCTGTGACGACCGTTGTTCCCAGAATTCATATCTTTTTTATAAAAAAATTATTATTTTTTTGTCACGACGATCGATATTTTCACATTGAATATGGATAGGCTTTCATATTCATAAACACAAAGTCCAATATAATGATTTCCACACGTCATAATCTTCCAGATGTTGTTCGGGAGTCCCCGCAATTTGAAAACCCTTTTCTTTTGTTACGGCAACCAATAATTTCACATTGATGTGCCCCCATAGATAATAATTGTATAACATTCTCATTGAAGACCATACCGCCCACCACGTCAAGCCATTATCTTGAACAGAAAATAATGATCTTTGGAATTTGTTTTTTATAACGCATGGTATACTTCACTTTCAACCATTGAAATAATAAACAGTTTGGGTTATTTTCAATAGTAAAATTAAAATTAAATATTATGAATTTGTTTCAAATATAATAAATATGAAAAAATGATTTTAAATTATAATTTATAATGATTTGCATTTAAATATAACTTATTTTTTTAAGCTTAAAAAGTGATAATTTTTTTTTTTTTTAAATTATCAATCTTCCGGGAAATCACATAATAATTTTAGGAACCGACGTGTTTCGAACTACAAACAGTTTGTAGTTCGAAACGCGTCGGTTCCTAAAGTTATTATGTGATTTCCCGGAAGATTGATAATTAAAATTTAAAATTTATCTATTTATCCTAACCGATTATATAGGATCTTAATTTGAGTTAAGTAAAGTAGTTAGAAAGGACGCATATTATAGATAATTTAATAATTAAAAGGGTTGGAAAAAGAAAAAGTGTGACATGATGATATCTATTTTGGGAATTTGATAGTTGATAGCACTCATCAATAACACAAAAAATAAAATAAAAATAATGTTTTAGTATATCGCAAGTATTCATCATTTTTAGCTTTCATGGTTAAAGTTTACTTTTTAATTGATGGAGCATGGGTTTTTTTATACATAGAATAAATCTTTGTTTTATGTATTTTTATTAAATATATATATATATATATATATATATATATATATATATATATTAAGAGGTGCATTCACATCATGAGGGTTCACTTAGGGAACATATAATATAACATATGTATTTATGAGATATTTTTTGTTTGCTAGTTTGTTTATGGCTTGCGGGACTAGTCTTTGGCTAAGAAACCATATGGCTTGTAGGACTAGCCTATGGCTAAGAAACCATGACCTTGGGGCATTAAAACTATCAAAATCACTCAGGGATCGAACACAATCTAGATCATACAAACCTTAACATGGCTAACATTTTGTATCCATGGGGTTTTGAATTGACGCCCCTCAAAGAAGTGCCTTAACACTTTGTTTCCAATTGTTTTACATCTCATGAGTTTAGGATATTAAAGAACACCCTAATTTCAAGAGATATTAAAGAATACCTCCTAAATTCCTTTTGTTAAATCCCTCTCCTAATGCACATTTCAAATTTAAAAAAATAAAAATAAAAGCACTTACATATATGAAACTCTCACACATGGAAAAACAATCTTTAAATTGTAGTGGATATTCTACTAGACAATTCATCACAATAGATATACCAAAATATATTAGAAAATTTAAAATCTACACTATGAGGATTTATTTCTCTTTATATTTTTGGATCAGTTAAGTATTATTTTTCTTCTTTATGCATATAAATTATAATCATGCATAAAATAGAGAACAAAGAAATAAAACTCAAAAACCAAAAAATTATACAAGATGTAACCTAGGAAAATCTTTCGGGAGAAAACCCAACTAAAAGGTGAGGTTACTTTTCTCTCTCTCTCTCTCTCTCTAAATGGAAAATGAATACAAGTACAAAGAAGTGAGGCATGTGGCATGTGGGTCATTATAGTGAACAAATATTCTTTGTTTGGTCTCCTCCTATCCACTCTCAGCTACTCTACTCATATATGGAACGAAATGCACTCGAATAGAATGAAACTCCTTTTGCTCCTTGTTGTATGGTTATAACACAACCTAATATCCTACTAGTGGTTAAGTTTGACTCCTTCAAATCTTAACGAGAGTTACCATATGGACTCTTCTAGAGTCTTCTTCATCATGATGGCATGACTATCCCCTTTTCCATGAGTAATGGGGAATGACTTGGCATCCTCTCAAATTCTGGTGGTCAAAATAGGATGATCAACTTCCGAGTGGCATAAATTTTTCATATTATAGACTTTGATTAAGGCAATTCTTTCACCATTGGAAAGGTATTTGTACATAGAATAATTCTAAAGTTTTCCATACATAAGAAGCAAATTTTTACCCAAAAAAAAAATTGATACCTCAAACTACTTTCAAAAAGTTTCAAACCTTAGTTTTCTAAAATGGGACTCGCTAGTAAAAATAGTTCTATGAACTTATTCTTCTACTTTTCCTCTTTGAAAGCATTAAGATGGATGAAAAATAATATAATTATCCAATCCAAATCACACCTCTCCATTTTGGGAAGCTTTTAGTCCACAAAATATTCTACTAAATGAGGTATGTAATGTTTTCCCCCACCTTATCTTGAGTGTACCAATTAGTCTCGCCTGGAAGTTGTAATTTGAACCCAGCCAAAGGTCATGTTTCCCTTGTCTTGTAGTTTTACACTTATCTTTCAAAAATATATCTTCTATCAACTTTTCCTAAGTATCTCGGGCCAAATCCTGTACGAAAGGTAGGACTTATTAATATTCATAATCTAGCATGGAAGGCTCATAGAGTTTCAAATTTTCTACGTTCACACTAAGTAAAATGCACATGTATGGGAGGTAGACTAAGTCTATAAGTGTTATCTCCCACCTTCTCTAATATCTCAAAGGGCCCATATTGCAAAGCCTTGAATTTCTTCCGAGGACCTTGTAGCCTATCCTTATTGAAATGTAACCATACTCTATCTCCCACCTTGGATGTCTTCTTTGTCTTGTGTTGATCATGCCTAGCCCTGTATTTTCCATGTGATTTCTAAAGTGTATCATATACCTATAGATGGATTTTCTTAATCTCCTAAAAAAAAATTCCTAGTCTTAAGGCATCCTCTGTAAGATTCTCCCTTACTCCTCCTTTCGTCGATATGCAATATCCAAAGATGAAGGTTGAAAATATCCAAAACAAGTTTCAAATTGGGACTTACAAGTAGAAGTTTGGATTTCTCTATTATAAGATTTTATTGTATATACCATATTTTCATTCTAGGTCTTCAAATGCTTCTAATTTTATCCCCTCAAAAGTTTCACCAAACTCGTGTTGACTACATTTTTTCCCATCTATTGGTGGATGGAATGTTGTAGAACTATTTAACTATATGTCCATTTTATCCCAAAATATATTCCAAAATTCATTGAGAAATCTTGTGTCCCTCACTGAAGTTATGCTCCTTGGTATCCCAAAGTGGACCCAGAACTATCCAAACAATAAGTTCTCTACTTCTTTCCCACTGATGGCTTTTTTATAAGGAAATATAATACACATCTTGCAGAACCTATCAACTACCACGAACATATATTCATGTCCCTTCTTGGTTGTTGGTAAATCTTCTGCGAAATCCACGGAAACGATTTCTCAAGGTTGAGTGGGTGCAAGAACGAGATGATATAGACCCTATTTCATGTTACTAGGCTCGTTATTACAGAAAAGCATACATTCTCTTATGAACCTAGCTATCTATTCTTGCATCTTGGACCAATAAACATACCTCTGCAAGTTGGCCATTGTCTTCCTTACATCAAAGTGCCATGTAACCTTGGAGGTGTGAGCCTCTCTAATAAGCTACAATGGCTCACCTATAGGAATATATATCTTATCCATCCTATATATTAATTGGTATTGGATATGGTAATCAATTATGTTACCACCACCGTACACACGATTCTAGATCTATAATTACTAAAACACTTCCTTAAAGTCATAATCCTCTAAATATGACTCTTTTTATGCATCAATATTTGTGAAAGGTCCATGTGCATAAGATTTCCCAAAGTTTTGATCTTTGATGTTGGTGGTTTTGAATTTGTGTTAGCCAACTTTTTTTTGCTGCCATTCTTGTACTTGATCACTAAATTAAATTGTTGTAGAAACTCTATCCACTTGCAATTACTTTGAGCTTGTAGATATTGTAGTGGTTGGTGATATGTGTGGATTACTATCTCCATTCCCATCAGATAGTGTTTCCACTTGTTCACATCTTGCACCAGCATATAATATCCTTGTCACAAGTAGGGTTGTTGAGAACAACCACATGAAATAATTTATAATGATAGCATGAATGCCTTCCTCCCTGCATCAATATCTCTCCCATATTATACCCACTCACATGTGTCTCCACTTCAGAGGGTTTCCACAATTTTGGTAATGCCATAATTGATGCTTAACTAGTCTTTTTATTTAACTCCTCAAAGGCCTTTTACTGACCCTTTCCCCACTAGAAACTATTTTCGCTTACTATTATGGCATGGATTGGTGTTTCTACTATTGAAATTGATTCTATCAAATTTCTTAGTTAATGTGCTACACTAATGAAATTCATGACCTTAGAAACATTAGTAGGAACAAACCACTTCATGATGGCATCCATCTTGGTAGCATCTATCTTCAACTCTCCTCTACCTACCACATACACCAGATACACCAAAGACTATTAGGAAAAATCATCTTCTTGTAGCCAGTGCTTATTTAATGTATCTAACACCTGCATCAAAAGTGAAATGTGCTCCTCATAGATAACACTATATACCAGTGTATCATCCAAATAGACAACAATACATTAATATATAAAAGGGCACAACATATCATTCATTAACCTCCTAAATGTAGGTAGTGCATTGCATGGTCCAAATGACATGGCTAACCATTTAGATAAAAATTTCCTAGGTTTGAAGGTGATCTTCTAGGTCTCTTCTTCTTTGACTCAGACATAGTGATAGCCTTACTTTAGATTTGGTGAAGCATTTAGTACTACAACTGATCCAACATATCCTTTTTCGGGGGAAGGGGGTACCTGTTCTTGATTGAAATGTTTTTTAATGCCTTCTAATTAATACACATACTCCAAGTCTCATCCTTCTTTGACACAATGATGATCGGTGACCGACATGGTGAGGTACTTGTTCAATTGAAACTTTGTTCTAGTAGCTACTACAACTACTTTTTTACCTCAACTGATTCTATAACAAACTACTTGTATATCCTAATGTTTGACAATGGGGAGTCTCAAAATAGTTGGATCTCGTGCTCCACTTCCCTCTTGGGTGGTATTATTTTAGGCTCTTAGAAGACATCCATGTATGCATGTAGAAATTATTCTAGTTTCTATTTTTATTTTATAGTACACAGCTCCAAGGATGAATTTTTTAACTTACTGGCTCTTCTATATATTGATAAATTCTCTTTAAAATGATAAAACCTACCTCTTGATATAACTAACCATTTTTTTGGCATGGTCGACACTTTCTGGTGAAATTTTGGAATTTCCCTTGTGCGTGTTGATGATGAAGGATATTCCATCCTTGATGAGACAATATTGCTTGGATCTCCACATGAAGATTGCATCTTACATGTACATATAGGGAATTCCAAACACCACTCTGCATACATCAAAGGGAAATACGTTGAATTATACTTCATAAATAAAATCAACATTGATAGAAAATCTATTTTTTCATTGTTTGGTTACATTTATTTATACATTCTTATATACCCATCCCATTGGATATGTGATTGGATAATAAAAAACTTCTAATCCAAATTTTTTGATGATCTCTACTACAATTAGATTTTCCTGTGATCTTCAATCAAACGACACATCAATCTTTGTCTTCTTGACTTGTGCCTTTATGTGGAATAGTTTAGTCATTTCCTTCTCTTCCTATTGTTGAGGGCTACTTGGATTCACCTCCTTCTGCACTGATGTACAAAAAATATTCTCATCCATGTCCAAGCTTCTTTCAACCTAGTTCCTCGAATCAGTGGCATTGATATTCTTCTTCTTTACATATTTCTTTTTGTTTTTCAAGTTAATCACATGATGAAACTTGTATCACTTCTCCTTTGTATGATTGTCAATGTTACACTGGTTACAATGATAGTTATGATCTTTGCACTAATGAGTTGTGGTTTTTTTCTTCTTGTCCTTCCCCTTTCCAATTATTCTTACCCTCCTTAGAAGCCTCCTGGAGATTTTTTTCTTTGATACACTTCATTTCCATTTCTTCTAGCCTATGTTCTCCAGGTATTGTGCTTGTACACAAGCCTCATCCACCTATCTCTACTTTAACAACATCATTTTATTTTGAAAACGGCTATGTATACCCCCCAAATACTTGAGGAGTACATCTAGTTTCTTATTCCCAACATTATGTCCATCTTTCTAAATTATGGTGTACTCTAGTACACTCTTCCCTTGCTTCTACTTGAACTAATGTTGCCATATCCATTGGTCCTCTACATACTTGATAAATTTCTTAAGGTTTTTAAATCCTCCCACTTAGTCACTAGAGTATATCCTTCCAACCTTAAGGTCTCCATGTGGCTTTCCTATCAAATCAGAGCATGACCCTCTAATTTTAGTGAATAAAACAAAGTATTTTGTTCTTCCTCTATATGATGAACACTAAAATAAACTTCTAATTGTTGCAACCAATGATTTTATTTTGCAACATGATCAATCTCACCTTGATACATTTTTATATATACAACTTGTGCTTCTAGCTATGTAAATATATCCTTCGTGGGATCTTGAGGGTTACTGACATCATCGAATATGGTTGGGGTTTAATGACTTTCAACTTAACAGATATTGATCCCCTACAACTCCCCACAATAGATCTAACTTATACGAATATGATCCATAAACTACTATGGATATTCCACTAAACAATTTGTCACATTATATCTACTCAAATATATTAGAAAAATACAAAATCTATGATGTGAGGGATTATTTTTCCTTATATTTATGGCTGTGTTAATCATTGTTTCTTGTGTATGCATGCAAATTATAATTATGCAAAAAATAGAGAAAAGTGAAATAAAATTTTCAAACCACAAATTAACACAAGATATAACCTAAGAAACCATTTCGAGAGAAAACTCAACTAGAAGGCGGGGCTACTTTTGTTTCTTTCTCTAAATGGAAATGGATGCAAGTACAAAGAAGTGAGGCATGTGTACCATGGAATGCTACAATGCAAAAATCATCTCAGTTTTATCTCTCACTATCCACTCTTGACTACTCTGCTCACCTATGGAACAAAATGCACTTGAATAGAATCGAACCCTTTTCATCTGAGTGGCCTAGTTATAACACAACCTGATAGCCTACTAGTGGTTAATTTTGACTCCTTCAAATCTTAACTAGAGTTACAATATTGGCTCTTCTAGAGTCTACTTCATCATTATCACACGGCTAGCCCCTTTTCCATGAATAATGGGTGTTTATGGGTCATCATCTCAAATTATGGTGGTTACAATAGGAAGAACAACTTCCGAGTGACATACCTTTTACATACGAACTTTGATTAAGGTGATTGTTATGCTATTAGAAAGGTATCTATGTGTAGAATAACGCTTAAATGTATCACACTGAAAAAGGAATTTTTTATCCCAAAAATTGCCATTTAATACCTCAAATTGCTTAGGGAAGGTTTAATACCCCAATTTGCTAAAATAAGACTCACTGGTAAAAATAGTATTGTAAGCTTATTCCTCCATTTTATCCACTATAAAAGAATCAAATAAATTAAAAACAATATATCATCATCTTTATCCCCATAAATAAATCATACTAATGAGTTATCATCCAAAAGCCCTAGAAAAGCCATAAAACCTTCAATTAAAACTTTAAATACCATATAATTCAGCATAAACACTATTACTTTCTCAAAACAATAAAACAATAATTCATTTCTTACTCTTCTTATAACATTATATAAGAATTAATAATTTATTAAAATTATTTTAAATTTAAAAATCATGTGAAATAATATCTTCTATAATATCCATTTAAAAAAAAATTATATACTTAATCTTAAATGAATTGGTCTCCATAATATTTATGCTTACGTAAAATTGATATTAAACACATATAAATGAAATGATACATATACAATCTTCAAAATAAATATATATACATAACCTTAAATTAACTTGTCTCCCTAATATTTATGCCTATTTAAAATTGATATATTAGACACATATACATTAAAATATTGATGTATTGAACACGTATACATGGAATGTGTAGCTTATATATAAGATAGTTTTAAATTGTTAATGTGCGTTAAAATGGATATCAAGATGTTACTTGACAAAATATGGTGGCTTATACTATGATTGAGAACAATGTTGGCCATATTCTTTGAATTTCTAATTGATTGGACTAAATATAATTTTTGCACCTGATTTCTATCATTAATATGTAAGCAAGAAATTGTTTTTATAAAATGAGTACATATTTAATTTATTTAATTCACATGCAAAAATTTACACCCATCCTTGTAAGATTGAAAATACCAATTGAGAGCTTAAATTACTTTCATTCTTAGAATGTAACTAAAATATGGGAGTGTTCCAAAAGGTTTAAATAAGATAGAAGACATATTTCATGGGAAATAAAAAATTGTAGGATTGGGTTTTACCCTTTGAAGCCAATTTTTCCTTCCACCTAGTTGTAGCTGCTACAACAACCTCCTCAATTTCTCCTAATGCCTTGAGCCTAGGAGAAATGATGGGTGTTTAAGGGAGAATTTCACTTGCAATATTAAGCTACTTTAAACCCAACAAGCCTTCCTAAGACCTAACAAGACAAAGGGAAATCACAAAGAGAATGAAGGGTCATACCTTTCTATTACGAGAAAAGCCTCTAGTTGGTGCAGCCAACTTGAGGGAAAACCTTCAAAGATCCATGCTCTTATCCCTATTCCTAAATACCCGCACACAACCGTGGAAACCATCAAGACTCTATACTCTGAAATAATAGTTAGCATATACACATACAAATGTGTCCATAATCAACATGTAAATATAAATGAAATACATGAGAGAATGGTGGAAAGATATTAAGCTTGTATTATACCAATAATCTATTGTACATAGTCATGCTCTCTGGAGTTATTTTCCTATAGTCTCCTCCTTACCAACACTCACTATTTGTTGAACCTATTATGTGATTTTATTGTATATAGAAACTATAGGTAAATACCCCACTAGCACTTCAACATATGTTGCTTTTTCTCCTTTGTGATCTATGGAGAGCTTGCTTTATAGGTTTTCTTAGGTAGTGATCACATTGAATGTAGACACTTTCTTGACCATGTCTAGTCCTTTGATCTGTATCTTCTCTGAGTGATTAATTTTAACCTAATCCAACCTTCTCCATCACTTGTTATTGGGGTGTTATTAGGCCTCTATTGCTTGAACCCTGTGTACACATAGCTTTTTTAGGCCTAATTTTGCTTATAAGCTACAACTATAGGGAATCTTTGAAGGTAGTAATTCATGCTTTTTGGAGCATTCTACAAACCACTTTAGAATTTCTGACTTTGAATATGATCTTCCCTTCTATTGGATCCGAGGGGGTGGATTTTTTAGATGTAACATATTCCCCCCTAATGCATGAGTTCAAAAGAGAAGCTAATGATTGAAATACATTATAATAAAAAGACAAATGAGTGGGGAGAGACATATCATAGACAGAAGGCCTATAGAGGTTGTGAAAATCATAGTCGAATACATATAAAGTACATCCCCAATGTAGGCATACTCATATTTGGTACTAAAATAATAGAGCATGGCTTCCCACATAACATATTGTGGACTCATGTCATCAAGGACCAATCATGATACAATATATATCTATGGAACATTAGTTATCATTAGTGTTGGACACTGATGTAAGTGACCCCAATGGTGGCCCTCAAAGTGCATAATACATTATCTGATGCAATTTAAGGGAGGCAGTGGCCATGAATGAGGTATCTCTATGCCCCAAGGTCTTTGACTTCTCCCGATGATACAACTCTATTACAAGCCAATGAATGAGCTGATGTCAAGCATGCAAGGAGACCATATGATTACCAATAATTAATGTATCTCGTTAATAGATGCAAGAGAGACCATCAATAATGAAAATGGTTCCCAACGTACCTAGCACAATATAAAGAGTGCAAATGAATGAGTTGATGTCAAACACTTCACATAATTGATCAACATGAGCCAGTGATGGAAACCCACTATCAACCACGAGGAAACCTACCACTTAGGATTGCAAGCTCCAAGGTACTAGATGGTTTCTAGATCTACATCCCATATAATATGTTTGCATTTATGGCAATAGATCCATTGAAGTAGGGTATTAATGTATCCCCCATCATTCGACATGAAATTGACACCAAGGTGGAATCTCTGATAATAATAGTTGAAGAATTGATAATGACACTTATAAATGGTTGTGTTGACCAAGACTTCCCTTGAACATATGGCGTAACCAAAATTTGAACTTGGCAGCAAAGAATCAAGAATATGAAACAAACACATAATTTGGAAACATAGGAGGCATCACTAAAGCCCCTATATTTGAAGGGTAATCAATCAGGTGAGATATTAACTCAATAACCAAGTGACTTGAGTCAAGATGATGGTATGCCTCTAAATCCTGACAAAGAAAAATTGTAAGAGTATGACTCAAACAATTTCCATGTTCAAGGGTGAAATACAACTTCCATGATACATCATAGAATAAATGATACTTCCCCCCTTCCCCTTTCTGTATAATATATCCCCTACATAGTTTAGCGATCATGAAAGAGAATAAAAGTGAGCTCAATAGGTTCCTTTTCCATTCAATATTAATGATCCTAAAAAGAGATAAAATAATACTGAGAATGGCTCATTTTCATAAGTTTTAAAGTGAGGCCGAAAAAGAGATAAAGGTACACTTGTTTCCTTCTCATGGTTTAAAGAGCTTAAGAATGGAAAATAGATTTCTCATCGAATTTAATCCTAACTAATGAGTAGGAAAGTATGGGAAGTACTAAACATTTTCACGAAGGTTTAACAAGCATGAGAAGATGGAAAAATAATATCAAGTGAATTTTAATTGTTTAATGAGCATGAAAAGAAGACAAAAAGGAAGCTTTTTCTAGAGAGACAAGTATTATAATGGTATGTATATTGTTCCAAGGCTGATGGAACTGGACTAAGAAAAGGAGGAGGTAGTGGAAAAGTGTTTGGAAATGGAAATACACTCATCAAAATGGTCTCTATGAAAGGTGATGATGGGTTGCAATATGGAGGCAAGGTTGATGCAAAGGTAATAGGTCAATAATGACTACAAGATTGGCAATTGGAATGAAGGCAAACGTTGTTATGACAACATCTAACAAGACATTGAAGACCATGAGCATAAGCGACGAGTAAAAGAGTGGGGACCCCCTAAAGGATGATGATGAATATAAATAAGTTACAAAGAGAGGCATGAGGCTCAATTAATATTTCATGGAGGGCACTAAAGGGGATTTCTGAACCTAAGAATGAAAACAACATGGGCACCAAAACAACAATCAAGTGTTATTATAGGGCATTCATGAAAGACTAGGCTCTATTGCACAAGTTATGAAATGCAAAGAGACATGGTTAATGCCATAACCTGGTGATGTGGGCCCTAAGGAATAGTGAATAGTGATAGAAAAGGTCAATAATGTAGTGACAATATTTATGAATCCTAATCCTATATGTTAGTTTCAACGGTATACCTCAAGGAAGAATGAAATATTTTTGTAATTTTTTTTAATTGATTATATACATAGACATGAGGCACCATGCCTAGAGGTATAGGAATAATAATTTTTAAGATGAGCCTACTGCAGGGCTCTACGAGTGTGTTCCCATCATAATCCACAAGCACATATGCCCCCTTCTTATGTTTAACAATGTATATACCAATCCAAATGGGGTCTAACTTTCCCACACCAAGATGATTATGTCATTCATCATAGACCAGGACTAAATCACCTTCAGAAAAGATGTGAGATCAAATAGATTTGTCATATTATATTTTGACATGTTTTTGGTGAGCCTTATTGGCATGAAGAGCCTTGTGCGCAGAAAGAGCCCCAAAATGAATAAAATAACATTAAGTGCCAATGCCTTTTTTGGTTTCCCACCATACGTTGGATCATAGTTTGAGGATGTGATTAATGGCCTTGACTTAACCATTAGATTTAGGATAGTAGGGAGTGGAGTTATCATGACAGAACCCTAACTTGGCTACTAATTCAGTCATCATGTGGTTGTGAAAGTAAGCGTAGTGATTGGTAACAATATCTTGAGGAATAAAAAACCTATCGATGATGTTATTAAATAAGAAAAGAGCCACAATGGCACCATTAATGGAATAGGTAGGCATAACTTTATCCCATTTGGTAAAGTAATCTACAACCAAAACCATGTAATTATGACTACTGGATGAGATAGGCTTACACTGCATAAAATCAATACCACATTTTTCAAAGGGACAGAAAATTACCACAAGATGAAGGGGAGAAATATGGGTGCACATTTTGCGAGTAAATATCTCACAAAGATGACACATTTATACCACATAAATATAATATTTGAAGATCGATGACCAAAAGTAACCAACATGCAAGATTTTCTATGTAGTGGCTAACACAAAGTGATGACCACCACATGCCCCTGTATGGTAATAATTAAGATTTTTTTCATCCTCTTCATGTTTTAGACATCAACATAACACCATATCAAGCCCAAAGTGGTAATAATATCGTCAATGATGAGCTATTGTTTGGAGTTGTGGTGCATGCGCTGACGGTCATCACGTGACAACTTAGTCCAAAAATTTTAAGTATAAAGATAGAGTAAGATATCCCCATATCAAAGATCAAATGTGCTAATGAGGAAAAAATATTCATTTAAAAGGAATCAGTAAACACTTTCCATTAGAAGTAAATGGAATTTAAAATAACATTTTTGTGAAGACCAAAGATTTCTTAGACTTTGTGGTCACAAATTCCAAATCAAATTCATGCAAGATGACTATCCATTTGGATTATTTTCACCTATGCACTTTTGGGCTAAAAAATGGTGCTTTTGGTTTAAATTAGTGATTATGATATTATTACATAAGAGAATGTAATGTTGAAGCCATTAGAAAGTAAAGACTACAACGAGATCCAACTTTTCAATGTATGAATAGTGAAGTTATGCCCCTAATAACACTCTGTTGAGGTAGTAGATGACGTGCTCATGGAAATATTGATCATCCTCTTGGATAATAATAATTTATAGGATTGAATTAAAGGCAAAGAGATATAGAAATAATTCCCAACCATAGTCAGAAGGGCTTAGTAGTGGGGCTTACATCAAGGTTTGTTTCAAGGCATCAAAAGACCATTATGGTTGGTCATCCCATAAAATGGTTTATCCTTTTTAAGAAGGAACATAAAACCATTTATTATCTCAACAAAATTAGAAATGAATAGATGTAAGAATTTCTCTTTACCTTGCAAACTATGAAGTTGAATAATAGTGCGTGGAGTAGGCATATTGATAATAGCCTTAACCTTAAGAGGATCAACCATGATCTCATACTTGGACATGATGAAGCTTAGAAATTGTTCAAAAATAATGCAAAATATGTATTTGTGGGGATTGAAATGAATATTATACTATCAACAATGCATAAATATTGCTCGTAGATGTGCAGGATAATTTTCTCTTCAAGCAAATTGAGGAACGAGGCCATCCAAGTATGCCTTCACAATTCAAGTGATGTCATGAAAAGAATATGACATGGCCCATTGGAACACGACCCAACATTTTTAAGACCAAATGGAAATTTCCTATATATGAACATACCCCAAGAAAAAATGAAATTCATTTTGTGCTGATCTTGATTTTTTATCTATATTTGATTATAGCTATAGAACCATCTTTGAAGGAAAATATCTCACTCCCAATGCATTCATTAATAATATGATCAATTAATGGGGTTGTGTAGTTGTCTTTTGACCAATTTAGATCCCTATAATCGACACATACATGAATAGTACCATGTTTCTTGGTGACAATAATGATGTTAGAAACCCATTTCATCAAGGGACTAGATAGAAGAACTTAGATTTGAGCATTTTTTTTACTATTGCCTTGATGGTAGAAACTTTACGAGGATGAAATAACTAGATATTTTTCCAAATAGGCTTGGATCCTTTGTAGGTAACGATTTCATGTTCAACAATCCAAGGACCTATCCTAGGAATTTGTATGCAAAACCAATAGAAAATGTCACAAAATTCTTTGAAAAGAGCAGTATAAGTAGCAATCTCATAAAGAGTGTAATCCACTCCAATAATGTTGTTTTCCATAACCCCAGGTTTCTTGGTAATGTTGATTGAAATGATAGGAGATATGTTCTCAAAACTCCCTTCGGAGAACACATCATGGATGGTGTCGGGATCTTGCACCCAATTAGCAATTTGCAAAGAGACAAGGATGTGTAATTCATCATTCAAGTGTTCCAAACTAGGTAGGAATGATGAGCGATTATGTGATTCTTCCCTAAGTGGATAAGGGATTATCATGGCCTCCAAGATGGCTTCATTAGATGGCATTATAGTATCAAGGAAGTGATGGGAACAAGGATGATCAACATCCCAGGTGGGTGAGGAGTAAGCATCAAGTTTGACATCATGGGAAGAAATCGACTCGAGGTCAACAACCGCCATTTGGATAGACTATTAAGCCAACATGACGAGGCTCAAAGGCATCTTATCACTGGAAATGTCAATGTCCTCAGGAGAAGTAATTATCAAAGGATCAGGGGAACCATCAAAACCATATGTGATGGATGTGATCATGTTTATAATGTTAGTTGATTATGAAATTTCATGAGGAATAAGGGGAAATGTGCTCATTAATGAGGATTCTTTGAAAATACTTTCTCTGATGCTTTTAGCAAGAGTAGTAGAATCACCTACAAAGGGTACTAACTGACTATAGTGAAATCAAAAGTCACACTTGAAAAAGGTCAAATAGTCAATGATGAGTATCTTATACCAATGGGGGAACATCACGACATGGAATACTCAAGACACAACATCGGTTATGGCATAAAACCAACTTCATCCAAGCATGAGGTTATAATCTAGTGGTGCATAAATGACCTTGACCTCAACAAAGATCGTCTTTACCCTAAGCATAATAAGCAAAGTGGAGAACACCTTTAGGCTTCAAGGTATGTCCATCAAAATCCTTTGAATTTGATCTAAGAAAAGACAATTTTAGTGAACCTAAAGCTTTCCAACACTTTGATGACATGATACATGTTGATTCCCCTCATCCAAGACTTTCATATGAACACGTTGTATGAAACATGGATCACTATCTAGAAGGTTAGATGATGTGGAATTTATGGCTTCCATAAAGAAGGATCGAAGGTCATGATATTCAAATATGAGAGATCCACTCCACCAATAGCATCAAAAAAAGTATTTCTTTGCATGGGGAAACTTTGAAATACTTTAAGCACAAACATAGCAGTCAGATCTTGGGCAAGCTACTCAATAATTTCGTAGTTTTGAGTGGCCCTCGTATTAGGATTATGCATAGTATTTTGAAGAGAAAGTCCAGGAGGATGTGGCACAATTTTTAACGATGGATTATAAAATTGAAGGAGGACATCAAGTGGAGTTTGGGTCATAGGCTCCAAGGTAGAAGTTCCACTCTCAAGATTCTCATAATTGTGCACTTTTATTATGACATTAATTTTTTTTCTCTACCATAAATATATCTTACATAGAAGAAAAGGAATTATTAGAAGAGTTTCCCCCATTACCCCCTTGTTGAGGTGGTGGTGGGTTTGTAACCATTTGTTGTGGTTGGGCAAAAAAAGGATTCATAAACACAATAGGTTGATGAGAAACAGGTGGCTACAATAAGCATTATTGAATCTCATCCATCTAGGGGCACTCATGAGTGAGATTTTCTTCCCCAAAAATTTATGAGGAAAATGGTTTTTCTTCGTCTTCTCTTTTGTGCTACTCATAGTGTTCTCTTGGGCTTGTGATGGTCCTTATTGCTCATTTTTTTTAGACTTGTTATTTTTCTTCTTACATCCTAGTGGTTGAGGTTTCTTTGTCAATGTGGACTAAATAGAGTTGACCTTAGAGGTGGGAATAGGAGAATTAGGAGTTTGAGTGGAAGGCTAACTAGTTGAGGCACTAGAAGAGATATTCATTTAGCCCATTTGTGAGGCTATTTGGCCTATATTTCTTCAATATACAAACCCCACTACTCCATTGGCATGGGTTTTGGTATTGTGATTCATGGGATCATTTAATGATCTAGGAGCATTAGAAATGATCTCATAAGGTACCCACTTGAGAATAAATCAATTCAAGTTGATGGGAACAAATGATGGCTTGCTCCTCGGTTTGGGTTCCTACCTTTGATACATATTTTTCTACCCTTAACAAGAGGGACTTAGTGAATCACTCACATAAAAACTCATCAATGAACTTGGTTCTGAAGAAAATTTGTCTTCTTCTCCACTCATGAATATGATCATATTTGTGGGTGGAGGTATATAAATGGAAGTTAGTGAGAATGTCATACCAGTATCATACCTAACAGGAAATTGATAGTGATTGAAAAAGACTTGTGTTAAAGACATGAAATTATCATTAGCGAAGCACTCTAAGTCAATGTACCATTTCAAAACATTACCAATAAGAGTATTATATAGAATATGCAATCTTATTCTATCATCCAAAAAAGAATTGGAAGAGCACCATAAGTGATAATTGGTAATGTGGGTGATAATGCCTTCTCTAGGATTACCATGGAACTTAGGTATGTATGCTAGAATTTAATGTGGGACTGTTGGCCATGCATAATTATGTTTTGTGATACCATAAATTAACTTAGATGGATCCGAAAAATCAATATTTTCCAATAAAAGTGAGTTAAATGATGTTTGAAGGGGGAATAGGTGCCCCTTTTGACCCAAGTGGAGGAGGTGCTCCACCCATAGTTTGGTTTCCAGTGTTAGGTTTACTTGTGGAAGTGGTTTTGGCAGAGGTGTTAACTCTAGTACTCATGTAAACATCATGATGGTTAATGCGCCTAGTGGAAAAAGGATTCTTAAAAGGTTTTTTATCTCCTATGCTAACGGGTGTTCAAAAAGGTTGACCAAAAGGATTGTTTTGACCAATATGTTTAACCCCACAAATTAAACATATTGTGGTAGAAAGTGATCCTTCACCCTTGGACATTCCATAGAAAAAAATTGGATCCATGGAACATATATCCTCTTGATGATTGACTTCCAAAAGGATTAGTGAACCCACTAGAAATGAAAGTGGCCCTAGTTGAGATAGAGAATGACATGGATTGGGTATAATGACTCTAACCATTATAAAACCCACTATTTAGTATATATGTACTCCCTATTGATATACTAGTACCCATTTTGGGGGCCAAGAAACCAAATGTGAACATTAAATGTGACCCTCCAACATTGGAAATAGGTATGCTAGATGTGGCTGAGCTACAACCTCTTCTAAATATGAACAAAGGTGATGTAGTCATTGATGTACAGGTACCCATGGTGGATGTGTTAAATGGAGGGAAAGAGTATCCCTGAATATCCTGCCATAATGAGAAAGGTTTTTTTATGGGCATGGTGTGAACAAGACCTATGGTCATAGAGGTATATGTGGATGTGATCTATGGGAGATTTCCAATAACTATAAGTATGGACACAATAGATCTTATAATGGAGGTAGTGGTGTTATCCATAAAGAACTTGGGTAAATATTGTGTATAGATTTGAACAAGTGAACACCCCACCTATGGAGATAGGTATAGAGGTATGAAGATGAGGTGGAAGACTGTGGTTAACCACTTAGTGAAAAATAGGTTTGGCCCCTTAAGTAGCACCCAAAGTGACCTGTGACATAGGTGCATCTATGGTATTGGTAGGGTTAATTATACATCTACGGTTAAGTGGACCCTCCTCATAGCAAGAAACACCATCAAGGTGATGAAAATGATGCAAAAGAAACTCCACCATGGTGGCAGCAAAAGATGATACAAAAATGTGAAACAAAATACTAAGGCGACTAGACATGACCAAATATAATGCACCTTTACAACATAATGTATAAAGCAAGTAAGCTAGAGATAAATGGGATCCTCCATCAACTAAAGCCTGGTTAATGAATCCTAAGTTCATATGTGAGGAAATGGTTGGTATAATTATGATAACCTCCTACATAATGGCTATTACACCTGGAATGAAGTGCTCATATGAGTCGTGGAGAAACCCCTAGGATAAATGAGTGACCCATGACTATTTCTTTCCCTTGGTACAACAAGGATTACCCCCTTGTATTCACCCATGATAGTTCCCTAAGATAATGGCGACTAAGGATACCACGTACAACAACTAGACCTAGGGTAATGGTCATCAGTCAAGTCTACATGCAAGGGAAGGGTAGCTAAGCATGGAGCCTTCCTATTGAGACCCCCAAATGATATGTTTAGTCCAATGCCACCAATACCAAACAAAGTGGGGTAGATCACTCCATTGGTCTCGATGTGACCTCATGATTAACCCTTGTGTGAGAATGGCTTCCCAGGAAACATTCCACTACAAATGGATTTTCTCACTAGATCAAGAAACTAAGTCTATTTTCACGATCTTGGAGAGTTCACCTCACACCCATAATCTAAGACCCTAGCCCAAGCTACTATAAGTTTATGACAAGAGAAAGTAAAAATATCGAATAAATTTTAATTAGGTGTTAATTTTAATGGTTTCTTATTATGTCAAGGGTATATGGGTGAAAAATATGTGGTGTTTTCGACTCATATTTCAAAGAAAAAACATGCAAATATTGACATTCGATGAAACCTAGTTAGAGAAGGGTAGGATATTTTATTTTTAAATGCAATGATGTATTTTTTCCTTGCACACTCTCATTAAAATCTCAAACAAAAATCAAATGACAATCACAACTGTAAATGAATAGAAAAAGAAACCAAATAAAAATAGTCAAAAAGACCCACTCAAAACAAAAACCCTAACGTATAATAAAGTATGCAATAATAGGGGAAATACAACAAGAAAACACACTCACAAGAAAGCAAATAAAAGAGGTTTGTCAAGGCAATGATGAAAGGGAGGCATCTTGCCACCAATGTATCTTCTAAGAATCAAACCCAAGAAAAATTTCAAACCCATAAAAACAAAAATTCAAATTCAAGTATTGGAATAAAATCTAGGAAATGTACACATTAAAAGACACAAAAATACGAATCTAAAAATAGAAACCAAGTGGGAAAAAACAAGTACAAAAAAAAAAAAAATTACAAGGAAAACCCTACCAAAAATAAAAAACTAAGGCTTCAATGATCCAGGGCAAAGGAAATTGAGCAACAATAGCCAAAAAATTATTTGTTACAGAGTTAAAAAAGAAACATAAGGGATTTCAACACCCTGGTTCTAATAGAGTGGGGCATTAGAAGGGAAAAACTTAGATCCTGAGATTTTTAGAACTAGGGTTTCAAATCCAAGCTAATTCTATGACTTATAACTATATTATAATGCTAAGGAAATTGAAAAAATGTTTTTAGAAGTGTAGACAAAGATTGCAAAACTGGCCACCAATTTTATTTTAAGGGATAATTTTGTTTGCAGTAATAAGCTACCTTAAACCCATTAGTCCTACCCAAGACCTACCTATATGGAGGAAATTGCAAACAAATATCAATACAAATCAATCAAATCCAAATGCATGCACATTCAAATAGTAAATCACAAAGAGAGTAAAGGGCCATACCTTTCTATCATGATAAAATCTCCTGGTTGGTGTAGCTAGCTTGAGGGAAATCCTTCAGAGATCCATGCTACCATCCCTACTCTTGAATGCCTACACATAATAAAGAAACCACCAAGACCATATTCCTTGCAATAAAATTTAGCGCATACACATACAAATGTATCCATAATAAACATGAAAATATAAATGAATAGATGGGAGAATGGGGGAAAAGGCATAAAAATTGTATTATACCAATAATATTTTGTACATAGTCACACTCTCTTGAGGTCCTTGCCTGTAGTGTCCTCGTCATTAGCACTCTCTACCAACTGATCCTATTATAATAGCTTATCCTTGAGAGGAACTATATGTAAATACTCTAGTAGCACTTCGACATACATTTATTTTTCCTCCTTTTTGATCTATGTAGAGCTTGATTTTATAGGTTTACTTTGGTAGTGATAACATTGAATATAGACACTTTCTTGACCATGTCTAGTCCTTTTATCCTTGTCTTTTATTATTTATCAAATTTGAGCCAATACAACCTTATCCATGCCATTTTGTGCTATTTTGGTCCATCATATTGCTACTGGGACATTGCCATGCCTTTGTTGCTTGAAGCTAGTGTACATAAAGTGTTATTAGTCCTAATGTTGCTTGGCTACAATTGTGGGGGAGCGTTGAAGGCACAAATTCATGATTTTTGGAGCAGTCCACACACAAATTTATACTTTCTAACTAGGCAGATGATATTCCCTTATATTGGACCCAAGGGGGTAGATTTTTGAGCTATAAAAATGGGTGCACCTACTCCATTAAACTTAGAATTAGCCTTGCAAACCCTCACTAGAACTTGTAAGTTATGATAAACCTTTGATGACTTGAGACAGTTCAGGAAGGCTTGTAAACATAATTAAGCCAAGATGACCAATCCAATAACAACAAAGAGCACAAGCCTTGGCCCAGGGGCACATAAGGAATTTGCTACAGTTTAGCCTATTGAGGTGAGTCTTATGGAAAGGTTACAACTTGGGTTTCATTGCAAATTTTAGTTTCTCTAAGGAAGCGTAGCTCCCTCTTTGACCTCTCGCTAGAACCATAGCACCCCAATGACCCTCAACACAATGCTATTATATTATACTTCATCTTGAAACTTGGATTTATGCCCTCTAAATCCTATGTAAGTCCCTCCTAGACATCAAGAAAGTGTTATAGTGCCCTTTTGAGCCTCAAGGAAATATTACAACTTGGGGAAAGCCTTGTTTTGTGTCTCTCTTGTTAGCATAAATTCTTAATGCAAGATTACGAAAAGAGCATACTTTAGTTGTGTGTGAGAAAAAACCCTAAAAACAGAAATAACTAAACTCTTTAGATATGCAATCAATAGTTAGAACAAATGCTGCCAAAAACTAGATCTATGCAGTAAACACAGTTAAACAATAAAAAGAAATAGTAATTACTCCATGCATCCAACAAAAAAGAGTTAAAGAATGTTTTATATATTATTACACCTCATGAAGGGAATAAATAAGTGTTACCAGTCCCCCTCAATCGGATGGGTTGTTGGTTTTCCTCAACGCTTCTATTCCAGAAGTTTCTCTCTCTCAATGGTGCAAAAAACCCAAAATATGTTGTACTCTATGTGAGCTCAAGAAGCAAAATAAAATAGTAGTGACAATGAGAATAATCAAAGCGTGACAATTAAAGGGATCAAAGTCAAGAATGAATGGAAAAACCCTTCTATTTATAAAAAAAAATATTAAGTTATCCTCGATGATGGCAAATAATAAAATATTATTAACCAATATCTACATCTAAACGCTTGGAATATTTGATTATATTTTTTTGGAGGGAAAATGTATTTAAATTCGTTAAATACCTTTATTTAGAAATAATAAACAAATAAATGATTTATTTCTCATTTCAATATTGTGGTTAAAGAATAATAAACAAATAATGAATTGTTTAATTATTCCTAGGTGATTTAGTCAAATTTATCCAGGAATACTAACTAAATAATGATTTAATTAATTATTCTTAGCGAAAAATAATATAAATATTGATTTTTCTATTTATTTCTCATAATTAGGTTAAATATGACCAGGAAAATTATTTAAACAATGATTTAATTAATTATTCCTAGAGGAAAAATAAATAAGGAAGGATTTATTTAATTATTCCTCGTGGGGTTTCTTGTTTAAACTAGAAATAACTTAATAAAATATGGTTTATTAAATTATTTCTTATAGTGAAATCAATTTTACTATGCTAAAATTGGTCTTACATGGTCTATTTCGATCCATCTAATTGTAAATGGTTAGATGACCAAATTTTGGTGATAACATCTCTCTCAAAAGTTTGACTTTTCATGTTTCCATAACTCCCTACTGAGCCTGAACTCAACACCATACTTCCTCCTTGAGCCTTAAGACAATGGTATAGCCTTGTAACTTAATATTCAAGCCTATTTTTATCCTTTTTTAATCCTCTTTAGTGCTCCAATAATCCCTTAGCCAGCGCTATAACACCACACTAAACCTTAATCCAGTGTTATACCCTTAAAATTTCCCTCTTTAAATCATTTTTTTGCCTCTCTACCTCTCTATGTTGCTCCAATGAGCCTCACTAGAATGCTATAACACAACACCAAGACTTAACCTAATGCTAAAATTCTTCTTCAAGCCTCAATCAAACAACATTAAGACACTCTTAAGATTTTCTCTCATTCTTAAGGGTTTTTCTTAAGTTTTGTTAAAT
Organism: Pinus albicaulis; assembly: GCA_034641835.2. Lineage (NCBI taxonomy): Eukaryota > Viridiplantae > Streptophyta > Pinopsida > Pinales > Pinaceae > Pinus > Pinus albicaulis. Next base: position 241,781,983 of record CM076572.1, read on the forward strand.
GACACTGAGTTAAAAAAAAAAAAAATCAAGTTTAAAAAAGAAATTACTTGAATTGTTAATGCAAAAAACCTCTTAAAAACTCTTTGATATGAGGCTCACAGTGCTTTGTATCCCTCACACCGCTTAGCTCTCTCATTTCAAAGGTAAAATCACTTTGTTGATTGATCATTTCAACTTAGCTTTCTCGGTCAGCACTAGATTTATCCATGTCATCCCAAGTAAGTGGTTTGTTATGCTTATTTAGCTTGGTTTTTTTCTTTTATGATCATTTTTAACATAATTATTTTATTTTTCTGAAATCACTTATTTGGTTCATATTTATCCAAGTGCGCACTTGTAGCATATCATATAGCTCATGGGAAGAAGAAAATACCCTTATCTCGACCCCAAAAAAAATATCAGAGAATATTAAAAATCATTTGACTCCTTAGCTAGCAACCTCACTTCTTCTCCTTGGTAAATTGACCCCAATAATGTGCCCAAATTAGCGAGTAGTTTCTTTTTAGCCTTTGCAACATTTTTTTTCATGAAAATACAATCTAAAAACGCTATGTTTTTTTTTTTTTTCTTCATTTTACGAGGGTTTCTCTTACTAGAAAATCTAGGGTTTTACATCCAGAGTTTTTCCCATGCTTTGAGCTCATATTTTTTGTTAAAATAGTGACTAGTTCTTGATTTCTCAAAGTTGAGTGCATGAGAAAAATTTTCCCTACCAAGAAACCCTAGCCTATCTCCTAGTGCCACAATTTCTTCATGGGAAGACACCCATCCATCCTAGTCAATATTGTGAATCTAATCATATTTCTTCTTCCTCACTTCTAAAACTCAATTCTTTGTACATACCCACCTAGATTCTAACCCCAAACCCATAAGTTATCTAGGTTTTTCATCATAATATAATCTTTATAATGGATGATTTTTTCTTCTATTGGGTTTATAGGAAGATCATATGTGTATCCAAGAAAAAAACCTGCATATCTCTAGTAATTCAGTCATCTGATGATTAAGAACATGTTAATACCTTTGGACGTAACTTCTAGGACACTCCATATTTCATCGAAAAATTCACCATGTATACATGGTAAGAGATATACAAGATGTTCTAGAGGGAAAAATTTCCTACAAATGACCTATATTTAGAAATATACAAGGATTTTAAGAGATCCTGGCTATCAAAAGTGGTTTCCCATCTAATTGTGTTTGCATAGTTGTGAAACATGTAGACCTAAAAGAATCCATGATCACAGACAATTATGGAATTCCCATTGCTTCTTTTGGCACCTCTAACACCAAAATCTACTAGAAGCTACCTAGGGAAGAAGTGTGCGTAGATGAATATTAGCTGAAAAACTTCAAATTTTTAGAACATGGGAGAGAAAAGAGTATATAGTGACTATGTTGAATACCCCCTTTAATTTATTGGTTTCCATGTTGTGCAAGATTTATGGTTGTACAAATTCCAAAGCCTTCCCTGAAGGTTGGGTTCCATTCATGCACATGGTGGAAGTCAAAGGTAGGATTTCAATTGGGAAACAACTTATCAGTTTCTTTGAAGGACAATATTGAATAGGATTAGAACTACGAGGAAAGAAAAAAAAAAAAACTTATTTTTCCATGGCCTCTTCCCTCCTAAACATAGTCTGTACCAAGATTCCATTTCCATCCATGAAATAGAGATGGACTATTCATGACGAGTCGGTCCATATTTACTCAAAATAATCTAGAAGGATCACTATGTGCCAAATTATGCATATTGTTTTGGATTTTCTAGTTCCCTTGTATGAGAATTTATTTAATGAGGCTACCCCAGGTATGCTAGAAAGGGCCAGATAGGTAGTGCCCTTACTCCATTATTAGTTTTTGGACCAAGATGACACTTACATCAAAGTAATTGGAGCAACTAAACCTCCACACTAATTTCTATATTTCTAAATGATAGGTTACTACTTTAAGAAACAACTTATCGAGTTACATAGGGGTCGGTGGAGCTCTCTCACATACCAAGAAGCATCCTTGGACAAAAATACATTTCCACCTAGTAGGACATGAAATGAAGGACATCAAAAGGATTGAGAAGTATTTTGAAGCTCTAACACTTATCTGTTTTAGGGACCTAGCATTTCATGTATATGAGCCAGGACCTGTAGTGAAGGATCATTTCAGATCATGAAGCTATAGGTGGTAGTATTAGTCAGAGACTAGGGTAGAGGAAAAGAAGCAGAAAAATGCTTCAAATTTAATAGAAATCATTTCAATAATATGCTACAATCCTTCCCAAATTAAAGAGGAAAAGGATCAGGAAGAGATGGAAGCAACAACCTAGGAACAAGTAGCTTAACAAGAGGCGTCTTAGAAGGAGCAAGAGGAAAATTTGAGGCAAGAAAAGGAGGAAGTTTAGATAGCATAGGAAGCTTCCAAAGTGTCTTGGGAGGTTGAAATCAAAGAGAAAGAGGAATAATAAATGAGGAGAGAAAGGGATCATAAAAGAAGAGCTAAAAAAATAGAAGAGATGAAGAAGAAAGAAGAAGGAAAGAATACGAGAAAATAATGATGCAAGATGAAGCATAATCCAAATCCAAGGAAGAATCCCTCCAAGATCAACCAGAATAATTGGAAACAAAAAATCAACGTGATTCAGTTGCTATGGAAATTATCCAATCTCATTGGAAATTCTAGAAATTAGATGAAGCCATCTACCCATGATAAAAATCAGAATTTTGAAAACCAAGAGGAATAAGGTGGCCAACTTCAATAATTTTTATTTTTATCACAACCTGAACAAGATTGTGGATCATACAAAGAATACATATGTCATATCACATATTTTTTTTAATATATATTATCACTAAGAGAGTTATAGTGCCTAACATAGTGAAGTATCCTCTTTCCATGGCCACAAAAAAGAGCAACATTCTCTCAAGCATCTAAGAGAAATGTGTGATATCTCTTATATAAAATGTAGAAGAATAATGCACTAATAGATGAGCTAGAAAAACAAGTCAACTTACTAAAATCATGGGCTAAGACAATGAAATTGGTGAGCACCAAGATGGAGTATTACAATACATGTTCCTTAGAAGTACACGAGTCTTAGAAGTCTCTAATATTGCAAGTATACTCATACCTACATATCATGGAAGCAATATCAAATAGGATATTACCACTTTGATAACTAGCCAAGGAGTGAGGCATCTAGCTATAGCGAGTGTTGAATGTTCTCATTTAGATGGTATAATTTCCCACATAATATCCTCAAGCCCCGAAATAACTACCCGAGATCAGCACAAAGGAAATAAATTTTGATTCTATAGCTATCAACTGAGCTCTAAAAATATAGGAGAAACCGGAGAAGTACATGGCTCTTTAAATGGAACAATATCAACAACACTACTCCTTGGCTAATATGATCATCAAAATTAATAAAAATCCATCAATTTTGGCCCACGGATAATCTAGGCCAAGTGAAGACTTAAGTATATAATTTGAGTTGTTGAATGCAAAGGAACTATATTTTAGTGTCTTCACAAGAAACCTCACTAAGGACAACCTGAAGTAGCATCTTACTGACCCTATTAAGTAAAAAATACTCCTAATATCTTTCCTAGTTTTACTAAAGAAAGACATGTCCATTCTCTCCCAAAACACCTCAGAGTATCATGTAGTTATGGAGATATTTATGATCAACAAAATCAATATGAATGCATCAAATTTTGGGTGCCTTATCTTCATGACATCATGGAGCTCCCAATTGAGCATTCAAATAAATTGTAACAATTGTTATCTCATTTCTAAGGGTTTAATAGCATTTTATTTTATTATATTTTTAAATCATGGGAAAATTAAGAGTTGCAACTCAACCCAAGGAATTCTAATGGCTGGAAGGGGAAATTACTAACTTAATATATAAATATTATAAAAATATTAGTATGAAGTTGCAATCTTATAATTTTTTTATCTTCTTACATACTAGAGCTTGGAGGGTGGTACTTCTATATTTGTTGCTATATTCTTGAGAAGCCTTGAATTCCATTTATAAATCCATACTTCCACATGCACTGTGTCTTTTTTTTACACTATTCTTGAAACAATTCATTCATGTATGTATTTTATGAGATGTTTTGTTGCTAGGTTACAAACCAATTTGTGGAATATGTAGTATACTTTTACATGTTATTGTTTTAGTTTTGCATATTTCATTAATGATCACTTACTAGATCAAAAGACTAACTATTCTATATTTTTTCTTGTAATTTAAGAATTCATTGTTGTCATAGATATCAACTAATTGTTTACTTGATTGTGAATCTGTATTTTTAGCAACTCATTCCTTTCTAGTTCTTTTATATATTTTAGATAGATAGTTTAGATTAGTTTCATTTGTATTTAGATAATTTTATTTTAGAAATTGGATCCCCCCTATTGTGATGATCATTGATATATGACAAAATTCTCAAAACCAAGCATGGTTATCTGGTTAGAATCTATATGGGTCTCTCACCAAAAATGGCATGAGGTATAGTTGGGATCTCATATCAGAGAAAAAACAATAATTATTTATTATAGGTCATTTATCTATGTCAACAATAAAATTGGTGCTAGAAGGAGGGCCAGCCAACTAGAAAGACATTTTATCTAAACCTGAAAATGCAGGACCATCACAAGGGTATTTGTATTATCTCTCTTCTACTGAAGTAAATTATCTCAAGTGCATTACTCGATATTATGCTAAAAAAATTGGAAAAATTCCTATACCTCCCCATCTACCCAAGCAAAGGAAACCAAAATACCAATCACTAAGGATGACGCCTCGGTTGGCTCTGTTTAAGATTTGATTGAGCACATTATTGAAGTTATATCTATTCCTTTTGATTATATAACTTTGAATATAACTGGTTCTCCACCATCTACTTTCACATTAACTGATATTGATAGTGAAACTAATCATGTTAACCATCCTTATTCCTCTTCGGAGTCGAAAGACGAATTCGATAAATAATTCATACCATTTGTAATTGCAGGAAAACTCCAGTCTAAATGGATGTAATAAGGAGATATAAACCTTGAAAGTAACTTGCATGGTCTTCTAGCAACCAGAAAGGATTGTTCCCAGGTTTTATCCTAATAACACTATTTCACTTGAATATCACATTAATTTTTTGTATCTAGCTTTACGTATAATGAATGTACAATACGAAGATTTGGTTTTTAGACTACTTCCATAACTTTCAAGAAAAAAATATCCTTGTGGTACTATAATCTACGTGTAATTTCCATAACTAGTTGGGATTCCTTTGAAAGGGATTTTCTCAACAAATTCATTAAAGAGAAATTACCTACCACTCCTTTGAAATAATTGATTGAAATTAAGATGGAAAAACAAAGAGAATGTTAAGAGCTTTAATCAATGCTTCACCATGTTGTTGAACAAGATTCATATTAATTCTCACCCTATTGATCCCTTGGATATATATAATTACAACTTAGTGTTGAATCTATCTATAGTCATGTTCGTTAAGAGAATTGAGAAGGCTACTTTAAACCTAAACTTGGAGAAAGCTATGGAATTAGAAAAAGAGATGTTATCTTTGACTAGAAGTATGCCTAAATAAGAACCCAAGGCTAGTGGAAAAAAGTCTTTGATTTTGAAAAATACCACATAGAAAAAAGCTATATATTTGTGTAGTATGCTTAAATTTTTCAAGAAGCTCTCAGGTGAAGTAGTTGACTTGAGTAAAGGTTCAGTGGAATGTTCATATGGACATAGACCTTATGTCTATTCTAGAAGAAGACTTATAATCAGTCTAAATACTTTGATAATTAAAATGTGAACTTTAACCTCGATGAATTTATCATGCACAATTTTTACTCATACATTCAATCCAATCACTCTAAAAAAACCTACCCATAGTGTGCCAATTCCATAAAACTATTTATCAATCAAGTTTTGGAGCTACAATCACTAACTAATGAGCCTTCTTAGGAAATAGAGGATGAGTCTAACACAAATAAGGAAGAGTCCAATGAAGTGGCTTCCACATTTCTTGGGACTAGGTGGTAGACATAGATATACTCAAACTACTGGAAAGTATCCCTAGGGGATCTACTCATACTACACCTAGAAACTATAGTCTTCACAACAAGAGGAATGTTCCTGAAATTTGTCACCCTACCATAGGTAAGCCCCTATTGAGATAGTTTTTATCCTAGTATTTTATAAATACTATTACTAATGCACCCAAGTATAACTCCATTAATAATTAGAATGCTAAAACCAATTCCAATATAGCATGAAGCATACCTCAAATTCTGTGCATGAAAAAAAAAACCCTATCTCTATGCAAAAAGCCAAGCCTACCTCCCATGATAAGAATATTAGACCTTCAAATTCTCCAGGAATAATAAAATAAATTCCATTCCTATGTAGAGCACGAAGCAAACCTAAAATTGTATGTAGGAAAAAAAAATCCATGTCTCCACATAGAAAACCAAGTCTACCTCTCCAACTGAGAATACTAGACCTTCAAATTATTCAGGAAATTCCCTCGAATATAATGTAATTGAATATATGAATAAAATAAGGCTAATGTATTATTTTATCATATCTCCAATCTTCCACAATAGAGATAATGATCCCTGAAAGCCTTTTAGTCCTCTCCTACTCAATCCAAAACCACAAAAATGCCTTAGAATTCTGTTAAAACTCTTGCCACTATGCCTAGAAGCTCTGAAACTGTTAATTCCAATATAATTTTTTTGAGAATTGTATCAAATTCAAACTCAAATACCATTCCTTTTATTCTTACCTTTGATATTTTCTATCATAATTTACAAAAATTCCCGGTACACTCTGGAGCCTCCTTCAATGTCATGCCTTATTTTGTCTACAAGAAGATTAATGTTGCTATAGAAAATAATAATGCTAATATTTTTCAGCTATACATGTTATAATTTAAGATAATAGGTGATATTAAATATGTAATAATCAAATATATAATTGTCTTATGATTCTCAGGTCCATCAAGTGATTGATATCATAGTCATGGACATACCTGATGCCTATGGTCTATTGTCGATTAGGGATTGGTCACAAAAAATTCATGGATACTTCACTACTGATTGGTCTCACCTTTAATTACCATAAAAAGGAAAGAGTAATTAGATATGGGTAAAAAATGAGCCTAACATGATTAACACAATGAATCAATTATACGGGCCCAATGAACGAATCAATTTTGCAAATGCTGCACTAGGGAAATTTTTTCTAAAAACTAGCCTTGGTTGTTATATAACCTAAACATATCCCTTCACATATGAAACCCGTTTTGATCTCCTACAATGTTAAGAAATTGGTGATAATGACTTTTTTACATTAGATGTAAATAGTGATAATTTGACTGGATTAGAGTTGGACACTAACATGTGGACTATGTATTTTGATTTCTCTACGATGTAGGATGGAGCTAGTGATTGGTATATTTTTGTTAATCCATGCAAATAGAAAACCCTAATTGTTGGGAAAAATATATTTATTATATTTCCAACATTTAATTATTGAACCAAGAGTTCGTAAACTTAGACGAACTAGCAAACTATATGCATGATTAAATCCTAATTTAATGCCATCAACCACAATTATAAATTAACAATAATGAAATGTTCATGAAGGAAAACTAAATACTGATAAGCACAAATTGAAACTAAAATCCGTATGGGCAGTCCTTGTATCAAATCCCCTGACACAACCCTAGAATGCAGTATTTCACTCTATAAAGCAATGTTCACACATTCAATAACAAGTTAGACTTCAAAGAACATACAATTCTAGTTCTGGAGATTATTTTCTTGAAATGAAATGTTGAAATCAAAGATAAGACATTAGAACATAAAGTAATGTAAAATCATGATAAATAATCTAATTAACCTAAACTAAACTAGAAAAATAAAGAGGTAGGGAATCACCCACATTGAGGGATCCTTCTCAACATGAGTAACGCTGCCAAGTCCAATCAAATTATGTTGAGATAGTGCACCAAATATTAGGAATCAAGCAAATTTCATTGATGAATAAGCAACTTTATTTTACAAGGAGGTGGCACTCAATATTGTTGATACAATAAGCTTCATATCAACAACCTATCCCAAGCCTATTACAAAATTAATGACTAACATCCCCAAATCTATTATAGATCTCAATATTTGTACAAAGAGAGCATTGGGGTGGATCAAACACCAATCCGCTAAACTTAGATTTGTTTAATAATGAGATACATTCAAGATAGAAAAAATTATATTACTCCAAAGAAATTGGGTTATTTTCTCCCAAAAAATATAAAACTATCTCAAAAAAATGTTTCTATAATTTAAGGTAGTTGAGATTTGTTTCCCCATGTAGTCTTCACCACTGATTTTAATTTTTCCTCAAATATGGACATTGCTTCGAAATTTATGCGCAATTTTGCATTTTAGGAAGATTGGCATTACATAAGTTAGCATATATCTCAAAAAATATTGAATTTTTGAAATTGGTTCATTTCTTAACCAATTTTAAATACTAGGAACCCATGTTTCAAAATTTTCATATTTGCCTTCATTTGCTTAAGAATCATGTCCGAAGTTTACTATTTAGAAACTTTGACCTATATTAACAATATTTCAGAGTTGTATCTTCACACATGCGACCTAGGTTTAATATGAACATCATACATTTATGTTAATACATGTGGCTTAAAATCCATGTGGAAAATTTTATTCTAAAAGGGCACAAATGTCCTAACCATAATCTAGGGCTAAAACTGAACCGCGGGTATAAACATTGGACTAGGAAATTCATCATTAGAAAAAACAACTTAAAATCCATTTAATATATTAGAGACCTAGGAACTAATGATTATAAATTACTTTTACATCACTAAGAATTTCAAAAGGGTTTCAGTTTCAAAGGGCTAAGAATGCATAATAACAGGGCAATATGAAATTATGAATATAAGACATGAACGGTTAAAAGGTTAAATGAGGTATTGAAAAATGTAACAAAATGGGAGCCCAAAATATCCCCTACACCGATGCATTTGCATTTCCTCATGCAAAAATAACTATCATAAAAAATGCCTACAACATGTTCATCTAATTATCTAATTCTTTAAAGACTACTTGCTGAAGAAAATAAAGTGTGGCTTGGTTATGTACTTGAGTAGCCTTTAACATATTGTTGAAGCTATGTCAAACACCCTCCAAATTTTCTTACACTTGAATTTTGGAGGCTATTGAGGATCTTGTGATATGTCGTCCCATGTTCACTTCATGGTCAATTGATGTTTTGCTAAGTGCTCAAGTCTTATTCTAAGAATATAAGTGTCAAATCCACTTGCTTACACATGCTTAGCCTTTTCATGCACTCTAAATTGCACCTTCTCTAGAAATCTTGAAATTCAATGCCCACCCTTGAAAACAACAATTGCACAATTCTCTAAGACAGTGCATTTTGCAGTCCCTCAAAGTAGTGCATTGCACAACCCTCATTACAATTCCCACACAGTATTTATAGATAGTGCATTGCTCATTTCTCCCAGATAGTGCACTATGAAATCAATGCCAATAGTCAATGTGAAACGTCATTTGATAGTCTCACTTACATTTACTATAAATTGTATCATCATTCCAGTGAATCTTCTTAACTATCACTTGTGTGCACCTTTTCTTTTGCATGTGTCACTTTAACTTTCACGACTATCGTATTTTCTTGATTTCACTTTAAAAAGTGTCACTTTTATTTTCTCTTCACTACAACATCTATTTCTTTCACTTTATTTAGCTTTTGCAAGTGTCTTTTTTACTTTGTTTTTATTTTCGTAGGTGTCTCTTTTAACTATCTCCACTCATGTTTGTGTCACACCCTTGTGTATAACTAGTGGTAGCTCTAGCACACTCTTCTACATTATATGGTCCTATATATCATAAGAATATGTCCTAGATAAATTCCCATAGTTTAACGCACTTTCTTGTCAGAGTCGACACTTTCGTCGCAACTTGTGGTCTAAGTGTTGCAATGTTACGTTTCAACTATTGCACTTAGAAATAAGTGTCACTTTGCTATCGTTTCAAGGTGTGATTGTTGATCATGAATCATGTAAATTCCCCTATCTTGTATTGATGGAATTCATGTGTGTGATCTATGTTTTGGACTTGTTCAGATGTATTTTCCTCTGCTACTCCACTGGTCCCACACTTAGCCATTTTTGAGCTCTTCTTGGCCATCATGTCCAGTGGAAGTTATGAAGGCATTAACAATCCACCAGAAGATGAGAATTTCTCATTCATGAGCCTCATTGATCAAAACCTTACCTTCTCGACTTGGGCATTGACCTCTTCTCATATAAGCTCCTATCACTGCACATTGAGAATCTTTAATGCATGGTCACTAACCCTTGTTGTTTGTACTAACTCACTACATTGAGCCTTCATTAGTTATTCCGTGTATAGTGGATTTAGCACTTCTATTTGAAAAAAATGACCTTATCCATCCCCTTGTAATGAAAAATTGTGCAATACATAGGCTCCCTTTCCTTCAGAGTGCAGTGAGAACCTTCCTAGCGAAGTGACTTGACTTTTGATTTTATTAGCCATCTACACAATATTCCTTTCCAGTGAGCCTCCCTCTGCACATTGTGTAGTTATAATGGAAATTCAGTCCATGCATGATCCACTACAACCCTCAACTGTGCAAGCATAGGAGTTTGACCCCAAGCATTGCACATTTTGTGGTTCTAGTGTTTAGTCTTGCCTCCTCTACTAAATAGAATCCCTCCCTATTCCATAATTTGTCCTAACTTTCCTCCTTCACTCATTGAACACTTCTAGTGCACAATGAGGTCATCCCCAAGTCACTGTGAAGCTCACCTATTCAATCACTTCCTTCCTCTCCCTTTGGAATTTTGCACTGCACAACTTCAGTGCGTAGGTTCATCAACCTTATCTCTTGCACTTGTCCACTGCGCTCGACCATGGATAACCCATAATTATTGCACATTGCATAGTTTTAGTTGGTAGTAGGTTCACCACTCAGCCACTGTTGAGAAAAACTGTGTAATCCTAGCTATCCTCTCTCTCTCTTAGCTCCTAAACAAGCCCATCATAATCAACTTCTTCCATGACAAAATTAGGGGTAGAGTGGATGATTTATAGAATAATCTTGCCTTCTCATGAGTGAACTTAATTGGTAGGGGTACCACCTAAACATGGTAAGATTTTGCTCAAGGAGGATGTCAAGGAGAATAAATAAGGAATCGCTTGCAGAGAAGAAGCACACAAAATAACCATCATAAAGACATGAAGAGATCCTAGATCACGACATAATGATGACATTTCATGATGACTTGGAAGGTTTCAAAACTAATCAAAGACCCTTTGGAGGGTGAATATGAAGCACACATCAAATATATCATCAAGAATGTAGGAGATAGCAAGAAGGAGAGGCACATGGCATGGATACAACAAAATGGAGTCTTATATCATGGTGGCCAACTCATAACCTCTCAAAGTGTCATCACATGGTCCTATGTTGTCCATGTATTTTCCCACATGTTGTGGAATGTAATTATGTATCTTTAAAATATGACAAAGTGTAAATGTGTGGAATTCAAAGAGTCACATGTGGAATATGAAAAGACACATGTGGACCAAATATTCAGTAGAAGTTCAAAGGTCACTAATAATTCAAAGAGTCATGAGGCTAACTCAAGAATCATAGGGGATATTAAGGGTCATTCCTCTCTCTATAAAAAAAACCTCATAACTCAAGGAAAGGGCTTTTGGAGGCTTAGAATTTGGAGAGCTAGCCTTGGATTCTCCATCTTGGCACAGGAAAGAATATCATTCTTTGGGAGGAGCAAGAAGTGACTTAATGTTCGTGAAAATTGGAGCTAGTGTCTTACCATTGTAATTGTATACTTGGATATTTCACTTAATCATCCGAAGCTCTTTCATCCAACACATTTTCGTGCATGTATTGTGAATGTTATAATATTATTTGTTAGATGTTTGCGGTATATTTTATGTTCATATGTACTAAAGAAATTGAACTACTTCATTGGCTTTGGTGGTTATCTTGTTGGATGTGTGTTGTTTTTTCTTTAATGATCATTGTGTCTATGAGAAATATTTCACTAGATAATTAACAATTCTTTCTTTTATCTCATGTACCTCTCTTATGATAGTACTATTACTTCCATCTAGAGACTCGCTCTTTTCTCCCCTCTCATGAAATCCTCCTTTAACACATTACATTTGGTGTTTCACAGTTTCAAATTACTTGTTGATTTCAAAGGTTATGTGCACACTCTCTTATTTTATTCATTGTAGCCAAGGAAAATATTAAGTTATGGTTTTTGGGTCGATACTCCAAATGGGACTCCTACTCCAAATAGTGTTGGGTCTACTTGGAACTTCACATCGGGGATACCCCCTTATTCTTGGCATAATCCAACACCATCAACAGATTTGGTGCTAGAAGGAGGGCTAGATGACAAGTTGTTCCTGTTGGGTCTATTTTGAAACTCTTATATTCAATAGCTCATTCCCAAATCATACTCCTGGGAATTTTTTCTAATAAATCCAATTGCAACCTTTCAATCCTCATGGAACTTTTCTATAACTTGTCACAATTAAGGTTTTATGGCGAGGGTGGAACATCCATAGTCGAGCACACATCTCTTTTTCTCAATTTTTGCGAATCTTATGAAATTGATTATGAAGATGTTGCTTGTATACTATTCACCCCCACACTTAAAGGTTTATTTAACCGATGATACCATACCTTACCATATGATTCCATTCATTCATTTGAAAAACTCCTCGAGGAGCTCCATTAATCCTTTGATAGGTATAATTACCAAGATCTTCCTAAAAAGATTAATCAACCAAGAATGAAGCCTGATGATTCAATTCAGTATTTTTGTAAGAAATTCCTTCACCTAAGTTATGATTTTCTTGAAGAAAATATGGATTGGTACTTCTTTAAAGAAAAGTTTCAACATTTAGTTCAAATCTCTTTGAAACATTATGAATCTAAATCCCTGGGTGATTGTGCTCTCCCAACTTTTGAAAACCATGAGAAACCTATAATTTCATAGGAGGAACCTATTATCACTTTTTTTACCTTGTCCTCCTCCCTTTTCATTTCCCAATAAGGAAGTCTTTGGTGTTATTGTTAAATTTGAGAAATATGAAAATTAGATTGATGACCCATTCATCCCATCCTCATTTTTATCTCTAGTTGATATTTTGATGAATTGACAAAGCATAAGGTGGAAACTAATATCTTGATCTTTCAATATGATATTACCACTCATAACCTCAATTTTGAATTTGATTTGATTGAAAGTATGATCTCTTCAAGGGACACTTGTCTGCCTCTATCACCCCTTTCTCATGATCCCTTGTCCCTTGATCCACTTGGAGAGTCTCTTTCAAACTCTCTTGATATCCAGTTTTCCAATCTAGATAGTGGACACGTTCAAGGTAGTCACATTTCATAGGTAGAGGAGCATAAATATGAAGATTCTTTCGTTCTCTATGCTCTTTCTCAAAATCCTCTATTCCAAGATGATTTTCCTCCATTATCGGCTGATTTAGAATTTAGTAATCTCAACATTCAATCAAATGAAATCAATTTTCTTAATCAACCTAAAGTATTTGGAAACCATAATTTCAATAATGATGACTCAATTGATGTATATAATGATGAATTCCCAAGTGCACCAACTGATATTTAAGTTTCTCAAGAATATTTTGATTTGAAATATTTATATCTAAAACTCGTTTCAATCAAAGAAGATTTTCTTATGGAAACTTCCTCTACAGTTCACTATCCCTCATGTTTTATTACTTGTAATGAAAATATGCCATACTCCTCAAATATCGAACCTAATCAATATAATTTTGAATTGACACAAGGTAGTGAGATTACGCATGATGAATAATAAAGCTATGAAATCATCGAGTATCCATTCCATTCTTTATCATTTCTTGTTTTTCATGAGGAAAACTCTTCAAATTAGTTTATTAACGAGATTCCTCTTATTTATACATCTCTAGGTTTGCAATTGGAAGAATCTTATGATTTGAGTAATCCATTTTTTGAAGTTGACAAATCCAATCAAACTAGTAATATAGATGGCTTCCATACGAATAGTAGTCATCTTGTTGAAATTACAGGTAGTAGTTGTCCACACACCATGCATGATTTGACCCAACATTCAAAATGTGATTCTACACTCCTTGAAAGTTCTGATACTTTTCAGGAATTCAAGGCACTTCAACTTATTTAGATGGTTATGAAAGGTTCTCGTGACTCTAGCGATAACCCCAAACTTTAAGTCATATCTGGATTTTCTAAAAAAATTATTTTCTTTCTATTGTAGCTCCTAGAGACAACCATTGGGTTAAGAATAAGGTAAGTGCCTAGGACATGTTAGTTTCTATTGAAGATAAATTGGTTTTTCTCAAGAGCTAAATGTAAAATGATTTAAATATGGTTCAATTACCTTACTTACAGGAAAATCACATTTTATACATTGACAAAATTTCATTCCAAAAACTTAATGTTAAGTCATGGTGGCCTACACACATAGAGTGGAGTTTATTTAGCTGTTGCAATATAGGTGAAAGAAGAAACGAAATAAAGAAACCTAGTGTAGAGGGCTAGTGATAGAATCATGTGCACTAAATTTCAGTAGAATTATAAAGAGTCAAAGGGGACTAGATCAGAAAATATGGAGATAATTTTAATGCATTCAATATCACACAGTACAGGTACCATTTTCCATTACATGATATAGAAAAATTTGATATACAAGACTATGTTCCAACAACTACAATTACATAATTTCTGAGAGGAAAGAAACACATATGAAAATGATAAACAAAGGCATAATCACATACTCCACATATCAATGATAGAAATCACCAAAAACTACTTCATTAATCTTCAAGAACATACATCTCTTAAAGCTTCAGAACTTGCAAAATTTTCAGAATATTACAACCTCTAGAATAGAAAAATAAACCCTTACTAATGAATTTTTCATCCCTTTTATAGGGAGAACAAAAATAAAAACAACTTACAAAAATATTTAGAAATACTACAGTTGTCTTAACTAATCAGTAGTTCAAGTGTGCAACTAGTCTATTTGTCCTAATTATTACATAACATACTTCATTCCTTCTTGAAAATAAAATATTTACAAAATTGTAAAATGATAGTGGTATGTCATGATTTCCAAATTAGAAAAATATCAAGTGTTGGCTCACTTGATCTCTCGAAGTGGATCCATGCTCCACTATTTGGACTCGTGGTGGGTTAATCAGCTAATAAAATATTTTCCATAGAATTGGATCTGGTGTGGGACTGTGAATATGAGCATTGTAGGCCATCCTTAAGCTTGTGAGCTTAGTGTAATTTGGTCTGGAAACAAACAAGTTCTTCAAAATCCATGACAACCAAAAATCTCTTTGTAGGTAATTTAATATGGTATTGTGTAGGTCGAAAGTTGGGCAAAAGAAGTTGCAAATATGTGGAGTAACATGAAACAAAACAATTTGAAACATACAAATTTTAATTGCAATAGTCGATTGTGGGGGTTTATAGCCAGGGAAATGAATAGGTGGCACGTAGGGGACATGTGGCAGAGTCAGATTCGGTGGAAATCAAGGGAGGAGAGTGATGCATAAATAGGTTTCATGATCGCCTACCATGCTTTCCTGGTGGTGGTCCCAACTATTGACGTAGTCCCCATGTTGGTGTTAGGTCCTTATATTACTAGTCTAGTCCCCTATTGTTGTTAGTGTAACCCCCTTATTGTTATTGTTGTACCCTTGTAACCCCCATATTGTTATTATTGTGCCCTTAAATTATTATTGTTAGATCGGCTAGGATTACATTGTGGCCCCACTAGGATTACATTATGGCCCCATGGACTCTTATATATAAAAAGGAGGTTTTTTCATTTATATCATCCAAGAATTGTTCATTTATGTAATGTATTGGAGGTTTCCTCCTCGAAGTGGCTGATTTCTAAGGTGTTGATCTCTCTTTTCTTCTATTTTTGGAGCTGGTTTCACAACATTTGGTATCAGAGCTTTGGATTCTAGGGTTTTTTTGCTCCAAACAGGCCATCATGGAATTTTCACTATAAATTTGTTTCTATGAAGGTTAAAATGTTGAAAGTTTTAGAGTGCGAAGACGAAATCCTGAGGAACATCGTCGTAAAATTTCAGAGCTTGGTTCGCAATATTTTCGGAGATATGATCTATGGAATTTAGGGATTTTTGCAGGCTCCTGAATTTAACCTAAACAGGTCATCATGGGATGTTCGCTATAAATATTTTTCTACAATGTTTCAGAAGCCGAAATATTCATAGAGAAAAGCCGAAATCCTGAAGAACCTCCTGTAAAAATTTCAGATCCTGGTTCACAATATTTTTGGAGATATGATCTCTGGAAGTTAGGATTTTTTTAGGCTCCCGAATTTCATCTCAAAGAGTTGATCGTGGGAAAAACGTCATAATTCTCTCTCCAAGCATCGGATTGAGATTCTGTAAAAAGTGGTTGCAGGTACATGGACTGTAGTTTTTATTATATTAATTTCAGAGCCGAAGGAGGAAACAGTGACATGTGGCAATTCGTACAAGTTTCCTCTACTGAACCAGTCCATAATTAGGTCATTGTGGGAGAATAGGCATAACTTTTTCTTGAAGAATCCAAATCAGGTCAGATCTGTGGCATTTGAAAGATGATTCAGAGGGCTACTTCAGAGCTGAATTTAAGATATTGAAGATCCAAAATTACATAGATATTTCAGTTTCAATGTCGAGCTCCTCAAAAGCAAGAAAAAGGTGTGTATTTTTTTGAATTACATAAGTCTCGTTTGAAAAAAAAATATAGTTTGAATTTATTACAAGGGCATATTGAAGAATAGATATTAGTATTGGGTTCTAAAATGCCCCCTAAAAAGAATTCAACACCCATTAAGCCTTCAGAAGGCTCTACTATGACTCATGAAGATGAAGAAACACAACATGAGATATCAAAATTACAAGAGCAATAATCATGCATTTCGCTATTTGAAAGGGCAAAAAAAAATGAAATGGAAGTTTTGAAGAAAGGCGTGGAAACTAAGATGGATGGTTTGAAGAAAGGCGTGGAAGCTAAAATGAATGGTTTGGAAGCTAAGATGGAAGGCAAGGAAGTGGGCTTGGAAGCTAAGATGGATGACATGGAAGCTAATATTGATGAAAAAATGGAAAACATGAATAATGATATAAAAGTATACATCGAAGGTTTGGCAAAGTTGTTACAAGAAATGTTTCCTAATGGTGAAAAGATAGTAGAGGAAACTCATGATGAGAACAAAATAAATGTTAATCGTGATTTCATAAACTCTAATATTGGATGGAAGAACCACCATATTCCAAAGAAGGATATGAGGAAGTTTGATGGCAAGGATCCCGTAACATGGATACTACAGATGGAGCAATATTTTGATCTCAATAATGTGAAAAACACACAAAAGGTACGAATTGCAACTTTACATTTAGAACAAAATACATTTTTATGGTATCGATGGCTTTGCTCCCGTAAAAAAAATTGTCACTTGGACAATTTTTACAGAGGAAATGATAGCACATTATGAGGATACAAAAAGCAACACCTTCTTTAGCCAATTGATAAATCTCAAACAAAAGGTTTTAGTGGTGGAGCACATTGAGGACTTCCAAAAATTGAATATAATGGTAACTGATATTCCAGAGGAACATAGGATTGATGTCTTCATAGGGACTTTAAAGGATAACATCCAACATGAAGTTCACGTTTGGGAACCTGATTCATTGGAAAAGGCATTCAGGTTGGAAAGAAAAATTGAATGTAAAATTATGCCAACAAGGAAGCCTACCACTCACATATATAAAGATGGAAGTGTTGCTACTCCTAGACTTCCACAACCTACAAGGTTGATACCACAACAATTGGAAGAAAAAAGAGCAAAAGGGATTTGCTACAGTTGTGATAGCAAATACACTAAAGGTCATCAGTGTGCTGAGAAGAAATTATTTTACATAGATTGTGAAGAGAAGGAAGGAAATGAAGAAGAAACTTCAAAAGTAGAGGATATACACCAGGAATAAACCCTGGAAGAAGAAGAAATGAGTCTAACCATATCATGTAATGCATTGGAAAGAATTACCACTTCTCAAACTCTCAAGATAGAAGGACATATCAAGATGAAAAATGTAATAGTGTTGATTCGTGTAGTACCCATAATTTTATTCATTGTAAGGTAGCCAAGGAATTGAATTGTTTCCTATACCCAGCACGAGAATGTCAAGTGATGGTTGCAAATGGAGGAACTGTAAATTGCTCTGCAAAATGCCATAATATCAAGCTAGACATGGAGGAATATATATTGAATAATCCAATGCTTTCCATCCCAATGGGAGGTGTTGATGTTGTACTAGGAGTATAATGGTTACAATCTTTGGGGATGGTAGCTTTTAATTTTCAAGAACTTTTCTTGAAATTTTTTTCAGAAGGAAAGGAAATCGAATTACGGGGTATCGCAAGGAAGCCAGGAAAGATAATAAGCTCTAATGTCATGACAAAGCTTCTGAAAAAAGTAAAAACGGGACGTAATTGCACAATTATTCTCACTAGAAGTTCCAACATCAAAATCATCTATTTCTCCAGATCTCCAAAAATTCTTGGACAATCATTCCAAGGGGTTTGATAATCCCAAAGGGCTCCCACCTATTCGTGATCATGATCATGCTATTCATTTGATTCCAGGAAGTGTTCCTCCAAACATCAGGCCTTACAGATATCCTTATGTCCAAAAGAGCGAAATTGAACGTATGATTGCAGAAATGTTAGAGGCAGGTATAATTCAACCTAGCCAAAGTTCTTTCTCTGCTCCTGTAGTATTGGTAGACAAGAAGGATGGATCATGGCGCATGTGTTCAGATTATAGGGAGCTCAATAAGCTCACCATTAAATATAAATTTCCCATTCCTATGATTGGTGAATTATTGGATGAATTACATGGAGCAATTTATTTTACCAAGTTAGATTTTCATTCAGGATGTCATCAAATTACAATGAAGACTAAAGATATTTTGAAAACAGCATTTCAAACTCATGAGGGTCATTATGAATTTTTGGTCATGCCTTTTGGCCTTACCAATGCACCTTCTACATTTCAAGGGTTGATGAATTCCATTTTCAAACCCCTTCATTGTTGTGCTAGTATTTTTTGATGATATATAATCTATAGTAGGTCTTGGAAGGAACATGTTGAACATGTTGACAGGGTGCTCAAACTATTGCAGGAGAAACAATTATATGCAAAAACATCCAAATGTTTCTTTGGAGTACAAGAGGTGGAATATCTGGGTCATATTGTATCTCACAAGGGTGTTAAGGTAGACCCTAACAAAATTAAAGTGATTAAGGAATGGAAAGTCCCCACAAACATAAAGCAGTTGCGAGGATTTCTCGGGTTAATAGGGTATTATCGAAATTTTGTTAAGAATAATGGGAGAATAGCAGCATCTCTAACAACATTATTGAAGAAAGATGAATTTTCATGGACTCCTGAAGAAACTAAGGCCTTTGAACATCTTAAAGAGGCAATGTGCCTAGCACGAGTCTTAGCTACGCCAGACTTCAAAAAAACCTTTATTGTGGAATGTGATGCCTCAGGAAATGGAATTGGTGTTGTTTTAATGCAAGAAGGAAGACCCATTGCTTTTGAAAGTCGTCCAATCAAAGGAAAGTATTTACAGAAATCTATTTATGAAAGGAAATGTTAGCAATACTGCATGCACAAAAGAAATGGTGAACTTAACTAATTGGAAGACACTTCAAGGTAAAAAATGATCATGATAGTCTTAAACACTTTTTGGAACAAAGTCTATCTTTAGAAGAGCAGCAAAAATGGGTCACAAATATTTTGGGTTATGACTTTGAAATAATGTACAAGGGAAGCTAAATGTTGTTGCAGATGCACTCTCAAGAAAGAATGAAGAGGTGGAAGCAATGCTTTGTGCCATTTCTATTATTCAACCACATTGGATAATTGAAACAAGGGATGAATGGAAGAAGGACGAAGAAGTGTGGACACTCGTTCAAAAGTTTCATCAAGATTCTAGTACATCTGATACATTTAGTTGGAAAAATGATTCCTTATAACACAAATATCACTTATATATTTGCAAGAATTGCAAACTAAAACAAAAGATTCTTTTGGAATTGCACACTTCTCCTTTAGGAGGAAACTCATCATGGTGGTAATTGATAGAATTACCAAGTATGCACAATTTTGTGCATTATCTCATCCATTTAAAGTGAGTACAATTGCTACTAAATTTATGGAAACAATTCAAAAGCTACATGGAAACCCGAAGATTATTGTAAGTGACAGAGATCCCATTTTTATAGGAAATTTTTGGATGGAATTATTTTCTTGTTATGGTACTCAAATAGCTCGTAGCTCATCTTATCATCCTCAATCCAATGGTCAAACAGAGATAGTGAATAAATGTTTGGAAGGATATCTTCATTGTTTTGTATCTGATAAGAAAGCACAATGGGTCAAATGGTTACCTCTCGCTGAATGGTGGTATAACACTTCCTTCCATAGTGCAGCAAAAATGACACCATTTATGGCACTTTATGGATATCATCCACCATTCATCGCATCTTCTTTAAGGGAAAATTATAGGGTGCAAGCAGTGGAGGATCACATAGAGCATCAACAAGAAGTTCTCCAACTCTTAAAGGATAACCTAAATTTGGCACAAAATCGAATGAAACAACAAGCAGATCAACATTGCAGTGAGAGAAGTTTTGATGTGGGGACTGGGTATTTTTACGGCTACAACCATACAAACAAATGTCCCTCAAGCAAGCTAAGAAGGATAATAAATTATCGCCAAAGTACTATGTTCCTTACAAGGTTTTGCAAAAGATTGGTACTATGACATACAAATTGGAGCTTTCTGCTTCTTCGTGAGTGCATCCAGTTCTCCATGTTTCATGCTTAAAAAAGGTTATAGGGGAAAAAATTCCAGTTGAAACAATATTGCCAGAACTTGATGAGGAAGGAAAAACCATATTGGAACCTGAATTAGTCACGGAAATAAGAACTCGACAACTACGAAATCGATCAATTTCAGAGTATCTCATCAAATGGAAGAACTTACCCACTAAAGATTCTACATGGGAGGGTGAAAATTTTATACAAAAGCACCCAAAGCTACTCAAGCGTTGAGGACAACACTTTTTTGAAGGAGAGGAGCATTTTAGGTCCTTATATTACTAGCATAGTCCCCTATTGTTGTTAGTGTAACCCCATTATTGTTATTGTTGTTAGTGTAACCCCATTATTGTTATTGTTGTACCCTTGTAACCCTCATATTGTTATTATTGTGCCCTTAAATTATTATTGTTAGGTCGGCTAGGATTACATTGTGGCCCCAGTAGGATTACATTTTGGCCCCATGGAATCCTATATATAGAAAGGAGGTTTTGTCATTTATATCATCCAAGAATTGTTCATGTAATGTATTGGAGGTTTCCCCCTCGAAGTAGTTGATTTCTAAGGCATTTATCTCTCTTTTCTTCTATTTTTGGAGCTGGTTTCACAAGAGTTGGCCCGATAAGTGGCGGGCCCATCTATATTCCTCTAGCGGGGAGCTTGGGTGGGCATGGAGACAAGGCTCAATCCCCACTGAATCCATTGTAGTCATTGATATATGATGCGCTCTTTGTTAACTGTGACTTTCTGGGGGCAAGTGCTAGCTTAACAACCACACTTGTTACCCTGTCGGAGCTTCTTCGGGGTGAGGCCACTCTGATATGGATGAGGATCTACCTAGCAAGTAATCATATTTAATCATTTAAAATTAGTAATAAGGGGCAAAGACCCATGTTCCATCCTCTTGTTTTTTTTCTACTTTTTCTTCCTCCATAATTTTTATTTGGATCTTCAAACACAACATTCTTTATCTGAATAAACATCTTTATGAACAAAAGAAAATCCTCATTTTCGGCTCATGAACCAAAACCATCTGCAACACAAAAATTTTAGGAAAAGAAGAGGGGTATAAAATCTGCTCATATTGGTGACAATGCCTTGCTATTAAGGCGCCAATAATCTCCAACTTAGTTCCTTCGACTTGGGCATGGATTTAAACTATATATGTACATATATTCAAAACTAGAAATCAAAACAAATTGGTATTTACAATGGCTCAATTGTATTTATAATGGAGGTGGGAAGGTGTATTCAATGCTGAAATTAGTGCTTGATGTAATACCCATTTAAAGGCATCTCAAACAATTCACCATCCATATTTTCTAGCAAGAATGTCTTATTACCTTTGGCTTCAACAATTTTGAAGG
Source organism: Pinus albicaulis (assembly GCA_034641835.2). NCBI lineage: Eukaryota > Viridiplantae > Streptophyta > Pinopsida > Pinales > Pinaceae > Pinus > Pinus albicaulis. The sequence continues at coordinate 241,804,436 of CM076572.1, forward strand.
GTCAAAACCAAAATGGATCGAATTTTCCATGTTTTCCTTTTTCTTCCCTACTGACATCCCATCTAAGTACAAGCTCACCTGGCTGGAAAAAAATTTCCCTGGCCTTTTTATCAAAAAAAGGTTTCATCTTTCCTTGGTACTTGATTATATTTTGTGTTACATGTGCTCTGCTCTCCTACAGTTCAACCAACTAGTTTATCTTCCTGGTCAATGGATTAGGTTCCTATCCTGCATCTTGGATGATTTTTACCACAAGCATAGTCAATTGTGTAGGAAAATGTGCTAAATATCCATACACCAATTAAAATGGAGACTTTCCAGTTGATCGCTTAGTGTTTACTCTGTTAGCCCACAGTGAAAATTTAAGTTGGGAATCCCAATTCCTTTTATTTTATGTTATGGTTTTCTTAAGAATTATGACCAAAGTCTTGTTGGATAATTATGCCAATCCATTCCCCTATGGGTAATAAGTGGTCTAATGTCCTAATATGATATTATATCCCTTAAAAAATCTAATAACTTTGGTAGACTTAAACACTTGATAATTATCAGTAATTATTTTCCAAGGACAACCAAACCTGGCTAGAATGTTTTCCTCCTTGAACTTGATGACCATTGTATCAGTTGCATTCCTAGCAAGGCCAACCTCTACCCACTTAGTGAAGTAGTATGTTGCTATGATAATCCACTTATGTTTCCCACTGTATGGAGGATGAATTTCCCCAATGACATCTAACCCCTATGTCTAAATGGATCCTCTACAAAAAAAAAGGATTAAAGGAAGAGGTTCCATTTTCTATTTTTCAGCATATATTTTGCACTCCTTGCAATATTTCACTCGATCATGCACATCACCAAATATCTTAGGCCAATAGAATACAACCTTCAAAATATTATGAGATTTTTTTTCCAACTGTAGTGCCCTCCACAAAAACAACCATGGAATTCCTCTATTCCTTAGACACTTCCTCTTAAACCAAACAAAGTAGTAGGACTCCAACAAGATATGTCCAGTACAACTAGCCATTAGAGATGACAAAATTTTGAGCTTGAAACCTCTGAGCTCTGTACCTAGTCCTATGAATATTAGGTGGGAATTCCATAAACAAAAAATAACGGAAATACACTTGTACCGATTAGAAATAAAATATTTCATTGTGATTTTATGTACTTCTAACCTATCATTTTCCTTCTTATCCGACCTCTCTAATTGTAAATTTTCAGCTAGCAGGTTTATACCTAAGGCTTGGCGATTTTCCTCTAATAAAATATTATAAAATACCTGACCATTTACCAAATTTGTGGGTTTGATGTCCATGTTGTATATCTAAATTTTGGTTATCCACTTACCTCTCTTACCCTCACTGCCTCCTTGTGTGAGAATTTCCTTTACAACTGTTGTAGGAACATAGGAAATTATCCTAGTCTACAGAACATAAGTCTGGAAAGCCTTCAAGGCCTTGACCAAAGCATAGGCCTGGTTTTCTAAGATTTCATATTTCATTTCTACATCCCTCAACACTTGGTTGAAAAATGCAACTACCTATTGCTTATCTTCTTCATTTTTCTACAATAAGACAACTACAACAATGTTAGGGGATGCAAAAGTAAATATAAGAAATGTTTTTTGATAATTGGGGTTAGGCAAGAATGGAGCCTCTCCAAAGGCCTTCTTAATTCTAGAAAATTATTATCTTGCCTCTGATGTCCACTTAACCTCTCTATTGTTTCTAAGCATGTCTGTAATCTCCCTCACAATTTCAACATAATTGGCCAAAAACTTCCTCAAGAAATTTATCCTCCCTAAGAAGACTTGTATCTCCTTTTTGTTTCTTGGCAAAGGGATGGTACTAATTGCTTCTACCCTTTTGGGGTCAATTTTCACTACTTCTCTTGAGACTATATGCACCAAAAAGTTTCCATCTCTAAGGGAAAATTGAGACTTATTTGTGTTCAAGGAAAAACCATACTTCCTACATTTCTCAAATGTGTGTTGTAATTGTTGTAAATGTTATTTTAAATGTTCTTCATTAGACTTTGAGAACATATTTATGTTATCCAAGTAAATAATCACAAATTTATCCTTCTCCCCAACAAAATCTATATCCATAGACCTTTGAAAGGTAGCACTAACATTCATGAGACCAAAAGGAATTATAGCATACATAAATGTTACCCAATGTGTGGTGAAGGTTGCCTTTTTCTAATCCTCGGGATGCACAAAAATATTGTTGTATCCATAGAATCCATCGATCATGGAAAAACTCGATGACCTTGCCACCTTCTACAAAATATAATCCATCTTGGGAAGAGGGTAATTATCCTTTAGGGAAGCCCTGTTATGGTTTATGAATTCCACACATAACCTGGTCTCTCCATTTTTATTCCCAACGAGAGCCAAATTAGCCACCCAAACTGAATATCTCAAGGGTATAATGATTTTATCTTGTATCATTTTTATGATTTCTTTTTCTATCAAGGGGAGAAGGAAGGGATTTATTTTCCTTAGCTTTTGTTTGTGCAGTTTAATTCAAGACTTCAAAGGAATCTTATGTTGAATGACACTAATATCATATTTCTTCAAGTCATCATAAGACCAAGAAAAGATATCAGAATGCTTTCTGAACTGGTCAAGATATTTTAGTTTATATCCCTTTGGGATCCCCTTAGCCAAATTAGTTAGTTTGGGATGTCGTTATGTTCCAATGTTACATTCTTTTGTATCCTCCTCACACTCCTTCTTGGTTGGATTGAATGCCACATCATTAACATAAAATAACCTTTCCTATGTAACTAGCCCCTTTTGGATTATGTTTCCCTTCAACTGAAAATTTTTATGCCTGGCCATAGATTCCTCCCAAGGAACATGTTGTTAATCTCCTTATATTTCCCTAATATATTCACCCTCTTGGTCTATTACAGAGTTGGAAAATTATCCTATCACCTCCATAAAATTTTTAATTTGATCTTCATCCTCAAACACCTGCCAATATTTCACATTATTGAGAACTAAGGGTATGTGCCCAACCTCAACTTCATACCTGAGCAAGGGATTTTGTGGGGGCTTGAAAGTGCTAGTTGTTGTTGCCATGGAATCAACCATCCTATTTTTCTCCCTGGGAATAAATTGAATATTTAATGCTAAGAAGAAGTTTTAAATTGGGCCCCACACCTAATTCCTGGAGTATTTCAACCTGGGATGCTTGGTTTGGCATTTATTCTTTCTTTTTTTATAATTAGTTCAGAATCTCCAAAAATTGTTAAGCATTCAATTTTCATATTTTTGGCGGCTTTTAATCCTGACACCAATGCTTTATATTCAAAAATATTATTTGTAGTGTCAAATTATAATTTATATGAGAGGGGAATAAGGTTACCTTCAGGGTATATCAACAATACTCTTGTTCCATTTCCTTCCTTAGAGTAATTCCCATCAAAGTATAACTTCCAAACACAACCAATTTTCATTTTTTGTTGGTTTTCCTATGAGATAATTTCAACTTGGGCGTCCTTCGTGATTTGATCATCCATTTCCAATATAAAGCATGAAATATATTTTTCTTGGCCATATACTGAATATTTGTTTAAATTATCTTCCCCAGAGATAGTTTTTACAAATCTGGATTCTTTGTACAACCTGCGCTCTTCTCCACCAAACACTGGAATTGTAGCATATGTGATGTCTAGTTTAATGGATACTCCAAGCTTCATTCTCCATGATCTAGAGAGGAGCATACCAAATATTCCAGGGATTTCTGTAACCATGATATACATTATTACACTCTTTATTGGGATTTGATCCTGATTTACCACTAAATCCTTGATCATCCCAAGGCATTTCACTCTTTTTGAATCAAATGAATACAAGTCCTTATAGGGATTTGTTATTTTCAGACCTAATTGCTCCATGATAGTCAAATGAATAAGGTTATCAGAAGCCGATGAATCAAGCATACAATTATGCAACAATAAATCATGAATCACTAATGTAACATAGAATGGAGGTGTGGAAGGATATTGTTCGTCCACATGTGGACCAAACATGACCATAGGCCTTTCTTCCTGCAAATTTAAATTGTCTTGTGATGAGGCAACATGAGACCTGTCCATGAAACCAAAGATTTGACTTTTATAAATAGGTTGTTTCAACAATTCAGTCAAGGGAACATATATCTTCACCTTTTCTAACTCCTTTTGTAAACTAAAAGTAGAGGCATTCCTATCCACCTTCAATGGCTCAGATGGATCTCTATTTACTTAATGGACATGCTTTCTTAGTATTGGTATTTTCTCTATATTTACATATTCAAATTTAGAATGAATAGGGTGGGAAATTTCCCCTTTGGTTGGTGGATCATAGCTCAAAAGTTTTTTCCCCTTATCAATTTGTTTGGGGGTGGCGCATTAGAGGAAATTTTAGCCTAAAATTGGCCTCCTAAGGGAAAATAATAAAACAATAGTTAAAATAATAAAATAAGAGCTATGAATTTTGGAGGGAAGAGAAGAAAACTACTTTTTTTTAATTGTATTTTTTGCTTATCTCCTTATGGGTTTACTCAAATTTCAAGTTTAGACACTCATTGGATGCGGAATTCAATTCTACATCCAACGAGTACCCATTTTGCATACTTTTGAGAAGACCCAAATTGATAAAAATTGTAGATACATTAAAAAAACATGTTCAACACATTTTTTTAATGTATTTGCATTCTTTTATTAATATGGGGTATTATCAAAAGTATGCATAATGGGCACTCGTTGGGTTTGGAATTTAATTCCACATCCAACGAGTGTCTACACTTGAAATTTGACTAAACCTATAAGGAGATAAGCCAAAAATACAATTTAAAAAAATATTTTTTCTTCTTTTCCCTCCAAAATATTTACATGTACCTCTTTTTAAATTTGAAGGATTTTGATTGGTTTGCATATTATGACTTGGAAATTACATGAAAATTTCATGGGAAGTTTTAGGCTAAAATTTCCTCTAATGGGTTGTATAGTTTATTCATTTTAGTCTTGTGGCCAAGATCTTTGTCTATACCTCAAATCATATCTCCTATGCAGTTCCACTTGCATGAAGTCAAAAAATTTCTTGGAGTAAGCATAGATTTCTTATTTTTCCAAGGGAACATTTGGATCATCTTCCTCTCCTCCCCATGGTTCTATTTCAATTTCTTCTTCTAAAATATTTGAGTATTGATTCTCCTCAACCTCAATAATATCTTCAATACCTTCCTCGGGATTATCTTCTAAATACAACGAAGGTTGTATTTGAGCTTGTTGGTCTTTCCTTTCTCTTTTCAAAAGTTTCAAAGGAGGTCTCCTATATTGGAGGCTGAAGTTTCTGTTGGGACCTTGTTGTATACGGTAAGGAGTGTCACATACACTCTAAGACAAACTCGCACAGTCAAATACCACAATAAAAAAAAAATTATTAACTGGTGCAAGCAAGGGTTTAAAGATTCTGTTTTGAATTAATTTTTATAAATATATATAAACAAGAGTTGAAACCCCAACTATATAATTGTATTGGCGAATGTAACGCATCCACCGAGGTTCACACAATTCAAAAGATTAAACTTTAATGTGAAAGTCGTAAATTCCATTTATATGATTCACATGGTATAATGGTTCAAGTTGTAAGGCTCGCATAATATAATAAATGATTTCGGATAAGGGTTTTGGTGCGGAGTTTGATGTTTATCCGGATGTGAAATCTCAAGCTGGAATATATATGCTCCCGCCTTAATTCTCCACCATACATGGTGGTAAACTTGCCACCTGTTAACCCGCTCTGCAATCACGGCAGGCTCACCTCGACCATCACGCAGAGATGTACAGGGTAATTACTTCACCGAGGACAGGCGTATTCAATGTGCAGGGTTTCTCGGTAAGGGCAGAGGCCCGCAGAACAAAACACCCGTTCACCGGAAAGCCTGTTCATTCTGCCTCGCTCTCCTTCTCAGAGTGCCGAGCTTTGATCTACAGGTAATTTCCCTGGTGAAGTGTTATGGCTTGGCGCTCAATCGGCGTGAATTCTTTAGCATTGGTTTAGTATTAATCTTCAAGCCCTAAGAATGTCTTTCGACTGTTCTCAGAAGCCGACAGATGGTGAAGATTCCCATCTTGCCACGATGCGGCCTTCTCAGACTTCGATTCAAAGGTCCCAAAGCTTCATCGCCGGAACCTACAGGTATGAATCTACTATTTTTGTTTCAATTCGATTTTATTTAATGCCAAATCCTGACTCGGCTCCTATCTGGAAACCCCTTTTTATCTTACCTATTTTTTGTTTTTCTTGGTTGTTTTTCTCCCAGGTTTATCCGGCCAGGCGATCAAGCTCCTTCCTACAGGTATCTTTCAGAATCCTGCATACGGATGGCTCTAGCTTTTCATAATCTAATCTAATATGTTAACCGAACTTCTGTTTTCAATTCTTTTACAGGTTTGTTTACAAAACCCCGAGTTTTCCGCTTTTCGGTCTCCTCTACAACTCGAGCACCATTTAAATGTCTTTTCTTTTCAACAACCCGTGCAGGTGGTTCAGGTCAGTAACTAGTTTGACCACAGAACCTCGGAGAGCTGGCTTCGGCTCCTAGCTTGTTTCCGGATTTAGGCCTGTGTAATTTAATGGTCTTATTATCGTTCAAATGTAATAAAGAGCTGAACATTATGAATTTCCGTTGATACGATAGCACTTTTTCTTCGTATAGACCAGACTCGCCCTCGGCGCAGTTCTGGTTCAGTTGGTTTTTATAACTTTTACTCTACTTCTAAATATGTAGTTTCAGTCGGATACCCTTAATAACTGCTTACAAGGGTTTTTAACTGCTGTTGCTGAATTCCAGTTGTTTTGGTTGCTATGGAAGAATTTGGCAATATATTTTTGTTTTCCCGGAATCTCTAAGCAGTTCATCATTTCAATATATGTTTTCAGTTTTTGTTATAAGAAAAGTTTGTCGTTGAATTCCGGTAGAGGTTATTGCAATACTCTGTTTCATGGCACGAAAGCAAAAATCTTAATCTATGAACATAATACATATTTGCATGTCTCGAGTTAAGTGTGTAGTTTCTCTGCTTTTTACGCCGTCGGTCATCAAAGTACCGCGGCTTACTTGCAGTTTGTATCTATAACTTCTTTTCATAAATTATGGGATTCTTGATTCAGATTTATCGAAGGATTTTGTTTATTATGCACACTACTGGTTTTGATTACAGTTATGAAATAATGTTTATCTATGATACCCTTAGGTTATAAGGCGCCAGTCTGCCTCTTAAAGACTGCGTATAGATAATAGCCACGAGCAGGATCAGGGATGGTTATCCCACCAACCCCACTCCACAATCTCACTTTGGGCCTTTTCATAATCTGCTCTTCATTACTATGATACTCTCTTTTACTTCCTAATTTTGAATTCACATGTTTACTGCATCTCAAAACATTAATACGAGCTTCATTGTTATTTCCATGCTCTTTATAAAGTACTACTTTTATTCTAGCTACATGCATTGTTTTATTTTCTCAAAAACTTCCGTAAAGAATCTTTTTTACTATGATAGAAAATACATTTCTTTTGCTTTTATTCATGTCAAGACAGTGGTAAGTTAAACCTCTCGATAACAAAATTCTGTAGTTGTTCCCACTTAAACGTAAGCTATCATAATAACTTTCAGAATATTTTTAGCAAACATTATTGCCTTCTCCTACGAGAAGCTTTTTCCACTATTTAATGGTCTTTTTCATCACAGGCAACCAACATCTACCTGTTACTCTTGTTTCCACACAATTTCCCTGATTTACACATTGTTCTTGTTTCAGAAAATTCTTGATTCGGAGTCTATTACAAACAGTTATGTTCCCTTCACATTTTAACAATAAAAGAAATATAACAGTTAGCTAAACTACAATTTCTCTTTCTGAATTTCCAAGTTTGATATACTTATCTGTACTGAGGAAAAAAATCCTTAATGACAGAGGTCCTCCCAACCTTCAAGAGAGGCAATGACGTCCTCACCTTGCCCCCGAGCTCCGGAACTTGAACAGTGCCACAGGAAAATCAGTGGATAATTTCCTTCTTCTGTGACCTCTGGATTAATCCAGTCAACAGACAAAATTCTTGCTCCTAAGGGTTGCAGAAGTAATTTTCAACTGGTTTACCACCCAGCTCTAGAAGATACTTCACCCTTTGCTAGCAATTTTACAGAACCCCTACCCTTCTTCTGGAACTCCTTTTATTCCATAGGGTAAGTAACTGTCTCCCAACTGATTCCCAACCACTTCCAATTCCAAAAACTTCACCAACAGTCTAGAAAGGGTTTCCTCTTTTTTTTCTTTTCTTTTTAATTACTCAGTAAATAATAAAATGAAATATTTAAAATTATGAGCAATTGCCAATAAGTTTTCTTTGTCCAAAATAACAAAAGAAAATAAACAAAATAAAACTAAAGAGACTAATTAAACTAACAATCTTTTAACCAATAGTAATTAATTGTCTCTTAATGAGGGTGTCATAGCTTCCCCCCTGGAAGTAACACCGTCCTCGGTGTTTTAGCCCCTCTCTAGAAAGAGTTCGGGGTAAGCTTCCTGCATAAACTTTTCTTCCTCCCAGGTAGCTTCATCTGGTCCAAAGTGCTTCCACTTCACTTTCACCTGAACGACTACCCTTTTGCGGAGTTCAATTTCCCTCCTATCAAGTATGCGTAGAGGCTCTACCAGGAACTCTCCATCCGGTTCTACCTGAAAGACACAAAATAATTTTCAATCAGTACATTTCAAGATATTTCAATCTTTATACTAGAATTATTTTATCCTTCTTCCTGCCTGAATATTCTACCAATGGATTACATGTTTCTTATCGTGTATGTATCGTTTTAGTAAAGATACATGAAACACATTATGTACTCGAATGTGGCTGGGTAATGCCAATCTATAGGCTACTGGTCCGATTCTTTCCAATATTTGGAAAGGGCCGCAATACCGAGGAGCCAGCTTAGCACAAGAGGTCCACCTCATAGTGCTTCTCTTAGGCTTAATTCTTACGTACACGTGATCTCCTACCTCAAATTCTCGGTAGGATCTTTTCCGGTCTGCGTAAAATTTTTGTCTATCTTGCGCGGCTTTCAAATTCTGCCTTACACACTTTACCTCTGCCTCCATCTCAGCCAGCATCTCAGGACCCAACAACAATTTTATTTCGGGGCTGCTCCAATTTATAGGTGTGCGACATTGCCTACCATATAAGGCTTCAAAAGGACTCATTTTCAGAGACTCCTGATACCCATTATTGTATGCAAATTCTACCAGGTGCAAGTAATCTTCCCACTTGGTGGGTTGCTGCATTACATACATTCGTAGCATGTCTTCTAAGATCTGATTTACACGCTCTGTCTGCCCATCTGTTTGAGGATGATAAGCAGTGCTAAAGTGTATCTGGGTCCCCAATCCAGAAAATAAAGTTTTCCAAAAGGCAGACGTAAATTTAACGGTCTGAGATCACAGTTTTAGGGATGCCATGCAACCTAAAAATCTCCTTCATAAATATATCCGCAATTTGTACCGTCTTAAAGGTAGATTGCACATGTATAAAATGAGCAGACTTACTTAATATGTCTACCACTACCATAATAGAATCATTCTGCTTCCTTGTTCGTGGTTACCCTGTAATGAAGTCCAATGAGATAACTTCCCACTTCCATTCGGGAATAGGTATAGGCTGCAATAACCCAGCAGGATGCTGATGTTCAGCTTTAACCTGTTGACACTCTAAACACTTGCTTATGTATTCAGCAATGTTTTTACGCATTCCTGGCCAATAATAAACTTTCCTTACAGCTGTAAGCATCTTCTGATATCCAAGATGACCAGCGTAATTGCTGTAGTGAAATTCATTCAGGATCAATTCTTTAAGATTAGTGCAGTTAGGCACATAAATCTTTCCGCGAAAGGTCAAAGATTTTTCCTCACTCTCTCCAAACTTTGTCACTTTGTCTTGATGTTTGTCACTCCTCATCTGCTGCCACAGGAACTTATATTCTGGGTCGTTTTGAGCTTCTTCCTTCAATTGATTCAACAGTTGGCTTTCCAACTGGTTAAAATATAGTGCAAACAGACCATGTAATTTCCGACTTAAAACGTCGGCAACTTTATTTTCTTTCCCTTTAACGTGTTGAATGTCCATGTCGAACTCGCTCAAAAATTCATTCCATCTCGCTTGTATGGAGTTTAAATCTGCTTGTTTGAAATAGCTGGTCAAGCTGTTATGATTTGTTTTCAACACAAATCTCTTACCCAGTAGATAGTGCCTCCATACTGGGAGGGCGTGGACTACTGCAGTAAGCTCCAAATCGTAAGCAGAACACTTCCGTTCATGCTCCTTAAGCTTCCTTGATTCATAGGCTATCACTTTTCCCTCTTGAGTTAGGACTGCTCCAACTCCCTCTTTACTAGCATCCGTACAGACTTCATAATATTTCTTTGGGTCAGCTACCTTCAGGACTGGAGCTGCAGTTAAGAGCTGTTTTAATTTTTCGAAACTGTCATGGCATTCTTTTGTCCATTTAAAAAGCTCCCCCTTCTTCTGTAACGCTGTAATGGGAAATGCAATTTTGGAGAACCCTTGTATGAATCTTCTATAATACCCGGCTAAGCCCATAAAAGATCTAATGTCTGCCACGTTCCGGGGTACTTGCCAATCCATGATGGCTTTGATCTTTTCGGGATCGACTGCTATCCCTTCAGCTGTTATGACGTGTCCCAAGTACTGAATTTCTGTTTTAAAGAAATCGCATTTGCTAAATTTAGCATAGAGCTAATGTTTTCTTAGTGTTTCCAACACTATGCGCAAATGTTCCTTATGCTCTTCTTCATTTTTAGAGTACACCAGGATATCATCGATAAAAATGAGCACAAAATTATCTAGGAATCGATGAAATACGCCATTCATTAGCCTCATAAAAGTCGTTGGTGCATTAGTTAAACCAAAGGGCAGCACAACAAATTCATAATGACCGTATCGAGTGAGGAAAGCTGTTTTGCATATATCCTCATCTTTAATCCGAACTTGATGATATCCGGATCTTAAATCAATCTTGGAGAATACTTTAGCCCCTCTTACCTGGTCAAACAAATCGTCAATTCTTGGTAAGGGGTACTTATTCTTAACAGTCATCTTATTAAGCTGCCTGTAATCCATACACATGCGTAGCGTCCCGTCTTTCTTTTTAACGAAAAGGACCGGTGCGCCCCAAGGTGACACACTTGGGCGAATATAGCCTTTGTCTAGCAACTCTTGTAACTGTATTTTTAATTCTGTTAACTTCGGAACACTCATCCTGTACGGGGCTCTTGACACTGGTGATGCACCCGGCAACAACTCAATGGTGAAATCAATATCCCTTTTGGGTGGTAGTCCAGGAATTTCCTCTGGAAATATATCCAAAAATTCCTGCACCACAGGAATATCTTCCAGCATTGAAGCCTTCTCCTTAGAATCTTTGTATCCTACTTGAATAGCATACAACTGACACCCTTTTCTAATACACTTACCCAGCTGAGATGCTGTTATTGGTCGGATTTGTACAGGCTTTTTAATTCCTTGTACCATTTTTGCGTACCATCTTGCTTTCTGAATGAGATGGTCTTTTCTTTACAGTCTACTACTGTCCAATGTCTCTCCAGCCAATCCATACCCAGTAATACATCGTACGACCCCAACGGTAGGATATTCAGATCTACCACTATCTGCTATTCCGCCACTTCCAGCACACAGTTAGGAATTTTTGCTGTTATCTTACGTTTTGCCCCTGTGGCTAACTGTACCAGCCAAGAGTTCCTAAATTTCTGCTCTTTTAATTTACATAACTCTACTAACTTAGGACTGACGTAACTCAGACTTGCTCCGGGATCAACCAGAATTGAAATAGGTTTAGTTAGTAATGTACCTTCAAGTTCAATCATAGTAGGCTGAAAATCAGCCTGTCGATCCTCTAGTGCTGCATTGATGCAATGCACGCTACGCGCCACGTTTCCTACTGTAGATGCCTCCTACAGATTTGCTACAGTTTCACTTTTGTTTCGTCTGGGACAGTTCTTATAATAGTGAGCTTCCCCACAGCCCCAACACTGTAGGGGAGGTTTAGTATTCTGTCCTAATTCGAGTTTACTCGATGCTTCTGTGGGCTTCTCCTCTGCTGGCCACTTGATTCTTTGGTTATTTTTCCCAAACTGCTTGCTGATTGTGTTTCGTGCTGCATTCCTGAAAATGCTGTTTTTACTATTCTTAAAAGTAGAGTTACTTTTCTGCCCTTTCTTTGGTTTCCAGCCTTTTCCCACATCATTCTTGATTTTATTTTGCTGATAACACAATCGTGCTTTTCAGATAGCTTCATCCATAGTTTGAGGGTTAACAAATTCTATCCGCTCTCTCATATGAGCAGGTAGACTGCTTAAAAATCTCTATACCTTGGCCTTCTCTTCTCGAAGATAAGGTACATATCGCAGCAGCGAAGTGAACTTTGTCACATATTCATCCATCGTCATTTGTCCCAGCCGAAGGTCATGGAATTCCTTTGCTTTGTCGTCATAAATCTCTCTGTCAGATATTTATCTTTGAAATACTGCTGGAATAGTTCCCAGGTTATGTCGCGTTCATCAATGATGCACACATTCTTCACCTCCTCCCACCACAGGGTGGCTTTTTCTCGTAATTGATATATGGCCAGCCTGGCCTTTAAGTTACTGTTGTACTCATAAACCTGGAAATATTTGTTTATATTTATTAACCAAGCTTCAGCCGCTTCTTCTGCCTCACCATCAAATGTCGGTGGCTTAATCTTGCGAAATTCTCCTTGGAGCTCTACTTTTTGTTTTTTAAGGTCCTGCTGACCAGACAAGTTGCCCGATTCCGCCTCTTGATAATTCTTGTTTTTACTCCTTTGAGAGACGCTCTTTTCAGTTTTGTCCTCAGCATTATTCAGGGTCTGCTGATCTTCTGGCTCTGTTGATAGCTCTTTCTCAGCACTAGGGTGCCTTGTCCCGTGGTTCTGTCTATCTGATAAACTCTTCAGGATCTTCTCTTGATCCTGTATTAACTTCTCATTGTCCCTTCGAACTCTTATCATTTCTTCCTGAAGTTGTTGTACCGTATTTAACAAGAAGGTAGTTTGCTGTTGTTGCTCCTCAAGTAATCGACTAGTCTTTTGGTGCTGCTCTACAGACAGCTGTACCCACATTTCCGGGTTCAAAACTGTGGGGGTTTGAGTCCCCTCATGCAGCGGTTGGGTTGCCATCCCTTTTTCTCCCCTTTGTGCACCAATCACAAACACACTGTTAGTAGACCCTTAAGATCCCAGTGTAGCAACTTAGCTTTGATACCACTTGTCACATACACTCCAAGACAAACTCGCACAGTAAAATACCACAATAAAAAAAAAATTATTAACTGGTGCAAGCAAGGCTTTAATGATTCTGTTATAAATTAATTTTTATAATATATATAAACAAAAGTCGAAACCCCAACTATATAATTGTGTTGGCGAATGTAACGCATCCACCGAGGTTCACACAATTCAAAAGATTAAACTTTAATGTGAAAGTTGTAAATTCCATTTATATGATTCACATGGTATAATGTGAAAATTGTAAGGCTCGCATAATATAATAAATGATTTCGGATAAGGGTTTTGGTGCGGAGTTTGATGTTTATCCAGATGTGAAATCTCAAGCTGGAATATATATGCTGCCGCCTTAATTCTCCACCATACAAGGCGGTAAACTTGCCACCTGTTAACCCGCTCTGCAATCACGACAGGCTCACCTTGACCATCACGCAGAGATGTACAGGGTAATTACTTCACCGAGGACAGGCGTATTCAATGTGCAGGGTTTCTCGGTAAGGGCAGAGGCCCGCGGAACAAAACACCCATTCACCGGAAAGCCTTTTCATTCTGCCTCACTCTCCTTCTCAGAGTGCCGAGCTTTGATCTACAGGTAATTTCCCTGGCGAAGTGTTATGGCTTGGCGCTCAATCGGCGTGAATTCTTTAGCATTGGTTTAGTAATAATCTTCAAGCCCTAAGAATGTCTTTCGACTGTTCTCAGAAGCCGACAGATGGTGGAGATTCCCATCTTGCCACGATGCGGCCTTCTCAGACTTCGATTCAAAGGTCCCAAAGCTTCATCGCCAGAACCTACAGGTATGAATCCACTGTTTTTATTTCAATTCGATTTTCTTTAATGCCAAATCCTGACTCGGCTCCTATCTGGAAACCCCTTTTTATCTTACCTATTTTTTGTTTTTCTTGGTTGTTCTTCTCCCAGGTTTATCCGGCCAGGCGATCAAGCTCCTTCCTATAGGTATCTTTCAGAATCCTGCATACGGATGGCTCTAGCTTTTCATAATCTAATCTATTCTAACATGTTAACCGAACTTCTGTTTTCAATTCTTTTACAGGTTTGTTTACAAAACCTCGAGTTTCCGCTTTTCGGTCTCCTCTACAACTCGAGCGCCATTTAAATGTCTTTTCTTTTCAACAACCCGTGCAGGTGGTTCAGGTCAGTAACTAGTTTGACCACAGAACCTCCGAGAGCTGGCTTCGGCTCCTAGCTTGTTTCCGGATTTAGGCCTGTGTAATTTAATGGTCTTATTATCGTTCAAATGTAATAAAGAGCTGAACATTATGAAGTTCCGTTGATACGATAGCACTTTTCTTCGTATAGACCAGACTCGCCCTCGCCGCAGTTCTGGTTCAGCTGGTTTTATAACTTTTACTCTACTTCTAAATATGTAGTTTCAGTCAGATACCCTTAATAACTGCTTACAAGGGTTTTTAACTGTTGTTGCTGAATTCCAGTTGTTTTGGTTGCTATGGAAGCATTTGGCAATATATTTTTGTTTTCCCAGAATCTCTAAGCAGTTCATCATTTCATTATATGTTTTCAGTTTTTTTTGTTATAAGAAAAGTTTGTCGTTGAATTCCGGTAGAGGTTATTGCAATACTCTGTTTCATGGCACGAAAGAAAAAATCTTAATCTATGAACATAATACATATTTGCTTGTCTCGAGTTAAGTGTGTAGTTTCTCTGATTTTTACGCCGTCGGTCATCAAAGTACCGCGACTTACTTGCAGTTTGTATCTGTAACTTCTTTTCATAAATTATGGGATTCTTGATTCAGATTTATCGAAGTATTTCATTTATTATGCACACTACTGGTGTGATTACAGTTATGAAATAATGTTTATCTATGATACCCTTAGGTTATAAGGCGCCATTCTGCCTCTTAAAGACTGCGTATAGATAATAGCCACGAGTAGGACCAGGGATGGTTATCCCACCAACCCCACTCCACAAGCTCACTTTGGGCCTTTTCATAATCTACTCTTCATTACTGTGATACTCTTTAATTTCCTATTTTTGAATTCACATGTTTACGGTAATCTCAAACAGAATACGAGCTTCATTGTTATTTCCACCGTTCTTTATAAAGTACTACTTTTATTCTAGCTTACATGCATTGTTTTATTTTCCTCAAACTTCCAGAAAGAATCTTTTCTACTATGAAAGAAAATACATTTCTTTGCTTTTATTCATGTCAAGACAGGTGGTAGTTAAACCTTCTCGATAACAGAAAACAGTGTAGTTGTTCCCACTTAAACAGAAGCTACCATAATAACTTTCAGAACATTTTTAACAAACACTATTTTCTTCTCCTACGAGAAGCTTCTTCCACTATTTAATGGTATTTTTCGTCACAGGCAACCAGGCAACCAGCATCTACCTGTTAATATTGTTTCCTCACAATTTCCCTATTTTACACATTGTTCTTGTTACAGAACATTCTTGGTTCGGAGTCTGTTACAAACAGTTCTGTTCCCTTCACATTTTAACAATAAAAGAAAAAATAACAGTTAGCTAAACTACAGTTTTTCTTTCTGAATTCCCAAGTTTGATATACTTATCTGTACTGAGGAAAAAAATCCTTTATGACTGAGGTCCTCCCAACCTTCAAGAGAGGCAATGACGTCCTCACCTTGTCCCCGAGCTCCGGAACTTGGACAGTGCCCCAGGAAAATCAGTGGATAATTTCCTTCTTTTGTGACCTCTAGATTAATCCAGTCAACAGACAGAAATTCTTGCCCATAAGGGTTGCAGAAGTAATCTTCAACTGATCTAGCACCCATCTCTAGAAGATGCTTCACCCTTTTCTAGCAATTTCACAGAACCCCTACCCTTCTTCTGGAACTCCTATTATTCCAGAGGGTAAGTAACTATCCCACAACTGATTCCCAACCACTTCCAATTCCAGAAACTTCACCAACAGTCTAGAAAGGGTTTCCTCTTTCTTTCTTTTCTTTTTAATTACCCAGTAAATAATAAAATGAAATATTTAAAATTATGAGCAATTGCCAATAAGTTCTCTTTGTCCACAATAACAAAAGAAAATAAACAAAATAAAACTAAAGAGACTAATTAAACTAACAATATTTTAACCAATTGTAATTAATTGTCTCTTAATGAGGGTGTCACAAGGAGGGTTGTTGTTTCCAAACTCTAGATTCACCAGCTTGTTTGAGAGGTTTCTAATCAACTTATTCATCTCATCCAACTTTTTCTCATGAGAATCCTTACTTGAAAATAGTAGTTGGCTTCCTCTTTTCCCTTTATCCTATCATTATGTTCTCCGTTTCCTTTCAACTTCCCTACATATGCAAATTTGTATTCTACTTCCAGAGCATCAGTCTGGATCTGGTCTAGTGTGTGGGATTTCCTCTCTCTAAGGATAAACCCAAAATATAATTCAAAGGCTCCAACAAACACCACCTTAGATGCTGCTCGTGGAGGTTTAATCTCAGCAGGAAAATTGTTATACAATTTATTAAATCTATTTTTAAATATTATGAAATATTCATTATACTTCTCTTTATTGCATTAATTACAGTCAAGAAATATCCATGGTAATTTTTCTCCCCCCATTTATGCATAAAGTATTTCTCCAATTCTTCCCAGCTGTTGATTCAGTTAATTGGCAAATTCTTCAAACATTTTCTAGCTTCCCCATCTAAATACTAAACAAATAGACTTAGGACTACATCTAGATTTTTTACATTCAAATTTTCTACAAATGCACAAAATATCTCAATTTTTTTTTGAGTTGTGACATCATATTCCCTAGTGAATCCAAGAAGGAGTTTGAGATATTATAGGGGCATTGAATTCATAGGTTGTTATAGATTCATAGGGGCATATATGTTTAGTAAAAATCTAGGGACATCCATATTTTATAAGGGAGCTTCAAGAAGACTTCTTGCAGGGCCTGGATGAGGGGTTGGATGAACAACATTAAATAATATTTTGTGTGAAATAACTGTGGGAGTTTGAGATGGACTAGTAATGAGAATATATTTAACTTCTTCAACTTCTGGAAAAGTATGAAATGTAAAAGGATCAGAAGTGTTGGAAACTTCTTTAGTATTTGGTTCTGGAAAATAAAAATAAGATGGGGGAAAACACTCTTTTGAGAAATCCAACTCCCTAAATTAGGTGCCAGGGGAGTTTATCTCAGCTTTCTAAGAGCTACAAGTTGTTTTTTTTAGGAAAAATACAATCAGATATGGAGTTCTTAGGGTTCTTTCTCTCCAGATCCTCTTGGAGATAATTCTTTCTAGGTCAAATACTGGAGGATTTTTCTGTTGATAAGTATCTGAACGAGTATGAGGCCTTCTAAAATCCATGGTTACAACCTAAGGACCTTGCTAGGTGAGAAATATCAACCCATACTTCCTTTTCTCACCATACAAATGGACGTATGAATTTACACCCAGGGAAATATATTCTGATTCGTTCCCCGAAAAAGGTGCGAGAAGATGTTGTAGCTCATAGATACAACCTTCGAATTGAGAAGAAGTTTAGTTCCTATGACATATTAGTGTCTCTTGAAGATAAATCAATGTTGCTAAAGAGTTAAATGTAAAATTATTTAAATTTGGTTCAATTACCTTACTCATATGAAAATCACATTTTATACATTGAAAACATATAATTACAAAGAATTAATGTTCAGTTATGGTGGCCTACACATAGAGAGTGGAGTTTATTTAACTGTTGCGGTATAGGTGAAAGAAGAAATCAATGAAATAAACCTAGTGCAGAGGGCTAGTGATAGAATCTTGTGCACTAAATTCCAGTAGAATTATAAAGATACAAAGGGGGGTAAGATTAGAAACTATGGAGCACATTTTAATGCCTTGAATCTCACACACTATAGGTACCATTTTCCATGAAATGACATAGATAAATTTTATATACAATACCGAGTTCCAATAACTAAAATTACATAATTTCTTAGAGGAAATAAAAACATATGAAAATGATAAGCAAGGGAAGAATCACATACTCCACATATTAGTTCTCGGAATCACCAAAAAATTCTTCATTAATCTTGAAGAACAACATGTTGGCCACCTATAAAATTTTGTTATATCAAAAGGTGGCCAAAACATTTTGGAGCCTTCAAGGAACAAATTTTATTGCTAAAAAGTGTTATCTCTCAAAGACTCTTAAAGACATCATCTTCTTTGTCCAAATCTTCATTGCTGTTTCTATTTCATACTCAGAAATTCTGCTGATTTCATGAGAAAGAATTGCTGCAAAATCCCCCTTTTGTCCTCATTTTTCCCCTCCTTCCACTTCCAAAACTAACATCATTTTTACCCCTTTATTCTCCATAAAAAATCCTTCATTTTCGTATTTTCCCCCTTTCCCCTCCATCAAAACCCCTTTGATAAGGTTTAAGACTCTTTCTTTGCCTTATCGAAACCCTCAAAATCCTTTGAAAACCACTAAAAATCTATAAAAACCCATTTTTTGTATTACAGACTTAATCCCCCTTGGGCTAAGTCCTAAAACCACTTCCCCACATATGCCCGTGCCCTAGAACCAGGTGCTAGAGCCTTTCAGCGCTTATCGCATCGGAACAAAACGCAGCGCGCAAGTCTTTTTGCTTCACAAAATTTTCTGATTGCGATCGAGCCCCTTTTTTCATAAACTCCGCCCTCCGCTTGATTCATATAACTCATGCCCAGGACCAAGAGTTACAGTCCCAAGCGCTAATCGTATCACAAACTTTGAAAATGGTTAGACCAAAAAGACCAAGGCCCGACCTCCGATTGCGATGGCCCGATTGCACAATCACATCAACCTTCCCCGATCGCGCAATCGCATCGGCCATTCCCCCATCGCGCAATCGCATCAGCCATTTCCCGATCGCGCTAATCGAATCAGCGATTTCTATTGCACCCTTACTCTCTCCCCGCCGATTGTAAAGCCCCGATTGCCGATCTTCTGATTTAATATTCGCCGTTGATCTCCGGGGTCCAATCTAATCCGACGGCCCACGACCGTCCCAAACCCCAAACTCCTTTCCGCCATGTTTTCATCCGAAACAAAGGTTTTAAACCTTATTTCTTTACATTTTCACCATATCCCCGTAATGCGACCATTTACATTATGATTTCTCCCGATTATTCCCAACCGTCGATCTCTGCGCGATCGACGGATCTGACTTATTTTCTTCCTCTACTCTCCTTTTAACCTCCTCCAATGAATCCCCACCGTCGGATGATGCCACCCAACAGTCACGCTCCTCCCCACGCCTTCTAAGCAATTTTACCCAATAAAACACAGGATTTTATAATATAGTTTTGTATTGTGCAGGTGTTTGAATGTTTTTCCGTCATATTAAAGAAAAAGCCGAAGGCTGGGAATGACGATTCCCATGCCTTTGATTCATCAAAGGAAACCATTCGCAGGGCTCAAATTCCACGTCTCGTCAATGTTTCATGAGGCATTGATGCCATATGAGCCCTGCACGGCCTGCACATCAACAAGACACAGTGTTATTAAATCAAAATTAAAAGAGTATCAGTGTTGAAGACAGAACACAACAAAATATAAGATTGAAGACAAATTTGGGGATTACGGCTAAGATTGATTATCAAAAGCCTAATCCTCCAAATTAAAACACAGTTAAAGAAAATCATAAGTGTTTATCAAACAGAAAGGCCTCCACTGCCACAACAGAGGCCAATTGATTTCTCTCAGCTACCACAAAGCCACATGTTGCCTCAAAGCATTCAAACAGAGGCCGAAGTTATTGAGCAGAGAAAAGATATTTGCCTCAGCGCAACCCAAATAGTTAATTCTACCAAAGAACTTAATGCAAAAATATCAGCAGAGTTACTACAACATGACACAAAGCCTTAAAATTCAACAAAAGCTCCCACCGAGATTTAATCTTAAATGTAAATCAATTAATACAGTGAGAATATCTGTACGCTTCTCCATTGAGCCCCTCAAAGGCCGAGAAGTCATTAACCTATATTAATTTTCCTGGGAGATATTTTATCCTCTCCCACCTCCTCATTCTTCTATAAATACTGTTGCAGAAGATGATAAAATGTTGGTTGCAGAACTTTGAAATACACTTGAGCTCGAAACTCATACTTGTAAATAGTGTTCACTGGCTCTTGAAGCTCTGTTTGTGATTAGAATAGTTAGGCTGGAAAGTGAAGATGATTGCTGAACGGAAACATTGGACTTGAAGACTGTAACTGGTTTAACATCAATAACAAGTTGTTTCTTGGGATCTTGGTCTATATCACTGGTGAAGTGCTTCTTTCTTTTTTATTGTTTTCTCCTTTCAGTATGCCATATTTTCCATTATTCTCTGATAAATAAAAACAAGCATAGAGTTAGGATTTACTGTTTACAGTACCCTTCTCTGACTAATAAGCTTTATCTCAATGTTTTCCTCCAATTTTTTTATTTAAGAATAATTCAATACAGTTTAAGCAGTTAGGAATGCTGGCGTTCCCTCATCCTACTGTTTTCTTTAAACAT
Organism: Pinus albicaulis; assembly: GCA_034641835.2. NCBI lineage: Eukaryota > Viridiplantae > Streptophyta > Pinopsida > Pinales > Pinaceae > Pinus > Pinus albicaulis. The sequence continues at coordinate 241,825,334 of CM076572.1, forward strand.
TGTTCTTGAAAGTTATTTTCATTATTTTCTTATTAAAGTTAGACTAGAAAAGTGATGGTTTGCCCTATTTCTAGCTTCTTTTCTCCAAAGGCAGATTCTGAAGGTTTCCCTTGGTGTTGGCTGAAAGCAGACTAGGTTTAAAAGTACCTTATCTGATCTTAAGTTTTAATTTGTTTCTCTTATGTGTTTTCATACTTTCTGAAGGTAATTATGTGGATTACTAAATTGTTTGTCAATTAAGTTGCTTTAATACAAACTTGCCCAAGAATTTTATGGTTAGTCCTGTTCTTGGTTGGTTTTAAACAGTTACTTAAGAGGATTTTCTTGTTTGGACTGACTATAAATCCTTGGAGAAATTATTATGAGTTTCCACCCCTCCAACACTTTATTGTTTCCATTCCATCATTTTAATCTCAATAATCTTGTGATATAGAGGACTTGCCCCTTGGATCACTCTTGATGTTGTTGCTCAATTAAAGCCCTATTATGACTCCATAGCCCAATGGACTAAAAACCAGTGTTATATCTATCTTTTTAGCCAAAGCTGTTCTATTTGCTTGCAACTTCTCACATTTGAAACTTTTTTGCACTTAGAACTTTCCCCTCAAATAATAATCATGCTCAACCATCCAAAACAAAACAAAACCCTCGACCTTCATAACTAGCCTAATATCATTACCCAAAACCTTAAAGATAAATCCATCTTTACACTTATTGGAGAGATCCCTCTCCGAATTCAGGAGGGTTACATCCTAGAATCCAAAAGTGGTTGAAATAATGTTGCTTCTGTAGTTTTAGTCTCACCAATCTGCTAAAATTACAGATTCCTAACACAACACACATCTCATAAAGCTTTAGAACATGCAAAACTTGCATAATATTACAATCTATGGAATAGAAAATCAAACCCCTACTAATGAATTTTTTATCCCTTGTATATGGATAACCAAAATAAGAGAAAATTACAAAAATATCTATAAATGCTATAGTTGTTTAAACTAATCATTTGTTCAAGTGTGCAACTATTCTACCCATCCTAATTATTACATAACAGACTTGATTCCTTCTTGAAAATAAGATATTTACAAAACTACAAAATGATAGTGGAATGTCATGATTTCCAAATCAAAAAAATCTTCAGTGTTGGATCGCTTGATCTCTCAAAGTGGACACATGCTCCACTATTTGGACTCATGGTTGTTTAACTAGTTGATCACATATTTTTCGTAGAACTGGATCTGGTGTGGGAGTGTGAATAAGAGAAATATAGGTCATATTTAAACTTGTGAGCTCAGTGTAATTTGTCCTAGCCATGAATAAGGTCTTCACAAGCCACAAAAACTGAAAATAATTTTGTAGGTAATTTACTATCATACTATGCAGGTTGATAGTTGGTCGAAAGAAGTTGCGAATAGGCAGAAGAGTGGGAAAAAAAATAGAAACATATGAATTTGAATTGCAACGGTCGATTTGTGGGGGTTTATAGGTGGGAAAATGAAGAGGTGATGTGGATGGGACATGTGGCAGAGTTGAATTGGGTGGAAAGCAAGGGGGGAGGGTGATGCATCGAATGGTTTCATGCTCATCTGCCATGCTCACCTGGTGGTGGTCCCGGCTGCTGATGTAGTCCACACGCTAGCCCAACACGTGGTAGGCTAATCTATATTCCTCTGTTGGGGTTCTTAGGAAATCTTGGAGACAAATCTCGACCACCCCCACCGCTCAAATTTCATCATATTTTTTGATCTACAATGCATGCTTTGTTGACTCTAACTTTCTGGGGGAAAGTGTTAGCTTAACAGTCACGTTTCTTACCCCATCGAAGATTCTCCAAGGTGAGGCCTCTTTGAGATGGACAAGGATATGCCTAGAAAGTATTCATTATTTAATCATTTAAAATTAATAAAAGAGGGGGATTCCCATGTTCCATCCTCTTGTGTTTTTTCTACTTTTTCTTCCTCCCTCATTTTTATTTAGAGCTCCAAACACAACAATCCTCATCTAAACCAAAATCCTTATGAACAAAAAAAATCCTCATTTTGGGCTCATGAACCAAAACCCTCTGCAACAAAATAATCTTAGGAAAAGTAGAGGGGGTACAACACTTTGCATGGTTTCACTGAATGAAAAGTCCTTGAAATATTTTCCGTATTTCAGATATAGATTTTCTAATTTTCAAGATTCGATTTTTTATGGGACTCAAGATTTTGTTTCAATTGATTCATCTCCATGAAAATATCTTGTATCAAAATTGGTTATGGAGTGTATATATTTCATGTATGAACAAATATATGAAGCTAATCATTTTAAAGAATAACATTAGATGAAGGATTCTTACTTTTCAAATACTTTTGGAAATAATTAGCTCCTAGTATTTCTTGTGAGTGTTATTGATATAAATTATGAATGTTAGTTTTGATGTGCTAATTTCATTTTCAGATATAAAACTTATTTATTGATCTTATGCTTGATGTACAGGTTTCCTTGTTGCTTATGTGTGTCAAACAGGAAATTAAACTAAGTTTTATGAGTGAAATTAAGAGCATAAAGTATGAATTTTAAGGGTTGAACAACAAAAACATAAAGAACATCAAACCATCAGAGTTTATCCATTAAAACATAGCTTTGATGAAGGAGTTCACCCCACTTGGGCTACATCTCCTTGGTCCAGCTTCCATGGCTTGGGCCTATGTATTAGCTCAATAGTGCTCAAATTTTTGTTTACATACATCAAATTCTCTTGGAACATACTCCAATGAGTTCAAAATGTTTAAATCTATCAAAAATGAATTTATTTACTGAATTTGGCTGTTAGATGCTTTAGGCATGGTCTTCCCTCCTGGTGGCCCTAGGCTTCAAAATTATTCAAGGCAACAAAAACCTCTATAAAATTGATAATATGCCTCTGCAACATGTTCCAATGTGTTTATAGCATGCTAATTAGCCAAGAATGACTCTTTTTGAGCCCAATTTGGTCGAAAATTGACTCAGTTATGGAAAAAACAAATGTTACCCCAATTTCTCCTCCAAATCTGGAATGACTCCAGACAACTCCGACATTTTTGGTGTAATCCGCCAAAATTAGAATTTCTACTAAATCTACCACTAATTTATAGGAGAATTAATTAGTGCTTAATCCCATATTAAATGGGATAATCACACACTAATTCTGCATTATGGTTGAGCGTTTGCAGTGTGGTCATGTTGTAGGGTCACGTGGAGGAGGGATGGCCCCCTCCATTCCCGCCACCGGAGCTTGCATACAATTCAAATCAAGGTGGGCCACACTGAATTTCAAGTTCTACTCACTTGGTTCATTGGTGAAGGCGCATAGCATTTGGGGGGACGTCACGAGGTCGAACCCCGACCTACGCCCCTCCATTCAATGTTTTTGCAACAACATAATATGCTCCGAAAATCTTAATATATGTGCCCATAACCAAAGTGACAGACTTTGAAAACATATATTTTCCAACGTTATAACATGTCAGACTTTGGTTTGAACATTATAAATGCCACCGGATATGTTGAATATTAATTAAACCACAACTTTGGATTAACATAAGGTTGTGGACTTTAGGATTATAATAATATATGTGGAAATAATAATATTAATTAATGTTTGAATTAAAAATGAAATAGATAGATATACACACACACACACACACACACACACACACACATTAATCTAACCTTAATTAATTAAAAATAATAATTTCCAGCACATAAAAATCATGAACCCACATTCAACCTTGGAGGATATTGGACAAATTTCACCTTCACTAATCAAACTGGAGAATACAATAGTGACACTTGTCACAGTACCATTGGAAAAAAACTGAAGAATATTCCCTGAATGCTGACTGGGCTACCATGTCATCACCCTGTACTTTTTTTGCAATTTTTTTATAAAAAATTGTCTGTTATGAACGGCGATCAACAGACCATAGCTTCCTCATCCGAACTCAGTTTTTAATGAAATAAGTTGTGTTGGATTCCTAGCAATGGACCGATCGTGTTCGTTCAGTTGCAATCAATTCTGAGCACTTTCATTTTTGAGCTAAAATACTGAGCCTTTAATCATTCCTCCCCACTAAAAGCCTTTTTGACCCCAAAATATCTCTGATTACTGATCATGTGGATGAGGGTATTGTTCCCTCACCCGTCTAGTCTCTATCAATTGAAATTTTCCCAATTTCATCTTTTGGGGCTTTTCACAAAAAGTCAACTTTTTCCTTGATTCTTGTGACCTTCTCTTGCTATCATTAACATTGTCATGTTGCAATATTTCTGAATTTGCAGAACAGCAAGCTATTCTTGAAGAAGCCACCTTTTTCCTGCCATGGTCAACAATCAAAGGAAACTTAAAAATTGTCTCACCTTGCACATTGTCACCATGGAAAATTTTAACTGATCTCGCTTTGTACTTGCTTCAACTCTTGACCATGTAACTTTTCCATTGCCATGTACCTTTTGGAAACCATAAACCAGCATTTTTGGAACCCATGCCATATTTTCCAAGCTGCTTTGTCACTTTCTCTTTGACCTTTGCACTCCCTTGCAACGACATCTTGTTTCCAACACTACTCAACACTGATGTTGATTGTTGCAGTTCTGTCACACCTTTTTCACCTTCTTTCAAAGGAAACCTATTAAAATCCTAAAACAAATCATTATAAGCATAAACATATTTTTGAAAGTTTTGATTCAAAACATCTCTTTGTTTGATCATCAACAATGTCAAATTTTGACTTGCATTCACTATATTCTTCATTTCACTTGCATGTATAAGAGACAAACCTGTCTTCTTCTCATGCGCTCCAATTATGTACTCAATGCCATCTTTAAAAAACTGATACTTATTCTCATGGCGATGAAATACTGATTTCCTATTATATAGATAAGGACTTCCCAATACAATACCTAATATCTCAAGCGGAACCACATCAAGCTCAACTTCATCAGGAAATCTTGAATTGATGACAAATCTTAGTAAGAACTTCCTTGTAACCTGCAAGTTTTCATTCTTGCATATCCAACCCAAAGGATATGGTCTTGTATGTTTAATAGTCTCAAGGCTTAGCTTATTAACCAAGTCTTCAAAAATCAAGTTAGTTTGTGACCCACTATCAAAAAGTGTATCAATCTTGGTATGTTTAGAGACAAATCTAGTATGGAAAATTTATATTCTTGTATCTTTATAATGAGTATCATTTGAAAAATTTGAAGAACTAGTGCTTACAATATGTGCACCTTTCAAACCCATGGTTGTAATATTTGTCTCATCTCCTGAATCTGACCCTAAGTCATGTTTAACTATAGCAACAATTTTACCCTTCTCTTTGGCTTTCAGTATGAACACTGTTACCGATGAAATAGGTAACCTGACCTCAAAATGGGAACTCTAGCCCAAAAAGACTCAAAAAACATGAAAAAAAACCCCAAAAACAAAAAAAGTGTATTCCAGAACACACTTGGTTTTTTTTGAATGTCAAATTTCAACATTTTATAAAATTATGCTAAAAAAAAAATTGTTTCTTGAAAAAAGGATTGAAAAAACACTCTCAAAACAAAACCAGTTGATGCTGGAATAACCAAAAAAAAAAGTTTGTGTCATATTTTTGACATTTTTAAAAATAGAAATAACATTTTTTAAGTTTTAAAATTCAAACATTAAAAAAAACCTAAAATTTAAGAAAAAAACAAATTTAAAAAATAAAAACATTTTAAAGCTTAAAATTTAAAAATATATAGGAATAAAAAAATAAAAAATAAAACAAAATAAAATTTTTAATTCATGTTGAGATTGCAACAAGATGATGAGCTTAGTGAAAAGAGTCGCCTTCACTAAGTGGGCCCGCAAGCTATTTTTGGCGCAAAGTCTATTTTTAGACTATGTCTATTTTTAGACATATGGATCATATTCTATGAGTTGCATGATGCTATTTGTGGATGGTTGGTCAAGTCGAGAAAAATAGATGGACTTCTATTTTTAGACATATTGGGCAGAATCTATTTTTAGATTGCCATTCTAAAAATAGATATGTCGAATATTATTAGCTCTTAATAATATTTGGACTATAAACATTATCTTATTCTCTTAGAGCACTTCAATTAAGTGCACAGATGTGGCACATGAGCTGACAAAAGGAATTACGCTATTCCTAGGGGTTAAGTGGAGCTATTGCATGGAGACTTCAGTTAGAACTCATGTGAGAGAGTTTGGTGGAGTTGATTGAGGAGTTAATGGAGTTGTGTTCAGTTTAACTAATCTAAACTTAGTTGAACTAGTTGTATTTAGTCTAACTGATTACTACACTAGTGAAGAGTGGTGTGAATTAATTATTAATTAATTCACTAATTATAAACTCATTAATCAACTAAAGAATACATCAGTTAACTTCAGTGCATGGATAGTTTTAGTGGAGATCAGTGCAGAGATAGGTGAAAGAGCAGGTTAACTATCAGTTGTGACTATACTGTTGCATATTTGCAACTACCAGTGATTGGAGAAGCCCATGAGGATTGCGCAGTACAAGCCAGGTGGTTTATGTTATTTAATGAGCCATCCCATAGCATTGATTACGCAATAGAGGCTGGCTATCAGGTGGTAGAGATTGGAGCATGTGTTTTGCTAGATCTAGCTTGATTAGTGTGTAGTAATCGGAGGTTGTGCTGAGAGCTCGTGAGGAGCTTTGTACAATGATTGTTACATGATCTCTATGACATATAATATACAGATAGTTGGGGGTTTTCAGCTTTAAGCTTTCCCATGAAATACTGTGTTCATATGTGTGAATGTTTATGGTTTTAATGTACGCATGCAATTGATTTTATTTCCGCATGTAATGATCAATGGTAGAAGAGATTATGTATTGTGCATGAAGATAAAATAGTGTGTGATCAGGAGAATCTCAGTGAATAATATATCAGTTATTCAAATTTTCTACATGGTATTAGAGCGATATTGATCAGGAGCAATTGCAAAACATTCAAGTGGTTGAGTTTTGTGCTATTGGAATTCGAATTTGCAGCAGTGTTTTCTTGGTGTAGAAGTTGAGATGTCTTTCAACGGATTGCGGTTAGAGTATGCCCTTGAGGGCAACTCGAATTATATTGCATGGAAGGATAGGATGGAGGCGGTGCTGGATGACAATGGGTTGAAGGAGTTCATAGATGCAGAAATTCCAAAACCTGCTTCTGGCAATGCTGCCGCACTTGACGCATGGCAAAAGAAGACAACAAAGTGTCAAAGGATTCTGTTGGAAGGTGTGAAGGATCACATAGTATCTAGCCTTCATGGTAAGGCTTCTCCATTCTTGATGTGGAAAGCTTTGACAGATTTATTTCAAAGCAAGAGCGACCAGAGGAAGTTGGCACTCAAGGATAAAATCAGAAACATAAAAATGGAGAAAGGCGACAGTATGCCCAAGTACCTCACGAAGTTCATCCAATGAAGGGATGAGCTGGGAAGTGTGGGGGTTACTGTTGATGACGAGGAATTGGTGAGCTTGGCTCTCCTTGGGCTTCTGAAGAGTTGGCATTCCTATCAGGACTCTGTTAATGGTCGGGAGAAATTTCCAGGATGGGAGCGAATTTGGTCGGATCTTGTGCAAGAGGAGATAAGGTGAAGTACCAGGGACGGATCTTCACCAAATAAATCTGATGAAGAGAATTGCGCTTTGGCTGCCAAAGAAAATAAGGGGAAGAGCAAGAAAGCTTCTCAATCCGGTGCGAAAGGCAAGAAGCAGGACATTTTCAAGGTGAAGTGCTTTCACTGTCACCAACACGGACATTACGCCACTAGTTGTCCACAAAAGAAGAAAAATAAGCAGGGTGCTGGATCTACAGCTGGAGAGGCCTTAGCCTCACAGTTTGAGCTGGATTTTTTGTTGATCGCATGCTTGGTCTCAAGTGTGATGGGTTCAGTGTGGTTTCTTGACAGTGGTGCGTATTTTCACATGATAGGAGATCGAGATTTGTTTACTGATCTGGATGAGAAAGATCTTGGAGTGCACATTGAGATGGGCGATGATGGTAGATACAGTGCGACTGGTATCGGTACCATTTCCTTTGAGAGAGAGTCTGGTAAACCCTTCGTATTGAAGGAAGTGATGCATGTTCCAGGATTGAAGAAGAATTTTATCTCTTTGGTGATGTTAGAAGACAAGGGATATGATGTTGTCTTTAGCGAGGGAAAGGATTTCCTGCGCAGTAAGGCAACTGGTGAGACCTAGAGGATAGGGTTTCAAGTTAAGAACCTTTATCAATTGCAGGTAGATGGCTACGTAGCAATGGCAGGCAAGGCAGAAGGAGTGGTGAGTCAGGATGATGGCGAGTTGTGGCACCGGAGATTGGGCCACCTTCACCATGGAGCTTTGGGAATCTTTGCCCGGCAGATTTCTACTAGGCTTCTAAGGGGGTACTCTTGTGGTCGGATAGTGCAAGGGGTGTACCTTGGAAAAATTTGTGAAAGCCACCTTTCACGAGAAGGATAGTCATGCCACGACGATCCTTGAGAGAATTCACACAGACGTGTGTGGACCTTTCTCAGTAGCTTCGACAACAAAGCACAGGTATTATGTGATATTGTTGATTATTTTTCTCATAAGTGTTGGATCTTCTTCATGCAGAAGAAGAGCGAGACATACTCAAAGTTCTGTGGTGGAGAGAGCCTTTGGTTGAAAAAAATCGAGAGACGGTGAAGGCTCTTAGGAGCGAAAATGGTGGTGAATTCATCTCTGGCGAATTCAAGGACTTTTGCAGTGCAAAAGGAATTCGAAGAGAGCTCATAGCACCTCATAACCCACAACAGAATGGGGTTGCTGAGCGGAAGAACAGAACGATCATGGGTGCTGCACGGGTGATGTTGCATGATCAGGGCCTTCCCATACACTTGTGGGCTGAGGCATGCAATACTGCATTATATGTGCAGAACCATTGTCCTCACAGGATACTTGGCAAGAGTACACCCGAGGAGGCATCTTCTGGTAAGAGGCATGATATTTCCCATTTGAGGATTTTTGGTTCACCTGTTTACATTCATGTGATGAAGGATGCCAGGAAGAAGCTGGAGCCGACTGCAGAGGTTGGGATATTTGTGGGCTACACTAATACACCCCACAACTATCGTGTGTATTTTCCAGACAGTCGTAAGACTGTTGTGCGATGAGATATCAAATTTCATGAGGAGAAAGCCATGAAGTGTTTGCTTGAGAGGGAGCCACACTTGCATGCAGATGAGGAGCTATTAGTTCCTAAGGATGAGTCTCAGGATGTGGATCAGCCACAAGATGAGGTTCGCGGTGGAAAGAAGACCACTCATCGGCCTTAGCTATGAAGGCGGAAGCGCACTACGAGCGTGGGCGGCTCAAGATGCCGAGAGGATTGTAGGAAGCACCTACATCACGGCGTAGACGACAGTCACCTGACCGGTATCTTGGATACATTATTCTTATGAGCAAGTGTATCGTGGCGAGAGCCATCCTCTTTCGAGGAAAGATGTGGAGGATCCCCGCATGGGTAGATGCCATGGTGGAAGAGTATGATTCGATTGTCGAACGTTGCATGGGGAGATTTGTGTCCAAAGTGGAAGAAAATCAGTGGTGGGTTTGAGATGGATCTACAAAGTGAAGCAGGCAGCTGACGGGAGTGTGGAGAAGTACAAGGCAAGATTTTTTGCCCGAGGCTTCTCACAGATTGAGGGGATCGACTATGAGGAAACTTTTGCACCTGTCACAAGGTATTCTTCCATACGGAGCATCCTAGCTCTCTCAGCACAGATGGGGTGGCACATTCATCAGATGGATGTGAAGACTATGTTCCTCAACAGAGTGATTGAGGAGGAGGTGTACATAGAGCAGCCCGAAGGTTTTGAGATCTTCAGCAGCGAGTCACATGTGTGCAGGCTCAAAAGAGCGCTGTATGGGTTGAAACAAACACCTCGTGCTTGCTACACATGGATCGACAGTTATTTTACCAGACTTGGATTCTCCAAGAGTGAGGCGGATCCGAACCTATACCAGATAGTGCTGGAGGGTAAGTTGCTGATCATTGTACTTTATGTAGATGATTTGATACCGACCAGTGATGAACAGTTGATACTCTCATGCAAGGTTGATCTTGCAAAAGAGTTTGAGATGAAGGACTTGGGCCTCCTTCATTATTTCGTGGGATTGGAAATTTGGCAGCGCAGTGGTGGACTGTTTGTTTCTCAGGGTAAGTATGCAGGAGATCATGAAAGTCAACATGCCGCAGGTACATAGCTTTGTTGATTCCTCTTCCTGGTATTTGGAGGAGGATATATATGGCGGAGGCAGTGAATGCCACTTTTATCGGCGAGTTGGTGGGGCAAGCCTTGTATGCAATTGGCATAAGGCCAGAAACCCTTATCCTGTAGTCTGCCGAGGCTTTCTCCACCTAGCTGTAAGTTTAACCAAGATCTACTGGAAGGCGAGGGGAAGCATTGGGGGGTATCTCGGAGGGCTTTCGGGGATATGGATCTGAGTAAGAACGGAGGATGAGTTGAGGTGGCATGGCTTCACGTATCGAAGTATCATCATATCGAGAGATTGTGTGCGGTGGAAGATCATGTTACTTTCATACATTCCTACGGAGGATGCGGTCCCCGATATCTTATGGAAAGGCGCTCACGGGAAGCAAATTCGGAATACCACAGAGGCAGGATCGGGGTGGCAGATAATCCCTATCTTGTTGAGAGGGAGTGTTGAGATTGCAACAAGATGATGAGCTTAGTGAAAAGAGTCGCCTTCACTAAGTGGGCCCGCAGGCTATTTTTGGCGCAAAGTCTGTTTTTTGACTATGTCTATTTTTAGATATATGGATCATTTTCTATGAGTTGCAGGATGCTATTTGTGGATGGTTGGTCAAGTCGGGAAAAATAGATGGACTTCTATTTTTAGAAATATTGGGCGAAATCTATTTTTAGATTGCTAGTCTAAAAATAGATATGTCGAATATTATTAGCTCTTAATAATATTTGGACTATAAACATTATCTTATTCTCTTGGAGCACTTCAGTTAAGTGCACAGATGTGGCACAGGAGCTGACAGAAGGAATTACGCTATTCCTAGGGGTTAAGTGGAGCTATTGCATGGAGACTTTAGTTAGAACTCATGTGAGAGAGTTTGGTGGAGTTGATTGAGGAGTTAATGGAGTTGTGTTCAGTTTAACTAATCTAAACATAGTTGAACTAGTTGTATTTAGTCTAATTGATTAATACACTAGTGAAGAGTGGTGTGAATTAATTATTAATTAATTCAATAATTATAAACTCATTAATCAACTAAAGAATACATCAGTTAACTTCAGTGCATGGAAAGTTTCAGTGGAGACCAGTGCAGAGATAGGTGAAAGAGCAGGTTAACTATCAGTTGTGACCATACTGTTGCATATTTTCAACTACCAATGATTGGAGAAGCCCATGAGGATTGTGCAGTACAAGATAGGTGGTTTATGTTATTTAATGAGCCATCCTATAGCATTGATTACGCAATAGAGGTTGGCTATCAGGTGGCAGAGATTGGAGCATGTGTTTTGCTAGATCTAGCTTGATTATTGTGTAGCAATTGGAGGTTGTGCTGAGAGCTTGTGAGGAGCTTTTTACAATGATTGTTACATGATCTCTATGACATATAATATACATATAGTTGGGGGTTTTCAGCTTTAAGCTTTCCCATGAAATACTTTGTTCATATGTGTGAATTTTTATGGCTTTAATGTGTGCATGCAATTGATTTTATTTCCGCATGTGATGATCAATGGTAGAAGAGATTCTGTATTATGCATGAAGCTAAAATAGTGTGTGATCAGGAGAATCTCAGTGAATAACTCATCCATTATTCAAATTTTCTACAATTTCAAACATTAAAAAAACCTAAAATTTAAGGAAAAAAAATTAAAAAAAAAAAAAAGATTAAAATTTAAAAAATATAGAAATTAAAAATTAAAAATAAAAACAAAATAAAAATATTAAATTTAAAAAAAAAGGGTTAAAAAAAAGGAAATTATAAAAAATAAATATAGAAATTAAATTTAAAAAAGAAAAAGAAAATGCTTATTAAATTTAAAAAAATTAAAAATTAAAACAAAAAATTAAATTTAAGGAAATATATTAAATTTTAATAAATTAAAAAAAAAAATTAAAAAAAAAAACATTATTTAAATTAAAAGTAAAAAAATAAAAAATTAATTAAAAATAAAATACAATGAAAATATTAAATTTAAAACAATATATATTAAAAAAACAAATAAACTATAAAAAATAAATTAAATTTAAATTATAAAAAATAATATATATATATATATATATATATATATGAACTTAAATTAAATATATATATATATTAGATTTTATTAAATTAAAAAAAAAAATGTTAATGTTAAAATAACGAATTAAATTTAAAAAAAAAAATATTAAATTTTAATAAATAAATGAATAAACAAATAAATTTTGAAATAAAAAATAAATTTTAAATATAAAGAAAAAAAAAAAAAAAACATTGTGAAAATAAAAAGTTAAAAAACTTTAAAAATCAATTAAAATTGAAAAATTGAAAAAAATAAATTAAAAAAAATATATATTAAATTAAAAAAAAAAACAAATTAATTTTTTCAAATTAATTCTAATTAAAAAAAAAAAATCTAATTTTAAATACACAATTTTAATTGAAATAAAAAAAAATACAAAAATTTTATGTAATTAAAAAAATAATAATAAAAATATAAAAAATTTAAAAAAATATTAAATTCAAATAAATTAAAAAGAAAATACAAAATTTACTAAATTTTAAAAATTTAAATGAAAAAACTAAACATACAATTTAATAATTAAAAAAAAAAAATCAATTAAATAAAAAATTTAATAAAAATTATTAATAGAAAAAAAAAATAAAAACAAAAAATTGAATAAAATTAAAAAAAAACAAAACAAAATTAAAACAAATTAAATTTCAAATATAAAAATTAAATTAAAAAAAAAAATTAAAAAAAAATCAAATTAAAAAAATTAAAAAATAAAAAAAGAATTTTTTGATCGTGGTGGCGCCACCAATCGGCCTCCCGCCCAGGTGGCAGCGGAGGTCGGCTACTGGGTGGGAGGCCGATTCCGAGAATCACCCTCCCGCCGAGGGAGGGCGATTCTCGGGGCCGATTCCGGGAATCACCCTCCCGCTGTGGGAGGCCGATTTCGGGAATCGCCCTCCCGCCGCGGGAAGTCGATTTCGGGAATCGCCCTCCAGCGGCGAGAGGCCGATTCCTGGAATCGGCCTCCCACCCAGGTGGCGGCGGAGGCCAGCTGCTGGATTCCGCCCAGCGGCCGACCTCCGCCGCCACCTCGGCGAAAGGCCGATTGGCGGCGCCACCACGATCAAAAAATTCTTTTTTTTTTTTTTATAATTTTTAATATATTTTTGTTTTAATTTGAATTTTTTTTTTTAACTTCAAAAAATTTAAATTTTTTTTTTTAATTCAAATTTTTTATTTTAAATTTAATTGTTTTAATTTTTTTGTTGTTGTTGTTGTTTTTTTTTTTTAAATTTAATATTTTAAATTTTTTTTTTTTTTTTTTTTTTTTTTTTTTTTAAATTTATTTATTAAATTTTAATTTAATTTAATTTTTTTTTTTATCATTTAGTTTATTTAGTTTTTCATTTTTAAAATTTATAAATTGTTTCATTTAAAAAAAAATAGTAAATTTATGGATATTTGTTTTTTAATTATTTGGACGTGGTTTTTTTCATTTTTTTTGTTTTTTAATCATAGTTTTTTTATTTTAATTCTTTTATTTTAATTTTCTTTTTCAATTTTAAATTCTGTTTTTTTTTTTTAAATTTGTTTTTTTGTTAATTTTAAAATTTGTATTTTTTTTTCTTATTATTATTATTTTTTTAATTTAATTTTTTCTTTTTTGTATTTCATTTTTTTAATCTAAATTTTAATTTTGTAATTTAAATTATTTTCAAATTTTCTATTTAAATTTTTTTTTTTATTATATGGTTTTTTTTAATAACTTAGAAAAAAATGTTTTTGATGTTTTTTTTTTGGGGGGGGGTCAAATTTTATTTTTTTCTTTAAATTATGTGTTTTTTTTTTCAAATTTTTTCATTTATTTTGATATAATTTTCGAATATTTTTGTTTTTTTTTTTTGTTTTATTTATTTATTTATTTTTGTTTAAATTTTTTATTTTTACGAGTTAATTTTGTTTTTTTTTTACATTTTTATTGGTTTTTTTATTGTTTATATATATATATATATATATATATATATATATATATATATATATATTTTATCTAAGTTTTGTGTTTTATTACCAACATGAAAATCACCACTCTAAAAAAAAAAGGTTGATGCTGCATCAATACGTTTCAAAATTAGCATGAAAATCACCGCTCTAAAAAAAAAAATTGATGCTGCATCAATACGTTTCAAAATTAGCATGAAAATCACTAACATTTTAAAACAAATATTCATACTTCATAAATAAAAATATTAGAGTGTCAAAAATGTGCTAAAAAAAAAAGGTGATTCTGCATCACCACTTTTCAAAATCGGGTGCTTTTTATGCTACCAAAAAAAAGTAGGTAACAGTGCGGTTACCTATTTCATCGGTAACAGTGTTTATGTTTGGTTTCAATTTTGGATGAAGTTGCCAACAATGGTCTTCATCATGGCCAGTCTTTGAACAGTTTTTGCATGTGAGTTTTTCCTTCTCTCTTTTTACAAAGCTATTTCTTTTTCCTCTTCCATAAGACTTTCCTTTCATTTACCCTCACTTTCACTTTTCTCATCTATGTTTTGTTTCCCCCTTGCCTCTAAGTGTGTGGCTTGAACACAAAATTCATCTAAACTTCTTGGGTTAAACATAAGGATAATACGTTTCAAATAGGAATGTAAACCTCCAATGTATTTCAGGAGTGCATCTTGGGAATTCAAGTTTATTCCTAACAACAAAGCCCTTTTCCTAAACTCCTGGGTATATTCTTGAACTATTTGACCCTTGCGTTGCCTAAAAATTTTCCAACTCATAATGGATTTTTGCATATAGGCTAAAGGATACAATTGTCTTTTAATGGAAGAAATAAACTCAACCCAATAAATGGATATCTTACCATGGATTCACATTTCCTCTTAATTTTTTTTTCCCACCAAAAAGTGTTGCTCCTTCTAGCTTTAATGAAGACAACTGGATCTTTATGTCATCTTCATGAAGGTTTTGAATTCTGCAATACACCTCCAATTGACGTATCTAATCGTCAAGCCTCTTTGCATTTACCTCGCCATTGTACATGGGAAGTTCAAACTTAATGTCCAATTTGAGTAAGGGAGTTTTTTCTTTTGTGTCTTTTCAGTGAGTGTTATTGGTTTTTGTGGCAGAAATGGAAGATGATGCGAATGGATATGATGAGGATGAAAAAGATGGTGGAGATGGAGGTGAATTTCTTCCACTACCCTTTGAACTCCTTTCTTCATCCTTCTTATCATCAGAAGTTCCTTCTCCATATGAAGACTTAGAATCTTCTCCTGCCATCCCAACAGTAAATAGATCAAATGTAACTTTAACTATCCTCCTTACGTATTTGAAGTCTCTCTTGACATCTTCCTCTTATAAATGTCCTTGAGTCTCTCCAACACCTGACATGATGGCTATGGATTCAAGCTCAACTTCTGCTGCTTGTACCTCTTCAATCAACTCAACTTCTTATACAATTTGTACCTCTTCAATCTCAGCTTCTTGAGACAAAACTTGAGGTTCTTCAGGTGCATCTATGAGTGGAACTTTGGGTGAAGATGGTGCTCTTATAGCTCTTCTTCTTATGGTCCTAATCTCAGGACTTGCAGCCAACAATTTCCCTTCACCTTTCTGCAACTTTAACCTTGTTAGCAATACAAATTTGCAACCATTAAACTTGCACAAAACTCAAGAAACTATCAAGAAAATACCCTTGATTTTCAACCAAGCTCTGATACCAACTTGATCTAAATTATGAATGTTAATTTTGTTGTGCTAATTTAATTTTCATATATATAACTTATTTACTGATCTTATGCTTGATATAAAAGTTTCCTTGTTGCTTATGTGTGTTAAACGGGAAATTAAACTGAGTTTTATGAGTGAAATTAAGAGCATAAAGTATGTATTTTAAAGGTTGAACAACAACAACATCAATAACAAAAAACCATCACAGTTGATCCATTAAAACAAAGTTTTGATGGAGTTCACCCCTCCTGGGCTACATTGTAATATTCCAAATTGTACATCTGTTTATTGGAATATTAGAGTTCTTGCTTATTTTTCTTAACTAAGTAAATAAATGGGTGGAGGGACCCATAACCCCTTAATATGAATAAATCCACTCCTACGAGTGTGAACATGTTTAATTAGCTAATAAATATACATCATGGAATAGTGGAGAAGCTTATTAGTGAATCAAAGAGTGGGGATCAAACATCATTAATAAGAAGAACATGGAGAGATGAAGGAGTCAAATAATATCTAGGAGGAATCAAAGTAATATCATAGAGCAATAAATTATGAGATGATGGAGGAAGTGGTGAATTAGTGCACACATGAAGGAGAGGGTGAACATTAAATGTATAGATTATGGAGATCATGGAGAGACATCGCAGTCAACATGGAGGCCTATGTCCACATATGCAGCGCAGTTATGAGGTGGGCCAAGGCATGGGAAAGCTCACAATCTATATAATGAAGATGAAGGAAACATTTGAGGGAGGCTTTTGTATTATTAATTTGAGATCTATTTAGATCTAGATTTGTCATTTGACATTTCTATGCATGCTTATGCTGTTTAGCTAAGTCTGCAGCGTTGTTTAGCATAGGGTGTTTTCGAGCGTGTTATGCAATGTTCCAAACAATACAAAAAACATAGACATGGGAGATGTCATGTGATGACCAAACTCTCACAACAAAAACCAAGGTAAACATGCCTTCTTTTGTTACATTCTACCATTGATATGTAAGGCATGGGTCAAATAAATAAGAGATATTCGGTAGTAACCATACTCACCCAAGAGCATCCAGCGCAACCATGCCTCCTCCTTCATTACATCAGTGTTTTGCAAGGCATGGATCATGAAAATGTGTGTTGTTGGGTAGTAACCATACTCACCCAATATGTTGTAGGTATAAGTTTCTCTTTGAATTGTGAGATGCTCATTGAGAAGGTGTCATATTGAAAAGGGAAAAGATTTCCCATCTCGAGATGTCTACCATCTATCATCTGTCTCTCCAATGCTTCATGAGTGAAGTTTCCATTGGAATGCTCCAAAAATTAATGGGTCCTCTTCTCATCAGTGCTGATTATTGACAGCATTGTATATGTTGTCTCATGGCAAGGAAAAATTTTGAACTCATAGTCTGGAATTGTACATAGGATTATGCTCATCCCATATTCTAAAACTCCACATCTCAACTCAAAGGGTCGAGTGTAGCTCAACAATGACAAACTGGTATATCTCTTCCTCTTTGAATAATGATATGCAACTGGAAAATTGATAAGAGATGGCTGATCTGATATGTAAATGTCTGATACTCCTCTAATAGATCTCCGAGATGAAGGGCTGCTCCCCTCACTAGAAATCTAACTCACAAACTGGGGCATTAAGCCCTCCACTGCAATTGCCCAATAAAATAATGTATTTTCTGAAGGAGACTATGCTATAGGTGGTGGCAACAGCTTGGCCTGATGCTAGATGAAAAAATTATTCCCAAGGAACCTCCTTGCTAGCCTCCCAGGTGAAGGGTTGCTCCCTCCACTGGAAAAAAACCTCAGAACTAGATCTATCGATTCTCCACTGCTACTGCCCTACAAAAAAACACAATCCTGAAGGAGACTGTGATGTGAATGATGGTTGAATATTGGCTTGATTCCGGATGGTGGAAATGCAGCTCAATAGACCTCTACTTAGTGTATTTCTGATCTTCTTAGATCCAGATTTCCTTTCTGGGTTATCTTGGGTTTCCATCATAGTACCCAGATATGAAATCTTGGCATCATCAGAGCTCCAGAATACCATATATATACACTTTCCCTTTCAGACAGTAGTTGTAAGATCATCAACGGCTGAAGGGAAAACGTAGTATTCAACTTCCAGCAGCTTCAGTTACATAGTGCCTGCTTTGGCATGATTTCAGGGTCATTCTAGGCCACTTTCTTGGGCCGCTTGAGTGCTTCTATTTTATGCACTTTTGTATCTATTATTCATCTCCACATAACAAAATGGCTCACCTATTAGGGATATTTTTGTGTTTTTCATAACTTATGTATACATAATCTATTGTTACAAATATTGTGTTTGTGTATTACTGCATTCTCCCTTTTGGGATATTATAGTGGTATCAGAGCATGATCTTTGGCTCAGCTTGTGGACATTCTTGACATCACATGAAAAGTAGATAGTAGAGATTTGTAAATAATGGAGGGATTAAGTTTTGCTGCATATCTCTTTAGAACTATGAAAGATCTCTCCAAGGAGAACAATGAAATTAGGAGAGATAGGAAAAGAGAAACCTTGAGAAGGTTTCAGAATGAGGAAGGTCCCAGTACTTCTTATCAGCAAAAAAGAAGACCGGAGAAGCATAGAGCTCCTCAAAGATATACTATGCCCACTTTCTTTGAAGAGGAAGGTGAATGGTATGGAGATAGAAGAAATTTGGAGCCTGAAACTCATGAGACTCTAAGTCTATATCTGGAAGAGTGCAAAGCACAGTCTAGAGCATTTAAGGAGAATCTAACTCTCCAACATTTTTTCCAACTCAAGGAAGAACGAAGTCCTACAGTAGTAATAGAAGGAAGAGGCACAATAGATTATATTTTCCTACATTTTATGGATCTTCCTCAAGCACTACAAAATCTTGGAGGAAAGAGTTAGATGTATTTTTCGAGCCTCATCTTGTAGCTGAGAAGGAGGTTGTTCAAATTTTAGCTCTTCACCTTCAAGGTGAGGAAAATGAAAGGTGGTTTGGTCACATGGAGCATGCAAAGGTGAATAAATATTCAAAATTATTTCAAAGGATAAGGAAGGAGTTTGATAGAATAAGACCAGATAAATCTCTCAAGAAGCCAAGGGAGAATGTCATTCTTGTCACTTTGGACAAAGAGTCACTACATTCACCACCAACTGCAGAAGTACTTGTATTAGGAGAAGAGACACTTGAATATTTGCAAGGTAGTTTTAAGCTCTTGACATATAGAGTCCTATGCATGATTCAGGAGATGCATGAGGAAGAGGAGGTAGATTCCATCACTGTTACATTGATAGAAGAGTAGCCATCACTCTTACCAGCAGTTGGAGAGACCACCACACCAGTTGAAGGAACTATTGTGGTCTTGCAATATGTTCCAAAACATCAGTTGGTCCAAGGTTTGCAATAATCTCCATCCCATATTGTTTCAGTACCTCTTATTGAAGCTTATGGGGACATGCCATCAGGGCCATTGCATAACCAAGGATTAGAGCAACATGTTGATTTGAACCAGCAACCTATCATTGCACAGAGAACTCTTGATAAGATCAAGTAAAAGATGAAGAGTTATCCTAGTTTGTCATTGTTGATATACACTCGACCCTCTGAGTTGAGGTGTGGAGTTTCAGAAGATGGGATGAACATAATCCTATGTAAAATGCCAGACTATGAGTTCAACATTATGCCTTGCCATGAGACAACATATACAACGATGTCAATAAGCAGCACTGATGAGAAGAGGACCCATTCATTATTGGAGCATTCCAATGGTAGCTTCACTCATGAATAATTGGGGAGTCAGATGATAGATGGTAGACATCTTGAGATGGGTAATCTTTTCCCTTTTCAAGATGACACCTTCTCAATGAGCATCTCACAGCTCAAAGAGAAACTTCTACCTATAGCATATTTAGAACCTTATGGGTTTTGGAGGGCCAATGGCGAGAGGATCTCATGGGAGGTGCACTTCAACATATCATGGAGTGCAAAAATTTTCAACAGTTTGAGGAGGTAATTGGTGTCCTACAATGGGAGGATACCAAGTTTATGTAGAATGAGATACATCACCCACATTGGGATGAATGGATGTTGATGTGGAGCAAGAGATTTCAAAGCCACTTATAGAGCTATGATACAGGCCAACAAGAAGCTTGGTTGTGCTAGTTTCTCTTGGGTGAGTATGGTTACTACCCAATAGATCTTATTTCTTTGACCCATGCCTTACATATCAATGGAAGAATGCAACAAAAGAAGGCATGCTTACCTTAGTTGTTGTTGAGAGAGTTTGGCCATCACATGACATCTCTCATGTTTATGTGTTTTGTATTGTTTGGAACATGGCATAACACTCTCATGATATGTAATAATGGAGTTTGTTTGTATTGGGATGATATGGCATTCCACATGTCAATCATTGTGTTGTTTCTCCATGATTCACATGGTTATGTGAAGAGGCAGCAAAAGATCTTGTTGCTATGGTTACTCTTGGGAGAGTCTGGTTTGACATACTCCCCTACTTTGCATGATAATGATGGAGGATGACAGCAAGAGGAATTCCTTCGATGGCTCTTATTGGGAGAGTATGGACACCATATTTGGTATGATGATAATGTGGTGGGGCAGTAAGATGCATTGTTGCCTTGGCTCCTCTTGAGAGAAGATGGCCAACCCACTTGGTATGATGATGGTATGGTGTGGCAGCAAGAACCTTTGCTGCAATGGCTTCTATAGGGAGAATATGGTTTTACATATTCCATGTCTACCCATATGTCTCTACTTCTTATTTTTTACAATGTTGGGATGATGCTTGGATCCAACAAGGCCAACAGGGCTGAAGATGAAATCATGGAGAGACATAGTCCACTTCATGAAGCATGGGATGGAACAATGTCTTGTGAATTGGGGCTTTCCTTTTATAGGAGGAACCACTTCATTTTATGTATTCAATGTATTGATGATGATGTTGGACATCATGTGGTTATCACTTGGAACTTCATTGAAGATGAGGGACATCTAACTACACAGTTGGAGGTCACTCTAGACATTCTAGAGAGGCAACTTTGGAGATGGGCATGCATAACAGGTTGCAGCAAATGGGGAGGCCTTCCTTGTGAGGATGCCATTTGGAAGGAGATAGATGGCTGGAGCATCTACTTTTGCAGTTTCTTGAGGACAAGCAACATTTTGGAAGGGAGGACTGTAATATTCCAAATTTTACATCTGTTTATTGGAATATTAGAGTTCTTGCTTATTTATCTTAACTAAGTAAATAAATGGGTGGAGGGACCCATAACCCCTTAAGATGAATAAATAAAATCCTAAGAGTGTGAACATGGTTAATTAGCTAATAAATGTACATCATGGAATAATGGAGAATCTTATTAATGAATCAAAGAGTCGGGATCAAACATCATTAATAAGAAGAACATGGAGATATGAAGAAGTCAAATAAGGTCTAGGAGGAATCAAAGTAAGATAATCGAGAAATAAATGATGAGATGATGGAGGAAGTGGTGCATTAGTGCACACATTATGGAGAAGGTGAACATTAAATGCAGAGATCATGGAGATCATGCAAAGACAACACAATCAACATGGAGGCCTATGTCCACATGTGTAATGCAGTTATGATTTGGGCCAAGGCATGGGAAGGCTCACAATCTATATACTGAAGATGAAGGCAACATTGGAGGGAGGATTTTGTATTATTGATTTGAGATATGTTTATATCTATATTTGACATTTGATATTTCTATGCACGCTTTTGATGTTTAGCTAAGTCTGTAGTGCTATCTAGCACAGGGTGTTTCCGAGTGGAAATCCCACCCTTACGCACGGGGGACTTTGAGTGCCTACTTTGAGAAGGTTATTATGAGCTTCCATTCATCATCAAGCATTGATGCCATATTATTCCTACTCTCTTTAGTCCATACATATTCATAAATAATTCATTTCTGCATTATATTTTGACAGGAGGAGGTTGTCCTTCAGTATTTCAGTCGAGGAACTAGTGGAGGGTACATCCTTTCACTTTGAGCTTCAAGATCAACCTTCTAGTACTTAAGATCCATATCAGGCATTAGGCCAAATATATCACACCTCCATGCAGCAACAGTCCCATCAAGGATTGTGCATTCCATTCCTGTAGATCCAAAGGAGGAGGGAAGTTTCCAGTACTTCAATTGGAAATCCCGTGAGGGATATTCTCCTCAATTTATACTTATCGTTTCCATCACCCTTGAGCTGATCAAACATATTTTGTAGCAAACATCAGCCTCTCCCTCCCAGACAACGTATTTTTTCCATTTTTTGTGTATGCAACAGTTGTCATCTTGAGAGGAGGAAGAAGAAGCTAGATCTCAAGCTTCTAACTTGGAGATTTGAAGGAGGGATCAACCCTCGAATCATAGATATGATCTATAAAACATTGCAGCCATCTTACATCAGTTTATGCTTCATAACTTCATAACCCAACAATCAAGGGATCAAACCCTAGGAGAGTGAATTTCTTATCTTCTTAGATCTGGATTTCCTTTTTGGGTTATCTTGGGTTTCCATCATAGTGCCCAGTTCTACAAATTTGGCATCATCAGAGCACCATATATCTACAATTTCCCTTTCAGCCAAAATCTGTAATACCATCATTAGTTGAAGGGACAACGCAGTATTCATCTTCCAACAACTCCAGTTACGTAGTGCCTGCTTTGGCATGATCTCAGGGTCATTCTAGGCCACTTTCTTGGCTTAAGTGCTTCTATTTTATGCATTGTTGTATCTATTATTCATCTCCACATAATAAAATGCCTCACCTATTCCGAATATTTCTGTGTTGTTCATAACTTATGTTGACATAATTTGAGGCTACAAATATTTTTTTTGTGTATTACTGCATTCTCCCTTTTGGGATATTACATACATCTCCTTGGTCCAACTTCCATGGCTTGGGCCTCTGTATTAGCTCAATAGTGCTCAAATTTTTGTTTACATGAATCAAATTCTCTTGTAACATACTCCAATGAGTTCAAAATTTCACAATCTATCAGAAATGACTATTTATTTACTCAATTTGGCCTTCATATGCTCTAGACATGGCCTTCCCTCCTAGTGGCCCTAGGCTTCAAAATTATTCAAGGTAACAAAAAACTTTGTAAAATTGCTCCTCTACCTCTGCAACCTATTCCAATATGTTCATAGCATGCCAATTAGCCAATAATGACTCTTTCTGAGCCCAATTTGGTCAAAAATTGACTCAGTTATGGCAAAAACAAATTTTCCCCCAATTTCTCCTCAAAATCTGGAAGGAATCTAGACAGCTCCGACATTTTTGGTGGAATCTGCCAAAAATAGCATTTTTGCTAACTCTGCAGCTAATTAATAGGATAATTAATTAGTGCTTAATCCCAAATTAAATGGGATAATCGCACACTAATTCTTCATTATGGTTGAGCGGGTGGAGCGTGGTCATGTCGTAGGGTCATGAGGAGCAGGGCTCACCCGCAGGCCTGGCCCCCTCTGTTCCTGCCACCAGAGCCTACGTACAGTTTAAATCAAGGTGGGATGCAATGCATTTCAAGTTCTACCCACTTGGTTCATTGGTGAAGGCACATAGTGTTTGGGGGGAGGTCATAGCGTCAAACCCCAACCTCCGCCTCTCCATTCAACATTTTTGCCACAACATAATATGATCTGGAAATATTAATATATGCGCCCATAACCAATGTAATGGACTTTGAAAACATATATTTTAAAACTTTGTAACATGTCAGACTTTGGTTTGAACATTATAAATGCCACCGAATATGTTGAATATTAATTAAACCACAACTTTGGATTAACATATGGTTGCAGACTTTAGGATTATAATAATATATGTGGAAATAGTAATATTAATTAAGGTTTGAATTAAAAATTATATATATATATATATATAAGCTTAATTAATTAAAAAAAAAATTCCAGCACATAAAAATCATGAACCCACATTCAACCTTGGAGGATATTGGACAAATTTCACCTTCACTAACCAAATTGGTGAATCCAGAAGTTAGACTTGTCACAGTCCCATTGGAAAAAAACTGAAGAAGATTCCCTAAATTCTGATTGGGCTGCCATGTCATCACCCTGTACCTGTTCTGCAATTTTTTTATAAAAAATTGTTTGTTCTGAACGACGATCATCATACCATAAATTCCTCATCCAAACTCGATTTTCAACGAAATGAATTGCATTGGATTCTTGGTGACGGGTCGATCGCGGTCGTTTAATTTGCAATAAATTTTTAGCACTTTCTTTTTGAGCTAAAATACTGAGCCTATGATCAGCTATGATGCTAATCATTTTCATTATGGAACAATATATCCTCATTAGTGTTAGTGAATTATTGACTTATTTGGTGAATCAAATTCATCTTTTTGGCAGATCAATTCCCAAAGCTGATATGCATGTTCACCCATTGTACCTTGACTGGTTTCATGTATTTTCTCTACTAGCATTCATTTTCAATTCTTTCGATGATTTTGATGCTAGTTTAGCTTGTAACCAATTACAAGGAAATGAATTTTTGTATTCAACATGCAAGGAAGATGATTATACTTTTCAAATAATTTTTGAAATTGTTCAAACTGATCTATCTCTATTGTCCACTAACTGAGAATCTTATGTGCTAATCGACCCATGTGATCATATTTATGGTCTTAACAATTATCATTCAACTAATTATTCTCACACCAGTATATTTGATGATAGTTGTTTTACATCCATTGATATTTATGGTTTATCATCCCACCATTTATATACTTTTCAAGTATTTAAAGCACTTCAAAATTCATCGATGGTTATGTTGGGATCTTATGGTCTTGACAAGCCTTATGAACATGATCAGATCAAGTTTCTTTCACTAGACTCTCATCTTGATTCGATGCCATTAATTAAAAATTCATCCTCTCAAGGATTTCATGGTTTTCAAGAGGATGGTTTTTAATTCCATGATATAATCTATGATAGGTTGGAAGCATCTTACCTAGAAATACCTATTGCTAATAATAAGCTTCGATATTTCTTGATGTTTACTAAGAAGGATGACACAGATGAAGGTAAATTCACCAGAAGCCTTCGAGATTTGTTCGATTTTTGTTCTAATAAAAAAGGTAAGGTTGCAGGTTGGTTAAAGCTAGTTGTTATGGCACATATTTCTACTGACAGGAAATACCTTCAATATTTTGTGCATTCTATTCAAGTTCTTATCTTCTCTTTTGCACATTTTTTTATATCGGTTTTAATTTCTCGTATATTTGTGTTTGAAGGTCAAGAATGACTTCGGTGTCTAAACTGGAAATTCCATTATACTTAGCCTTTAGCTTCTAGCTGTTTATGTTACGAGTAGGCCTAGCTACATCTCATTTTCACTTTTTAACTCTCCTTGCAATTGGTCTCCTTTATTCATCCTTTTGTTTTCTTACTTTTGTCTTGCATATTGATTTCTAGTTTAGTTCTCCATTTCATTTGTTCTTTTGACCTTGATCACTTTTTTTTTTCATGTCTTTCATTTCATATTTTACTTAATAAATAATTTTCATGAAAGATATTCCTTTTGTACTTAAAAGACAATGTGGAAAAACTCAAAAAGGGAAATTGTGATGATGAACAATGCTTGGCTAATCTTCCACCCTCTTCTCTAGTTTGGTTTATATGTATTTTAAAGACAATGATTTCTCGATGGAAAATACAATCTTCTTCAGATAGAAAACCATTTGGAAAAACTACAAAGACCATATATCTAATATAATCTTCATTCCTGACTTAGCCTTGTTTTGAATGGTGTTTTGACATATCGACTCAATTGAGTAGAGAAGGGAAATGAGAAAAATTTAAACAAGCATATCAATTTCAAATATATTTCGATTCCATTAAGAAAGGAACAACCTCTCTTGAAAATTAAATAATTTGATATCCTTATTCTACCCATGCTACAAATTTTTAATAAAATTTTCAAGCATATCTTTCAAATAAAATAAAGGGTGAAGAAGAGAAAGGCTTCCTACGTAGAGAAGTGAAACAAGCAACTTTGTTAGGGTATTGGAAAAGCCTGTTGGAAGCGAACCAATGCTTGTGTTTCCTTGAGGTGACTCCAATAGGGTACTGAACATGCTCACTCGTAGCATAGAAACACTAGAGAATGTGTTAAAATTTTATTATTAAAATATTGGTATACTTATTATCCTCCTCCCTTATAAAAAAATTGAGGTATGACTAGTTTATAAATGTGTTTTAAGATGACAAAGGAAAAGAGGAAACTAAATCTTTAGTCGGATTAAGTGGAAAAGTCGAGGTAGTCTACATGGAAAATAAATACTTCCTAAAAGACTTGAGACCTTGCACTTAAGGGTGAAACCTAAACATAGAATTTGGAGTTCTACCAATATGTCACCAGCATCAAACACCCTCCAAAATTTTACTTACACTTAATTTTCGAGCTTACTTAGGATTTTGTGATTTTTCGTTCCATGGTCACTTCATGGATGGTTGATTCTTTTTTAAGCACTCCAGTCTTCTTCTAAGAATCTAAGTGTCAAATCCACTTACTTACACATGCTTATCCTTTTGATGCACTCACAAGCATAACTTCTCTAGCAAGCTTAAATGTCAATGCCCACCCTTGCAAACATGGATTGTGCAATTCTCTAAGACAATGCATTGCATAG
The DNA here is from genome assembly GCA_034641835.2 of Pinus albicaulis. Classification (NCBI taxonomy): domain Eukaryota; kingdom Viridiplantae; phylum Streptophyta; class Pinopsida; order Pinales; family Pinaceae; genus Pinus; species Pinus albicaulis. The sequence goes on from CM076572.1 coordinate 241,852,043, forward strand.
TCGCTAGAAGTAGTGCCTTGAGCAGCCCTTGATAGAAATTCTTGCATAATATTTAGGGATATTTCATTGAACACTTCTCATAGATAGTGCATTATGAAATCCATTCTTACATTCAGTGCAAAACATCATTTGATAGTCTCTCTTACCTTTAGTGGTAATTGTATCATTAATTCGAGTGAATCTTCTTAACTATTTCTTATGTGCACCTTTGCTTTCGCAAGTCTCAATTTCACCTTTATGATTATCATTATTGTTTTCTTTCACTTTAACAAGTGTCTCCTTTGTGTTCTCTTCTCTACAACATGTGTCATTTTCACTTTATTTAACTTTTTCAAGTTTCATTTTCACTTTTTCTTACTATCGCAAGAGTCACTTTTAACTATCTCCACTCTTATTTGTGTCTCAAATTTGTGTATCACTAGGGGCAGATATAGTGTAATATTTCACATTATATGGTCTTATATATCATAAGAATATGTGATATAAATATTCCTATATCTTAGCACACTTTTTGTTTTCAGTCGACACTTTTGTCACAAATTGTGTTCTAATTGTCGCAATGCTACAGTTCAACTGTCGCACTTAGAAATAAGTGTCACTTTGTTGTCGTTTCAAGGTGTGATTATTGATCTTGAGTCCTATGCATTCCCTTGGCTTGTATTGATGGAACTAATGTGTGTGATTTATGTTTTGGACTTGTTCATATGTATTTTCCTCTTCTACTCCACTGGTCCCACGCTTAGCCGTTTTGGAGCTCTTCTTGGTCCTCATATCTAGTGCAAGTTATTGTTGGAGTAGGGTCCCCTAACTACATTTTTGGCACATTTTTGTAATATTTTGTAATAATTAGTCTAGTGCAGGGGCTTTGGGGTGGGTCAAAGCCCCCAATGAATTGTAATTGGTCAAAGGGTAGACCAAGAGTCCGTAAACCACGGTTTGCGGACCATAGAGTAGCGCAAGCTAATATGTTATAAATAGATGGATAAATCGAGTCTAGAGGTAGGCTAAGTTTTGGATCAAGCTTGGATAGGAATCTGTGGATATTTTGTGTTAATTTTCTGGGTAAGGGCTCCTACTGGCTATGTGCGTGGAGACCCTGAGTCCTGTTGTGTGTGAACCCCATTGGCTATGTGCATGGAGACCCTGAGTCCTGTTGTGTGCGGACCCCGTTGGTTGTGTGCGCTGGCTGGTAAATAGCGTCTGTAAGTTGGATATGGATATTAATGAATTAGAAGACCGTTTTGTGATATCTAAGTGTTTCTGTGTTACGAGTATTGGTTGCACTTTATGTTATTTCTGTGATTATATATGTTCGTTGAATACTGTTGATTTATGAATGCGCACATGGATGCGATACTGTAGGAAGGAATGACTGCATAGATCTGGTTGCAATTGGTTGCCTTACTTCTGTTAACTTGTTATCTGATGGTTGATGAGATTCTATTAAGTTATTCCTCTATTATGATGTTAAGAGTTTTTGTGTTAGGGCTTCTTCAATGCAGGTCTGTTAGAGCTGGACAGACCCACTTCAATTAAATTTCTCTCTCAAGGTGTGGAAACCTGGTTCCAGCACCCTCCCATAATACTTCGGGTGATACCTTGACATGTGCAAGTAGGCCATTGTTGAAAGGGCTAGTAGTACAGGAGTTTGTTAGTAAACCTTAAAATAGAACCTGATTCAAGACCCCTCAAACCAACAGTTAGGAAGGAATCAACCCTCAACTAGGTGATGTTAATTTCCCATTCATGAGCCTCATTTATCAAACCCTTACATTCTAAACTTGGGCACTGGTCTCTTCTTAGGTCAACTGCTATCTTTGCACATTGAGAATCTTTAAAGCATTGTCATTAACCCTTATTGATTGTACTAACTCACTACACTGAGCCTTGATCAGTTCTTCCTTGTATAATGCATGGAGCACCTCTAGTTGAGAGCAAGGAACTTCTCCATCCCATTGCAATGAAAAACTTCATAATACATAGGCTCTCTTTCCTTCACAATGCATTGAGAACCTTCTCGAAAAAGTGAATTTATTTTATGTTTCTTGCCTCAACCATCTATGAAAACTTCCTTTCCAGTGAGCCTCCCTTTTCACATTTCCTAGTTATAGTGGACATCCAATCCACATATGAGCCACTACAACCCTCAACTATGCAAGTATAAGAGTATTCCCTCAAGCATTGCACATTGCTTAGTTCCAGTGTCTAGTCTTTCCTCCTCTACTCACTAGAACCCTTCACTGCACCATACCTTGTCCTGAATTTCCTCCTTCTCCACATTTCACAGTTCCAGTGCATACTGAGGTCATTCATCAGTCACTGTGAAGCTAACCTGCTTAGTAATTTCCTTCCTCTCCCTTGAGAACCGCACATTATGCAGTTCTTATCAGCAAGCTCATCCACCTTGTCTCTTGCACTTTCCCACTTCACTAGACCATGAAGAGCCCCTCCTTATTGCACATTGCATAGTTCTTGTTGGCAGCAAGGTCACCCCTTAGCTAATGTTGATATCAACTATGTAATCATATCTAGCCTCTCTCTCTAAACTCCTAAAAATGCCCATCACAATTAACTTCATCCATGAGAAAATTGGGGGTAGAATAGATGATTTATAGAATAATCTTGCCTTTTCATGAGTGAAATTCATTGGCAGGGGTACCTCCTCAACATGGAAATATGATGCTCAAGGAATATATCAAGGAGAATAAACAAGGAAGCACTTGTAGATAATAAGTACAAAAAATAACCATCATAAATACGTGAAGAGATCCTTGAAAATGACAGAATGATTACATTTAATGATGACTCAAAAGGTTCCATCAATGATCCAATACCCTTTGGATGGTGAATATGAAGTACATATCAGATCTATCATCAATAATTTAGTACATAGTAGCAAGGAGAGGCACTTGGAATGGACATGTCACAATGAATTATTATATCATGGTGGCCAACTCATAGCCTCTCAAAGTGTCATCACATAGTCTTATTTTGTCCATGTATTTTCCTACATGTTGTGGAATATAATTATGTATCTTGAAAAGATGAAAAAATGTAAATGTGTTGAATTACAAGAGTCACATGTGTACCAAAGAGTCAATAGAAGTTAAAATGTCACTTAGGAGTCCAAGCGTCATGAGGGTAGCTCAAGATTCATAGGGGATATGAAATATCAATCCTCTTGTTATAAAATAAACCTCATAACTCAAGCAAAGGGATTTTGGACGCTTAGACTTTGGAGAGCTAGCCTTGGCTTCTCTAACTTGGCATAGGAGAGAAGATCATTCTTTGGGAGAAAAAATAATTGACTTAATGTTCCACTATTGGAGCTAGTGTCTCACCATTGTTATTGTGTACTTGGATCTTTCACTTAATTATCAGAAGCCCATTGAGAAAACACATTTTCATGCATGTATCATGAATATTGTAAGACCATTCCTTATATGTTTGTAGTATATGTTTTGTTCATATGTAATAAATAAATTGAACTACCTCATTTTCTTTGGTGCTTATCTTATTGGATGTGTGTTGTTTTTTCTTTAATGATCGTTGTGTATATATGAAATATTTTTCTAGATAATTAACGAATATTTATTTTCTCTCATGTGTCTCTCTTAGGATAATACTATTAATTTCCTTCTAGAGATGCACTCTTTTATCCTTTCATGTGAAAGCCTCCTTTTACACATTCCATTTGGTGTTTCAAAGTGTCAACTTACTTGCTGATTTCAAAGGTTATGTCCATACTCTCTTATGTTATTCATTGCAGCTACGACAAACCTTAAGTTATGGTGGCAAAGTCAATACTTCATATGGGTATCCTATCCAAATGGTGTGAAGTCTAATTGGGACTTCACATCGGGAATGCCCTCTTACCATTGGTGGAAACAACACTATCAAAACATACAAAAATACAATATTTAGTGTTAGAAATTTCATTTTTTTTCTTTTTATGAGAGTTATAGATAATTCCAAGGGTGATATTCCATGCTCCTTAGAAACATATGTTCATGATCTAAATCATGTTCATCATCATATTTTAGAAGCCAATTCCAAGCACAACCTATAATTATATATATAACCACATTTGAACTTTCATGAACTCTAAAACAAATATATTTCCCCATTAAAACACATTCAAACCAATTAGAACATGATGTTCCAACATAATCCTCAAAAATGAAATTTGTCATTCTCCCAATCTCCTTCCACTTATATACTGAGATAACTAAATCCAGGATCTCAAATTTCCATATTATAATTACATCATAACATTATGTATTGTAAGTCCAAGAAACGAAATATATTGAAGATGACAAACTTGTCATCTCTGCAAACAACACTTGGCATACTTTCTCATTTTTTAAATTTACACAGAACAAAATACTTTAACATCAATGATGGTTTTTTTGATTGTAGAACAATACACTCATCGAAACACATGATGATGGTGATGCCTCCTCCTCGATATCAATTAAAAATACCTCAGGTGATGACGATTCTGAAGCATCAACACTCAATAAGCATGGATTAACATGGATCGTTGCATAATGCAATCATTTGATTTCCTCTGCAAGATCTTGTGTTAGGTACCTATAATACTATTATAGCCCCCATATTGTTATTTTAATGCACCTTAGATCCCCCATATTATTACTTTTGTGACCCTTAGAAACCCATTGTTGATAATTTAAAATCTCTTAGATTCTTATTTTTATGTAGTCCCTAATTATATTTAGACCCTTTAGACTCCTATATACACCACAAAGGTATTATCATTGAATCATCCAATAATTGTTCATTTATGTGATGAAAAATGAGGTTTCCCCTTGTAGAGGCTTATTTTCAATTCATTTATCTATATTTTTTTTTGTGATATGGTTACATAACATATGGTATCAGAGCTTTGGATCTGTTGTACCCTACTCTTCTTGCATTTTATTCTTCATACAACAAAAGGGTCAAGGTCCAAATGATAGCAGAGTTTGGATCCATTTTCAGGGAATTATATGAGCTCAAATACCACATCAAAACTACTCCATTAGAAAGTGTTATGGGAAATCTTTCCAATAATATAAATATGCTTGCAAATAGCCTCTTAGATTGAAAGATAGGCAGTTAAAGTGTGGCCCATAAAAGCCAAAATCCTGGAGATCCCGTGAACTTGAAATCCCATAGCTCATTAGAAAATCAGTTTAAAAAATATCTTGGGACCAGGGGCAAGGGATCCATCAACTATAAAAGTTGGCGTCATCTACTATGGAACCCCATAACAAAAATTGGAGGCTTGAATATCGTGACCTTGGAACCCCGTAACCTTTGTTTAAACAAATTTTCAAAGGTTCCTATATTGAACCATTTACAAAGAAATAAATTACAAAACAAAGGATCAAGGACCTTTTTATCTCTCCTATACTTGTATAGGTGGAAACATGTCATTGTGAAAGGGTGACATCAGCGGCCACCCACTAGGAGGTGGACACGTGGAAATAAATTTAGGAGTTTTCGAGTACCCAAAGGGCCCATATATGGATGACACGTGGATTGATCATGAGTTGAAACATTTATTTGTTGGTGTCGGCATGATGTCATCCCAGAAACATACTCTAGAGGGTCGAAACCCAGTAACAATTTCCAATTTCATTTCAAAAGGAGTCGACCATTTGGATTCTAGCTCATAAGTTAGGAAGTCCTGGAAGCACCATTTTTGGCATAAAGAATCCACCAAGTGGAAGTGTGACTTCACCCACTTTCAAAATGTAAATGATTAAATATCATCCACTTATGGGGTGAATACCCATCCATCTTGAATCAACCTCACCAGGGAGAAGCTTCATCAGGTAAACAAGAGCGACTGTTAAGCCGGTGATTGCCCCATGAAAGTTAGATTCAATAAATTCAATAGAAAAAATCAACGGTTGTGATTAATTTTGGGGGCTCGAACCTTGCCTCCAAGTCTACCCAAGATCCCCACCGAAGGAGGTAAAATGGTCCTGCCACCTATCAGTCTAACCTGGCAACCACGTTAGCAGCTGGGACCACTCTCTGCCACATGTCTCGAACCATGCCATATATTCCTTTTCCCGCCTAAAAACACCTGTGAACTTACTATTTCACTTTGCTTGTTGACCATTTTAATTCAAACTTGATGATTTCAAATTATTATTTGTTTATCTGCTCCATATATTCACAACTAACTCTGTTTGATTGTCAGCCAATGCAAGGACCTCCACACACCCTCAGTGTTTAGTTTCCTCCAATTACCAGTTAATTTATAGACTCCCTGTCCTTGAAAAATGGTCACCATTTTGAAATTAAAAAAAGCCTCATCAAAAACCCTGAAGAAACAACAACCAAAACCCTTGGCCCACACCGAACCCTTCATGAACACCGAGCAGAAAATTCATGACGCCTTTTTCCATCTAAAACTATCTAACATTTGTTTTAATGTGTATGGATGCTACCTAGATAAGGAATAATCCTTTTGAGTCATTGATTCATGACTGTATCACTTAGTCACCCCGACATTATACCCTTTCCAAAAATTCATATCCTAGCTCATGGACACCTTCTTTAAAGAGAAAAAATGTCGTATTTCCTACACTGGGGAGAAAATTCTGGAGGTCACCCTTGTATTGATATACAACTCCTTCCTTTATCTAAAATCCCAAAATTTGGATAAGCTTATAGATCCACGCTCTTATATGATTACATTGGGCTCTTGACTGGTGAGAAACAGGTCTTTTTCCAACTAATCTTGGCCCCAAATGCACAATTTCCTTCCAACTCAGAAACCCTTTCCATTTCTTTATTTTCAGAGTTCTGCAGCCCATCTTGTCTATTATCCTATGTCTATTTTGTGAGGATGATACATCAAATGTCTCCAAATCATCCTTAGTATTTTACATAAGATGATGAAACAAGACATTATCCTTTACATTCCCTCTTTCCAGATTGAAGCCATCAAGTTCCATTGTAATAAATACTACATGACCTCCTCCTTTAGTTATTACTCCATACATGTTTAATTGTCCCTTTACACTCATGCAGAAGAATTATGGTACCTGGGCCTCAACATTATAAACTCCCATAAGCGAAGGAAACATGTGGTAGTCTGGGAGAACTCTCTGAAGATGAAGCCCAACAATGAGGTTTTTTCTCACTTTCTCTCTACTTTCATGTCCACTTCTTATAAAATTATCAACAAAGTCTCCCCTCCTAGAGTCTTACCCCAAAAAAGGAGGATTCTTAAGCTCGATAAGGATGCTAGAGTAAGTGATTATTATTTCTTTGAAGACTACATTGAAATCAAAATATATGGATCTAAATTTCCTCCTTACCAACTACCTGTATTTATGGCCATGAGAATTTTTTCCTTGGATTTCATCAGGAAGAGCCTAAACACAGAAAAAATAAATTTGTCCCTGAAAAAAATGGCTATATTTTTAATCTTCTCATTACTATGGGCCCCTTTGTTATGAACAATAGATAGGCTTTCCAACTAGTGGAACTTATGTTAAAGGAATTGAATCTTGAAATAGGATAAGTGTTGCATTATGATCCTCATGTTATTATTTTTAGTAGGAGCAAAGAGATTAATCCCTCTACTTATGAATATGAATCTGGGCCAGAGTTATAATGGAAGGATAATCTTGATTCATGGCCCATAAATATAGAGATGGATATCGAGACGCCAATCATAAGGGAAAAGTCTCAGAAAAAGAGTGTTGATGAGGCAGGGGATACCGAGATGGAGGAGGTATCCTCAACCAAGAAAGTGAAGGTTCATGAGAATATATAGGAGGATTTTGAGATAAAATTGACCAAATAAACCTTGATCAAACATGATTCCAAGTACAATTAGGGTATCCCCAACAAGCTTCCACCTCTAATTCAACTGAGGCAACTATCTTGGGTTCAATTGGAAACACATCAGCAGCAGGTCCTAAGTGGGAGGAAGGCCAGCTAACTGAGGAAAGGAATAAGAAATTTAGGGACGAAATTTTGTCAAATATCGCCTCTCATTCAGTACCATATCATACCAGACTCTTGGTTGCCATGGACCTAGAAATAAATCATATGAATTTCTCCTTATATCACCCTTCACTGCGATCCCTCTCCTCTGGGCCATAATTCAGAACAATGGACTTATATGTAGACATTACTAGTGTCCCCTTTTAGGATAAAATAATTTTACACATGCAGGTAGGGGAGATAATATATAGTGAGTTAAGCAAGGGAGCCTTGACCATCAGCAAGGTTAAGAAGCTATTAGAAAAATCAACTACTAAGGTAAAGGAGGAGAAGGGAAACTCAAGAGCCCTCCATATCCAAAATGAAGGCTACAAAGAGCTGATTATCAAGTCGGGGGTGGATCCAAGTGATAAGGATTCCATAGATGCTATTATCAAAGGCTCAAAGTAAAAAATATAGTCGCTGAGGCAACAACTTAAAATGCATGTTGTAGAGCATGTACAGACAAAGTAATTGGCTCAAGTTAAAAATGAGAAGGAAATCTTGGACAAGAAATTGATTGAAAGGAATGATGAGGTGGTATCAATCGATATGATGGTATTTGAGCTGAAACAAAATATTGTTTCCCATATCTGTGTTATGTGCCAAAAACCCCATGAAACCCTACTGAGCAGTTAGCCAAGGCCCTCACAAATTTGCAACTATCAGAGAGCGAGCTTAAAAATATACAGATTGAATTGGACACCAAGTACACACTAGATAATAAGGATAACCAACTCAATTCCGCACGGGAAAGTATAGATCAAAGAAATAAAAAGTATTAGGTGGCACAAGACGATATCAAATCACTGAATAACAAGTTGAAGGGTGACATGTCCCTCACTGAAGCTAGACAGAAAATATGGTAAGATACCATCTCAAAAATAAGGAAACCATGGGAACATTTGAAATTGGTTGTAGATTATAAGGATGTAGTAAGAGCCATTTAATTCTTTTTCCTATCAGCCAAGGAGGAGGATGCTAAGAATTCTATCAATGTTGAGATACTTATCAAGCTCCTTAATGAGAAATCAATTGATAAGTTGAGAGCAATAGGCATCATTGATAGGACAAGTGTGATCATGGAAGTCTCCAAAATTATTCAAAAGAAGGAAGCAAGTGATAGGTATGAAGCGTGTGTGAGTGAGATGGAAAAGTTGGTTGCAACATTCAATTCTAATTTTTACTAGAGAACAAGAGTAGGCTTACCTAGTTGTTGGAATTTCCAAGGAAATCTGCTACCATGGGAGTAGTATGAGCAATTATTAGTTAACTCCAAAAGCAAGGTAGACTAATCACATGAAAATACTTCCACCCTCAAGGGTAGGACCATAGTGAATTATCTTCAAAGAGACTTTCAGATGTTGTGGCTTGTGAAGACCTTGTTCGTGGACAAGTCAAATTATACAGAGCTCGTGAATTTAGGATGACCTACAATACTCTGATCCACACTCCCACAACAAATATAGTTCAATGGAAAATATGTGATCAATTAGTTAACCTACCACGAGTGCGAGGAGTGGAGCAGGGGTCCACTTCGAAATATCAAGCGAGCTAGCAATGAATATTTTTTATGATTTGGAATCATGACATATCTCTATAGTTTTATAAATTTTGTAAATGTTTTATTTTAAAGAAGGAATCAAGTTTGTTATGTAATAATTAGGACAACTGTGGCATTGGCATGCTCGCACAGCTGATTAGTTTAGACAAATATCACACTACAATATATTTTTGTAACTATTTTTTTTTACTCTCCCTATAAAAAGGAGGAAGAACTCATTTGTAGGGGTTTGATTTTCCATCCTTTAGGTTGTAATCTTATTTAAGTTTTGCAAGTTTTTGAAGCCTATGAGATGTATGATGTTACTGAAGATTAATGAAGACTTTTTGATGATTCCAAGCACTGATATGTGGAGTATGTGTTTCTATATTTTTTTATAATTTTCATATGTGTTTCTTTCCTCTTAGAAATCGTGTAATTGTAGTTTCTCGAACTCAGTATTGTATGCCATATTTATGTCATGCTATGGAAAATGGTACCTGTAATATATGAGATTGAAGGACTTAAAATACGCTCCATGGTTTTTGATTTCGTTCTCTTTTTTTCTTCATAATTCTATTGTAGTTTAGTTCACATGATTCTATCATTATCCCTCTATGCCAAATTTCTTTCATGTATTCATTCCTTCACCTATACTGCAACATTAAAATAAACTTGATTATATGTGTGTAGGCCACCATGGCTAAAATTTAATTCTTTGGAACGAAATAATGTAAATGAGTGAAATGTGATTTGCCTCTGAGTAACATAATTGAGCCATATTAAAATCATTAATATTTAAATCTTGAGAAAAATTGATCTATCTTCGAGACACTAATATGTCTTGGGAATTTACCCTTCACCTCAACTCGAGGGTTGTCTCTAGGAACCACAACATATTTTGGCATTGTTGTAGGGGAACGAATTAGAATATATTTCCCTAGGTATGATTCCTAAAAATTCCTTTTGTATGGTCAAAAAAGGAAGTGTGGGTTGATATTTCTCACCTAGAAAAGTCCTCATACTATAATCCTGGATTTTAGAAGGCTTCATACTCATTCAGATACCCCTTAGCAAAAAAATCCTCTTGTTTTTGACCCAGAAAGAATTGTTTCCCAGAGAATTTGGAGAGAAAGAACCCCAAGAACTATAGATCATGTTATTTTTTCCCCATAGGCCTCAACTTCTAGTTCTCATAAAGATGATATAAAATATCCTGAAACCTCGTCAAGAGTTTTATAATTTTCATATGAATGTTTTCCCCCACCTGGATTTTACTTTTCAGAACCTAAGCCTAAAGAGATCTCTATCAGTTCTGATCCTTTTACATATAATACCTTCCCAAAAGTTGAATAAGTCAAATATATTCTCATTACTAGTCCATTGCAAACCCCCAAATCTTATCTAGTGTTTTTCACCCATCCTCTTAGCTAGGCCCTGCATGAAATCTATTTCAACCTCCTTTGAAAAATATGGCTCTCCCTAGATGTTTACTCAACAAATATGTTGCTCTGACTCTATAGCAGACTTTGAATGCAATTCCCCAAGACTATCTCAAGCTCCTGCCTAGGTTCACTGGGGAAGATGATGTCACAACCCAAAAAAATATTGATATCTTCTGTGTATTTGCAGAAAAATTGAATGTATAACACTTGGATGTAGTCCTGAGGCTATTTTCCCAACCTTTAGATGGGGAGGCTAGGAAGTAGTTCAAGGTCTTTACAAACAACTCAATCAACACTTGGTAGGGATTGGAGAACACCTTTCTGCAAAAATGGGGGGAGGAGAAAGACTTAATGCAATAAAGAAAAGGCACAATAAATATGTCATCGAAATTGTAAAAATATTTAATAAATTGTATAACAGCTTGCCTACGAAGATTAAACCTCCACATGCATCAACTAAGGTGGTGTTTTCTGGTGCCTTTGAGTCGGATTTTAGGTTTACCCACACAGAGAGGAAATCCCTCACACTTGACTACATCCAGACTGATGCTCTGGAGGTTGAAGCAAACTTTGCATCTAGAGGTAAGTTGAAGGGAAAGGGAGAACATAGTGATAGGAGAAGAGGAAAAGAGCAATCCAACTCCTCTATCCAAGCGAGTGATTCTTAAGAGAATAAGTTGGATGAGATGAATAAGTTGATTAAAAACCTTTCAAACAAGCTTCTAAAACTAGAGTCGGAAAACAAAAATCCTCCTCAATAGATCTAACAAGGCCCTAATAGAAACTTCAATCCCCAGCATAGAAGATCTCCTTTGCAACCATTACAAGGAGAAAGGAAGGAGTAGCAAGACCAAATATAAACTCTCCTTTATTTAGAGGATGATCCTAAGGAAAGTATTGAAGATGCTATTGAGGTTCATGAGAATCAATAATCTACTCTCTCAGAAGAAGAAAATGAAATATAACCACAGGGAGGAGAGGAGGATGACCAAGATTTTCCTTTGGATGAAGAAGACATAGATGCTTACTGTAAGCGGTTTTCTGATTTCATGCAAGCACAATTGAATAGGAGATGTGATCTTAGATCCATAAAAATATCCTGGACACAAGACCAAAATGAAGAAATTGTCCAACCTACCCCGCCAAAACAAATTGATAAAGGAAAAAAATTGTTAACCCTGATCTACCAACCAAAGGAGAAACCTCCCACCCCATTAATTTTAAGTATGAATCTTCAAATATAGAGCAAATACCAGTGCAAATAAAACCAATACATCAAGAAAACAGACATCCAATTGAGCCAGTGAAGGTGGATATGAATTCCTCTATTTTAAGTTTACAAAAAGAGTTAGAGAAGGTTAAGATATTTGTTCCCTCGACTGAATTGTTGAAACAACATGGTTATTAAAAACAATTCGTTGAGCTCATGGATGTGTCTCATATTTCCTCATCACAAGACAATTGAAATTTGTAGGAAGAAAGGCATGTAGTCATATTTTTCCCAGATGTGGAGGTGCAATACCCTTCCACAACCCCATTCTATGTTACCATAGTGATTCACGATTTATTGTTTTCAGTGGTATCTCATAATATTATGCCTTTGACTATCATGGAACAATTAGGCCGGAAAATAAAAAAACCATATAAGGAATTGTATTCCTTTGATTCCAAAAGAGGGAAGTATTGTGGGATGATCAAGGATTTAGTAGTTAATCTAGCTCAAATCCCTGTGAAGAGTGTGGTAATGGATATTGTGGTTGTAGGAATTTCTGCAAGATTTGGTATGGTCCTCTCCAGATCATGGGGATTGAAGCTCAGAGGATCCATCAGAATAGACCTTACATATGCCACTATTCCAATATTTGGTGGAGAAGAGCGCAGGTTGTACAGAGAATCCAGGTTTGTAAAAAAAGGTCACTAGAGTAGATAATTCTAACAACTCTCCAGTATATGGACAAGAAAAATACCTTTCATGTTTTTTTCTAGAAATGGGATTATCAAGTTATGGATGATACTCAAGTGGAAAGCCAATCAACAACAAATGAAATCTAGATGTGTGTGGAAGTTATACTTTGATAGAGCCTACTCTAAGGAAATGGAGCAGGAGTGTTGTTGAGATCTATACAATGTGAAGTATAATGGAAAGGGGTGATACGACTTAACTTGACCGGTTGTGGCCATAGTTCTTCATTGAGTTTCACAATGTAGTAATAGTAATCCCCAACTTTTCCATGGATCTTGACAGGAATCAAATTTTTATCAACTAAGACCAAAACCCCTACCTTATACTCTTTTTTAGGCTTCCACTTTTTGCTTGTTTTCTGATTTAGTATTTTTGTAGAAATTATACAATGAGCATGCATATCTTGGATTCACCCGATCTAAAAATGTACTAAATTCAAATACTGAATCACTGCTACAAATATTTTTCGGAATTAAAAACACAATCGCTAATCACATGAACATGAAGAAAGAATAAATCAAGTCACAACGCAGATAATTTCTCGGGGAAAACTTGCTGCTCAAAACCCCTCTATCATATATTGTATATTCCACAAGGAATCATGAAAAAATTACAAACAACTCTTCTCACAAGAGTCCTCCTGTATTCAGTTAATTGTCTCACATTGATCCAGACAAAATTGGGCCAATACTCACCCAATTCTCATCCTGTCTTCAGCCTGCCTTTCTCACACAATTCATGAGGAATGAAATCCTTATTCACAAGGAATTCTAGCATTCCTATACTGTGTTGAGTATCATGGGAATCCTGTGGTGTTTTAACTACACCTGGGTAGCCTGCTAATATCACAACTGATAGTTACACTTCCCTTTCACCTAGATATCAACTGGGTCTCCACTAGAATTGACATGCATGTAGCTAATAATAGTAAATCTTCAGTTGCATATGAGATCACTGATTGTGAATTAATTAAAATTTAATTAAATGAATCTATCACTAGTGTATCTTCAGTTACAACTATCACAACTGATTTTAACTCACTTCACTGAGTTAAACTATTTACAACTTGCATTAACTAATGCACCACTGCACTTCGAACTCTGTTACAACTAGAATTACTCTGCATGCTTCATCAACTACCTCTAACTTGAAATCCACTAGCTAACTGAGTTTATCACTCTCAGTTAACTATTACAAGTTATTATTGAGAATAGAGTACAATTTATTTTCCATCTTAAGTAAAGGATAAATAAGATAGACATGCACCAAAAATAGCCCTATGGGCCCCACCCTAGGGTAGGTGCTTAATGCACTAGGTGTGGGTGCTGAATGTTATTTCCAGATGCCAATTTTGTTGTTTCTTGTTGCAAACTTCAACACTTTTGAGGATGCAAACTTCTTGTGAAGGGAGAATGGGAGAAGGATTTTCAATGTCATGTGCTTCATTGTATGGGGTTGGTCCAGGCGTAATCACGTGAGAAAGGTAAGTAGGATCCCTATAGAGGATAAAAGGAGTTCCATCAAATTGTAGGATAATGGCGTATGATAAGTCCATTTTAACATGACCCCCAATGGTAGACCCCCATTTCCTAGACAAGAGAATTTCCCACACATCAGGAATATCTATGACAACAACATCCATGAGAAGGGATATATCAAGGTTCCTAGCCAAAGAAACCTTAAGGTTTTTTATGAGACTCTCCACCTCCACAGGCTTGGATTTAAAACCACATACTTTCTTCTATGGATGAGTAATGTTGAGACCCAATTTATTCATGAATTTTAAAGGCATGATATTAGCAGAAGCCCCTGATTCTAGCATACAATTATGTAATAAAGTATGTGTTTTATGTCTCTCTCTCAAAATTTTGACTTTTTAACTTGCCATATCTCCCTATTAAGCCTCAACTCAATGTTATATCACCTCCTTGAAACCTTTAGGTTTTTTATGAGACTTTCCACCTCCACAGGCTTGGATTTAAAACCACATACTTTCTTATATGGATGAGTAATGTTGAGACCCAATTTATTCATGAATTTTAAAGGCATGATATTGGCAGAAGCCCCTTATTCTAGCATACAATTATGTAATAAAATATGTGTTTTATGTCTCTCTCTCAAAATTTTGACCTTTCAAATTTCCATATCTCCCTATTAAGCCTCAAATCAATGTTATATCACCTCCTTGGTATTCAAGCTAGTTTTTATTCATTTCTTAGCTTCCTTAGTGCTCCTTTGAGCCTATATCTAATGCTATAGTGCCCCACTAAGCTTTAGTCTAATGTTATGGCCTCAAAATTTCCCTTTTGAGCTCATTCTTTTTGCTTTACCTCTCCATGTAGGCTCCATTGAGCCTAAACAAGAAACATAAAGACACTCTTGAGCTTTTCTCTCACTATTAAGGCATTTTCTTGAGTTTTCTTAAGTCATACTAATTTAACAAAAGGTAAAAGTCATGTTTAAAAAACGAAATTACTTGAATTATAATGCAAAAAATATATTGAAAATTATTTAAAAAGAGGCTTATATCACTCTTTATCCCTCACACCAATTATATCTCTCATTTTAGAAGTCAAATCACTTTATCAATAGAGCATTTCAACTCATCTTTCCCGATAACCACTAGATTTATCCAACTCAGTGAAAGCAAGTGGTTTTTTATGCCTTTTCATCTTGGTTTTTGTCTTTTATGATCATTTTTAATGTAGTTACTACCTAGGAATTATTTTATTTATGTGACCACTTCTTTTCTTCATATTTAACAAATTTATCTTTTATTTTCATTTTATTGATCTTTAGGTTGTGTTGATACGTTCCTCTTTAAACCTTGTCCCTCAACAACCCAATACACACTTGGACCATATTGTATAACTCATGGGTAGAAGAAAAAACCTCATTTTGACTCTAGTAGTAGTCTTAAAGCATAGTACATATGATTTGGCTCCTCAAATAGCTACTTGAATTCTTCTCCTTACTGAACTCGACCCTAAGAATACACCCAAGATGTCCATTAGTTGTTATTTTCCCTTTGCAATGTTTTTTCCATGACAATAAAGTGAAACATCTATTAGCTGTTGATATTCTTCAACCAACTAAGGTTTTGCTTGCCAAAACACCTATGGTTTCATATCTAAAGTTTTTACCATGCTTGCAGCTCAGCTATTTAATTAAAATCTCAAACAATTCTCTATTTCTTAAAGTTGAGCACATGAGAAAGTTTTTACCTACCTAGAAACCCTAACATGTCTCTCGGTACCACAATGAATTTATTTATGGGAAGATACCTAACCATCGTGGCCAATATTGTGAATTTGACAATCATGCTTTTTCATCATCATTGAAGCCCACTTATTTGCATATACCAAAATAACCTTTAAACCAATACCACTTAGTTCTATCTATTTTACATTGTACGCTAATATATATAATGGGTGATTTTTACTTTTATTGGGTTTGCAAGAAAATAATGTATGTATACAAGAACCAATCATGAAAAAATCTAGTTTTCAATTCATCTAGCGAAGAATAACCTATTAATTCCCCTAGACTTGAGTTCTATAACACTCTATTTTTCACCAACAAATTCACCATGTATACATGGTCAGAGATATGCAGGTTGTTTGAAAGGGAAAATCCATCTGTAGACAACATATATTGAAAAATATACAAGAATCATAAGAGATATTGGCTACCAAAAGTGGTTTCCCATCTATCTATTTTCCCATATGCTAAATTTGTAGAATGGATGGTGAAATATGTAAACAAATAAGAATTCATGACCAGGGATAGTTGTGAGTAGCCCATTTCTTATTTTAGAAACCTTGACCATAAAATGTACTACAACTTGCCTACGGAAAAAGTGTGCTTAGATGAATATTGGTTGATAAACCTCATAATTTTACTTAGAAAACTACTCAAAACATGGTGGAATAGCAGGGGTACCTTCAGAACATCATAAAACAAAGAGTACCTAGTGAATATGCTAAAACCCCATTTTCGTTAGTGCTCACTATGTTTTGTTGAATGTATGGTTGATTGAATATTGAAATATTCATTGAAGGTCGGGTTACATTCATGTACACAATGGTAATCAAAGGCAGAATTTTCAACTAGGCATACATCTTATCAGGTACTCTGAAGCATAATATTGAACAAGATTAGAACCACAGCGAAGGATAGTAATATTAGTTTTTCATGGCCTCTTGTATCGTGGACATAGTTTGTGCCAAGATACCATTCTTGGCCATGAACATGAGAGGGACCATTCATGAGAAGTTGGTTCATATTCAATGAAAAATACTCTAAGAGGATCACTATGTACCATATTATGCACAAATTTGTTAGGAGCCTTTCGGTTCCTGCATATGAGACTTTATTTAATGTAGTTTCCCCATTTATGTCAAAAATGGTTAGATAGGTAGTGCCCTTAGTTAGTTATTGGTTCATGGACTAGATTGGCACTTCCAACATAGTATTGGGATTAACTAAACCTACACACTTAGTTCCTAGCTTTGTAACTAACAAGGTAATACTCCAAGAAATAACTTATGAGATTTACATGGCAGTAGGTGAATCCCTCTCATGGACCAAAAATTTCCTTATCCACTTATATGTAAAAATATGTGGATATTCCACTAGATAGTTCATCACAACAAATCTTATAAATTATTCTTAAAAATCTGAAATATACACTATGATGGTTTATTTATCCTTATAAATTTGGATATATTATTTTTATTACATGTGAATGAAAATTAAAATTATGCAGAAAATAGAGAACATTGAAATAAAATCTGACAAACCATAACTAACACAAGATATATAAAATGTTTTTGAATACAAAGAAGTAAAGCTTGTGGCTCATGGACTACTACAATGAAATCCTCTTTATGTGCTCTCTCCCTATGCCTGTCACCTACTCTGCTCATTTATGGAACAAATTCACTCAAAAATAATGGAACCCCTTTTCCTCCTAGTGGTTCGGTTATAACATAGCCCAATACCTTGCTAGCGGTTAGGTTTAACTCCTTCAACTCTTAACTAGAGTTACAATATGGAATATTCTAGAGACTTATTCATCATGATCATGTGGATAGCCCATTTACCATGAAAAATGGGGGTTGACATGGAATCCTCTTGAATTATGTGGCTAAAATAGGAAGATCAACTTTCTAGTGGCATAACTTTTGCATACAAACTCTGATTGAGGTGATTCTTGCATTGTTGGAGTTGCTTTACTAAAAATGTTGTTTGATGCCTAAAAATAGTCCCAAAAGGTTTTAGACCCAAATTTTCCAAAATGGTTCCCCCCGATAAAAATGGTCCTATGAGTTGATTCCTCCATGTTTTCCACTCTAAAATCATCGATATAGGTAACAAAAAATAGAATGATCCAATCCAGATAACCTCCCTATTTTTTGGAAACTCGTGCTCCCCAAAATATTCTACTGAATGAGGTGGAGAATTTTTTCCTCCACCTTCTCTGAAATATACCATTTAAATTTTCCTCGAAATTATCAGTGACTAAGACATCTATTAAAAAATAATAATTTTTTTTAAAATGTCTGATTGGAGTAGGATCATGAGAGATGCAATGAATTTTCTAATTCAAAAACTTTTTCATTAGAGTAAAATTGGCCATGTCTTTCAGGGTTGCATACGTCAACACTTATAAGATTGTTGGAGGCAAATTTAGTAAAGACAGTTTTTTTTTTTTTTTGTAAATAAGGAGGGACCTTTCTATTTTCTATTGATAAAGATAGGACAGGATACAATATATAATTGTTACTATGACCTCAACCTGCCCGTAGGAAACCAGGTCTGTTGGTCATCTGAGTGCATTGAAAGCATTCCAAAATTGAAATTGTCTCATTCTCCTATAAGCCGCATTAACTATCTGTCTTACTACAGCAATATGGACAAATGTATAAGATAGGATTAAGTTCATATACTGTCAAAAACTGCATAAAAGTAAAATACTACTAAGTCTATCCATCTAAAGAAGAAACAGGAGCTGGATCCTTCACATTTGATCCTGGCATGTCTACCTGCTGCATCTGCTGGAGCATTTTCTCCATGCGGCCCACCCTGTCGATTACTTGATATTGTGTTATTTTAATATGCTGCAGTTGGCTTTGAATATCTCCCAACAGATCTTTGAGGTGAAGTTCTATCTTGAATTGTCCTGCTTTTTCCTGGCCAGGCTGAAAGCTTTGCATAGCTTTTGCCAGAAGACATTTCACCAGCCAATAGGTATGAATGGTCTGATTAAATAAGGTAAGACGTCCACGGGTGTTGCCTGGGTCCCGTATGAAATCCATAATTTCGGCTTCAGTTTCATTATCTTCAGGATCTGTCTGAAGATCTCTTTCCCATCCTCGGATTTGGTGGCGTACTGGTGAAGAATTACCCATTATGTAGTTTACTACCAGGTTCTCCAAGTGTTCCTTATTCGTTTTTCTTCCTCGTTTCTGTGGTACATAATCCTGCTGAACCTGCTGCTTGCCCTTGCTAATGTCAGAATGAGTGCGGCGCTTCCCCATAATGAGGGTGTTCCCTGTATGAGAAGCGTAGTTGACAGTATGAGTTGCGCGCCTTCTCTTCGAGTCCCAAGCACTTGCATGCGAAAATATTTGCATGCGCAATTGGGGTGAAGGAGGGCAGTTACATACCTGAAACGAAACTTGCCGTGGGTGGACTGTCAGAACAGCCTAGTACAGAGTTATCATTCCGATGGATGTGCTCTCACACTGCAGTGATCTGCAATGACGGTGCTGCATTATGTATATTAATTGTCCGGAGGGTGGCGTGCCATCATATTACGACGATCTGCCAGCTGTTCACCCCGATCGGGGGTAGTAAAGATAGTTTTTAAAACTTAAGCCAAAACTCTAAGACTAAAAATGTTAATGAAACTAATAACGAAGGTTAGCGCCCATTAAGGTATCTTACTCCAAATAATTAATATCCAAACATGTTACTTCATACATTATTTTCAATGGAATATAAGTTAAAGATGAAACAATTAATGTACACAAAAGAAACATAGAAACCGCAACCTTAACAAATTTGGGATCAATTTGGCTTCTCTTAACTTGGTCTCCGATATAATTTTTATTATATCTTCATTACATTGCTAAATATAATTTCAGAACTCTAAATCTTTTTTTTCGTTTTTTTTCTTTTCTATTTTTTATATTTCAACTATATATATAAAGTTTTTTTTAATTGTGTCTAGAGGCGTATTCTACAACCCAATATGACCTCGATGTGTAAGTATGTCGAAAGCCAAAATAAAAATTAAAAAAACTAAAAAAAAATTAAAAATAAAATCTAAATAATGTTAGCTTAAATAATAACTTACAAAACCATATAAATAAACAATTAAAAATTCATTAAAAATAAATTTATTAAAATATGAAGAGGTTTACAAACACTAAAAAATGATATGGTAAATAAATAAAAATATATATTAACTAGAGGTATGGTATATAAATAAAACCTCTTTTTATACTTAATCCAGACATATGGTAAATAAATAAAAATACAAATAAGCTAGAGGTATGGTAAATAAATAATTTTTTTTTCTTATATTTACTTCATAAACCTCTATATTTACAAAAACTCAAAAAAGAGGTTTTATTTAGGTGAAACCTAAAGGCCAAATACCATGGGACATATACCGTGGACCAAATACCATATTCATAAAATAGGTATGGTAAATAAATAAATATTAAAGAGGTATAAAGAGGTAAGGTAAATAAATAAAAATATATCAAATAGGATTAGAAATCAACAGATAATTATATCTGAAGTGTATGGCCCAAATACAATGAACCGAATTATTATTAATACCGTGCAAAAAAAAAATATTAACAGTAACATCAATATTAAGTTATTAATATTAATATTAATAATATTATTGTTGTTAAATCTAATATTCATATTAATATATTATATATTAATATTATTTAATTTAATAACTTTAGATTAATACAATATTAAATTTATTATATTATAATATATATTAATATATCATGATATATATACTAACTCTAAATATATATGGTCGCTACCCAAGATTGCTGGAAAATCCAACAGGGGCACATCGTTCAGCAAGTCTCCAGTTGTTGGCGCATAAGCAAAATCCTACAAAAGATCAAGCACAACATAGACACCACTAGAGGCATATCCTTCTCGGCTGTTAGGAGAAAGGCCAATAAGTTGGCGGACTTCTTGGCAAACACCGGCGTCGAAGACTCCAACAGACTCACTTCAACTGAATGGGAATCCATAGTGGCGCCATCTTTCAAAATAGAATGCCTCCGCATCAGCGTTTTGTATATGCAACAGGACGAGCTAACCTCTACCTCAATCCCCCCTCCCAATCAATTTTTTAATCATGAACCCCCCACTATCCTTCATTCCCATGATTGATCCCTTATGCGGCACTTCGATGACCTGCTCTCAGAAGTATGCACTCACTCCCAGCATTAATTTCTCGCATGATTTAGACAACACGTCTGGCACGCCCCCTAGAGGTTTACCCAGGCATTCTCACCCCTCGCCCGCCTATTTCATCTCCTTCCTCCTTATTTATACCTCACTCCTGTCTATTCGGCCTAAAAAGCCTACTTCCACTCGGCCTCCCCAGAAGCTACCTCAAAGTTGTCTCTGTGCCTCACCCTCCACTCTTCCTCCTCTCCCCACCTCCATGGCCCCTAGTCACTCTCATACGCCCCCTGCCCGCCGCGAATACCGAGCTTACTGGGCTAACTCTTCTCGCCCTTCTATTACTCGGGCTGAGACCGTGGCCAGAAATTCTGCCAGCACTTATGTGGACAATACCAACCCTGATATGTAGAGGCATATAGCCAACATGGAGAACGTTGCCCACATCCATCACAGAGAAACGCCTTCGTAGGCGATCGAAGCTTCGCTCAGTTGGATCCTGGATCCTGGGCTTACCAGGGCACGGGAGAAGTTGTACAACAGGACCATTGACCTACATTGGCATACCAAGACTCTTCTGGCCATCGTCGTTTAGGAGTAGAAGGACAACAACAAAGAGCTTGAAAGGAAAATTGTTTCCCTGAGAGAGAAATTTGTTATGTACGTGAAGGAAGTGCACCACATGCGCTTCATAGACAGAAGCTCCCCTCACTATGCCATTTTGAAAAAAAATTCTGCGGCGCGCCTCCATCAGAGCCCTAAGGTCGAAGAAGGTGCTCAGCACCCCTCCAAGCCCAACTGCTAGGATGTTGGACCCTCCACTCATCACCGTCGGATCTTCTACTCAGATGAAGGGACACCGGGCAAGCCTATCAGTGTTGAAGATTATCTAAATGATGAAGTTGAAGTGCAGCATTCCCCCAACCTCTAATTCCTCTATTTTGGGTTTGGCCTCTTTTTTTTTCTATGTTATTCTCCATGTGTTCGAGACCCAATGGCCTTTTTTCCAGAGCACCAATGTATCATTTTCTCCTGGTTTTATTAGCAACACTCTCCCCTCTATGCCTCTCCCTGTATTCTCTTTCCTAGAGAGTGAGAATAAAATGCGTTAGTCTGTTGTTCCTCAGCTTCTTCTCAACTATCATAATATTCACCTCTCAAGGCCTATGATGTAATCTATGTTTCTATAATGAATGTGAATAGACCCACTTATTTTACAAACAAAAAAAACTCTAGATATATTTGGGAGGGAAGAACAAAGACATATGATATAGGTTGAGAAATAGGGGGAGTGGCAAGGGAGAGATGGAGATAAGTTGAAGGAGAGGGGAGAGGAGGAATGAAGAGAGAGAGAGAGGGAGAGGAGTGAGAGAGGTAGATAAGGGTAAGATAGGGGGAGGGAGACATAAATATGTATGTGGGAGAGAGAGTAGGAGAGAGAGAGGGAGATGGAGAGAGGATTAGAGAGAGAGAGGGGGGTGGGGGGGGGGAAGGGAGAGGGAGAAAGGAGAGAAAGGGAGAGAGAGGAAGGATGAGAGGTTGAGGAGAGAGGGAGGAGATAGAGAGATGGAGTTGGAGAGGGAGAGAGTGAAGGAAGAATAAAGTCATAAAGAGTGAGAATTGGAGAGAGAGGGAGTGATAAGGGAGATATGGAGAGAGTGTGTATGTTTAAGGGTGAGATAAAGAGACATGGAAGGAGTGATGGAGACAAGGGGCGGAGAGAAGGAGAGAGAAGGAGAAAGGGATGGAGATACTAACATTGTTGGAGAGAGAGATAGAGAGATGTGGGAAAAGACAACATTGGAGGGAAGAGAGAGAGAGAGAGAGAGAGAGCGAGTCGTGGGGGGGCACATAGAGGGAGGCAGGAGATAAAGGGAGAGAGAGGACTTGAGAGAGAGGAATACATTGATGGGGGAACAGAGAGGATTGTAGAGAGAGAGAGAGAGAGAGAGAGAGAGAGAGAGAGAGAGAGAGAGAGAGAAAGATATGGAGGAAGTGAGAGGGAGAGAGAGGAAGGAAAATAGAAGGGACTTGAGAGGAGGAGAGAGGGAGGAATAGAGAGATGGAGTTGGAGGGGGGGGGGGCGCATAGGGAGGGATAGTGAGGAGGAGCTTGGTGGGGAGAGAAGAAGAGAGGGAAGGATATAGTAACATTGTTGGAGAGATAGATAGAGCGATGTGGGAAGAGAGAGAATTGGAGGGCAGAGAGAGAGAGAGAGAGCGAATGGTGGGAGGGGGCACATAGAGGGATGCGGGAGATAAAGGGAGAGAGAGGACTTGAGATAGAGGAAGATAGTGATGTGGGAGAGAGAGGATTGTAGGGAGAGAGAGAGAGATGGGGGAAGAGAGAGGGAGGTATAAGAGAAAGGGAGAGAGAGGAAGGAAAATAGAGGGGACTTGAAAGAGAGGAGGAGAGAGGGAGGAAGAGAGGAGGAGAGAGGGAGGAATAGAGAGATGGAGTTGGAGGGGGGGGATATGGAGGGATAGAGAGAAGGAGCTGGATGGGGAGAGAGGGAGGGAATAAGGAATACATAAAGAGTGAGTAGTTAAGAGAGAGAGGGAGTGACAAGGGCGAGATGGAGAGAGAGTGTGTATGTTTGGGGGTGAGATAAAGAGACAAAAAATGAGAGACAAAGAGAAGGATAGATAGAGGTATATAGTAACGAAGTTGGAAGCTGAAGATAGAGAGAGAGAGAGAGAGGTGGGAGAGAAAGGAAGAGAGAGTGTGAAGAGAGCTAGGGAAAGAGATATGGAGATGGAGGGGTAGAGAGTGGGAGGTAAGAATAAATACATAGAGAGTGAAAGGTGGAGAGAGAGAGAGAGAGAGAGAGAGGGAGTGATAAGGAATATGGAGAGAGAGGGGGAGTGATAAGGAAGATGGAGAGAGAGGGAGAGGAGGAGGGACTGATAGATAGATAGATTGGAGAAAGAGAGTGTATGTTTTGGGGTTGATGTAGAGAGATAGAGGGAGATATAGATATAGATGGAAGGTGAAGATAAAGAAGAGATAGATGGAGACAAGAAGGGAGGGACAAAGAGATTGATAGATATGGAGTGAGAGAGAGTGTCTGTTTCGTGGGGCGTGATAAAGAGACAAAGGAGGGATGGAGGGAGATATATATATAGATGGAGGGGGGAGAGAGGGAAGAAGATTTCTTGCACTGGATACATTGATTTCAATGTAGATGGTTATTCCTAATCCTATTTGATTGCTTGCACTAGATGCATTGATTTCAATGTAAATTATTTCTAATCCTATTTAATTACTTGCACTAAATGCATTGATTTCAGCGTAGATGGTTATTTCTAATCCTATTTGATTGCTTGCAATAAATGCATTAATTTCAATGTAGATGTTGATTTCTAATTATATTTTATTTCTTGCACTAGATGCATTGATTTCAATGTAGACAATTTCGAATCCTATTTGATCGCTTGAACTAAATGCATTGATTTCAGTGTAGATGGTGATTTCTAATCCTATTTGAGTGCTGCATTAGATGCATTCATTTCAGTGTAGATGTTGTTTTTTAATCATATTTTCCTACTTGCACTAGATACAATGATTTGAGTGTAGATGTTGATTTCTAATCCTATTTGATTACTTACATTAGATGCATTGATTTCAGTGTAGATGTTGTTTTTTAACCTTATTTGATTTCTTGCATTATATGCATTTATTTAAGTGTATATGTTGATTTATAATTTGATATAATTGGATGTATGATGGTACATTAATTTTAAATTCATTGGATTAATATTGTGCATTTATTTCAGTGTAAGCACAAAAAATGATTGACAATGTACATTTATTTTTGTGTTATAGTAATTAAACCTATTAATATTGCAGACCAAGAGAGACAAAGTATGATGTTTACTACAATAGCTCAAGCTAAATATTTAAATGTTTTACGATTCCAACTTTTTTTTTTCATATAATCGATATGAAAAAATGACAAAACTAACAAGGGTGACAATAAGAATAGTACAAGAAAATAGTTTGAGATTGATCACAATGAAGACTATTTGTAATTGACTACATTCTTATTAATCACATTTTCTATCATTCAATATTATTACATTGTCACTTTGCATTCAAAATTTTTATTTCATCATTTTTCATCATTAAAGTTATTTTACAATATTTATCATCTCAACAAACTGAGGTAACTAAGCAAATTTAAAATTAAATAATAAATATTAGACATATTTAGAATATCTAAAATGGCTATATATTAATATTAGATGTATTTACATATTATTGATAAAATTAATCATATGTTCCTCATATTATCGATAGATTTCCCTTGGCCGCACACGACTGAAACTAGCCTAGATCCATCTTAACTTCGGATCTATCAAGCGCCGAGAGGGATCAAATCTCTTGAGATGCAAACCTTTCCTCAAGTTTTGCACTAAAAAAGAGGTTTTCACCTCGAGAGATTTGATCCCTCTCGGTGCTTGATAGATCTGGAGTTAAGATGGATCTAGGCTGGTAAAGTAAAACCCCAGCCCTTTTATAAAATGTTTACAAGATATGTTACTAGGGTTTTCGACCTATTTTAAAATATATACATATAAATGTGTTTTAAAAGAACAGGGTTGAAGTACATGTGGGCCCCTACTTCGATAGGCATAGAACCACTATTATTTTGTAGGATTGAGTCTTCAATCACATACCAAGAAAAAACCATTGACGGTTTTGTGGAAACTACAAACAACTATGTGAGGACTTCCTCTGGTGGTTTCAGAAATGATGGGGTAATCCCCACATTGTATCTTCGTCATAGATCTTTGTGTTGGTGGTTTGACTAAAACCAATGAATTTGGGGACTCCCTTCTCGTTAATTTATGACGACAGTAACCCCTACACTTCGTCGATTTGAGCATGTCTTAATTATAGGCCATCGATTACTCAAATTTTGTAGGAATTTTGTGTCAACCCCATAAATCTACCTTCATCACTCCAGGGAAATTGTATGTAATGGAGTTGTCTATTGACGCAACAAAATAGTAGTCCAGACGTCTATTTTTTTTCAGAATTCGGTAAATTATTTTTCAAAAAATTAGATAGTTGGAGTGTTTGAATTACATTTTTTTATGGTGGAAATGGATTCAACACCATCAAAAACCCCTAAAGCACTCAAAATACTGAAGTTTAACAACTGTAACCCAACTTTTCAAAAATCTTTGCCAAAACTTTTCATAATCTTACCAAAATTTTTGAGTTATTCTGTGAGTTTTTTTAGACTACGACCTATGTAATACCTTTCAATATGGTGGCTTAAGCTTGAATGGCTACAATGGGCATATGGGCCCATCACTGTGGACACATATAGGGTTGTGGACACATATCAGGGTTCATCCAAAGCATTAAAGGCTATGGGTAGCGATGAATATGGAATTTGTATTTTTAAAACCTAATCTCCCACACACACCATGGGCAAGGAGAATATGTTGTTGAAACGATGGTCTCAACTCTTTTCATTAGGCTATGAGAACTACCCTTGATGGATCTCGAATTTAATGTTAGAATAAATATGCAAAACCACGTTCCCCTTCAATGCACATTGGACTCTTAATAATAATGTGACTTTGATAATACTCAATGCACAAGAGTAATATTATGCCCAATATTGTGACCTATTACAAAATGAAAAAGTATTCTTCTTCGTTTCATAGGGGCTATTAGGCCAAATATTATTCTAATGTTATTGTTGCTTTAGCTCCTCCATTTTTCATTGAATATGGCTCAAAAACTACCAAATATTTTCATATGATGACATTTTTGTGTTAAAAAATAGGTCATTTTTGTAGTGGTAAACAAGGTGTTGAAGTTTGCAACAAGAAACAATGAAAATGGCATCCGGAAACATCATCCTTGATCCTAGTGAAAAATAATCACCTAAACAGGTGAGGCCCACAGAGGCTATTTTTAGGTGTATGTCTATTTTTATGATGGTGAGCATATTCTAAAATTGGCAGGATGTTGATTCTATATGGTTGAGAAAATTCTATCTTTAGACGAGTTTCTATTTTTAGAAGATGGGCAAAGTCTATCTATAGATTGCTAATATAAAAATAGAAAGCATGTCGATTATTATTAGCCCTTAATAATAATTAGACAATAAATAGTAACGTATTCTCTTAGAACACTTTATTTCAGTGAACAGATGTGGCACATCAGTGGGTTGAAGGAATTACGCAATTCCTAGGGTGGTTGGTGACTCATGCATGGAGGACTTGGTTATAACTGATTGTGGCAAGTTGTAACAGAGTTGGAAGAGTAGTTATGTGAGTTGTTATTTAGTTTAACTCAGTTCAATGAGTTAAACTCAGTTGTGATAGTTGTAACTAAACATACACTAGTGATATATGAATGAATTAATTATTTAATTAATTCACAAGTAGTGTCTTACTTGCAACTGAATAAATACAACAGTTAACTACTTGCATGTCAGATCGAGTGGAGATCCAGTGGAAAGATAGGTGAAAGGGTGAGATGGGCTATCAGTCGTGACTATAGTGATGCATTCAATGCATCTACACACATCAAAGATGTCTATGAGTATTGCACATTCAAGGCAAGGTAAGGTCAAATTCATTCAGGGATCTTTTTCAGCAGGGATTACACAGTGGAGGCAGGCTGTCACGAGGCAAGAAATTGGTGCATGGATATGCAAATTTCTACATGACAGTGTGTGACGATTGTATATTGTACTTAGAGCTCTATGCTATCAAATTTTTATGAGATTGTTACATAATTCCATGATATACATAATATATGATAGTTGGGGTTTCTAGCTTTAAGCTTTCCCGGTAAAACAACTGTGTTATGTGCGATTGATTTTGCTTCATATGTGTTTTGCAATTGGCGATTTAATTTCTAAAAAGAATTAAGTGGAAGGATTGTGTATTTAACATAAGATTAATTTGTTAGATTAGGAGAATCTGGTAATATACATGGATATTGTATAATTTATACATGGCATTGGAGCAGTGTTAATTACTGGAGATTGCAATATTGAAGCGGTGTTGAGTTTTTTGCTGGTGGACAATTCGAATTTGTTGCAAGAATTTATTGGTACGACAGTTAAGTATACATTGAAATGGCTTTCAATGGGTTGCGGTTGGAGTATACACTCAAGGGCAGCTCGAACTACATAGCTTGGAAGGACAGGATGGAGGCGGTGCTTGAAGATAATGGCTTGAAGGAATTCATCGAGAGAGATGTTCCTAAGCCCACTATGGCAGATGCTGCAGTACTTGACGCGTGGAAAAAGAAAGTAGCAAGGATGAGGAGGATTATGTTGGAAGGTGTGAAGTACCATAGTGTCTCAAGCCTTCATGGGAAAGCCACTCCATTTGCAATGTGGAAGGTGTTGACAGATCTTTTCCAAAGCAGCAGCGACCATAGGAAGTTGGCGCTGACGGATAAACTCAGAAAAATCAAGATGGAAAAGAAAGACACTATTCTGGTATACTTGATAAAGTTTGTCCAATGCAGGGATGAGCTTGGGAATGTAGGAGTCAGTGTTGCGGATGATGACTTGGTGAGCTTGGCTCTCCTTGGGCTTCCGAAGAGTTGGCACAATTATCAATACTCTTTCAGTGAATGGGAGAAACTATGGTCAGATCTGGTGCAGGAGGAGATAAGGCGGACCACCAGGGATGGCTCTTCATCAATGCAATGATGATGAAGAGGATTGTGCTTTGGATGCCAAGGCAAAGAAGAAGAAGGGGAAGAAATTCCATTCTATATTTGAGGCTGGTGAATATGGCAAGGAGCACAACATGTCCAAAGTGAAGTGTTTTCACTGTCACAAGTTTGGACATATTGCCACAAATTGTCCACATAAGAAGAAGAACAAGATGGTTGTTGAAGCTATAGCCGGTGAGCCCTTGCCTCGTAATTTGAGCTTGACTTCTCATTGATCCCATGCATGGTGTCTAGTGCATTAGGATCAGGGTGGTAATTTTATAGTGGTGCGTCCTTTCACATGACGCGAGATGAGAAATTGTTCAGTGACTTGGTGGAGAAAGATCTCCAGATGCATGTTGAGTTGGGCGACAATGGGTGATACAGTGCAACCGACATTGGTACCATTACCTTTCAGAGGGCGTCAAGTAAAATCTTTCATCTAAAAGATGTTGTGCATGTTCCAGGTTTAAAGAAGAATTTAATCTCAGTCACAATGTTAGAGGATAGAGGCTATGATGTTTTCTTTAGTGAAGGAAAAGTTTTTCTGCGACACAAAGCAACAGGGCAACCCAAGAAGGTTGGGATTCGATTTAAAAATCTCTACAGACTTGAAGTAGATGGGATTTCTACGGAGCTTCCTACTGTTGGGAAGTGCGAGGAAGACATGCAATTGAAGCTTGAGAGGGAGCAAGATTTGCATGCAGGTAAGAGTGAACCTCGGGACGTGGAGCAGCCACAAGATGAGGATCATGGAGTGGGAGCAACCACTCATGCAGAGAAATTTTGTGCCAGATGGGCAGAGGGAGTGCATGCGGCTATACCACCAGGTGAGAGGTGGGGCGACATGCATGGATAATCCTAAGAAGAGATTTCTAGGCAGGATTCATTGAGATGGTATGGATCTCATGAATCAAACCTGGCTACAAGGCGCCCACAGTACAACAGTAGCAGGATTAGTTTGATTGATCCAGTCAAATTTCATGAGGACATGAAATCAAAGTGACAGTGTCAGATACTGGAGCGTAGATCAGAGTTGACAGTGAGTGCAGAGTGCATGGATGTAGAGGTCAATAGAGCAGTGGTTCCTGAAGACATGTGTAGTTGGTACCAGCAGAATTCAGAAGACTTTGATGACAGATGCATCATATTGATTCAGTTGTTCAAAGGCTATTCATTTTCGGAAGTGTTGCATGCAAAGGTTGCAGGGCGAATGCATGGAGTTGCATGTCTCATGAAAAGACAATCCTTTCTTGTTGAGAGGGATTGTTGAGGTTTGCAACAAGAAATAGTGAAAGTGGCATCCAGAAACATCATCCTTGATCCTAGTAAAAAATAAGCACCTAAACTAGGTGGGGCCCACACAGGTATTTTTAGGTGTATGTCTATTTTTATAATGGTGAGCATATTCTAAAATTAGCAGGATGTTGATTCTAGATGGTTGAGAAAATTCTAACTTTAGATGAGTTTCTATTTTTAGAATATGGGCGAAGTCTATTTATAGATTGCTAATCTAAAAATAGAATGCATGTCGATTATTATTAGCCCTTAATAATAATCAGACAATAAATAGTAACTTATTCTCTTCGAGCACCTTATTTCAATGAACAGATGTGGCACATCAGTGGGCTAAAGGAATTACGCAATTCCTAGGGTGGTTGGTGACTCATGCATGGATGACTTAGTTATAACTGATTGTGGCAAGTTGTAACAGAGTTGGAAGAGTAGTTATGTGAGTTGTTATTTAGTTTAACTCAATTGTGCTAGTTGTAACTAAACATACATTAGTGATAGATGAGTGAATTAATTATTTAATTAATTCACAAGTAGTGTCTTAATTGCAACTGAAGAAATACAACATTTAGCTACTTGCATGTCAGATCCAGTGGAGACCCAGTGGAGAGATAGGTGAAAAGGTGAGATGGAATATTAGTTGTGACTATAGTGATGCATTCAATGCATCTACACACACAATGGAGATGCCTATGAGTATTGTGCAATCAAGGCAAGGTAAGGTCGAATTCATTCAGGGATCTTCTTCAGCAAGGATTGCGCAGTGGAGGCAGGCTATCATGAGGCAAGAAATTGGTGCATAGATATGCAAATTTCTGCATGACAGTGTGTGACGATTGTATATTGTACTGAGAGCTCTATGCTATGAGATTTGTATGAGATTGTTACATGATTCCATGATATACATAATATATGATAGTTGGTGTATTTAGCTTTAAGATTTCCCGATAAAACAACTATGTTATGTGCGATTGATTTTGCTTCATATGTGTTTTGCAATTAGCGATTTAATTTCCGCAAAAAATTATGTGGAAAGATTTTTTATTTAACATAATATTAATTTGTTAGATCAGGAGAATCCGATAATATACATGCATATTGTATAATTTCTACACAGAGTTAGAATAACTCATGTTTCTTTTTTCTTTAGGTATTGAATTTGATTTTATTATTTCCATCTCTAAGAAATTCTTGCGTTGGCCCTATTGTAACCCTAACAGGCCTTTCATTTCATTTCCTTGCTGGAATTTGTTTGAAAATACCTTCAATATTTTAAATCGGGTGGCTTGTTGGGCTAATGGAGTCAAGAGAACACATAAATATGAAATCTCCCTCAAGACTTTATTCTTTGGATTTCTAAACTTTATTCAAAATGTAAATAGTATAATACAAACTTTTGCAACCTACAAACTAAATTCTCAGCTACTGATCTTATTTATGTACAATAAACTAGTATAAACAAAGTTGATTTCAATAAACTAAAATCAACCTTCTAGCGACACCACGCTACCTTTAGAGTGCTTTATCTCATGCTAGCTCTTTTTTTAGGAGAAAAGAAAATAAATGTAAAGCACTTACCAACAGAAATGGGTGCATACCCAGAAATATATATTAGTTACAATTTTCTTTTTTACCTCCAGGATGCTCAAAGAATCCATATAATCTACTAAACAGTTGTCAAATACATGAGAGAAAAAATAATATTGATAAACAACTTCAAAATTTTATTTGAATTCCGTAATAGCTAACTCTTTAGCACAACTTGACAAAAAAATGTTTCCTCAAAGATGTGTTTGCATAACTCTTTGTTCAAATTTTCATATAATTCCTCTAAGGAAAAAATTCGGATAATTTTGCACATGCTGCTTTTCGGAAAATTGATAATGTGACAATTCTACAACAGAACCAAAAAAAAAATCACTATTGTAAAAAAAACTTGTGTACGATGTGATCATGTACCATCATTTATCTTAAAATAATCTGCCAAAAAATTCATTAAAAAATCATATCGGTGACAAAGATTTTCTACATTTTTTACAGTAGACAATTTTGATTGGTTAGGAGAAAAAGAAAAATATGGAAATAATGCATTTTCATGTTGAAACAAACAAAAAGCCCGATATGATCTGTTGTCAATCCTAGAGACAGCCTTGAGTTGTGAAAGACCAGTGCCTATGACATCTTATATAGCAAGGAGCAGTATGATATAACAAGGACAATTAACAGAACAAGGCTCTTTTGCTATTTCAGTTTTAACAGGAAAGATCAATGTAGATGGAGCCAGAATATTCACAAACCCAGCATAATGAAAGGAACACTGCAGAGGCAAGGAGTGAATTCTCAATATAAATGTATCAGAAAACTCAAAGACAGCTTGCTGTAAGGAGGGTTGGATTCTAAAAATGCTTTACAGAGATTGAAAATCAGACAACATGCTATGTAAGAAATATAGAAGGAATACTAACTACTAATGAGATGAAATTCCATAAACATATCTGAACATGATATGGGCTTAAGATATTAAGAATCCATACATGTCCATATCTTTCAAAAATAACATCCCATAGCACTTAATATAGAAGAAACGTGGATGAAGTTGAAAATGAAACAACATATCATGACTGAGCCATATTTAAAGTGCTAGACAGGTTTAGCATGAGTATCGATTGTGATAAATTCATACTGGAACCAGTGAGCCACACGCATTCCAGAGCATGATACAAGAAGGATGGAAACAGTGAAATGAACAGCTAAACTATATCACATAAGATAGAATTATGAACTATAAAGCATCAAGACTAGAATCCTCATTAAAGGTAAAACTCCTTATCGTTGAGACCCAACGGGCTCCTCACATTTGTATTAAAACTTCAACAAAATGCATACAATAAACTCTTTCATATCCAATTCTTCAGAAAATCTGGAACCTGTTTTTCTCTTTAGTTCTTGCTTATATAGAAGCCTCAGAAACATGAGCGAGAAGATATTTTTGGGAAAAATATCTTCCTCGCGTGCTGGTAATCAGTTTGAGGTCTCCATCAAAAATAACCAAAATTCATGATGAGGAATAGGGGCATCTCATCATTGACAGTTAGGCTCATGGCCATTTAAAAAAAAAATATTAAACAACAGTTTCTGACAAAAAATAAAATGCAGGAGTGGAAGGTGAATTCCACTCGAAATTTAAAAGTAACAAACTAAAATGGAAATAAAAGGCCACTAGGGCCGAATCATGAATGGACCATGTTCACTGATGAGGTGGAGTTGAGGTGGTCGTTGTCACAGATGGCGGAATGTTGGCTGAGAGGAATCGATTTGCCTCTGATGTGGCGGTAGAGGCTTTTCTGCCTGTAGATCTTTATGATTTTCTTTAATTCTGATTTAATTTGAAGGATCGGGATTTTGATAATCAATCTTAGCCGAAATCCCCAAATTTTCTTCCATCTTCTGTTTCTGTCATGGCAGGGCTTCGACAATGATACTCTGACTACTGCTACAATAACCTCTCTGCCTTCCGAATCATAGTGACCGTGATTGTGGGACCTAGAGTGAATTCATCACTCTGTAACAACCCTGCACAATACGATAAACTCATCAAGAAATCCAGGGAGTGGCGGAAGGAATGCTATGAAGGCCTGGAGGAATGGTGGTGGGAATGGTGAAAATGGGGGAATAAATGATAATTAGTATAAATCCCAGAATTTTAAGTCCTGGGCAAATACAAAGGAAACGGGTTGAACGCATGGAATTAGGCCCTTGATGGTGGGACCCGGTTAAGGCGGAGGGAGATTCAATGTGAGTCGTTGGATCTCAGGAGGAGATCGACGGTTGGGATCATCTAATGGAGTTAATGGGGACATTCGATGAAGAGAAATGGTGAAATGCGCGATACATTGTGGGCCATAGATCTGGATCAAACGGACGGTCACGATTGGATCGGCAGATCGCAATCGGAAGGGATGGATGGTAACACCTTTAGAACTTGCGATTAGCGATGCGCAATTGAGCACCAGCCATCCGATCTAGGACGAGATCGACGACATAGATTAAATCGTCAAGGAGGAAGGTTGGTGCGATGAGTGGGAGCGACGAAAACTAGACCGTTGGATCTCGAGAGATCAACGGCTATGATCGGATCGAAGGATCGCAGATCGAGAGGAACGGAAGGTGGCTCGATCTGAAAATTCCGATTGCGATCTGAGCGAGGAAGCGAGGTTCGTCAGATCAAAAGGGAAATCGACGGCGAGGATATCAATCGAAGGATCGCAATCGAAAAGGGTGGAGGGTATAACTGTTTATGATTTGCAATTAGCGATCGGGCGACGATGCGGTGACCGTCGGATCGGAATGAGAATCAACGGTGGAGATTATTCCCGAGAATCACAGAACAATGTCATCGCATCGGATTTTTTCTTCGTTTAACACAGAAATGCACTTCTGTCCACTTCTCTGATTGCGATAAGCGCCTGGGCCTTAAACACTTGGTCTCAGGGGTGGGGCATATGGAGGGGAAGTGGTTAAGTGGGCTGGCCGAAAGGGGCTAGGCCTGATATATGAAGGAAAGTGGGTTTTTGGCCTAGTTTCAATGCATTTTAAGGCTGAAAAGGGATTTTTAGACCAAAAAAGGGTAATTGTAAGGTTTAAAAGGGGATTTGGGTGATTTTAAGGGGTTAATGAGGAATTAAGAAAGGGGAAAAAGGTGAACAAGCAGAGGTTAAGTGGGAATGAAACAAGAGGGAAAAGGCCTTTTTGGGCATTCTTCTTCACAAACAAAGAGGCTTCAAAACCGAGAACAGCAGTGAGGATTCCCCAAAGGACAAAAGCACAAGGAGGCTTCGAGGATGATTTGTTTTCAGAGGGAATGCATTCCTTGAAGGCTCAAAGACAGTTTGGCCCCCTGTTTGCTTGTCAAAAAATTCATAGGGGGCTAGCATGATCAACATTGGCTCCACCTGGGGACGGCACGTTCATCCTTGGGCGTGTCGAGAACTTCACAGACCACCTGTTAATCTTCTATGTGGACACCACTCTTCAGCACTTTTCATTTTTCTCTTCATGATTCATCACGACACACACATCATTCGAACAAAGATGAAAACAAAAAACTAATGTACAGTATGATACATCAGGCTCTCTTGGCCTGAATCAGAACTGGAAGTAAGGTTTGAGGAACTGACCATTTACAGGGGCATCGAGCAAGTCTCCCTGTAAATTTTCCAACCTGAAGGTGTTGTTTCCCCCTTGTTCCACAATTTTAAAAGGGTTGAACCAGAGTGGGTCGAATTTACCATGTTTCCCCTTTTCAGCTCTTCAAATATCCCATCTGAGCACTAAATCCCCAACCTACAACTTCCTGTCCTTGGCATGTTGATCAAAAAGGTCCTTCATCTTCTCTTGATATTCAGTTTTCCTCTGACTTACCTGGTTCCATGTTTCTTCTAACTCCACCAGCTGATTTATTCTCCTAGTCACATCATCGGGCTCTTCTTGACTTTCTTGCATGAATCGGGCTATTGATAAGGCTAACTGTACGGGGAATCTTTCTGCCCTCCCATATACTAATTCATATGGGGACTTCCTAGTTGCTCTCTTGCTGGTAATCCTGTTGGCCCATAGAGCAAATTTCAACTGGGAATCCAAATTTTTCTGATTTTTGTTGATAGCCTTCTTCAGTGCTCTCACCAGGGTTTTATTTGAAGACTCTGCCAGGCCATTTCCTTGTGGGTAATAAGCCGTAGAGTGGCCTATTGCAATGTTATACTGCTGGCAGAAGTTGAAAAACTTTGCAGATTTAAAGGCATGTGCATTGCCGGTCACTATCTTAGCAGGGCAGCCAAATCTGGATATGATATTTTCTTCCATAAATTTCATTACCACAGCATCTGTTGCATTCCTTGCAGGTATAGCTTCCACCCACTTCGTGAAATAATCTGTGGCAGTTAATATCCACTTATGCTGGCCACTTGATGGAGGATGTATTTCACCGATAAAGTCAATTCCCCATTATTGGAATGGTTCATCCACGTGAACAGGGATCATGGGCAAAGGTGCCAACTTCTATCTTTTAGCAAAACTTTGGCATTTCTCACAAGCTCTAACCCGGGAAAACACATCTCCAAAGAGTTTGGGCCAGAAGAAACGAGCCTTCAAGATTTTGTGAGCAGTGGCCCTCCAACTATAATGACCCCCACAAATTCCTTCATGAAATTCGGCCATTATACTCTCAACCTCATCTTATGTGAGACACAGGAGCATAATTCGTAAGGGATCTCACCAGTACAGCCGACCATTGGCGACCACGTACTTCTGTGATCTCAACCTTAGTGTTCTGTATTTAGCTTTATCACAGCTAGGAGGGCAGTTGAGCGTTAGAAGATATTCCACTATCTCTTTGTACCATGGGCTAATGAGGTACTTCATATGTGTCTTCTGAGTAGCTATCTCTACTCCCTATTGCTCTTCTTTCTTCTCAGACTCCTCATTTTCTATCATGGACAGATTTATACCCAGAGCTTGACAGTTTGACTCGGACAATATTTTGGCTAGCCCTTGTCCCTTGATTAGTTTCGTAGGGTGGATGTCTAGCTCATACTCTTGTATTTTGGCAATCCATTTCCCTCTTTTCCCTTCGCTATCTCCTTGGATAAGAATGTCTTTTATAGCTACTGTAGGCACAAACACAGTGATATGGGACTGCAAGACATACATGCGGAATGCTTTAAGAGACTTCACCAAAGCATATGCCTGCTTTTCCAATATGTTATATTTCAGCTCGGCATCACGGAGGACCTGACTGAAAAAAGCGATGGGATGCTCATACCCTTCTTCGTTTTTCTGCAATAAAACTCCTGCCACTGTATGAGGTGATGCAAATGAAAATATCATGAAAGGTTTGGTATAGTCTGGTCCAGCTAGCACAGGGGCTTCAGTAAAGGCATTTTTTATCCTGGAAAAGGCCTCTCGTGATTCCTGGGACCACTTTACCTCATTATTTTTCTCCAGCATGTCAGTTATATGTCTAACTATCTCAGCGTAGTTAGGGATAAACCTCCTCAGAAATTTAATGCGCCCTAGAAACACCTGCACCTCCTTTTTATTTCTGGGAAGAGAAATTCCATTTATAACTTCTACTCTCTTAGGATCTATTTTTAACCCATATTTGGTTACAATATGTCCCAAAATCTTACCCTCTTCTAATGCAAACAATGACTTCTGTGGATTGAGAGAGAGACCATACCTTCTGCACTTCTCGAAAGTTCTACGCAAGTGTTCAATGTGCTCTGCATCATCTTTTGAGAACACAGTGATATCATCTAGATATACTACCACAAAATTATCTTTCTCCCCAACAAAGGCAATTTCCATGGCCCTTTGAAAAGTGGCCCCTGCGTTGATCAACCCAAAAGGCATCCTGGCATACATAAAATTACCCCAAGGAGTGGTAAAGGCAGTCTTCTTCTGATCTTCTAGTAGTACAGCCACCTGATTGTAACCGAAGAAACCATCCATCATCGACATTTGAGAAGCTCCTACCACTTTCTGCAGGATGTGATCCATCTTGGGCAGGGGATAATTATCCTTTAAGGATGCTCAGTTTAAATTTTGGAAATCCACACATAGCCTTATTTCTCCATTATTTTTCTGGACAGGGACTAGGTTTTCTACCCACTCAGAATATCTCAATGGCACAATGATTTTGGCCTTCAAAATTTTCTTAATTTCTTTCTCAATAGAGGGAAGTAGCAGGGGATTTATCTATCTAAGCTTCTGTTTATGTGGCTTTGCATCCCCCTTCAGTGGAATTTTATGTTGCATGATGCTGATATCGAAGGTTTTTAGGTCCTGATAAGACCATGCAAACACATCTTTGTATGACTGGAATAAATTTTGGTAGAGCTCTTTATACTCCTCTGGGACTTTCTTGGATAAATTCACAATTTTGGGGTCAGCATCAGTACCAAGGTTAAGATCTTCTACCTGATTTTCCTCCACCACTTTGTTTGGCTGCAGTGGGACATCGTTTCTGTTAAACAGTATTTCTAAGGGCACTAGTCCTCGGGGTATAACGTTGCCTTTTAGTTGCAGAACTTTATGGCCAACCACCTTTTCTTCCCATTTATTTTCTGAAATGTCCTCAACCCCTTCTTCTTCACAAGCATCAATCTCCATGTTGGATAATTCGCCTAATGTTTCTAGGAATCTTTTCACTTGTTCTTCATCCTCAAACACCTGCCAGTGTTTGATGTTATCTGGGATCGATGGTCGATAACGTACCTCAATTTCATATCTTAAGAGATGTTTTTGAGGTGGACAGAAGGTACTGGAAGCCACTGCAAGGGAGTCTGCCATCCTATTCTGCTCCTGGGGCATGAACTGAATATTAAATGCCAAGAAAAAATTCTCCACCAGATCCCAAACTTCATTCCTATAAGCTCTCAGCCTAGGATGTTTGGTTTGGCACTGATTCTTCACTTGTCTAACCACCAGTTCCGAATCTCCTAGAACCTTTAAACTCTATATGTTCATGCTCCTGGTTGTTTGTAACCCTAACAGAAGTGCTTCATACTCGGCCACATTATTAGTGGCTTCATACTCTAGTTTGAAAGACAATGGGACCCATTGGCCTGTAGGAGAAATCAATAATACTCCAGCCCCATTACCTTCTATGGAGTTTTCTCCATCAAAATGAAGTGTCCAGATTCCTGCTTCATGGCTCTCTATGGACTGCTTGGTCTTGATCTGGAAAAATGATGGTTCATGAGCGTAATCTTGATCTTCTTTGAGCATCAAACATGAGAAATCTCCCTCCTCACTATAAACTGGAGAATTAACTGAGTTATCAGCCTTGGTAACTGTCTTGAAAAATCTGGTTTCCCGGTACAACCTCCTCTCCTGGCCACCAAAAACTGGGATAGTAGCATAAGTCAAGTCCAATTTGATTGACCCACCAATTTTAG
Organism: Pinus albicaulis; assembly: GCA_034641835.2. NCBI lineage: Eukaryota > Viridiplantae > Streptophyta > Pinopsida > Pinales > Pinaceae > Pinus > Pinus albicaulis. Next base: position 241,891,406 of record CM076572.1, read on the forward strand.
TTCCCCAGGATCTTGACAGCAACATGCCGAAGCGAGCTGGGATGTCAGCCACCACGATGTCCATCACCACACTTTTTGCTGGGATTTGGGCCAAATTGACCACCAAATCCTTGATCATACCCAGGCATTTAACTCTTTTGGAATCAAATGAATGGAGGTCTTTGTATGGACGAGTGATTTGTAATCCTAGTTGTTCCATGACCGATAAGGGCAATAAATTATCAGAGGCTCCTAAATCTAACATACATTTATGCAACATCAGGCCATGAATTACTAGGGACACATAAAATGGGGGAGTAGAAGCATCTAATTCCTCAACATGTGGGCCAAATACAACCATAGGTATTTCTTCTTGAAGGTTCAGAATATCTGGAATATGTGCTACTTCTGGGGGAAGCATAAAGGATGTGACCTGGGACTGATATGCAGGATGCTTCAACAATTCGGTCAAGGGAACTGGGATTTTGACCTTCTCAAGCTCCATCTGCAAACTGAAGACCGAGGATGACTCATCTACTAACACTTGTTTTGACTCTTTGCTTTGGACAAGGGGTTTGACTTCCTTTGTGACTGACTTGACATTAGGGGGAGTAGCCACTTGTGAAGAGGAAGGAATTTGATCAGCAAAATGCAAATATTCGTTAAGAGTTCTCTTACCTTTGTCTGTGTTCCCTTGAGCTGTTGTCTCCTTCTGAGCAGATGATTCCTCATGGGGTGCATCTTCCTCTTGATCCTGAGTGCGAGTTCTCTTCCTAGAAGATCTAAGGTCATATCTTCTATTAAACTGTGCTTGCATGAAATCGACAAACTGCTTGCAGTAGTCATCGATCTCAAGATCTTCAGTGCTTTCATTAACTTTTTCTTCCACATGTGATGGAATATGTACTTCATCACTTCCTTTTAGGGGACATTCTACTTCATAACTATTTGAAAAAGAAAGGTATGCTTCATCTTGCTCGTAAGTGGTTTCTTCGATAGGACCATCTACTTGACCTTCCAAGTACAGAAGGTGTGGTACCTGATCTTGTTGTTCCTTTCATTCCCTTTGCAGTATCTGCAAGGGTGGTTTTCTGTACTAAGGGTTGTAACCCCTGTTTGGAGCGTTCTGGAAATTCTTGGAGGATGAATTCTTGGCCTCTAGTTCAAGCCTGACCAGCTTACTTGAAAGATTCTTAATCATTTTGTTCATTTCCTCAATTCTGTCATTAGTTGAGTCTCTGTCTTGGCTAGAGGTAGATACTTCTTCTTTCCCCTTTCTTCTAGTATCTTGTTCAGATTTTCCCTTTGATTTACCAATGGAGGCAAAGTTTTCCTCCAACTCTAGTGCATCTGTTTGAGCATCATCCAAGGTGGCGGGCTTTCTTTCTCTCAGAGAGAAACCAAATTCTGAGTCAAACGTGGCTACGAAAACAACTTTAGCAGTGTTTTGATGAGGTTTCATATCAGCAAGAAGGCTCATATACAACTTGTTAAATATTTTGATAAATTCTGACACCCCTTCATTATGTCTTTTCTTGAGTGTGTTAAACTCAGTAAGACAATGTCCATGATCTTTCTTCTCTCCCCATTTTCTGAGAAAAGTATCTTCCATTCCCTCCCATGTGGTGATGGAACGGTCTCCTAATGTCTTAAACCATTTTCTGGCTTCGCCATCAAGAGATTGCACAAACAATATTAGGACTACATCTAGGTGTTCCACATTAAAGTTCTCTGCAAAAGAGCAGAAGACCTCAAGATGTTTTTGAGCTTCAATCTCATTTTCCCCATTGAATCGGGATATGATCTTCAGATAGTCCTATAGCATATCATTCAACACTTGAGGCAATGCCAGGGGGGCATACTTATTCAACAAGAAGCCAGGAACGTTGGCCATTGGAGGAGGTGGAGGTAGTGTAAGAGTTTGACATGTAAAAGGAGGAGGAGGAGGTGGAAGTGAAGTATGAATGATAATAGGAATGTATTGGACAACAACTTGAGGTGTTGACGGGAACAAAGAGCTGTTAAGAGCAGATACTTCAGTAACTTCCTTGACCTCTTCAACCTCAGGATTAGGGTGAAAGGGGTAATATGTGGTATCCCTTGATTCAGCTTCGTCTTTAATTCAGACACCTCCCCGGGGTGGAATATCTGAGTAGTAATCGATATCTCCCATAGTGGAGTCGGGACCTTGCACTTGGGAAACTTGAGAGGAGAAGGACGGAAAGTCTTCTAAAGAGAATTCGGGGATCTCAGTATGGACTGAATGTCTTTCCCTCCAACTCCTTTTATGTAGGATCTTCTTTGGGTTAGACACAAAAGGTGTCTTTGGCTGAGATGTATCTGACCTCAGGTGTGGCTTACGAGGAGCCAGGACTGCAAGCAAATTTTTCTGATAAATGAATGTGGAGTTGCCAAGGTGAGGTATCTACAACTCTCAACTCTCCATGCTCACCTATTTGAAGAGTGAATAAGGTTTTGTTGAGGCCTAGGGATTCAACTTCTCTAGACTTCGATATCCCCAGCAACGGCACCAAAAAGATGTTGTCAATCCTAGAGACAGCCTTGAGTTGTGAAATAACAGTGCCTAGGACATCTTATATAGCAAGGAGCAGTATGATATAACAAGGAAAATTAGCAGAACAAGGCTCTTTTTCTATTTCAGTTTTAACAGGAAAGATCAATGTAGATGGAACCAGAATATTCACAAACTCAGCATAATGAAAGGAACACTGCAGAGGCAAGGAGTTAATTCTCAATATAAATGTATCAGACAACTCAAAGATAGCTTGTTGTAAGGAGGGCTGGATTCTAAAAATGCTTTACAAATATTGAAAATCAGACGGCATGCTGTATAAGAAATATAGAAGGAATACTAACTACTAATGAGATGAAATTCCATAAACATATCTGAACATGAGATGGGCTTAAGATAATAAGAATCCATACATGTCCATAGCTTTCAAAAATAACATCCCATAACACTTAATACATAAGAAATGTGGATGAAGTTGAAAATGAAACAGCATATCATGACTGAGCCATATTTAAAGTGCTAGACAGTTTTAACATGAGTATCTATTGTGATAAATTCATACCAGAACCAGTGAGCCACTCACATTCTAGAGCATGATACAAGAAGGATGGAAATAGTGAAATGAATAGCTAAACTATATCACATAAGATAGAATTACGAACTATAAAGCATCAAGACCAAAATCCTCATTAAAGGTAAAAATCCTTATCATTGAGACCCAACGGGCTCCTCACATTTGTATTAAAACTTCAAAAAAATGCATACAATAAACTCTTTCACAGCCAATTCTTCAGAAAATCTGGAACCAGTTTTTCTCTTTAGTTCTTGCTTATATAGAAGCCTCAGAAACATGAGCGAGAAGATATTTTTGGGAAAAATATCTTCCTCGCGTGCTGGTAATCAGTTTGAGGTCTCCATCAAAAATAACCAAAATTCATGATGAGGAATAGGGGCATCTCATCATTGACAGTTAGGCTCACGACCGTTTTAAACAAAAATATTAAACAACAGTTTCTGACAGAAAGTAAAATGTAGGAGTGGAAGGTGAATTCCACTCGAAATTTAAAAGTAACAAACTAAAATGGAAGCAAAAGGCCACTAGGGCCAAATCATGAATGGACCATGTTCACTGATGAGGTGGAGTTGAGGCAGTCGCTATCACAGATGGCAGAATGTTGGCTGAGAGGAATCGATTTGCCTCTAATGTGGCGGTGGAGGATTTTCTGCCTGTAGATCTTTATGATTTTCTTTAATTCTGATTTAATTTGGAGGATTGGGCTTTTGATAATCAATCTTAGACGAAATCCCCAAATTGTCTTCCATCTTCTATTTCTGTCGTGGCAGGTCTTCTACACTGATACTCTGACTACTGCTACAATAACCTCTCTTCCTTCCGAATCACAGTGACCGTGATTGTGGGACCTAGAGTGAATTCATCACTCTGTAACAACCATGCACAATACGATAAACTCATCAAGAAATCCAGGGAGTGGTGGAAGGAATGCTGTGAAGGCCTGGAGGAATGGTGGTGGTAATGGTGAAAATAGGGGAAGAAATGATAATTAGTGTAAATCCCAGAATTTTAAGTCCCGGGAAAATACAAAGGAAACGGGTCGAACGCATGGAATTAGGCCCTTGATGGTGGGACTCGGTTAAGGCGGAGGGCGATTCAATGTGAGCCGTCAGATCTCAGGAGGAGATCGACGATTGGGATCATCTGATGGAGTTAATGGGGACATTCGATGAAGAGAAATGGTGAAATGCGTGATACATTGTGGGTCATAGATCTGTATCAAACGGACGGTCACGATTGGATCGACGGATCGCAATCAAAAGGGATGGAGGGTAACACCTTTAGAACTTGTGATTGGCGATGCGCGATTGAGTGCCAGCCATCCAATCTGGGACGAGATCGAAGACAGAGATTAAATCGGCAAGGAGGAATTTTGGTGCGATGAGCGGGAGCGACGAAAATTACACCGTTGGATTCGAGAGATCAATGGCTGCGATCGGATCGGAGGATCGCATATCGGGAGGAACAGAAGGTGGCTCGATCTAAAAATTGCGATTGCGATCAGAGCGGGGAAGCGAGGGTCGTCGGATCAAAAGGGAAATCGACGGCGAGGATATCAATTGGAGGATCAAAATCGCAAAGGGCGGAGGGTAGCACCGTTTATGATTTGCGATTAGCGATCGAGCGACGGTGTGGTGACCGTTGGATCGGAATGAGAATCAACGGTGGAGATTATTCCCAAGAATCACAGAACAATGTCATCGCATCGGAGTTTTTCTTCGTTTAACACAGAAATGCGCTTCCGTCCGCTTCTCCGATTGCGATAAGTGCCTGGGCCTTAAGCGCTTGGTCTCAAGCGTGGGGCATATGGAGGGGAAGTGGTTAAGGGGCGGCACTTATAATAAACGATATGAAGAGTGGGTTTTGGCCTATTTTCAATGCATTTTAAGACGAAAAGGGTAACGATAAGAGAAAGAAAAGGGATTTTTGAATATGAGGGTATTTGTAGGTTTAAAATGTGATTTGGGTGTTTTTAAGGGTTAATAGAGGAATTAAGGAAAAAGGTGAAAGCGAGTTAAGTGGGAATGAAACAAGAAGGAAGAGCCTTTTGGGCATTCTTCTTCACAAACGAGAGAGGCTTCAAAGCGGGAACAACGGCTGGGGATTCCCCAAAGGAAAAAAACACAAGGAGGCTTCGAGGATGATGTTTTTTCAGAGGGAATGCATTCCTTGAAGGCTCAAAGACAGTTTGGCCCCCTGTTTGCTTGTTAAAAAATTCATAGGGGACTAGCATGATCAACATGATCTATCCTCTGCACTCAAATTTTCTTGTTGAATCTGATGTGGTAGCTTTTTTTTAAGCCCACGAGATATTTTCAATCTCCTCAGCAACAATAAACATCTACTCCAAGGTTGCATATCTCCTCTTCCTGAGATAAAATGCCAAATCAAGATGATGAGATGTTGAGTAATATACAATGGCAGCAGCTTTAGAAGGCTGAATGTCCTTTGGCATACCAAAATAAAAACTCTCAAATCTCTTATTAATCTAGCAACAGTCTCATTACTCTTCCTCAGCATAACATATAGCTCCATAAGATATTGCTCATGAGATTTAAGTTTACCCTAGTACCTCAGAAAAACATCTCGAAAATTTTACCACGAATTAATTGAATTTCATTTTAAATGTTGAAACCATTGTTGAACATATCCTTTTAAAGAATAATAAAATATTCTTAAAACCACATCCTCGTGAATAATATCAAATATTTCCATGAAATTCAAATTCCAACAAATGTTCCTCGACCGTAAGATTGTCTACGATTGGAATATTTGGGAGGGTAATTATGAAGTACATAAGGAAAGTTCAAGGGCTTAAAAATTTCACAGATTTTGGACTGAATTTTAGTGCGCTGATTGGAAGGCACAATAGTGACTATCATAGATGGTGAATCTGAGTTTTTGTGTTCAGGTTGACAAGATTGGACATGCTGAGGGGAAATTACAAATGGATATGACTTTTATCGATTGATTTAGTGGAAGGAAATAAATGAATATCAACAATACAAGATGAGGACAAATATTCTTGTTTCAAGGGAAAATATACAGCCAAGGGTTCGGAATAGTTTGAATGTACAAGACAGGAAATGATTGTATTGACATGAAAGGGAAAAAAGATAAAAGAATTGATAAAAAGAATAATAAAATTTTTCATTTTTCTATCAACAATATTTATTCTCTAGTAAAATGTTTTCCAGTGAAATTTCTACTCTGGTTACAAAAGGTCAGTGCCAAGGACATCTAATAAAAATTAATGAAATTCTTTTAATGTATAATTAGAGTAGGAGCATGAGGGATGCAACAAATATATTAATTCAAAGAACTATCACTTATAGTCAAATTGGCCAAGTATTTGAGGGTTGCAGAACTTAAAACTTATAGGGTGGTTGGAGGAAAATTTAGTAAATATGGGGTTTTTAAAGCTTAAGCCAAAACCCAGATATTGAAAATGTTAGTGAAACTAGTAATAAAGTTTATATGAATATTTTTCCTCAAAATAATGGAGCACCCATTAAGGTTTTTTACTCCAAATCATAGGTTCCAAAAGTACATAGACAAATATGTAATTTAAGATTTAACCTAGTGACTTCATATGTTCTTTTCAATGAAAGAGAAATTAAACATGAACAACTAAACCTATTGTTTTCCTATGGGTATTTAGAGAACCATTCAAGGGTTCAAAATAAGTGCCACAGGTAAAGTGCAATATGGTGGTGGGTTGCGTGTATTCAACCAACCAAACCGCAGGGCGCAGAGGACAAAAAACCATGCGCATTCACTATGCAGCTCAAAGGTTGACTGCGTGAACGAGTTCCGTCAGTAGCCAAATCACAGACAAAGGACGAAGTCGACCACCGGGTGCTGCTGACATCAGCAGATGGGCCATCCAATCAGAAGCACTCCGGGGGGAGACACTCTAATCGACCGAGGCTCCATCGACCCACCAAAAAGCCTGTTGGGGACCACCTTGCCCCCCCCCTCCCTTCAAGTCTGAAAGGTAAAGTGGTATGGTAAATATTTAAGTGTGAATTGTGCCACACGTCGAGCACGTGGCCTCTCACCTACCCGGTCACCCTCCACCAATCCCCATGTTTCACATGTCCGTTGGCTGACATCCTCCTTATGTCAGCCCTCCAGTTGTCCTCTTCTCACCCTAAAAAATTTGTTCCCTTTGTATTTTACTCCCGACCATTGTTTTTTTTACTACATGCATTGTTACTGGCCAAGAACTCGGGTAAAAGCACCAGTCTGTGCACATGTCTTTCCTCACGTCGCTTTATTGCCTCGGGTATTTGGTCAGTCCCTATGTTATTTTTCTTTTATAGTGTTTCACTATATTGTTGAAAAGATGAATAAATCCACCCCTGAGACCCCGCAAGCCCGAGAGGCCAAGACCCACCTCTGGTCTCGACCCACTCATGGATGCCCAAGCTCAGTTTTGCGACCCCATATACCCTTTCAATTTAGAAAATATACGTCCTAATCTCATGGGTTATAAGTGGCGAGGTGAAGACCTGTTTAGGGTGATAGACTCTGGGTTGTATTACCAAATTCCCCCTTCGGTTCATCATTTCCCCAAATTCATAACCTGGCTCGCCAAGGCCTATATTGAGCAAAAGGGTTTCTTTCTCTCTGCACAGGGAAATAAGATACTTGAAATCACCCCCTAATTAATTGGAAAATATTTGTGCTATACTCCTTCCCATGACTACCTCGAATTCATCGAGGTAATACTCATGTGTCATTTCTTGAACCTTCCTCTCAAGAAGCATATTTCTCTCCTAGAGCTAATTACAGTCGCTCATGTGTCTATTTTTCCACCCATAGAGAAGTTTCCCCTTTCTCTCTTCCTCCACACAATCCAGCCAATCCTTGTAGTTATCTCAGGTATGCTTGGGGAGGAGAATGTCGGCTAGGTCACTAATGCATGTCTAGGGTTTCTTGACCTAATGATGCAACCAGGGGTCTTGCTTGATATTCCTACCTTCCTGGCCTTGATCATTCAAGCCCATTTCCAGGACCTATCAAACTCGAGTTGTTTCAGGTATTGTTCATTGGTGTTTTATTTGTTCCTATTCGCACATGTAGACAATTTCTAAGGCTTAGGCCTGGGAAAGTTTTCTAAGAAAGGGGATGAGCCTAAATCTATGTTTGATTCGACCCTCATGATTCGACAACATTCCAGAGGTAGGGGTTACACAAAATTCATCACGGACTTCATGTTCAGGGCCTATACAATTATACACGGGACCTCTCCGCCCAGGATTTTTCCTTAACAGAAAGAGTTGCTCCAGTTTAGTGAGACGGACTGTGTAGGGGACTGATACTTGTTCGAGAATCATACCGAAGTCAAGGTTTATGATTTTGAGCTCCCTCCTTTCCACTTGCCAACATTCATGCCCATGAGAATTTCCCCCCTCGAGTTCATCAGGCAAGTCCTAAATGCATACCAAACTCACTTTGTGTCAGTGAAGAAAGGTTATATCTTCAAACTCCTGAGCATAGTAGGGACGTTTACCCTCAATTCAAGGCATGCATTACCTCTAGTTGAGGATATGCTTCAGAACATGAACTTCCTTCAGGGAGACGAATGTCATTATGACCCCAAGGGAGTCATTATACAAAGGAGTAAGAAGATTAAGTCTTCAACACATGAGCGTGAGCCTAGACCCCATGTTGAATGGAAAGCTAACTATCACTCTGGCCTTTGGATATAGAGATGGAGGCTGAATCCCCAACAGTAGAAGAAATATCCAGAGGAGACAATGCAAAAAAATGAGGAGGAAGTCTGGGACCAAGAATACTACATATAGGTGGAAGATTTCACGGAGGTAGAAGAAGAGGCCACCTCAGCAATAATCCTAAGACATAAGGACCTAAAGGACAGGTCACAGAACAACCCAACGAAGTGGTCCCCATTTACATAGATCGAGGTGAGAACAAGCCAGGGTTTCGGGTTTCTTTGGATACAGCCTCCTCATAGGAACCTTTAACCTCCTCACAGATAGTCACCCTAGGTGAGGGACCTTCAAAACAAGAGACAGGTTCAAGAATGGAATGGCCTTTAGGAGAAAAGATTGAGGAAAAGAACCAGTCAGATAGAGAGAAGCTAAAGGCATAGCTGGCCCAATATATAGATAGACACCACAATAGGCTCTTGGCATCTTTAGACATTGAGAATGATCAATTGGTGGTTGTGGTACAACATTCAACTTCTCACCCCATTCCCCCTGGATCCAAATACAAAGCTCTAGAGATGATCCTTGATTTGGCCTCTATCCCTTTACCAGCAAAGTTAAAACTCCATAAATCTATTGGGGAGATGCCTCATAACGAAGTGCTGAAGCGCACCCTAGCACTGGAAAATACTCAAGATCTGAACAAGTCAGTCAAGGACCTGAAGAATCAACTCAAGGGTAATATGTCTTTGGTAGAGGCTAGGCAGATGATTTGGGATGAGATTATTAAAGAGATAAAGGATCACTAGGAATACATTACTTTGGTTAACAATAAGAAAAGCACCATCCACAATTACAAGGATCAGTTGGATGTAGGTTGACACGAGGGAAACACCAATATGTTGGTCACGTGGAGATATATCTGGTTTATTAATGAACTCTCGACCAAGGAGTTAGTAAGGTGCAGAGTGGTGAATCGTTTTGGGACAGTGATGGACATCATGAGGATGATACAGAGAGAAGATGCTCGATCTAAGGCAGCTGGGTGTCTGGGAATTGTTTCTAGAGGAGTGGAGGTTTTTGACAGCGAGTTAAGAAAAGTCGTTCAGGCAGGATTTCCAGCTTGTTGGGATTCACTAGGCGTGTTGATCCCATGTGTGACTTATGAACAAAAAATGGTGGAGATCAAGAGTAAGGTTGACTAAACTCATGAGAAAACACCTTGACTGAAGGCCGAAATCGTGGTGGCATCCCTCCAAAAAAAATTTCTGTTGTTGGCCAAGGTAAAGAAATTTTTCTTAGCCAACTTGGACTATTCCGAGTTGACTAAATTCCGCGCCTTATTTGTGCTATTCAGCACGAGGCCATTGCCCACGGAGATCATGTGGTAGATATGCTATAAGTACGGACATCCGCCAGTAGCTTCCACTTCGCAACCGAGAGTCCTTATGTCATCTCATCACTTCGGCTCGTCATCCACTCCACTATGGCCACGCCACTCAGGACCCTCTGGAAACCCTCGCCGCAACAGATAGACATCTTAGGATTTGGCCCATGTGGCCAGCAATTTTTTTTATTCCTTTTTTACTTTTACCATTACTCTGTTTAAATAGTGAAATCACGATTTCACTATTGATATTTTAGGTTGTTTTTCTGTTAGAGGGTGATGCTCAGAGCACGCTCTAGTTTTGATCATAATGTATGTACCGACATATCAAGAAAGAATATCGGGAGAAAATCCCGTAGGAAACTCTAAAAGAATAAAGTTTAGAGATATGCAAAAGGTTCTGAATTTGTCTAAGTTTTTGGTCCTATCTGTAACTTGCCATGTATAAGTTGTTTTGGGCTCTGCAATATATATTTTGTAAAGCTATTTTGAGGCTAATATAATATGGATATTGTCGTCGACTAGATTCCAATTGGACTAATGAACAATATGTATGGGTTTTTATTTTGTTTACTTCTATTAGTATTTCTATATTTTCTATTTCCAAATCTCATGTGTGAAAGTCGCTGGATGTAGTCGGTTTGATTCATGAATTTGTATATGTTCTCATATAGAAAGGATGACACTCATGCATTAAGCTGTTATGCAACCTTAAATTTTGTTCCATGTGATTCCACCTTCACATACCTTTGGTCTACTATTGTTTCTTCTAATTCTCAAAGATCTAGATTCTTATAACATCTAAGCCCGTCCCTTCAGAATTTCTATGTTAAATTCTTCACGAAATCACTCTTTTAAGTCAAGTTCTATTCATTAATTCTTGTTTGGTCATGTTAAGGAATCTCAGATAAATCATAGTCTTATAAAGCCCATTCTTAGCTTGAATTCCTACATGAGATTGACACCAAGAACCTTCATCATTCTTGAACCGTTGTTTTATGAACCATATTAGATATATTTTCCAGAAGAAGCTGTAGTGTAAGATCAAAATCCTCTGATTCTAAGATGTCGTAGGTATTGGTTCTTTAACAACCCGGGGGTTGTCTCTAGGAGCTACAACACCTACTAATTCATATATTATTTTCAATGGAAAAGAAATTAATCATGAACAAATAATGTACACAAAAAAAAACATACAAATTGAAACCTTATGAAATATGGAACCAATTTGACTTCTATTAACTTGGACTTGGAGATATTTTCTTCTTTACATTTCCAAAATCTCTTAATTCCACAACTCTGTACCTCTTTTTCTGTTTTGAGTTTTGATTTTTTATCTTTCAAAATATAAATGTTTGATCAATTATATAATTGAACTTTACAGTTATGAAATTGTGTTTAAAAGATTTATAGTAAAAAATACAATATTTAAATATTATATTGAATTTTCAAATTAAATATTGATATATTATGTATTTATATATTATATTAAATATTTAAATATTACACATATAATATTTAAAATTCCCCTTTAATAAAGTAAAACCTCGCCCCTTTTATAAAAGATTTACAACATGTGTTATTTATGTTTTCAACCCATTTTAAAATCAATACTTATAAAAGTGTTTTAAAAAAAACTTGGGTTGAAGTACATGTGGGCCCCAACTTCCATGGGCAAAAAACCATTTTTTTTGCACGACCCATTCTTCAATCACGTGACATGACAAAATCATTGACATTTTTGTGTAAACCACAAACAACTAAACCAGAACCTCCTCCAATGGTTTTGGAAATGATGGGGTAACCCCTACGTTGTATCTTAACCAAAGATCTTTGTGTTGATGGTTTGACTGAAACCACTTAACGTGGAGACTCCATTCTCATTAATTTATGATAGGGTAGGAACCCACACACTTCGTCGATTTGAAAATGTCTTAATTACAGGTCGTTGATCACTTAACATTTGCAGGAATTTTATGTCGACCCCACAACTCTCACCTTAGTGCCTATGGGGAAATTGTATGTAATCCCTTTCAAAGCAAGCAGAATAAGACGTCCATAACACACCTGCAAATCAGTTAGATTTATTGTTCCTTTATATGGTTACTCAAAATTTGATCTCTAATTCTCTATGATCATTGGTGGATGACTAGGAATACATGAATACCACATTATTCTCTCAACTGGGATCATCTTGGTCTCCACAAAACAAAGGCACTGCATTATCCATGCTTGTATCATGGATGTGGAAAAGTTGTTGAAGAAGCTTTGCCTAGACTTGGAAAAGGCATTAAAATACCCACGAGTGCGAGGATTGACATAGAGTATCTGTCCAGTTGATACGCCCCAAATCCGTCCCTTTTTATTGACTGATTCAAATTTGTAGTGGAATAAATTATTGTTCTTACATGAGAAATTTTGCAAATTTGTGTATTTTGTTCGAAGAGCTTTATGTTTCGAGTGAACATTTCATCCATCTTTATAGAGCAAGAAACCTATACACAAAAATTATACAAATAATATAAGAAAAATACTGAACCGTAAATTTATAAGTAAAAGGGAAACTAGCCATCAGATAAATGTAATTTATACATTAGAATAAATTACTCTTGTAGAAGGGTATATTTCTCAAATTTGTTCAGATGTGCACATGCTAAATGAGACAGTCGGCAAACTTTGGCTACAAAATTAGTAATAAGACATCAGAGGGCTCTTTGCATTCACTTGTGAAAATGTTTGCGGCAACAAGAATATTCGATCCTTAGATTATCTTTGTTGTAACTTGGAAAGTTGTCGAAACATGTAAGAAATCCATTTGCAGCATATAACATTGCCTCCATGCATAACATTAAACAATGGCGATGCCCTTTGAGTAGTCCAGGGACCTTGGCTTGAATTCTCTCACAGGTGTATAATTTTGCAGAGTGTATGTTACAATTGACAACAATGAATATAAAAGTGTCAGTGGCCTCGACGCTTGAGTTAAATGCTAGCACATGTATAAGGCTACATGTTTATGTATATGTGAATTTGATAGTGGTGCGTCTGAAAGGGCTTTCTTTACAATTCTTAATTTTTAAATATCATCAACCGGATGATCTGAAGATGGCATATGAAATGAGATGAAATTTTAACGTCTATGAGACTAAAAATAGTCTATGGGATTATGAGTTTTCTATTTTTCGGCTTGTTCATTTCAGGCTTTTTCTTATTCAAATTGATGATGCATTTCAATCCTTTTGTTATTGAAATTGATGATGAGCTGCCCCAACCTTCCAACAATCCCATCACCGAAAAGACAATGCCAAGAAACTGATGCTAACATATTCTCATAACTTTCTGTGATGTCTTTGAAAGCATCACAATCCAAAATGAAATTTTTTTCTGATTCCAGTGCCCCAGACGTAAAAAATGTACACACTCATTCTTCCTAAGCTTCTTTAGACCTTTTCCAGCGTCCCATTTCACATCGAATTTGATGTGATTTGGTTCTTAATTGAAGAATAAGAACCTTTTCCCTCCACGGAATGTTAACTCCAATGTACTCTTTTTGTTGGAGATCATATGTATGGTTTAATTCTTCAATGTAGTACTTCTTCTTTCTACCCAACTATTTTTCCCATACCTTTTTACGAAAATTCTCCATAACAAAATTCTTTAGCTCCTTGCTATTTGTGGGACAAGCATTGAGGTAGATATTCCATTTTTGCATCCATGTGTAGTTTTGTCTCATCCATGTTTTCTTTCTTTCACTCATGCCTTCCTTGAAGATAACATTAGGCCATCTACCTACTCCCATTTTCTCAATTCCTTTTAGATATCTTATGAGCTGTACCATAGCAATTTCTTCGATGGGAGTTTCTTCTGTCTCACTCAACATTATCTCATAAGGTATCGAACTTTTTATTTTGAACTTTCTCATGATCAAGTGTTTTTGGATTTTCTCAATTTGCTTTCATTTTGAGACAAGGGTGTTGCTATCCCACAATTCACACCCATATAGCATCACTAGACAAACTAGGAGTCCAAAAAACAGTTTAATCATTTTCCAATCCCATAACGCTGCCTCTCTACATATGTTTTGAAGAGCATATAATGATTTCTACCCTTCTAAAATTCTCTTCTTTCTGCAGTCCTCCCAATTAAGTTTGTTGTTGAAATCAATCCTGAGGTATTTGTACTCATTTACTTCTTCAAGAATGTTGCCTTCAAAGAAGAACATATGCTGACTTTGCTTCCCTTTATTAGAGAAAATCAGTGTCTTGGTCTTGCTAATATTGACTTTCATCCCCACTGCGCTACAAAAATGCTCAAGGGCATATAGGTGCATCTGCAATCCATGGGCCGATTTAGAAATCATTACAAGATCATCAGCATATAAAAGAAGATTTATCACAAACTCCCCCAACTGAACACCATCCCCACCTTGCAAATTTAGCCACTCTTCAAGTTTATCAATATATAAACCCAAAAGAGTAGGGGATATAGGGAAATCTTGCTTGACTCTAATGTCACTTTTAAAGCTTTCTGAAATACCCGTTGAGGTTCTAATTTTTACTTTCACTTCTTTGTAAAGTCTAGGGATAACAACTCTATAATGCAAAGGAATTTCAAGTTCTTCCATTCTACGCCACAACTTATCTCTAGGGACTGTGTCAAGTGCCTTTTTGAAGTCAACAAAACAAAAAAATAATTCTTCTTTACCCCCCCAAACCTTTTCAATAATGTGTTTCAACATGATGTTGTGATCCAATGTAGAATGCTTCGCCCTAAAACCGCTTGTTATTTTACCCTCTTTTATTTTAATTCTACCCACTTACTGATTCTATTTTCTACCATGTTGCCGAAAAGCTTTGCAAACAAAGGATTGATCATAATGGTTCTATAATTGGAAGGATTATTAATGTCTCCACTTTTAAAAAGGGGTATTGCTAGGCTAGTTTTCAAGTCTCTTGGGAATCCTTGTTGAATGATGATGTTGAATATTTCCATGATGTGTTGTGCAAGAGTGTTCATTCCCCATTTTAGATACTCTACTTGAAATTCAACCAATTCTTTTGCCTAAGTTGTTTTCAGCTTCTTAATTCCAATCTCTACCTCCTGTAATGTGAAGAGCTTTGTAGTTGTGTTGAGCCCCGGGGGAGGCTCAGCCTCTGATTCTTTCTCATAGAGTTGTCTTGCATATTAAAACCATTGATTGGATGTAGTATTATTTTCGATTTTATTCTTCCTTTGTTGAAGTTCCTGCCAGAAAAGCTTTGGGTTATTCTTGCCTAGATATATTAATTCTTCTCACCTTGTACATGAACTCATATTTTTTCCTTTTTAGTATCTTCTTATATAAATTTACAGTCATCTTCTCTTTGCCTGTCTTTTTAAAGGTTCTCCTTGCCATTTTGCACTCCTCATCAAACCAAGCATTTACAGAAAAACAATTTGATTTTGATTTCCTATTTTTTGCTCTTTTGCACTTCTCAAGTGCCCTTTGAATTATATTTGTTAACTCATGTCTGTTGAAGCTTTGGAAACCATTTTTCTCTTTCTAAATTAATCTCTCTAGTATTGTCTTGAAGATAGTACAATTTTATTGTGTTAGAAAAAATTTTCCCCTTGGTAGTGATTGCCAAGAGCATTGGGTTTTCTCTTATGCTGCCTTTCTTCTACCCATGATAACTTCATGTAAATTGGGTTATGGTCTGATTTTAACTCCCAATTATGCTCTTCAACCTTAACTTCGTCTATCTTTTCTATCAAGCCTTGTGAAAAAATCACATAATCAACGACACTTGCCCCATTGTATGTGTTGCAAGTGAAGTTCCCAGACATTTTCCATATGTCCAGACCATTGCAAATAATTAAGTTGAAAGCCACACAAAATGTAAGAAATTCCTCTCCAAAATTATTGCTAACTTTGTCATCTTCTGAACATCTCACTCATCGGGGTTTCTCCTCTTGAGTGAGCCAAATAGGATTATGATTTTCTTTGCAACAAAGAATACTAGCTTGTTGATTTGTTGTTCTAGCATTAAAATCACCCACTAAAAGAACATCTCCCTACTGATAGTACGCGGAAATATCTTGCTTTAAATCTGCATATGGATCCTTGTTGTTCAACCCCTTATTTTTGTAGTTTTGAGACTTGAGGGGAAAATTATCACGTTTCAATTATTATGTGATTCTCATTCTATGATATTTTGAACCATAAATGTTGTTTATTTTCATCTTCTTTCATCAAATAAATGTGATGACCTTCCTTTTCTTTCACTAAAACTAGTATTCCCCCATACCCTTTGCCATTTTTTGCTACCTTGTTCCAAACTGCTAACTTCAAATAACCATCAAACACAAGAGTTTTGCAACTATCATGTTCATGAATTTCCATGAGACAAATGATGTCTCTACCTTCCACAATAGGCCCTAACCCAGGTCCTCTCCTCCAAGGGTAGCCTCTACAATTCCAACAAACTAAACTTAGGTAGACCTGGGAGGATTTGACTGTTATGCAGTTTGACACATAAGACTCAACTTTGAGTCTTCACCCCTTTCCATCCATGTTGCTCTTGTTGTTTCCTCCCTATTATCGAATTCTCTGTTTTTTCTTTACTGATAGCTAGTTTCCCTACTTTGTCCTGAGTCCCAAACACTGCAATAACTTATTTACCATTGTACAACCATGCACTTTTACCTTCATTTCTTGCTGCCTTAATTTTCTTCACTTCTTCCCTTCTCTCCTCTTGTTGTTTGCTGGTTAAATCTTCATCTAGGAAGAAGTCTGAGCCTTTCAAGAGTTACTTTTTTTCTCAAGAGATGGTGTTTGTCTTGCACGGTTTCCATGGTGACTTTTATGGGATGAGGTCTCTCTTCACATATCTTCCCCACCCTCCTTGCTTGGAAAATTTTCTCTTTCCAATGTAGTTTCTCTTTCAGAAATTCCCTTGTCAAATTGAGAGTACTTCCATTCCTCTAATAATCTCTTGTTTTCTTGATAATAAATTTTGTTTCACTGTCTTTTCTTTCTTTTTGTTCTCTTTCCCGTGCTCTACGAGAACTTGCATCTTCTTCTTTCTCTATTCTTATGTAACCATTAGCGTCTTCAAATCTATCTTTGATTTCTTTTGGACCGTCTTCCCTATTGTTATTTTTTGTCTTCTCTTTTGAAAGATCTGCTTGTTGAGATACTTGTGTATCTACCTGAGTTGCTTTAGAAATTATCACATCTTCGGGCTTTTCCTTTCTTTCTTTCCTGTCTCTAGAGCCTCTTCTAACATTTTTACCCGTTCTTTTAAAATTTTATTACTTTCCATTAAACACCAATTTGCAAATGTGATATATAAATTTTTTTTGTCCCTTTCCTGTTCTTTGGCTTCTAGAATCTCCAGCCTTTTCCTGACCCTCATCAGTTCTTCAACATACAGATTTGATGACCAAGTAAGAGGTGTGGATGTGGGACTATAAATGGTCGACTCTTTTTTATTTTTTCCGCTCTTATTTATTTTCTTTCTCTGGCATTGTTTTCTTTTTATTTTTCTTTTTCCTTGTTCCCATTTGAGGCAAGCAACTCTACTCCTTAAAATTCCTCGATATTTCTTTGCATTTACCCATATCCACTTTCCTGTTTTGTCTGTTGAAACAATTTTGACTTGACCTAAATGATTGGTTTCCACAGAACCTGATATTTACTTGCCATTTTTAACATTTTATATTAATTTTATTTCCATTTTAATGTAAGAAAATCCTCCCAAGCAGAAATCCTGAATACAAAATACTTCCTTTTCAGCAAAGAGTAAATTTGAATATTCACAAGTGTGTCATCCTGAACTTATTTTGTGAGAACTCAACTCTTGACATTGTTCACATCACCGTCAAAATTTCCCTACACGTGAATCATCATTGAAGTATTTATCCAGTGAGGTGTTTGATGTCCTATTTTTTGGCCTCCTGCCGCTGGAACGAAGCCAATCTGCTACTTGTATGTCGTAGATATGCTACCCGCTACCTTCTATCTACTACCTACATTTCAACCGGTCCCGATAACGTGACCTTTGCTCACTGGATTTAATACAGGGGGTTATAAAGTATTTAACATTTGGGAGAGGATCAGAGATCCATTTGACAAAAAATTAGATTCTAAGTGTATGATGTTAATAACTTGGCCAAGTTTTATATAAACAAGGTGGGGAATCTATATCCAGAGCCTCTACCACCCTGAACCGAATTTTGATGTGAACACCATAGATACGAGTCAATCCTAATTCCCACGGGAGGCTCAAGGCACATATTGGGTTGTGGACACATATCAGGCGAGGTTATGGATGGTGATGAAGACAAAATTTTTATTTTTAAAACCAAATCTCCCACATGCACTGTGGGTAAGCATAATATGTTTTTTATAAACCATTGTCTCAACTATTTTCATTCAATTATGAGAACTACCCTTGGTGGACCTTGAATTGAATGTTAGCATACATATGCAAAGCCACCTCTCCCTTCGATGCACATTGGACTCTTAATAATATTGCGACTTTGATAATAATATTTCGACCTCTTCCAAATGGAAAAAGTATTCTTCTTTTCATAAGAGTAATATTTTGACCTCTTCCAAAAGGAAAAAGTCTTATTTCTTGTGTTATCAAATAGAAATTTTCTATACTGGGAAACATTGTAAGCACAAGTTGTGGCTCTTTCTTTTATAAGTGTTCAATATTCCTTTATTATTTCCATCTCCATGAAATTTTTGACTTGGCCCTGTTGTAACCTTGGCAAGCCTTTAATTTCATTTCCTTATTGTAATTTGTGTGGAAATACCTTCAACATTTTAACTTTGTAGGATTATGCTACAACATACCCAATACCCTCTCCTTGTTTAATTGTAACCATATGTTATCTACCACCTTGAACAAATTTTTTGTTATGTGTTGATCATGCCTAGCTTTATATTTTCCCTACTTTTGTAGTGTCTCATGTACATGTACATGGATCTAATTGATATTATCAACAAATTTTTTAACCTAAAGGGATCCCTGTAAGATCCTCCTTTTCTCCTTGTTTTCCATATGCAATATCCAAAAGTGGAGGTGGTAAATACTAAAAACAATTTTCAAATGGGGACTTACCAATAGAATTGTGGACTTCTCTATTATAAGAGTTCCATATACATACTTTATTTTCATCCTAGGTATTTAGATTCATCTAATTTTAACCCCTCGAAATTTGCACCAAAGTCTTATTGACTACTTTTGTTCTCCCGTCTATCCATAGATGGAATTTTGTAGAACTACTCAACTTAATGTCAATATTCGCCCACAATGTCATCCAAACTTGACTTAGAAATATTGTGCCCCTGTCTAAAATGATGCTCCTTGGTATTACCAAAGTGCACCCAGACCTATCCAAAGAACATGTTGTGTAACCAGTCCAAAAATAGAAGAAACGAGATATCAACGCCTTATAAATGAGCCACTTCGAGGGGGAAACCTCCAATACATTACATAAATGAACAATTCTTGGATGATACAATTTACAAAACCTCCTTTCTATATATAGGAGTCCATGGGGCCATAATGTAATCCTAGTGGGCCACAATGTAATCCTAGCCGACCTAACAATAATAATTTAAGGGCACAATAATAACAAAATGGGGGTTACGAGGGTACAATAATAACAATAAGGGGGTTACACTAACAACAATAAGGGACTATACTAGTAATATAGGGACCTAACATGCCCCTCTCCTTCAAAAAAAAGTGTTGTCCTCAACGCTTGAGTAGCTCTGGGTGCTTTTGTATAAAATTCTCATCCTCCCATGTAGAATCTTCAGTGGGTAAGTTCTTCCACTTGATGAGATACTCTGAAATTGATCGATTCCGTAGTTGTCGATTTCTTGTTTCCGTGACCGCTTCGGGTTCCAATATGATTTTTCCTTCCTCATCAAGTTTTGGCAATATTGTTTGAACTGGAAGATTTTCACCTATAACCTTCTTTAAGCACGAAACATGGAAAACTGGATGTACTCGCGAAGAAGCAGGAAGCTCCAATTTGTATGCCATAGTACCAATCCTTTGCAACACCTTGTAAGGACCATAGTACTTTGGCGATAATTTATTATCCTTCTTTGCTTGCTTGAGGGACATTTGTTTGTATGGTTGTAGCCGTAAAAATACCCAACCTCCTACATCAAAACTTCTCTCGCTACGATGTTGATCTGCCTGTTGTTTCATTCGATTTTGTGCCAAATTCAGGTTATCCTTTAAGAGTTGGAGAACTTCTTGCCGATGCTCGATGTGATCTTCCACTGCTTGAACCTTCGAATTTTCCCTTAAAGATGATGTGATGGATGGTGGATGATATCCATAAAGTGCCATAAATGGGGTCATTTTTGCTGCAGTATGGAAGGAAGTGTTATACCACCATTCGGCAAGAGGTAACCACTTGACCCATTGTGTTTGTTTATCAGATACAAAACAACGAAGATATCCTTCCAAACATTTATTTACTATCTCAGTTTGACCATCAGATTGAGGATGATAAGATGAGCTATGAGCCAACTGAGTACCCAAACAAGAAAATAACTCCGTCCAAAAATTTCCAGTAAAAATGGGATCTCTGTCGCTCACAATAACCCTTGGGCTTCCATGTAGCTTTTGGATTCTGTCCATAAATGTAGTAGCAACTGTACTTGCTTTAAATGGATGAGATAATGCACAAAAGTGTGCATACTTGGTAAGTCTATCAACTACCACCATGATGACATTCTTTCCTTTGGACTTAGGTAAACCTGTGATAAAATCCATTGAAATCTCCTCCCAATGTTGACTTGGAATGGATAAAGGTTGTAGAAGTCCCGAGGTCTTAATTGTCTCAACTTTATTCTGCTGGAAAACCAAACATTACGCCACAAAATTTTGAATATCAGATTTAAGGCCATCCCAAAAAAATTCTTTCTTCACCCTGTGGTAAGTTTTTAAAAATCCTGAGTGTCCTCCTAAAGGAGAAGTGTGCAATTCCAAAAGAATCTTTTGTTTTAGTTGAGAATTATTACAAAGATATAAGCGATCTTTGTACCATAAGGAATCATTTTTCCAACTAAATGTATCAGATGTACTAGGATCTTGCTGCAACTTTTGAATGAGTGTCCATACATCTTTGTCCTTCTTCCATTCATCTCTTGCTTCGTTTATCCAATCTGGTTGGATAATAGAAATGGCACAAAGCAATGCTTCCACCTCTTCATTCTTTCTTGAGAGTGCATCTGCAACAACATTAAGCTTCCCTTTTTTGTAGATTATTTAAAAGTCATAACCCAACATCTTTGTGACCCATTTTTGTTGCTCTTCTGAAGATATTCGTTGTTCCAAAAAGTGTTTAAGACTATCATGATCAGTTTTTACCTTGAAGTGTCTTCCCATTAGGTAAGTTCGCCATTTCTTTAGTGCATGCAGTATTGCTAACATTTCCTTCTCATAAATAGGTTTCTGTAAATACTTTCCTTTGATTGGACGACTTCCAAAAGCAATGGGTCTTCCTTCCTGCATTAAAACTGCACCAATTCCATTTCCTGAGGCATCACATTCCACAATAAAGGTTTTTGTGAAGTCTGGCATAGCTAAGACCGGTGCTAAGCACATTGCCTCTTTAAGATGTTCAAAGGCCTTAGTTGCTTCGGGAGTCCATGAAAATGCATCTTTCTTCAATAATGTTGTTAGAGGTGCTGCTATTCTTCCATAATTCTTAACAAACTTACGATAATAGCCTGTTAACCCGAGAAATCCTCGCAACTGCTTTATTGTCTTAGGGACTTTCCATTCCTTAATGGCTTTAATTTTGTTAGGGTCTACTTTAACACCCTCGTGGGATATAATATGACCCATATATTCCACCTCTTGTACTCGAAAGAAACATTTGGATGCTTTTGCATATAATTGTTTCTCTTGCAATAGTTTGAGCACCCTGTCAACATGCTCAACATGATCCTTCCAAGACTTGCTATAGATTAGTATATCATCAAAAAATACTAGCACAAATTTTCTAAGGAAGGGTTTGAAAATGGAATTCATGAACCCTTGAAATGTAGAAGGTGCATTGGTAAGGCCAAAAGGCATGACCAAAAATTCATAATGACCCTCATGAGTTCGAAATGTTGTTTTTGGAATATCTTCAGTCTTCATTCTAATTTGATGATATCTTGGACGAAGATCCAACTTGGTAAAATAAATTGCTCCATGTAATTCATCCAATAATTCATCAATCATAGGAATGGGAAATTTGTCTTTAATGGTGAGCTTATTGAGCTCCCTATAATCAGGACACATTCGCCATGATCCATCCTTATTGTGTACCAATAATACAGGAGCAGAGAAAGAACTTTGACTGGGTTGAATTATACCCGCCTCTAACATTTCTGCAATCATACGTTCAATTTCGCTCTTTTGGAAGTAAGGATATCTATAAGGCCTGATGTTTGCAGGAACACTTCCTGGAATCAAATGAATAGCATGATCATGATCACGAATAGGTGGGAGTTCTTTGGGAGTTTCAAACACCTTGGAATGATTGTCCAAGACTTGTTGGAGATCTGCAGAAATAGATGATTTTGATGTCGGAACTTCTAGTGAGCATAATTGTGCAATTACGCCTCGTTGTTCTTTCTTTAGAAGCTTTGTCATGACATTAGAGCTTATTATCCTTCCCAGATTCCCTTCAATACCACGTAATTCGACTTCCTTTCCTTCTGAAAAAAATTTCAAGAAAAGTTCTTGAAAATTAAAAGCTACTGTCCCAAAGATTGTAACCATTGTACTCCTAGTACAACATCAACACCTCCCATAGGAATTGGAAAGCAATGGACTAGTCAATACATATTCCCCCATGGTTAGCTTGATATTATGGAATTTTCGAGAGAAATTTATAGTTCCTCCATTTGCAACCATCACTTGACATTCTGGTGCTGGGTATAGGAAACAATTTAATTCCTTGGCTACCTTACAATGAATAAAATTATGGGTGCTACATGAATCAATCAACACTATTACCTTTTTATTCTTGATTTGTCCTTATATCTTGAGAGTTTGAGGAGTGGTAATTCCTGCCAGTGCATTACACGATATGATCGGATTCATTTCTTCCTCTTCTAGGGTTGGTTCCTTGTGTATATCCTCTTCTTGTTCATTTTCTTCTTCCTCTTCACAATCTATGTAAAATAATTTCTTCTCGGCACACTTATGACCTTTAGTGTATTTGCTATCACAACTGTAGCAAAGCCCTTTTGCTCTTTTTCTTCCAATTGTTGTGGTGTCAACCTTGTAGGTTGTGGAAATCTAGACGTAGCAACACTTCCTTCTTTATAGAATTGAGTGGTAGGCTTCCTTGTTGCCATTATTTTACATTCAACTTTTCTTGCCAACCTGAATGCCTTCTCCAATGAATCCGGTTCCAAAATGCGAACTTCATGTTGGATGTTATCCTTTAAAGTGCCTATGAAGAGATCAATCCTGTGTTCCTCTGGAATATCAGTTACCCTTATATTCAATTTTTGGAAGTCCTCAATGTGCTGCCCCACTAAATCCTTTTGTTTGAGATTTATCAATTGGCTAAAGAAGGTGTTGCTCTTTGTATCCTCATAATGTGCTATCATTTCCTCCGTAAAAAATTGACCAAGTGACAATTTTTTTACGGGAGCAAAGCCATCGATACCATACAAATATATTTTGTTCTAAATGTAAAGTTGCAATGCGTACCTTTTGTGTGTTTTGCACGTTATGGAGATCAAAATATTGCTCCATCTGTAGTATCCATGTTACAGGATCCTTTCCATCAAACTTCCTCATATCCATTTTTGGAATATGGTGGTTCTTCCCGCGAACATTAGAGTTTATGAAATCACAATTAACATTGATTTTGTTCTCATCATGAGGTTCTTCTACTATCTTTTCACCATTAGGAAAAATTTCTTGTATCAACTTTGTCAAACCTTCAATGTCTGTTTTTAGATCATTCTTCATGTTTTCCATGTTGTATTTCATGTCATCCATCTTAGCTTCGATGCCAGCTTCCATGCCATCCATCTTAGCTTGCACGCCATCCATATTAGCTTCCACGCCTTTCTTCAAAACTTCCATTTCATTTTTTTTTGCTCTTTGCGAGAGTGAAATTTGTTGCACTTGCTCTTGTAATTTTGATAGATCATGTTGCAATTCTTCATCTTCATGAGTCATAGTAGAGCCTTCTGAAGGCTTAATGGGTGTTGAATTATTTTTACGGGGCATATTTTAGAACCCAATACTGATATCTATTCCACAATATGCCCTTGGAATCAATTCAAATTGATTCTTCAAACAAGACTTATGCAATTCGGAAAAAAAATACACACCTTTTTCTTGCTTTTGAGGAGCTCGATATTGAAATTGGATTATATTTGTGATTGCAGCACTTCAATATTTGATTTTTGGTACCAACGTAGTCCTCTGAATTATCTTTCGAATGCCATAGGTCTGACCTGATTTGGATTCTCCAAGACAAAGTTGTGTCCAATCTCCCACAATGACCTAATTATGGACTGGTTCAGTAGAGCGAACTTGTACGACTTGCCACGTGTCACTGTTTCATCCTTCGTCTCTGAAATTGATAGCCAAGAAACTACAGTCCGTGTACTTGCGACCACTTTTTACGGCACTCCAATCCGATGCCCAGAGAGAGAGTTATTGAACTTTTCCCACAATCACCTCTTTGAGATGAAATTCAGGAGCCTGAAAAAGCACTACCTTCCACAGATCATATCTCCAAAACTATTGCGAACCAAGCTCTGAAATTTTTTGATGAATTTCCTCAGGATTTCAGCTTCGCACCATATGAATTTCAGATTCTGAACCTTCGTAGAAAAAAAATTATAGCGAAAATTCCACGATGACCTGTTTAGGAGCTTGAAAAAATACCTAACTTCCACAGATGATATCTCCGAAAATATTGCGAACCAAGCTCTGAAATTTTTAGAAAATCTTCCTCAGGATTTCAGCTTCGCACCCTAAAAATTTCAGCTTCTGAAACTTCGTAGAAAAAAGTTATAGCGAAAATGCCACGATGACCTGTTTGGAGCAGCGAAACCCTAGAATCCAAAGCTCTGATACCAAATGTTGTGTAACCAGCTCCAAAAATAGAAGAAGAGATATCAACGCCTTAGAAATAAGCCCTTTGGTCGTTCTATGTACACTTCCTCTTCTATCACCCCATTCCAAGAATATTGTCTTGACATCCATCTGGTGAATCTCCCATCCCATGCAACATTTATGAGAGAGATGATAGACACGATAGAAGTGTGCGAGCTACGGGGGCGAAGGTTTTTGTGTAACCGGCTCAAAAATAGAAGAAAAGAGATATCAACGCCTTAGAAATGAGCCACTTCGAGGGGGCAACCTCCGATACATTACATAAATGAACAATTCTTGGATGATACAATTTACAAAACCTCCTTTCTATATATAGGAGTCCATGGGGCCATAATGTAATCCTAGTGGGCCACAATGTAATCCTAGCCGACCTAACAATAATAATTTAAGGGCACAATAATAACAAAATGGGGGTTACAAGGGTACAATAATAACAATAATGGGGTTACACTAACAACAATAAGGGACTATAGTAGTCATATAGGGACCTAACAGAACAAGTTCATTGGTTCTTACCTAGTGATCATCTTTTTATAGGGAATCATAACACACATCTTGCTGAACTTGTCAACTACCACAAATTGGTAGTTATGTCCCTTCCTGGTTGTTGGTAGACCTCCCACAAATTTTATGGAAATGCCTTCGCAAGGATGAGTGGGTACAAGTAAGGGATCATATATACCCTACTTCCTATTACTAAGCTTGTTGGTACAATAAAGCATACATCCTCTTATGTACCAATATACATATTCTTTCATCTTGGGCCATGTTGTCGCCACGAAAAACACCCTCCAAAATTTTGCGTACACTCAAATTTTGGAGCCTACTATGGATCTTGCGATCGATCGTTGCATAGTCACTTCTTAGTTAGTTGATGCTTTTGAGAACCCTTTTGGATCGGAAGTGTCAAAGTCACTTTCTCACACATACTTAGTCTAGAACAAGTTCATGCGTGAATCATTTTATGCATGCTTATACAAGCATATCACATTCCATCAAGATTGTCCCTCTGAAATGTCCAATCTGTGTTGACAATCAGTGTGCACTGACAACAATAGTTTCTCACATGATAGCTGCATTTGTAATTATATTTAGGTGGGTTTTGCAAACTGTCACTTTCACACACTTTCATGTTTTCGGTTGTCACTTTCACTTTCCTTCACTCTAATTAGTGTCGTTTTTATGTTATATTTACTCTGGCATGTGTTAATTTCAATATTGTCAACATATCGCAAGAGTCATTCGCACTTTAGCATTTGATGTATTTTCACATGTTAGTTGTCACACAATGTATGCATGCTTGTTCTAGTGGTTTGAAGGGGTTATCTTTGTGTGAATGAGATGATCTAACCATGTAAACATCAGTCACACTCATTCCCAAATTCTTAGGTAGTGTCGCAAAAGTGTCATCACGTTCATCGCAACGTGTACCTTTAGTTTTGCACTTGTCGTAAATTCATCACAAGGTTTTCGTATTAAGGGAAATATGTTTTCAACATGTCTGGATGATCTACATTGTTTTTTAGTCAAAGTGTTTCAAGTTTGTGATCACAATCAAGTCATATCAATGTTCACATCAGTCTCTTCGGTCCCACACACAGCCAAATTTCATAAAGTTGCCAACAACCTAGCCTCATCCAGCCTTCCTCAACTACACACTATGCAGTTCCAAACCTCAAGCTACATCCTTGTCCCTTGACACTGCACAATGCACAATTCCTTCCAGTAATGTGCACTTCACAAATTCAGAGCTCATGCCTAGCCTTGCCTTTAAGTACTGCGCACTTCACAAATCCAATGCTCAAGCCTGACCTTTCCTCCCAGAATTTTGCAATTCATCTTCCCAGCTTGGCCTCAATTATGTATTGTGAAATCTCTAGCATAAAGCTCATCTCTTGAGCTCCTGAGATGAAAAATTATGTAATAGCCTAGTTTTCTCTACCTCCCAGAACTGTGCAACTCTCCCAAGCAGTGCAAAACCCTACAACTGAGCTCAGTGGGTCCAAACACTACACAGTTTGTTTCCCCATTCATGTCTGAACTGCGCACTACGCAATATTAAGGCTCAAGCCTCATTCCTGAGCTCTTGAATTTCGCAATCAGATGGACTCATATTTCCTCTATAATTCCGCAAATTGGCTGAAAGCAGTGCAAAATCCCTCAGCCTGTAAACCTAAGCTCATACACTGCACAATTTTCTTCCTCATCCAAGCCAAAAATTTTCATTGTGAAGTCTCAAGGCTCAAGCTTCACTCCTGATTTCCTAAGTTGCGCAATTGCATAGTTACTCAGTCTGTCACCTGATTCTGGCTCAATAATTGGATAAATTTTCACCATCTTATACTAGGGGTTTATCAAACTAATGTTATCTTTTCATGAGTGGATTGCAGATGCAAGTACTCTATAATGCTAAGGCAAGATGATGAAGAAGGAGATGGAAAAGGAGGACATGCTATAATACACATATAGAGATGAAGAGATAAGATTATCATCAAGTGAGAAGATGAAGTAACACTATACCATAACAGAAGATGAAGATGAAGATCACATGGAAGACTCCTCATATTCAAGTCATAATGTGGAGAAAGAAGATAAACATGTATGATCTATTCAAGAAGACACAAAGAAAGAAGAAACAAGAAGGAAAGCTTGGCATTGTCACATCATCATGCAGTCCATGTCATGTCATGCCCTATCACAAATCATCATATGCCACATCATTATTGTGGATCACGTAAATTGTATTCAAAATTTATTGTAAAGTGGAAGTCTAAAGGACACACATGGAATATGAACAGTCATGCAAGTTGAAAAGTCATAGGAAGTAAAAAAATCATGAGGGCAGTCAAAGAGTTACAAGGAAGTTGAAGCATCACCCCATGGTTATATATACACCCTCATTTATGAGAAAAATAATTTTCACCTTGCCTCCACCCACAAGGCATTAGAGGGATAAGACAATTCTTTTGAGGAGCAAGGAGTGGCTCCAACATTTCACTACTGGAGCTAGTGGTGTTCATTGTATACATGTGTCTTGGAAATTTTACTTATTATCAAAATCCCTATGGGATAACACATTCTTCATGCATGTAGTATGGATATTTGTAAGACTATTATGTGAATGTTTGTAATTGATGTTTGCTTTCATATGTGCTAAAGTAGTTGAACCATTTCAATTATTTTGGTACTTATCATATTGAGAATGTGTTGTAATTTCTATTATCGTTGTCGCATCCTCGTGGAATATTACACTCAATATTAGACATACATTCCTTGTCATATTGGTTTTAGTGATCGTCACATCTCTGTGGACTACTTCACTTGATGTTGTATGAACCCTTCTTGTTCATGTGTGTCTCTACTAGGGTGGTACTACTACCTCTCTTTTAGAGGCTCACTTTTCCTCCCCTCCGCAGTGAAAGAAATTTGACACAAATGTGATTTAACAGTCACTAAGCACACCCCCCTTTATTTTCGAAGGAACATTTGCAATCCTCTCTCTTGCTGATAGTTATACCAAGGAATATGTATAAGAATAAATGTCAACCAGGCTGATATTCTGGATGGGGATCCTACCCTAAACAGTGTGCGGTATAATTGGGACTTCACATCAAGGAGATCCCTTGGTTGAAGGATTTCCAACACCATAAAAAATGGTGCTAGAAGGAGGATTAGATGAAAATTTGAGCCCATTGAATCTAGTTTGAACCTCTTATTTAAAATGGTCCATCCTCAAATATTACTCCTGGGGTGTTTCTCTAATTTTTCCTTTTATTAATTTTCAATCCCCAATGAGCCTCTCTATCACTTGTCTCAAATAAAGTTTTATGATGAGGATGGAAAATCCATAACTGAGCGCACTACTGATTTTCTCAAATTTTGTGAATCCTATGAAATCAATGATGAAGAAATTTCTTTTGTGCTTTTCTTCCTCACCCTTGAAGGTCGTGTTAATCGAGGGTTCCATACCTTGCAACCTACTTCCATTAATTCCCTTCATAATTTCCTCAGAGATCTTCATCAAGCCTTTGATACGTATAATTACCGAGATGTTTGTAAAAGAATCAATATCTTAATAATGAAGCCTAATGAATCAGTTGAGGATTTTTCTGACCAATTCCTTCACCTTTGTTGTGAAATTTATGGAGAAGACATGAATCGAGATTTCTTGAAACAAGATTTTGAGTGCTTGTTTATTATCTCTTTACACAATGAAACTGAACCCCCTAATTTTCCTACTTCACCAACTCTTGTGAATCATGAGACACCTCTAATTTCAAAGGAGGAATTTACCGCTCCTTTTGTTCTTTATCCTCCTCCTTTTCCATTTCTGATGAAGGTTACTCTGCGCGATGGTAATAAAGTTGAAAAATATGCAAATCAAATTCCTAATCCATATTCTCATTATTCTTCCATTTCTCATGAATCATATTCAATCGAGGAAATCCCATAATCGCTCATGAAGCCCATGGTGAAGACTAGCTTCCCCATTTCGCAACATGATGTTATTATTCATAATGTCTTCAACCTCCAATATGATCTATATTTTTATTATCCTACATCATATAAATGTCATGGCTCTTTGTACAATGATCCATCTGATCAATCCTCTCCACCAGCTAGTCTTTCCCATTTTCTTGATTTTTCGCGTTGCTCGTTCAAATTGCGATTAGGTATAAGGAAGCAAATTTACACAGGAAGAGGAGAAGAAAGGTGAAGATACTTTCAATATTTCTTCTATTTTCCAAAATCCTCCACGTGAAGATAGCGTGCTTCCATTCTTGTATGGTTTTGAATATGCTAATCTCGGTAGTGAATCAAATGTAATCAATTATTTCGATCAATTTGTAGCCTTGTGAAACAATCATTCCAATCATGGTGACTCTATTGGTGTATGTAATCACAAATTCCCAGGTGTATTGGATAATATTTTGATTTCTCATGAAGATTTTACTTTAGATCAATAATCTAATTTGGTTAAAGAAAATGTGCTTATAAAAAATTCCTCTTCATCTTGTTAGGCTCCTATAATTTATAGGATCTCAAGGTGATTGAGAATTTTATATTTGTGATTTTATATTGTAAATAATTTTCAATATGCAAATTATTTCAAAAAAAAAAGTATATATAAAAGAAAATGAAAAGACAGTATGTTAAAAAATGAATATAGAGAAAAAAAAAAATTGAAAAGAATAAAAGAAAATAAGAACCCCACAAAAGAAAAATACAAATAACACTAAAAGTACTACAAATTCAAATGCCAATACTCATAGATTACTTTTAATTATGTCATCATCAAGTAATATTGTGTGCATCTTGTTTAAAATTGCGACAATCACTATATTTTTGTTCAAATCATACAGCTTAATCATGATTGAACAATTGTGAATTTTTGTTAATTAGGTTATTAAATAAAGATTTACCAAACAATTTAATCTTGGAAAATTAGTTAGGTAGAAAATAAAATTAATTCAACTGCTTAATCTGAATCAATAGGAGAAATAAGTGATAGAGTAGGTTAGATTTTTTATTAAAAAAAAAGGTAATGTGGGTTTGCTAGCTTAAATGCACCCTAATAAAAAGAAGAAAAAATGTTAGCTTAGCAAAAGAAATGAAATTCATGAGTAGGTAGAAGTTGTTTTGGAGCCTTGAAAACAATTAAATTGGTTATCCTAGGTTTTGGGTTTCAAATTTATTTATGCATATGAAAGAAAAAGGGATAATATGATTTTATCCTAAATTTTTTACTAAATCAGTTGAGCGCATAAATATAAAATCTTGGCATATTACCATATATCCCAAGTTTTATCCTCATTGAACCTCCTACTACCTGACAATCTGTCATGTCACATCACTTTAAATACCTC
This sequence comes from Pinus albicaulis, assembly GCA_034641835.2. Taxonomy (NCBI): domain Eukaryota; kingdom Viridiplantae; phylum Streptophyta; class Pinopsida; order Pinales; family Pinaceae; genus Pinus; species Pinus albicaulis. The sequence goes on from CM076572.1 coordinate 241,922,582, forward strand.
TCATCTATTCGCCCATCATCTCCTCCACTCCCGATCCAAGGTCCACATCCGTTTTCGACCCCCCCCCTCTCATCTGAGCTTTACTGTCGAGGGGGGGGTCCGAAAAAAGTTGTTTCAGTTGATAAATCGTGATGACTATGTGAAAAAACTAAGGGAAATTTCCAAGGACACTGCCAAATTCACCAACATCAAAGGCACCATGACAGGTAAAGCATTCTTGGAAGCAATGAGCAAGGATCTTTTCATTCAACATGAGGTAAACCACATCTTTGTGGTAAAACCTACTTTTTCCATATATACTGAAGTGGATGAAATTTACTGAAATGTAATCAAGTTAACTATCTCAGATGAAGATCGATGGGCTAAACTGTGTAAATTACACACTACAAGGAAAAGACCCTCTAGCAAATGTTTTTGAGGAACCCCTTATAAAAACACCCCAGACATCCGTTTCTAGAGGAGGTTACTAGAGAAGCTTGGCAGGCGAAGGTTTTTACGGACGTTGTTCTTCCAGTGCGCTTATCATCGTAAACCGTACCAGTGCGTTCAACAAGAGAAAGCAACGGTGCGCACAAAACATTGGCACACCGGACACTGTGCGCTCTGTACACACCCACGCGATGCATCGTATCATTGTAGTGCACCGGTGCTTTACAACTTTTCTACACTGGTGCCTCATAAAAAAGTGTGCCAAAACATAAACTACCCAGTGTGGTCTTAAGCAACCACACCGGTGCGCCCATAAAACCCTGCACATCGAAACAAGGTTAAATAAAAAAAATTTACAGCCAAAAAACCGCATTTTTCACTTTTCTCAGTGCTCCAGAGCTCTCAAGCACCGGTGTAATTTATCCTTGTCTGAGCCACCCTGACATCGATGCTCCCATTGCACCCATTGCACACACTATTGCTGAGCATTTCCCACCAATCTCCAGCTTCAATTTTGCAAAAGAGTGGGAACATTTTATTTTGCAAATTCTATAGCCAATATGCCTCCTCGACGGCCAAATGTACAAGTATTTTTCTTGTTTTTCCATAATTCAGCCTTTAAGCGGATGATAATTTCAAATAACCTTAAAATTAACCATTTAAAAGAAAAAAAAATTGTTGTGTAGTGCACTCGAGCCGTTCGGCTCGCACCGGTTCACAGTGTTGCCTGTAAATTTACAGGCTGCACCACAATCGGTGCTAATGGTATTTGCACTAGCTCTGAGGCGGTACCGATAGGTACATCATGTTATTTTAAAAAAATTTAAAAAGTGCGGTGCGGTCGTGTACCCGGTCGCACCGTTGACCATGTGGAATAGCGGCAATGAGGTGCATTGACTTAAATATACACCCCGGGGCGAATAATTTTGTCAGTGCGGCACATTCCGAATTTCAACAGGGCCAACGGTGCGGCCTGATAAATCGGTGCTAATGGTATCTGCACCAATTTCGGGGCAGTACCAACGGCACACCGTGTTATTTTAAAATTTTTAAAAAAGTGTGGTGCGGTCGGGTAACCGACTGCACTGTTAACCAAGTGGAATAGCTGCAACATGGTGCGTTGACTAAAATATCTGCCCCAGGATGGGTATTTTTGTTAGCACATCGCATTCTGTATTTCGACAGGGTCAATGGTGTGGCCTGATAAAATACCGCACCATTGACTATGTAATTATGGCAGGAGGTCGGTTCGCTGACTTAACTCTACGCGCTGGGGTGTAGAGTTTAGTTAGCACACCACACTCCTGACACCGTACATAGTGAACGGTGCACTGAAAATTTTCAGAAGCACCTCCGTCGGTGCGTTGAATATTTTCTGGTGCACTGCGACCAGTGCACTCCATAAAAGGATGCACTGGGACCAGTGCATGCTTGTTTTTTTCGGCGCACCAAATTTTTTTTTCTTTTCCAAAAAACATTATATATTTTTATTTCTAAATACATGTCTCATTTAATAAAAAAAATGTATTTAATATGTCAATCATTCAGAGATGTGAAAGAAGAGAAGATGGGGAACAACAAAAACAATAGACAGACCAGTATAACATGATTTGACTGTGGGAGGCACGAGAGAGGGAGAGAGATGCGTACCCTCTCCCTATTACAATAGCTACCCAGAGGCTCTTAAGGCAGGTAGGCCTCCTCAAGTTCTATGAGGAGGCTACTTCCCCTCAAGGGCCATGGTTTGTTTTTGAGACATCTTATCCACAGGTGGAATGCCCACTGACAGGCTTTCCGGGTTTGGTCGTAACCAGTGGTACACACCCAATGAGGAGGATATATATTTCACTACAAGGCTATCAAGGAGAGGGGTGGATTTTCCCTCGTTCCCAGAGGTTCCAGTTGGCTATGCAACAAGGATTTAGTTAGTGTACTCCCAGAGATACATTGGAGCAGATATACTGTCTCCTTTAGATTTTCAGGTCTCCGGAGGTCAGTTATGTATTGGTGCATTTGGTAGTCAGGAGGTGAGGTGCCTCTCACTTCTCATTTCGACCATTTCACACAACACCAGTTATGGGCAATGCATTAGTTTCTCGCTTCTATATTATTTTGATTCTTTAGTAAAGGAGCCACGATTTGTCAGGTGGTCTGCCATTTTTTTGCAGCAGTTATGTACAGCCTTAGATAGATGTTGTGCTCATGCACAAGGGAGGGTCAAATTCCCTTTTTCTTTAGATATTTTTTGTTTTTTTTTTTAGAGGTTTCTAGAGACGAGGCCTACTTTTGTTCGACAGCCTCGTAGGCCGATGTTCGAGGCACAGATGCACATGTGGGGGCAGATGGTGCCCAAGAGGGGCGACACTGTGTTTCCAGTGAGGATATCAAATGATGCACTAGAGTTTCTAGCCAGTGTTGACGAGCATCCCTTCATTATGGTCCCCTGTCCTTATGCGGGTTTGGATTGGCGAGGGTGTGCCAACATCCTCTTCACAGTTGATGAGCCGCCGAATGATAGAGTTAATATTACTGTGTTATTTAAATTTATTCTAACATGTTCTTTAACTTGTTTTTATTAAATTATGTAATGAAATTGTCTAATTATTGTTGTGTACTTGTATATATTTTGTAGACATTGGGTATTTTGATGGCGAGGACATGCCGACACCACCACATGATCCAGGTGTGGATCCTGATGACAATCAAGGCATGCCAGATGTTGAGGATCATCAAGAGGCCAGTGCAAAGGGACCTGCTCCTGCTGATGCGCCCATACCACATTTTCTTAGGCGCGGTTGGCTTGATAGCAGATACAGGATGGAGTTGGGCGACCAAATCACTGCATTGATTGGGCATCAGGCCCGATAATATTTGAGACATACAGGCTGATGGTAGGATGTTATATATGTGGAGAGGCATGTTGCATGACATGTACAGCCTGATGTGGCATGTCGTAGGAGCTACGACCTTAGTTACGTGGCTGAGGAGGACCGTTGCACATTATAGGCGTGGTCGAGACACAACACATTATCAACAGTCTGCGAGCAGTGACTCATCATCTGATGATCATTCACATCACGATGTGCCATATGAGCAGCCTCCACTAGCATCGAGCAACAGTCATCATGGAGAGCAAGCTGGACCATCGGCTACGTTCAGTCAAAAGCCTGTAGCATCTAGCAGTACTCATGATAATGAGCAGGCTGGACCATCGACCGTCGAGGCTGCACCATTGACTGAGTAGGCCTCTATTAATACTGCTATTGATGATGTACCACCAGCTGATCCATGACATTTATATTACAGTTGTATATTTTTGACATTATTCAGTTATATATATATGGTCCGTGTATTTTATGTTGATGTTGCAGTTGTACTTAATTTACATGTTGGTGATCATCATGATGTGTATATTGTTCGATAATGTATGATATTTACTTCAATTAATGTGCCGCTTGCAGATAGATGTGTATGTGATAACAATTATTTCACGTGGGATGTATATTTGATGTTTGTGTTGTGATGATGTTAATATATAATGTTAATTGTGTTTTGTTAGATAATCATGATCACGATGATGTTAGCGATTTTGAATGTGTTTTTTAGTCAAATATGATGTTTGTATGATGGTTATCATGAACGTGATGTTTATTAATTAATTTAATAATAAATGATCATGATATTGTAAAATTGTAATATTTGTAATTCTAATTGTATGTAAAATTCTAAAATTGTAATTGTAATGGTATATATGTACATTTTTAATTGTAATTGTAATTTTTTAATTTGTAAAATTATAATTAAATACATGTAAAATTCTAAAATTTTAATTGTACGTGAAATTGTAAAATTGTAATTGTAATTTTAATTGTAATTCTATGTAAAATATTTGTAAAATTTTAATTGTATTACTGTGAATTGATTGTAATTGTAAAATTGTACAGTAACATCGCTGTCCCAAAATTTTCTTTCAAGTTGTACAGTAACATCGTTGTCCCCAACT